>JAWNOI010000174.1:0-1200000 GCA_035046045.1 Zaprionus bogoriensis
GTGTTTTCCTTGTTAGGCCGGGAACTTATTGAGCGGTGTGATAAGGCGTCACTATCAACTAAGCTGATAATCTACAAGCAGATCATTACGCCGATGTGGAGGTATGGAGGTATGGTCTCCCAGATCCGAAAAGTACAAATCGCCCAAAATAAAACTGCCAGGCTTATCAGAGAGTGCGATTATTGCGTCAGAAATAACACCCCTCACTGGGATCTCAAGCTGACCACAGTTTTCGACGAGATCAACGCGAATTCCAGTCATTATTACGAACAACTGGTACGGCACTGCAACCTCTTGGCAAATACTCATTCACCAAGAAGATTCCCAAGGCGATACCCGCGGTAACTCATTCGTCGAAGGAGCAGACAGCGACAAACCGATGCACTACTTAACTGTAGTTGTTAATGCAATTGTTGAATGTGATTTTTTCATGTGATACGTTTTTGTTAAAATGTAGCTAAAGCTATGCCTATATAGAGGGTAGCAGGTGCCGCCAACTGGGCAGAATGTAAAAATACCATGGTTGTAAAAGGGTGTCTAGGTATCCTCGTCTACCTTAAAGCTACAGTCGAGTGCACTCGACCACTCGATACCATTTACTTCTGTGTCTATTGTCTGCATAATATTTAATGCTGTTAGCTCTAATTATAATTGAGTTATTTGCAATAAATCGAGGAAATCGATTTGCGAAGTCGGTGGGCGTGGCATATCATATTTGAAATAAACTTCTAATGTGACTTTGACTTTTAATTGCTTATTTTAACTTAAATACTGACTTTAACATTTACTTTTACTCTAATTCAGCATTAATTTTTTTGCACTTTGATTTTACAGATATTTTAACTATAACTTTTGTTTTGACTTTGACGTGGAGCTTTTTTATTTTTTTCACTTTAAGCATTAATTTTTATATTTCTTAATATTAATACAATTAATTTTTATTTGTGCTTTCATTTGAACTTTGACTTATCCTCAACTTTGATGTTAACTTAAGCTTTGACGTCAGGCTTAGAGGCGGGTGCTCGATGCAGAGGCCCGGCCGTGAAACCAACAACAGATGGCGCTGCAAGGACTCGCGGCGGAAGCTCTAAAGCTTCAACGAGCTTAGAATTCAGGCCGAAAAGCTCGCGCCAAGTCCATGCGAAAGCTCACATTAAGCTCTTCTGGAGCTTGTGCCGATAACAGCTGTTCACTGCGAGCATGGGATAGAGAGGGAGAGAGAGCGAGAGAGACCGAGAGCGCAATCATTGCGCCTACGCGCGCCAGAGCGAGAGGCAGCGCGTGAATGCAAGAGGAGAGCGCAAAGAGCGAGGGCAGGCTTGGCCGAAGCGAGAGCGTGTGTGCTCGACGCCGCCAGAGCTGGCAGCGAGCTCGTAGTCTACTTTTAGGTGCGTAGCCGCGCGCAACACGCGCCTGCCGAGCGGAAAGAATCCCGGGTTGAAGCCAGAGCCAGAGCCACGGCCAGAGCCAAGACCAGAGCCAGAGCCAGAGCCTGAGCCAAAAGCAAATTCCCTCACCGAAAGCGTTCCCCAAATACAGTTCTCTGTGTGCGTGCGTGTGTGCGTGCGTGTGTGTGTGCTGCTGTGTGTGTCATGCCTGTTCCCAGTTGTTTTTTTTCGATTTTTTTTTGGTTTCGAAATGAAGTAATCGCAAAAAAAAGAAAATAAAGTAAAAATGAAATAACAGAGTGTGTGTGTGAGAGAGAGAGAGAGAGAAAGAGTGCGGACGCCGACAGGACTCGTAGTTGCAGGCTCAACGCGGCGAGCGTGTCGGCAATTGTTGCATACTTCCAGGCGCCTGGCGCGCGCCTCGAGTTGCGACACGTTCCGCTCCTGCTTTTTTCTTCGCTTTTTTTTTGCAGTGCTCCAAGCGCGCACACACACACGCACACAGCCGAATATCTACATATATCTATTTTTTGTACACCTCCCCCATCCCCCCCTCCCCCCTTACTAAAACGAATGCAGTGCAAAGAGAAGAAGCAAAAGTGAAAGGCGGAAAACGCGTTCAAAGTAATCGCAAAACAGTGAGAAGCAGTCGAGAACGAGACGAAAACAAAGCAGCAGAGAATCGAGCAAGCATCGAGAAAGCATCGAGAAAGCGTGAGAGCGAGAAAGCGAGAGCGAGAGTGAGAGAGAGAGAGCGAGAGAGCGAGAAAGTGAGCCGAGCGCAGTGCAAAAACAAAAACAACAACAAAAAGCAAAAAACGAAAACAAAACGGAATACATTACTATTATCCAAGAAGAAAAGCAATCAAAAAAGCAACAGCAACAAAAGGTAATGTAAACCATAACCGAAGAGGAGGAGGAGGAGGACGAAGAGGAGGAGCAGCAGCGGGAGAGGACGAGTGGCAAGTTGTTGAGGCAGCAGCAGACCGAGTACAAGCTCAGGCCTGCCGCCTGCGAGTCTGCTCGATTTCGCTTCTATTTGCCTGCCGTTACTGCCCGCCTCGCTGCTGCTTGCCCCTGCTTTCCTCCCCCTGCTACTACCCCTACTTCCCACCCCCCTACCCACGCGCGCTGCCCTTCCCGAGCGCTTCCTGTTCCTGCTATTGTGTAATGAAGTCGACTGAAGCCGACTCCCTGCCGCAGAGTGTTGCCAGGGGGAGGGGGGAGTGGCAGGGCAGCACGCACTTAACGTTCGAGCGGGCCATAACACACACACACACACACACACACACACGCTTGTAATTGTTGTCTGCTGCTTCAACTGCAACTTCACGCTCTTTGGCCAAAATGTGTGTCACAACTGCTCGAGCGCCCCTCGCCCTTGCCTTGCGCAATTATGTCAGCGGCAGCGGCGGCGGCGGGGAAGCCTCAGCAACAACAGCAGCAGCAGTAGCAGCAGCAGCAGCAGAAGCAGCAACTTGGCAATTGGTCGCATTTTCAAGTGCAGCCTAAGAGTATGCAACAAAAAGCGGACGCTGCTTTGGCCGACTGCGCTGCTCTGCTCGACTGCGCTGCGGTTGCATAAGTGTCAACCACAAGGCACGCGTACAGTTTGGCAGCCACTGAAGTTGCTTTCATGTTGCGTGGCTTTAAGTTGCCAAAGGCTTGACGCTTCCAGCGCCAACGACAGCAACAACAACAACAGCAGCAGGAGCAGGAGCAGAGGGCAAAATGACAGCGATGGCAGCGTTGCCAGTGAAACGAGTGAAAGCCAACGTGACACACACACACACACGCGTTATAGGCTTCTGTGCGTGTGTGTGTGTGTGTGTGTGTGTGTGTGTGTGTGTGTGTGTGTGCGGTTAGCGAAATGAGAGAATAATAAAACAGGAACTGAAACTGAAACTGAAAACTACTTAAATATTTAAAGCAATTGCGGAAAGGGCGCCGCTGCGTGTGTGTGTGTGAGCGAGGGAGACAGAGCGAGTGTGAGGAGAAGTGCGATAGAGAAGGATGACTATGCGGGAAAGCGGAAGTGAGCGAGAAAGAGAAGAAAGGCAAAAGCCAAGTGACAGGCAAATCTATTGGCAACAACAACAACAAGCAGAAGCAGAAGCAGAAGAGGAAGAACAAGACGCAGAGGCAGCAGCAACTTGAGCGAGGGCAGGAGACGGGAACGGGGACGGGGACGGGGGCTGGGAATGGTTTCTCGCTGTTAACATCTAAAATAAATAAAATGAAAATTGTGACAGCAACAGCATGGAAATCGTGCGAGTTGTTGTTGTTGTTGTTGTTGTTGCTGCTGCTGCTGCTGTAATTGTTGTCGTTGTTGCCGCTGCCGCTGGCATTTTATTCGCATTTTTTATGAGCGACCCTCGCGCGCGCTCTGAGGCGCAAATTTGCAGCTGGAAAATCTGTTTTTGCCATTTCTTTTGCTTTTTGCATATTTAATATGACAAATCGTAAATGCGATTTGAGCTGCAGAGCGCGTGCTAGCGTGTGTGTGTGTGTGAGTGCGTGTGTGTGTGTGCGTGTGTGTGTGCGACAGTTGCTGCGCCTAATGAAGTGTAGGCCACGCTTATTGCTTGACTGAATATGCTGCTTTCTCTCTCTCTCTCTCTCTCTCTCTCTCTCGCTCTCTCTCTCGCTCTGCTTCTCTCTAGGGACATGTTTATTTATTGCATAACCGGAAAAGCAATGCGAGCAGACGAGCACTGCCCATTGCGGTCCATCAGAAGCCACAGCCAAAGCCAATCAATCAGTTTCCCCAGCGAGCGGGGCCAAGGCAGAGGGAAAGAGCGCAAGAGAGAGAGGAAGAGAAAGAGAGCGACATCGAGAGAGAGTAGCATATACAACGACAGAGCCTGCTGTTTGTGCATTCATCTACGATGACTGCGAGCAATGTGTGCGCGCTTGCCCGTGGCATTTTCTGTGTTTTTCTCTTGGCTTTTCCCGGGGCCCACCTGCCGCGTCAATTCCAACGAACAGGTGTGCCCCTGCTCTTGCCCCTGCCCCTGCCCCTGCCCCTGCCCCAGTCACTGTCTCTGCCTTTGCCCCCTACAACCGCGGCGACACGAAACGAGACCTCAAATTAACAAGGGCGCAACGAGTCAGCCAGGCCCACGCCTCCTCACAGCGACCCGCAGCTCGTAAACGATCTGCACTCACACCAGACTTGACCAAGGCAATTTCGAGGGCAGCCCGAAAGTAGACTACGGTTTCTGCTTTCGCTGTGGCGTGGCAGCAGCGCGCCGAGAACAGTTTTACATACTGACGGCATTGGCATAGGCACTGCTCCCGTTCTGCTATGTAAAATAGCAGTGAGTGAACACTGAAGTGGGAACAGTTTCCGGCGCATGCAGATCTGCAATTTCGAGAGCAGCCAAATAGACTACAGTTATCGTTTCTGTTATGCGGGGTGGGAACAGTGAACCGGTAATAGTGCGATGAACTGTTCATAGTAATTCCACATAAAAATTGTATTTAGTGTAGAGTGTAGATTTAAAAGCAACTATATATATTTGCGGTACTATAATACCCTCTTTATAATAATATAATGTTGTTTCAAAAGAGCTTATCTGGGAATGGGGAACAGTCTGGCAGTGCGATAATCCTGATTCCTTGCTGAATTCATTGTAAATTCACTATTTATTGAGGGGTAACTGTTGACTGGGCACAGCTTCGGGCGCTTATCTTCAACTGGGAACAGTTTCGCTAGCATGTCGCGCATGTCGTGAAATTCTTCCCGGCTGAGAACAGTTTCACAAGCATTTCGAGCCTTTCTGGCACTTACCTTCGACTGGGAACAGTTTCACTATTATTTAACGTTTTTCGGGGGCTTTTCTTCAACCGGGAACAGTTTCGCAAGCATGTCATGAAACTCTTCTAGGCTGAGAAAAGTTTCACAAGCATGTCGAGCTTTTTTTGGCACTAACCTTCGACTGGGACCAGTTTCACTTGCATTTCATGTATTTTGGGAACCGTTTCGCAATAATTTCGGGTACTACTCATTCGCTGGGAACAGTTTCACATACATTTCACGTATTTTGTAAAATTCTCATCAACTGGGAACAGTTTCACAGGCATGTCGATCCTTTCTGGGACTTACCTTCGACTGGGAACAGTTTCACTTTAATTTAATGTATTTCGGGCACTTCTCTTCAACTGGGAACAGTTTCGCAGGCATATCGCGCATTTTGGGCGCTTATCTTCGACTTGCTTCTATTTATTTTCTCGTTTCGGACTGTCGCAAGGCCTCAAAATAATCAATTCGCACTGCCGTCTGCCATATCCGTTCGGCCATATTGGCGGGCTTTCAGCTCGGCCTGGCCCGCGCTGGCCGTCGCTCTTCCGTTTCCGCCGCGCCGGCTGCTTCCTGCTTCCAGGCTTAACTACTTTATGGCTGCCTACGCCTACGCCTACAGCCTACTGCCCCGTTTATCGTATGCAATTCGCTGCAATAATAAAAACAAAAACATATGCCATTTACGGGCGAGGCGGGGTGTGTTGTGTATAGGGGTGGGAGCGGGCAGCAGTAGGCGGGCCAGCATTACCACCTGCTGACCTCCACTGAGGGTTTGCCATGTTCACCATGTGCCGCTGTCCTTGTCCTCGTTGACCTTGTGCCAAGCACTTGGCTTGGGCTAAAGATATCGCAGAGGCTGTCGCCGTATCAAAACAAGTTTATTGACGTGCTGTGTCTTTGTCGCTCTCCCGCGGTCCTGCTCTCGCCTTAGCGCTCTCTCCAGTCCCTCTCTCTCTATATTGCTCGCTCTGCATATCTCTTGCTTGCTGCCTGCCCCCTTAGCACTCTCGTTTCCTTGCACTTTCTTCCCTACTGCCCGCACTCTCACTCTTACCCTACCTATTACCCTTCACCCTCTTCCTTCTCGCTCTCCCTCTCTATTTAGTGACTGGGAAAGAGAGAGAGAGAGAGAGAGAGAGAAAGAGAGAGAGAGAGAGAGAGAGAGAGAGAGAGAGAGAGAGAGAGAGAGAGAGAGAGAGAGAGAGAGAGTGAGAGTAAAAGTTTGGGAAGAAAATGAGGAGGAAGAGAATAAGGAGCCAAAGCAACAGACCTTTTTCACTTTTTCAACTCTTTTTCTCTTCCGCCTTATTTTTTTCTCAATATTTTTGTCACCTTTACTCTCTCATTCCTCACTCTCTATTTGTCACATGCACTTTCTGCTCAATGTCCATGTCACTTTTTCTTTTTCTCACTCTCAATTTTTGCTCTCTTTGTCTTTCATTTTCTCTCCCTCGCTCTATGTCTTACTTTGTATCTTGTTTTTCTCGCCCTCTCTTTCTTTCTTTCTCTCTCTCTCTTTTATTCACTTTTTTCCTCTACTCCTCTCTTTTCATCGTTCTCTATCATTCTCTCACGTCCTATGACTCCATGCCTCCACCTCCATCTATAATTCTTTCTTTCTCTTTTCAGCCCAATCTCTTTTTCCCTCTTTATAATTATGTTTATCTTTCTCTCTCTCTCTCTTTTTATCTCACTCTCTCTTGCTCTCTCTCTCTCTCTCTCTTTTACTCTGATCCTTAATTTTCTTTTCTCTGTTTCCTTTCTTCTCTCTCCCTCCCTCTCTCTATCTCTCCCTTTGTGTTTCTGTTTTTCTCTCTCTCTTTTTCTTTTCAGCCCAATCTCTCTTACCCTCTTTATAACTATATTTGATATATAGATCTCTCTCGCTCTCCCTTTTTCTCTCACTCTCTCTCTTTTTTACTCTTATCCTTCACTTTCTTTTCTCTCTCTCTTTCTTTGTCTTTCTCTCTCTATCTCTCCCTTAGTGTTTCTGTTTCTCTCTCTCTCTCTCTCTCTCTATTTGACGGTCTCTTCCATCTCTCTCATTTTTCTCACTTTTACCTTCTGCCTCCTCCATTTCTCTCTCTCTCTCTGCTTCTCCTCTACCTTTAAATTCTTCTCTCTCTTTCCTTCTGCCAACGTCCCCTGAAGTCCGTTTGATTTTATAGCTCCCCCGGCGCAATGAACATGTGTGCGTGTCTGTGCGTACGTCTAGCCAGGGGGGCGGGGCACGGTGAAGCGACGGCTGCCTTTCAAACAGTAGCTGCGTAGTTTGAGCAGCACTGCTCAGTCGCCGCTCTGTCGCCCTGTCGGCGAGTCGCCAATTTGTAGCATACTTTCGAGCGCTCGGTCAAGCACGTGCGCAATATGTAAATTTTTGGACTTCTTTTGCGTTTCGCTGTGTTTTTTATTCGACTCTTGCTCTTTTTGCTTGATGTTGTTTTTATGCAAACGCGCTGTTTACTGGTGTGTGTGTGTGTGCTCGTCCCTAAGCAGCTTGTACGCTCACATGCGCTCGCTTGCTCATTGCTTTTAATAGCCAACAACATGCTACGCATTAATTTATGACTTTCATGTTGTTCGCCCTGCCTCTGTTCGTGGGCGTGGCGGGGCGGAGCGGTTCGGTGCGGCTGGCAAAGCTTTTAACAGACTCAGAAGAGGCGGAGGCAGAGGCAGAGGCAGCAAAGCGCGCGCATTACGGCTCGAGTATAATTAAAAATTAAAGGCATTTCGGGGCAAGCAGTGCGTGCCAAACTGTAGACGCCACGCTGTCGTCTCGCCCAGAAGTCGCAGCATACTTTTCGGCTGGCGCTCTAAAACTATTACACTCATGCCTACGCGCCTGAGCGGGTGTGTGTGTGTGTGTGCGGGCGTTGCTTTTTGCTGCCACGATTTGTCGTGTATTTGCTGTGCTGTCTATTGTTTGCTCTGCATGTGTGTCTGTGTGTGTCTGTGTGTGTGTGTGTGCGCTACTATGTCAATATTTTTTGGCGTGAGCCTTTGCTTTTAGCCGCATGACAAGTAAATATGGCAGCCTCAAATAAAACAAAGCACAAATTGCCCAGTCGAAGTCGCCCCACCCCACCCACCTCTTCCACACACTTACCCGTACCCATTCCCCCGTCCCCGTCCCCTTTCCCTTCCCCTTCGTTTTGCAGTCGCAGCTTCGCTCTGCGTTAGTTTCGGCTTCAGAGACAATGTGCTAAAGTTTCGCCCAAGTTTTTCCACTGCTCACACACTTGCACTGCGCGACTATATATGTGTATGTGTGTGTGTGTGTGTGTGTGTGTGCGTGTGAGTGTGTGCTCTTTCTCCTTCGTTTCGTTTCGCTTGGCGTCGCGACGCGCAATCGAAAAAGTTTTTATGACACAATTTGCCTTTGTTGCTTTCTGCTGCTTCTGCTGCTTCTTCTTCTTCTTCTTCTTGTCTTCTTGGCACACTTTCGATTTTCGATTTGGGATTTGTTCGCTGAGGGGGCGTGGCAGTGGGTGTTCGACTGAGTCAGCAGGCGACAGCGGCAACTTCAAATGCGGCCGGCGAGTGGACGCCGCGCCATCGCCATCGCCATCGCCATCGCCTTCGCCGTCGCCGCTGTGGCTGCTGCGACGCTGCGACGCGCTGCTATTTTTAGGCTGTCGCTGGGCGTCAGAAACTGGGGCGTCAAGTGTGGGCGTGGCGTGACGTGGCTCAAGGATGCGGCATGCAGAAGAAGTTGCATGCAAGCAAGTGCCAGGCAGGAGTATGCCGTAACGGAGCTTTGACTGTGAAGGGTAACGGATTTGGAACTGAATGGAATGGAACAAATTGCATGAAGTGCCAGTTGCATGCTATGTAGCAGCAGGGGGAGAGTAGCGGAGGATAAAGTAGCAGCACTGAGACAGTGGAAATAAACGAAATGCAACAGAGTAGAATAGAACAAATCGAATGAAGTGCTAGTTAGGTAGGAATATATGTATATATATTTCAATATATATTTTCAATATATTTATGAATTTTTTTTTTTATTTTTTATTATTATTAATTCTAAAATTATTTCTAAGTTGTTCTAAGTTATTTCTAAGCTAGTATTACGACTAAGTGATGGAACGGTAACAATATAGATTAAGCTGTATATATACCTAAGATGTGGAACGAAGTGGAATTATTTGCCACATGTGGAAGCAAGTGCTTGGTAGTAGAGGAGCGCAGGAGAGGAGAAACTGAGCTTAGACAGAGATACGAAAAGCAATAGAACGAAAGAAGGGAAGAGGAGTTTAAATGCAACCGTAATGTGCGGCGGCGGTTTTTAAAACTTGGACTGAGTAATGAAAGAAGACGAAAGGGGAAGGAATATAGAATGGAAAACTTAATTTATTTATACATTTTATTTTTTTATGTTTTTATTTTTTTAATGATGAGCATGCTGTTACTAGTGTGGCAGTTAATCTAATATATACTGAAGTGAAATGATTGTTAGGTTTTGAGGTATGTGATTAACATTATTAAAAATGTTTCATTATTCGTTAAGTTAGTTCTAATTAAACTAAAATTATTAACACAATTTACGTTTATACAATTTATGAAGACTATTAAAAAATAACTTATTATTTATTATTTTATGGTTTCTTTGCTAGATTACATTTTAGAAACTTGGGAATATTAGAGATCTTAGAAGGAGTCTTGGGTATATGGTAAAGTGTAATAAAACAAGCCGAAAAGGAATGCAACGAAATAAAATAATATTTAATATATTTTTTTAAGTAAATAAATTGTTTCTTATTAAACTAATACTATTAACATTATTTCTGTATAAACAAAATCTTAAGACAATTTTACAATCACTTATTATTTATTATTTTCTGGTTTTTCTGTTAGATTTTAGAAGTATCTACTGGGTATATCTTGGGTAAAAACCGTAAGGAAAGAAGTCGAAAAGGGAAGGGAATGTAATGGAATAAAATAATATGGAATGGAACACCTTATTTTATAAACTCGAGTGGACCAGAAATAAGCAAGGTAACAAAAAGAAAAGGCATTAAGGCCAGAGACATAAAAGAGACTGATGTGACACGAAACGACATGGAATAGAACGTTGCTTTCTAACAGCTCGAGTAAAGAGGAGTTGCATGCAACACTGAAAAGTCTGCGAAACGGAATGAACTGGAATGGAACGCTGCCTTGCAACAACTTGAGCGAAAAATATGTGCTGCATACTTACATGCGCTGCACTGACCTTGCGTGCAGAACATCAACTCGTATAAGTTGGATGATAATGGAGGGGGGAGGTGGGGTCGCAGTTTTTGCAGTGTAGTGCAGCTCTTCTGCATGTGTGTGTGTGCGTGTGTTTTATTGCTCTGCACGTTTTGGCTACAGTTCTAATTGGATAGGGAGACGCCTGACGACCACGACGACGACGCCAGACAGGCAGGCAAGCAGGCAGCACTCGCAGCGCTCGAATCGATAAGAAGACGATGTCGACGTAGATGTGGCCGTCGACGTCAACGCCAGCGTCAGCGTCGCGTGTGCAGCCAAGCGAACTGGCCCCAAAAGCTGATAAGCCGCCGCAACAATAAAATCAAATCAAATCAAGTCAAATCACGTGCCCCACCAAGCGCTTGCCGTTTCACTTGCAGTCTCCACGTCCCAGCCCGTGCCCCTGTTCCCCACTCTTCCCTGCCCCTACCCGCTTGCCGCGCTCCTTCTCTCCGCTCTCGCTTCTCCCACGCGTCCGATTAATGCGCGAACGCGCTAAGCGCGATGGTCAGTTCCAGTTCCACCTCGAGCTCGAGCTCGGCTTCCAATTGAATGCAATCGAGCTCCAATCGTACTTCACTCGGACTCCAAACGGGGGTCCTTCGCCGCCTTGATTGATTTATGAGTCGTTCATAGAATTCGTTTGGCATGAGCTGAATGTTGAGTGCTGAGTGCCTGACCGAGTGCCGCCAGTGATTGATTTTGCTCTGCAAACAGAGTGGAGCCGGGCCAGAGGGGACTACGCGCCATCCTCGGTTGGGGCTGCTCTGTCTCTGTCTCCCTCCCTCTGTTTTTGCGTCTGTCTCGGTCCAACAGTCGCGTCGATTTCCATTACAATTGGATTGCCGTGCAGTCCATAACTTCGCAGCATTCTGCCACAGCTTCTCTGTGGCTTTTATGACTGCGAATTAACTTCAAAGTGTAAACGATAATGAATCGGATAAATGCGAATAAACGAGCACAAACATGGCGAATTATTCATGAGTGCACAATGAGATATCCGGCTTGGGTTTATTTGCTCTCTTTCTCTCTCTTTCCTCTCTCTCTTTCTCCGTGGGATTCCATTCGCATCGCAAATGCGTGAGACTCAAAGGGCTTACAAGTCACTTGGTGGCTCAGTTTCCCCCCTTTCCCAGTATCTCTCTCTGGCATTCAATAGAGTTGCCTGCCTGCTCGAGGATTGCCTTTATTTCAGAAGAAGTTTCCTCCATCGCGTTCATTTCAATTGGCCTTCATCCTTAACCTTTTCTTTAAGCAGTTGTCGTAGGGCATCTAGACTAAGGTCCTGCCATTATGTTGAGGAATTGCCAGCTTTCTTAGGGGAAGAGTTCTCTGAAATTTTCTTTTCATTTCCCTTCCAAAGAAGTTTCCTCTTTTGTGAATAGCTTTAAATTTTTGTTTCAAGAGATTCTTATCACAGGAAGTTCTCTTCTGCCAAATCGCTGTGCTGCAACTCCCCCTTCTTAACAGGAATGGGCGGTTTTCTTAAAAGGATTCCTTTCTCTCTAAACAGCTTCAGTACGTCTTTATTCAATGGACTCTTAACACAACAAGAATAGCGATTTTGAGATTAGGGGGATCTTTCGTAATCTCAAAGTCACAATTCTCTTGTCCTTGTAATTTAGCCTGATTAGGTTTCTCTCTTGATTCAAACGATTCTTATGATAGAAAAATTTTTTTTGTTCTAAGATCTCTTAAGTCTGTCTTTGCCTTGGGCAACTTTTTTGAAAGAATTTCTCTCTCTTTTTTGTACTCTCTTCGCTTTCTTCCTCTTTAAGTTCTCTGTCTTTCATTAAGTAGAATCTTATCAAGGAGAGTGTTTACACGACTCTCTTCCTTTCTAACCTTGTGTAGTGCATTCGCGATTCGGGTATAGCGCAAAACCCTTGACGTTTCTCCTCTGCTGATTAATCAAATGTCTGGCCTACTTAGATGAAAGCCCAAGGCGATTCGGGCAGGCAACTTTCTTGCCTGGCACCCGGCACGCAGTGGCCCCAGCTCCCCGCCGACCCCACCAAATCCTCGCCCCCCTCCGCTCAAAGCCAACAACTGGCAACTGGCAACCGTCGAGCAACGAACGACCGACGACCGTCGGCCGTCGACTGTTGACTTGGCGCAATCAAGGTTAAGCATATGCATGTGGTACATAGTTAGGGGCCAAATATATAGTATAAACAACGGCTATATCTTTGTGTGTGCAACCGATTTCTTTGCCTCGGGCTGCGGTGCTTTGTTCTTGGCGTCGACAGGAAAATGTCAATCAATTAGTCGAGCAACGGACAGCATGAATGGAACGAGCTCGGCCAATTGGACCTGAGGGAGCTCGCACAACTAACAGCGAGAACTGAGCCGCAAAATGTGCTTCTGACCTTGGTTGAGCACACGCCTAAGCAAGTAGATAAGCCTCCAAATTATCAATAGCTAATCCTTTTGAGCTATTAATCCTTTCTCTCGGTCGATCTCTACTATCTAGTGTCTAGTTTTATTCTTTCATTGGTTGCCTTGGCGACCAGTAACTGCTACTCTCTTATCTTATCTTTCTTATTTTTGGTAGCAGTTGGACAGTGGGACCATTCTTTAGGCACTCTTTTAGACCTATCCTTCTAACCTACCTGCTTACATCTTAAACTCTCTTTCTCTCCTTTCCAGTTATGCTACCGTTTCCATTTTGGCTAGTTATGACTAGCTGCTATGGCTTTAGCTCGCCTACTCAGCCAAATAGTTGTTCCTCCTGACTTTATCTATTAGTATCTCAAATTCTTTCCCTGAAGACTAGTGATTAGTTATGGCTGGTTGGAAGTTGGGACGCCCACACAGCTCTGCTCTTGGTAGTTATTTGTGTTATATATATCTCTTTTAGGGATATGACGTTCTCTAATTCCTACACTATTTCTATCCTTCTATTATCATTTGCTCATCCCATCGCTTTCCCTGGTGACCCATAAAATCTGTTGCTTATGTAGTTGCTGCCACGCCCATGCAGCTCGCTCCCTATCCAACCTAGTCCTAATGTCTCTTCTAAAAGATATTTTCCTCCCTATTTAACCTTCTTATCTGCCTGAGTCCACCTTTAGTCCCTTACACTGAGGAGTTTTCTCTTCTGATGGTTAGTTATGACTGACTATTAGGGCGCTACCACGCCCTGACATCCAGTTAAAGTACTGCTCTCGGCTTTATCCATAGGTATCTCTATCTGAGATATGACTTATCCCTGCACATCTCTTCCTTTCCCCTATGACCCTACACTTTGCTCATTCCTTCGCTTTCCCCGGCGACCTACACAATCCGTCGCCTACACGTAGTTGCCAGTCAGGGCGCTGCCACGCCCACACAGCCAGATCCATTGTCTTGGGGCGCTTTTGTTCTGTTGCGCAGTGTTGTGTTTGTGTAATTGTTGCAACAATCGAGGCAGGCAGAGGGAGAGCGAAAGCGAGCGGGGTAAAGGGTCAAAGCAAATAAGCAAAACATATTATGTAGTACGAGTATTTGCATTTATTTTTGTGCTTGTGTTTCTGTTTGTGTTCGTTGTGCTCGCATTCGTTTTCGCATCGCATTCGTTTTTGTACTCGCAGGCGCATTTGTGTTTGTGTTCGTATTTGTATTTGTATTTGTATAACCCATGGTGGAAGCTACACGACAACCACAGCAACAACAACAACGAAAACAGCAGCAACATCAACAAGATTAAGGAGGAAGAACAATTGTTGCCTGTGGAGCTTGGGGCTAGCAGGGGGATGGGCTGGTGTAACGTATATGTTATTGTTGCGGTTGCAACTGCATGGAGGGCATCTCCATCTCTCCCGCTGCCCATCCCGGTCCATCGGCTACCCTTACCCTGCCGAGGCTGCCCTGTCCCTGCTCACATTTCACGCAAGGCATTTAATTAAATGTCAGAAACATTGAGAGGACGAAAACCTGTGCGGGAGGCGTACATGAAAGCTGGGCCCAAGCTAGTTGCCAGATAATCGACGGGCAATCAGAGATAATTAGTGGACTGCACTGTGCGACTTGGGGTGTGTGGGGTGTAGTCACAAGTCAAGTCTCACACTCATTAGCTGGAAGTGTGGACAGCTCTCACTCTCTCTGTTTCATTCTTAGTCTCGAGCCGGCACCTCCGTGCCGGCAACATGAAAAGAATTGTCTAATGAGATTGCCAGCAACAGACATGGAACATATCCGGTAGCATCCTGCATCCTTGACACCATTTCCCAAAATCCAAATCCCCGTGTAAAATCCGAATAGACGACGACGACTTTAAGCCGACTCGACTCGTTGCTTTTGGCCAAAATGGCAGAAACTTGATAAATTTTTAAGCAGTTCGAAAGGTGAGAGACAGTCGATGTTCCGCAGCTGCGAGGATGGCGAATTGCCCTGGAACGTTTTCCGCCCTGGCAGCAGTTCACCTAACCCCTCACAAAACGGGAGGACCACCTGCCCCGTCGTCCTTTCCAGCTTTCACCTTCTGCCTCCCGCCTGTTGCCTGCTTCATTTACTTGATGACACAGCCTCATAAATAATACGAGAGCTCTATTAATATTTGAAGCTCGCCTGAAATTAAATGTGTGCACAGAGAACGAAGGGTGAGGAAGAGAGATGGGCGGGCGGAAGGTAAGGCTATGGGAGCTGAGGAGGGTACAAAGATATGATCTGTGACTAGCCCAGTTTTGTGTTAGAGCTGGTCGGAAGGCCCAGTACGCATAGGTCGTAAGGTCTTATAGGTTTATGCAAATGATGAGTGTAAGAGCATGTGTTGGCAGCAAGCCAAGCATGAACTTGCAAAAGAGTCGAGAAGTTTCCGCAATTTTAAGCTGATCATTTCATTCCTAAGGCGTGGCATGACTTTAATAACCACTCCGTTTTTGACTCAATCATTTAAGCCCTTACTCATTTTGGAGCTAGGGCTTTGCTTTAAATGGGATAATTATATCGAAGACATAGTTAAAACAGTAACATTCTTTGTAATACTAGCTAAACGGTTTCCTGGATAAAGCTCATGCTTTTACTTTTATTTCTATCAGACCCAGCATTTGGAATGCTGCATCTGAAAAGAAATGAGGATGTCAGCATTCAGTCTAAAAGCTGAAGATTTCCAGAGAAATAAAACAATATAAAAAAATTCCTATATTTATCTTTCTACCTATACCGTAAGTAGTCTCTTTTGCGCCCTTAGCAAAACATTGCAAGTTTGTAGACAGTATCGATTATACGATATCCAAGGACTAATCCGAGGAACCTAATCGTTAACCCTTTCCCTGTTCTTCTTCTTCTTTTCGCTCTCTCGCTCCCTTCTTCACTCTGTCCCTTGTCTCACCTGGAGATTCGCGCGACAGGCTGGCAATTTGTAGTCCATTTGGCCACTTGGCCTTGCCTCTCGTGTTAATTTTTATGACGTGCTTTAAGTGAGCCATAAAATAAAAAACGAGCTGCTCGCAAAAGGCTGACAGCCGCAGGCGGTGAGGGGTCAATGGCGAGCGGGTGAGCGGGTAGCGGGATAGAAGGGGCGAGCGACTTATCGCAGTAACAAATTAAAATGTATGACCAACCCATTGAGGCTAACAAAAGTCGGGCTGCTGCTGCTGCAGTTGTGGCAAGTGGGGCAAGGTGAGCTGAAACGTTGAGCCGCTCAGTTGACGCGTGGTTTGCTGTCGCCATCGACAGACAGACAGATAAAGGGAGAAAGAAATAGGAAGGCAGAAAGAGTCAGACATAGAGAGAGAGTGAGCGAGAGAGAGAGAGAGAGAGAAAGAGAGAGGGAGAGAGATGGCAAGTGGTCGGTCGAAGCCAGAACCGCAGCCAAAGTAGTTGTGGCTCAACTCGTCTCGTCTCGTACCCCCTTCTTTCATTTCCCCCACCCATCAGCATCAACATGTTTGTATATGTGAGCGTGTGTGTGTGTGTTTGTGACAGTTTTGTGCCCATCGGGAGTTTGGGGTTGGTCCTGTGGTTGTTAGGGATTAGTCAGGGGTTGGGGATAGTAGGGTTGCACCTGCCCGCCTATGTTAGCCATAAGAAACGAGCACAGTTTTGCGGTGCTTATTTAAAATGCATGTGCAGGTGACATGGCAGGATGTAGATCCTTTCGCTTATCCCTTACCAGCCCCCGCCCCCTTTAGTATTCATGCCTTCCTCCGTTCACCTTCTTTCCCGCAGCCCGTAGCTTTTGAAATATTGACGAACATCGACAGGCAGCATGGGGGTAAGGCATCATCTCTGACGTCAGAGAACTGATGGCGAGCTCTCAACCCGGTCTGCTATTTGCGCCTAGCTCCGAGTCCAGTTACTCCCTAATTAAGCCCCAAATAAGCGCAGTCTTGGCCAGTGAGCAACGCGTATTAGTTGCACTTGCGGGTCAATCTTGCAACTGGGTCAGTGCTTCGGGCAGTTTGGCCGCTTCGAAGAGTTCGGCCACTGGATTTTAGTTCGCATAGCTCCGACCTTCCCGATGGGTCTCTGTTTACTCTTCCCCACTTTCTTCCCTTCTCTGTTTCCGGCCACGCACTAAAGCCAGAAAATTTCATGAATGCCTGAGAGCGTTTTAGCTGAAGTGCGCGCATCTGCTAATAAGGCACTAACTACAGCAGTAACTACAACAACAGCAGCAACAGCAAAAACATTAACAACATCAACAACAGCAACATGAGCAGGCAGGCACAAAAGGATCTGTCGCTGGCGTAGTCTGAATTTTAATGAAATTAAAGATTACTGAGCTCAGCAGCAGCAGCAGCAGTAGCAAGAGGAACGACAGGAAAACACAGCATCATTATCATAAGTTAAAACAACAAGCAACGCGTGGCCAAGAGCGTAGGTGTTTGCTGTGTCGGTGTGACGGGATGTGGGCGGTGATGTTTGGGGCAGCAGACAAAAACCAGAAGCAGCAGCACCTGCTCTGGAAGGCACTTGATATGCCGTGGTGGGTCGCCCGGTCGCCTGGTCTGTTCTCGTCTTCGCTGCGCGCAATTAAACGAGAAGAAACATGAAGTCTTCCGTTTAGTCATAATTAGCAGGGTCTGTCGACTTGCACCTTAGACTTGGCCCAATTATCTACTTGTTCTTGCTCCATCTGGGCTATTCAGTTTCCCAACACAGGCAAAAATAGTTAGTAGACTAAGTCCAAGCGGTGTGTACCATTGCATTCAATGGAGTCTGCTTAGAAGACCGGAAATAGTTAGAGAGTTCATGACTTAATTAATGAGTCCTGTAAGCTTTCAATTTTTTTAAGTTGGATCTCTTAGAAAGCAAAGTAATAAATAATAATAAATAAAGTCTTACGGTTTTAATAGCAAGTTTGCATAAAAGAGTCTGCCTAACAGCGTGCTGGATGAATTCGATCTATCTGATCCTCGTATGTATCTTGTTGTCGAAGTCCTCTACATACAAAGAGCTTAGTTGATTTCGCTATAGCTAGGTTTTAACGTCTAGAAATCTGGCATACTGCTAGTATATTGGTCGTCGAGATAGGTCTGTAAGGAAATAGACTAAGCTCGGTTTTTAAGCTAGATCTATCACCTACAAACTACATAGTTTTCCTGTCGATCTCTCAAAGTTGTACGGGGGTTCCACTTAAAAAGCAAAGTAACATACAAGGAAATCTGGAAAAGCGAGTCTGATTTTATTTGCACACTTCTTTCCTAGTATCAGTTGCATGACCAGCTCAGTGGGCAAGTGGCATCCATGCTCTCTGCGCAGCTCCTTCGACTACGTAGATCTGGGTCCATAATCAGCTATTGCAGTATAGGAAGCCCCGTCGTCTGGAGGCACTTGAATGCGGAATGCCACTAAGGACAGCTGGAGCATTTGTGGTCTTGAAGAAACCGCACAGAACAGAGGCCACCCGCAGATAATCGAGACGATGCCATCGAAATGCAAATCGGAACACGTTGCGTATACGCCCCGTTCAGTGCACTATTTTCATAATTAATTGCGAATCTTGCGCACATTTGGCACAATTTCTGCATAAATGCACACAAATCATGGCGAGTGGGCGAGGCGTAAGGCTGTTCGATTGGAGGCGAGGCAGGGCGGGGCATGGTCTGCTGCATGATTACATAAATTGCATCAATAATTTATGCAGATGCAGCGACAAATTGACAACAATCGAAGTGCAAAATTTAAGGGGGTGGCGGGGAACAACTACATTGTGGGAGAGGGATAAGAAATGTCTCAACCCGCTCAACCCTGTGTCTGCAGCAGCTGCGGTATTTTCGAGACGTGCCTGAAGTGAAGTGAATAGTCATGTTATTGTATTCCGTCCTAACACTGCTCTCCATCTACTCCTCTCGCTCTCTTTGCAGTGCCATATGCAACCGATAAGACTGTGCGAAGTGGTCAAGTGGTCAGCAACAACAACAACTGCATCAACAACAACAACAACGCACCTGTGCAGTCACAACAACAACAACAGAGGCAATAACCGAGCGTGTTGACGTCGCCTGCCTGTGAAAGAGGGTGTGTGCGTGTGTGTGTGTGCGTGTGTGTGTTGTGTCAGTGCGCTCTCCGAACAAAATGGCAGGCGGCCAGCGCAGGCAGAATGCAGC
Organism: Zaprionus bogoriensis; assembly: GCA_035046045.1. NCBI lineage: Eukaryota > Metazoa > Arthropoda > Insecta > Diptera > Drosophilidae > Zaprionus > Zaprionus bogoriensis. The sequence continues at coordinate 18,960 of JAWNOI010000174.1, forward strand.
GCTACACAGCGTCGTCGTGGCAGCGATGCAGCTCTAAGCGAATGCTCGCAGTTCAAACGGAGCAGTGCGAAGCGGTACTCAACGCGGGCAGGAGAGCGCCAGCGGCAACGGGAGCGGAAGTGGCCGCCAAGAACAGCAGCAACTCAAGCAAGCATCGAGTCGGAGGAACCAGTGGCGACGCCAGCTTCGCTATCTGCAATCAGTCGCCTCTGCAGGTGGTGCTGCTGGAGCAGTCGAGGGCGTAGCCGGAGCCGGAATCCGAACCCAAGTCCGTACCTGAACCCGAACCGGAGCCAGTACCAGTTGGGGCACAGGTGTCATCGCAAAGACGGCGACGCAGCGTAGCGAGTAGGCAGCAAAATGCCTGGCGGACGACGTGGACTGGTTGCGCCGCAGAACACATTCCTCGAGAACATAATACGGCGCTCCAACTCGCAGCGTAAGTACTCGATAGCAACCCGACATTGAATCGATAGTAACTCGAAAACAACTCGATAGCAATCCAATTCTCCTAAGGCTTTCTCCAAGTAGCCACAGTAACCTGTTTGTAAGTTTAAGAACTTGAATCTTCAATTGATTATCACTCATACGCACACACTTCGGACTTCGGTGCGTATTTGTAAGCACTCCAAAAACCATAAGCGTGTCGATTCAAATACAGGCAGCTTGGAAGTACTTTTTAAAGAGTCTTTGAAAAAGTGTAGAGACTCACTTTGCATGCATTTGATAGTTATTCGAATGTTGTGAATACTTTATAGAGCCACAACTTGTTTGAGTATTCAAAATGTTTAAATCAGTTTTAACTGTGCAAATGATTCACAAGTGGTATTAACACTTCACACTTGAATGCATCAGAAAACATTTGAGTGTTCGTTACGAGAAACTTGAACTTTCAAATGACACACAAGTTGACACAACGAGTACTCTAAATACTTAAGTCTCTAATATTTTTTTTTTATTTTTATTTATGAAGATAGACAGGGATACCTAAAGAACTACGTCTCTAAGCATTCAACCCAGTTGGGCTGAATAGAATGGAATTACTTGGTATACTACATTAGTTTGATATAATTACAATTTCCTCGCCTTAATTCGAATTCGAATTCGGGCTTGCAAGTTTCGAATGATCCCTGTACGTAATGAATAACTTGGTTAGACCACAGTACTCTAAGCTCCGGCTTGCTATATCCAAAGTTAATTTGCTATTCCTTTATTAGACAGAATACAATTAGAGTAAATTCAAATCAAGCTCCCACAGCCATGGGGACCTTCTGCGTTTGGTTTGATGACTAGTGAATTCCCAGATTCCTGCACGAATTCGCAAATATTCCGTGCCAGAACCGGTTACTTGCTGCGAGGTGAGTTCCAATTTGTGGTCGCTTTGCTGCGGTTCTACGTCTGCCGCAGTTACCCTGGGAGGGAAGGGATTCACGGGGTGAGTGTCAGCAGCATGTGAAATGATTTTCCGTTAGACTGTCGACGCGGAAAGCGTCGGGCCGACACCTCACACTCGGCAGGGGGTAAGCGCAGAGATACAGAGGCCAATGGAAAGAAGGGGTGGTAAACGGGGGCAAGGGACGAGCAGACACGCATCGCAATGACAGTTGGTTAACTCTATAAATAAACGTTAGCCACACACGGGAAGGGTCCAAGGGTACGAGGATACCTCGCGCCAATTAAAGCGGGGACGACAACCTGTTGACCAGTTGGAGAAGAGAAAGATATGGGAATAGCAATAGGAATAGGAATAGGAATAGAAAGAGGAATAGGAAAAGGAATAGGAATAGGAATATGAATAGCAATAGGAATAGGAATAGGATTAGAAATAGGAATAGAAATAGGAATAGGAATAGGAATAGGAATAGGAATGGGAATAGGAATAGGAATAGGAATAGGAATAGGAATAGGAATAGGAATAGGAATAGGAATAGGAATAGGAATAGGAATAGGAATAGGAATAGGAATAGGAATAGGAATAGGAATAGGAATAGGAATAGGAATAGGAATAGGAATAGGAATAGGAATAGGAATAGGAATAGGAATAGGAATAGGAATAGGAATAGGAATAGGAATAGCAATAGGAATAGGAATAGGAATAGGAATAGGAATAGGAATAGGAATAGGAATAGGAATAGGAATAGGAATAGGAATAGGAATAGGAATAGGAATAGGAATAGGAATAGGAATAGGAATAGGAATAGGAATAGGAATAGGAATAGGAATAGGAATAGGAATAGGAATAGGAATAGGAATAGGAATAGGAATAGGAATAGGAATAGGAATAGGAATAGGAATAGGAATAGGAATAGGAATAGGAATAGGAATAGGAATAGGAATAGGAATAGGAATAGGAATAGGAATAGGAATAGGAATAGGAATAGAAATAGGAAAAGTAATAGGAGTAGGTATACCAATAGAAGTAAGAATAGAAACAGTGAATATAGAAAAAGAAGTAATATAATGACAGAAATGAAGTTATTATCGTCCTCCACTTAATCGTAAGGAATACTCTGTATTGCAACAGAGTAAGAACAGCATTAGAACAAGCGCAAACCGCAAAGCATTGCACAACAGCAGATGGCTGCGTGTAGGTTATTAACAGACTGATGCTTCTCTTTCCTCAGTGGTCTCCCTCAGTCCTCAATCCCTTGCTAAGCTCCTTCTCAAACCACGTCCCACCGAGCCGCACAAGCAGACAACAATTGTCTGGCATTTCTGTTGCAGTCGCTGTTGCATCTGCAATTGTTGCTGTTGTCGGTGGAGTGAGGTATGCCTGTTGCAAGCTCAGACAAAGACCTTAACGGAATTCTGGAGGAAAACAAAGGGAAGCAGAAGCTGAAATGCAAATCACGAAGCTAGATAACATTGTCAGGGGGGAAATGAAGAGACTTTCACATGGGATTCATTTTAGCTGCACAAAGAGAACGAGATTAACGAGTAGTCGGAAGACATATAAAGGCTTGTTCTTACCAAATTCGTTGTAAATTCAATGGAAAGTTCTGATTGAATAGAAAACTTTTTGAATTGTGTGGCAGGAAACCAAAAATAAATCATATTTCCAGTTAATACCTCGTGTTAAGCAATTGCAAAAGCTCCTCCAACACAAATGTGAAATATAAGCTTAGTCCCTAGGGGGAAGGACGGAAAGGGGCGCTAACATCATAGAGATGTCAACTTAAGTTTTGCTCGTGTCATACATGGCTTTGACAAGGCCGATGTGCGTCAATCAATTGCCAAAGGGGATGCGGATGGATAGATAAATAGAAGACAAGAGCGAGACCGGAAAAAGTGAAAGGCATCAGAGAGAGAGAGAGAGAGGGAGATACAGAGACAGAGAAAAAGAGAGAGCAGCTGGAGGAGAGGGAGGTCGGGGGGCCTGTCTAATAAGCATAGATTTCTTGTGCATACGGCAAGGGCTCTTCCGACTTTGCCGTCTGTCGCAGGCGAAAGCGGATTACCGAGCAGCCAAATCAGACATTAAGCCTTTTCCAAAAGGATTTGCGAGCCGGGCAAAGTGAATGTAGACAAAATAAGCGAGCGAGAAAGCAGCAAAACGAATAAGACTGAGCGGGAGAGAGATAGAGACTGGCTACGGCAAGCTCTTAGCTGAAGGAAGTGCAGGAATATTTCGTTTTATTTTCGTTTTTCTCGTTTTTCGGCTGAGCGCAAAGTGAAAATGCCATAAAGGAAATGCACACAGACGCAGGAAAATGGAGGACAGCACAAATGGATGCTCAGCGTGTGAAGGGAAGAGAGCGAAGAGAGCAGGAAGGAATGGGAAGAGCGAGATGAGCTTGTACCATATTAAAGCGAGTAAATTGCGTTTGGATATTGCTGAGGAAAACGTGCTGGGAAGTGCGGGCAGCCCGTTTCTAATGTGAAGACAAAAACAAAGCAAGGGAAATGGGAATGGCAAAGAAAAAGGAAAGCACGGAAAGAGGGGACGAGGGGACACGGGGCAAGGGAAAAGCTGCGAATAGACGCAGCGAATAAAAACTGAGACGACACGAAAAGTCGCGAGCGCTGCGCAAGTTCGAGTTGTACTTTTACGTAAGCCGTAAGCCGTAAGCCCTGCGACTGACGAGCCGAGCAATCGTTGCGCCCATAAGTTACAAGAGGCCAAAACATTTCGATTGCCCCACACACACGCACACTCACACACATGCACGTGGCCTGTACGCCACACACTACAAGTGCCACACGCTACACGCCGCACGCCACTTGCCGCAATCCGACGACTTCTTGTAGTTATTGTTCGGGCTACTTCACAGCTTTCCGCTTTCTGCTCTCTGCTATCCGCGTGTAATTCAATGAAGGAGAAACGAAAGCCAAGTAGGCGGAGAAAGGGTGCCCCCAATACGCCTGCTGCCTCATACATTGTGCTTACGTGCTTTGCCCAAACATTTGCATATCCAATCGCATGTTCAAAACAGACGGCCTCCGGCTCTGGCTTGGGCTCCGACTCCAGCTGCGGGTCTGGCTCCTGCTCCTGCTCCGACTCACTCCGACTCTGACGAGCTCGAACACATTACGCATACGCCGCGCTGGTCGTCGGCCTGTTTCAACGGTTTTTCAATCATGATTTCCAGTTACCCCCGCCTGGCGCCCTGACTACCGCCTAGCCTCGCTGTTTGTTTGGGTCGATTGGTTTTTGGCAACGTTTTTCGGCAACGTTAACAAATTGTTGGAGCCATAAACAAAGCCACGCCAAGCGCCATGATTAACTGTTCCCCCAGCCGCCATTCCTCATCGCAAAATTACTCAAAATATACTTATATATAATGCCATATAATAACAAACTTATTAACGAGGCAGCTGCCGAGCCCGATACCCAACCCAAACTCGAGTCCCGGCCTCAGTCTCAGCATCAGCCCTTACCTTATCTCGGCTCAAACAAAGCGCCAGGTATGGGAAATTCAAAAAGTGCTAAGCTTTATTTCTGGCGACCAAAGCTGGCCAAGCTAGTTTATCTGCTGACTAAAGCTGAGGACAAGCGCGATAGGATAATGACGCCTAAGTTGGATAACTTTGACTTTGATTTGAATCAGATTAGCTTTCTATAGGGTTTCTATTAGTTACCAGACTTGTTGTTGGTTGATTTTTAGCTAAAATTCTTCTCGATTTCAAAATATTTATATTGATAGAATTTGATGCAAGTGATCCCTGATTGGTCTGCCCCATTTTATGTCTTATCGGCTTTCCTTTTGAGTTTAATTGACGAATAACTACTTTGGATAGCTAAGTGGACTTTCTATAGGGGTGTCAACAGTTGAGCCATTAGTTTTTATTTTGATTGGTCTTCTACTGAGGTTGATTCCATTATACGCCTAGCTAGGATCCTATGCAGCGATCCTTCCTTAATTTTTTTTTGTTTTCCATCATTCGTTTTGCGGTCAATAGACGATAAAATGATTTGGTTTGCTTTTAAGCCGGAAACTCCAATTTAGTCCTCCTGGTAGTCCAACCACAGTACCCATACCTGGAGAAGGATTCCACTTTAGTATTTCCATTCGCCTTGCCTACTTTCGATCTGTGGTCAATCGAGGAGCTCCTAAACAAACTCAGTTAAACAGTTCCGTTACTCTCTACCCCAACTGCATTGGTTGCAAACTCATTAAACTCGAAAAATTGAGGGCAAAGTTTTCCCCATATGCTAAACCCAAGACCCAAAACCGGAGTTCGTTACTCAACCTGCAGCCGAACCTGACCTCAAGCGTTTCCTCATGGTTTATCTGCGACATAACGAACGGACAGACAAACAAACAGACAGACCAACGGGCTACCCCGGGCTTAACCCACCCACCTTATCCATCACCCTACCCTCTGCCACCCGCTGGGACCACAGCTTCGCAGCAAATGTGCGGAATTTGTGTTGTCGCCTTTGCGGTGCGCCTCGCACGTTTATCTCGCCTCGACCATGCGCTGTTTGATCTTCGTCAGCAGAGGCAGAGGTTCAACGACAACAACAAACTCAGCAACAACGACCACAACAACACCAACAAAAACAACAGCAATTTAAAGAGAAGTGTCAGCCACTCGCTTGACTTTGCTGGCTTTGAAGTTTGCCTCTGTCGGTTTTTTGCTTTTCCTTTTTTTAATTTCTTGCTAATTTTGCGCTTTTGTGAATTTTGCTGCCATGCAGAGATTTTCTGCTGTTGTTGTTGCTGCTACTATTGATATTTCCTGCAATGGACAATTAGAAGTGACAACTCGACTTAGCTGAATGAGTGCTGAAACGCAGCAGAAGATGGAAACTGTGGAAGGAACTGAAAGAAAAACTGTGAACAAAGCGATTTATTGAAGGGTTTTAATTGCAGCATTGCTGGGAATGCTCAAGTTAAGGACTAACTGAGCTAACGAATAGTCTTGAAGCGATCCCAAAACTCTGTCGACTGAGTGATAAAAAGGTTAAGATTTAACTAACGACTAGGATATTTATCCAAACAATTATTCAAATGAGTTTAGGTCTGAGGTAGGTCAATCAATCGACTTACTGTTTGCAGGATTAAAAGTTATTGAGTGATCCTCAATGCACTTATTCTACTTACTCCAATTACCTGACCTACTAACTTGGTGTTGGAAGAGATAAAGGTTAATTGGTCGTTAGGTCATTTAATCATCTTCAAAAATCCCAAAAACGCTAGCTGATTGACATCGGGATACTTGACCAAGGCTACTTACCCTCCTCCCTCAACCTATCTAACCTACCGTACTTGCTTGAAACCTCCTTGATTCAATTTTTACTGGCGACTTGCATTCCAACCTAACTTAGACCCGCATGGAGTTGCATCGAGTGCCAACACGCAGCGGACGCAATTAGCCACACTGTCGCCACTTGGTGCTTGCTGCTTGACATGTGCCGCCTACTGCCTGCCGCTTGCAGCTTGCATTCCTCGACGACTCCGCCGACTGTGCAAATGTTTGCACAGGCGCGAGCGCGCTCCGATTGTGCATACATAATGCACGATTCTGGAGAACGTTTCGTAGCCGGCGACCCGAGTCGGAAGACCTGCAGACCTGAAGACCTGCAGACCTTAGGCCCGTACCCCAGACACGGTCAAGCAATCAGGCAAGTCGAGCGAATGCAACAAGCCTCGCGAAGCGTTGGCAGGGCGTGGGTTGGAGAGGGGAGGGGTCAAACGGGAGGGAAAACGTAATGCAGCAGCAGTTAACAATTGCAATTACGAGGCAACACGACATGCCACGACACAACACGACGCCGACGACCCACTGACCCCCTCGGAACACCCTGCGTGTATGGCAAAGCCGGTGGAACCCTTCGACTGCTCTTTGCCAGCGAGTTATTGATTTTCCCAGTCGTTAATGTTGTTGTTTCTCTCTCTTTTGTTGTTGTAGCAGTAGTTGCCATTGTTGCTGCTGTTGTTGTTGTTTTTTCGCTGTCGCCGTGTAAATTAACGTTGACTACACGAGGCCGACGCCAGCGCTGTGGCCAGGGGCGGTGGCGGGCAGCGGGTAGCGGCTGCCTTCAAGTTTTGCCATTACATTTATCGATTTTGCGGGTCGACTTCTACCTCCACATTGTCATTTGCATGTTTTTGTTGTTTTCGCCAAGCCATTTGTAGCCTTAGCGTCGCTCGACCCTGCTCTGCCCGAGCTCTGCTTCTACTTCTGCTCTCCTCTGCTCTGCTTTGCTTTGCTTTGCGACACTTAAACTTTTTGACGTGGTTGCGCGTCTTTGACCCGTTTTTCGTTTTCATTTGCCTTTTCCTCCTCTGCCCCTCCCCCACCCTTTTGGCCCTATTTTTTTGGCGCCCGGAAATGCGCGGGTCCATCCCATGCCACCCCGGCATAGCCAGGGCCCAGAAGGTCAAAGAGCACGAATTGAAATAAGAAAATTCAAGCGAATTGGCAAGTAAAACCCGACCAGGGAGACAGAGCGGGGAAGAGTGAAAGGGAGAGAGTAACGCAGTACCTAATGAGTTGCTTACGGCCCGTAAATCATACACCATGTGGGCCCAAGTACCGACGAAAGCTTAGCACCTCGACCAAGGGACCATAATCAAGGCTCGAGGGTCCACATGCCTGCACCACTGTCACTTTGACCTTTCTCGGGGACGCGAGTTGGAGATGGTAGCGAAGGCGAAGTAGAAGGCATTCCTAGAAACTCGAAATCAAGAATCGAGAATCAGCAAAAGCTCTGGGTCGATGGGCCACCTTCAGGTTAAGGTTGAGGTTCGCATTGAATGTCCGTAAACGGTGAAAAGCCTAAGCTGAGCCACTCTTTCATCTCTTCCCCCTCTGACAGCGTGACATTCAAAGCCCTTCGCCTCGGGCACGTCAGATTTCAATAGATCATTTCGGGATTCCTCAAGAATATCGACATGCGTGCTGGCTTTAATTAGACAAGTCAGGGGGCAAGGCAGACGGGTCTATCGGGCCTGCAGGCGACACTTAGCATTAAATAAAAGGCCATTTAAGACCTGCCCGAGCCTGTTGGTCAACATGATTATGAGGTTCGTGCCGGGAGGCGGTGCGGGCACAGCGCCTACACTCATCAAATATAAACAGCAAATGCTCTGGCTGAGACTCTGACTGAGCCCAGGGTTTGCTTTTCTCCTCTCTTACTCCTCCCTCCTCCCTCTCTGGCTACCTGCTCGTCAGGCCAATCAAATTGGATTAAGTTGTTGCTGCCGCTTTTGTTTTGTTTGGTTTGTGTTCTGCGCTCTGTGGGCTGTGTGTAACTGTGTGGGCGGGGGCGTGTGTGCCCCGTCAGGTGTTGCCAATGCGAGTGCGAGTGCAGCTGCTGTGCCCAGCGGGTAACGGCAGCTCGGGGGCAACGAGGAGAAGAGGAGCGTCGAGGGGGCCGTCAGCTTGTCATGCGTAAGTGCCGGTCTGTGGCTCATGATGAGGCCACACAAAAGCCAGAGAGATCTGCCTAAGCCCACCGTCTAGCAAGCCACGGTGCACAAGCGATTTATGAATACACTCATAACCAAGTTGAATTCACTTAGATACTTAAAGCTGGATTGCTGTCGAGCATCAACTGATGCGATTATCAATTCTCAAGCTTTCATCTCTCACTCGGCTCATTGCAAATTACTTTGATGGAAGACTGAATACACGGTGAATAGTACTCGCATTTATAGCTATCAGCTTATCAATTTTAAACAATTATCTTGAAAGAAACGTTACCCTCTGCATACCGAAGGTTGCACATATCTTCTTATACTTCTGTATGTTGCATCTGATTGATGAATCCCTTACTATACGTTTGTTTAAATGTACAATATACATATAAATACAAATGATCTTGTTTAAGCTTAGCTTTTGTATTTCAGTTTCCAAACATTTCTCTTTAACTCTTTAGGCAATCCTTAGCATCGGTCCCAGTTATATGGCCAAGTTATATGAGAAAATATTTGTGTTGCTATGCGAAAACTGAAAGACAATTTTTGCTGTGACAGCTTAATGTTATGGTAGACCGAATTTGATTAATTTGATTGGGCACTAATAAAATAAAATATAAGATGTTTTTTCATGATATCTTGAAAAATAATCAAAATTTCTCGACAGATATTAACTGTACGATTATCGGTCCGATCTGGTAATAAGTTTCTATAAGATGGTTTCATAACTGGAAATCTTGCTTGCTTTGCAACTAACAGAAAGACAGGCAGACGGACAGACAGAAAGATGGACTGACAGATAGGGAAACAGATAAACGGACTGACAGACGGACAGACAAATGGACAGACAGACGCGCAGAAAGACGGGCGGAGGGGTATAAAGACAGACAGACGGGCATAAAGACGGACAGATGGGCGAACAGACAGAAGTACGGACAAATGGACAGACAGATGAACTGACAGACAGACGGACATATAGTCGCACGGATAGGCAAACAAACAGACGGACAGACAGACAGGCGGACTGTCAAATGGATAAACAGACAGACCGACAGACGGGCCAACAGACGGGCATACAGACGGACAGATAGGCGGACTGTCAAACAGATAAACAGACAAACCGACAGACGGACCGACAAACGGGCATACAGACGGACAGATAGGCGAACAGACAGACAAATAGACAAACGGACAATCCGACGGACTGACAGAACGGCAAACAAACGGACAGACAGAAGCCAGACAAACGGACAGATAGACGGGCAGAAAGACGGACAAACCAACAGACAGGCAGAAGGACCAATGATGCTGATAAAAAATATACCATATAGTCGTTTACTTTTACATTTGCAGAAATATTAGCTTTACAATTTTCTTCCATTTTCGATGGGTAAATAGAAATAAAAATATATATATATTGTAGTAGTATAACTGTTATATGGATTACTAAATTTAAATAGTGAATAATTGAGAAGATTCACATTTGATTTATTTTCGCATTTCGTTTCCATCTGCTGTGCTTCGCGCTGATCCCGAGTTCCTTCATTGCGCCAGGCCAGCAAACATTTGAATAGTTTTGAGAGCGCTCCCCAAATGTTCACCAAGTATTCACATAACACTCACTAGCACTCGTTTTGCGTTGTGTGACGTCACGCTTCGCGTGCTGCCATCAAATTGCGTTTTTTCTTCTTGGCTGCCAAAAAAACCGCAAAGAAAGCGACAGCTAAAAAAAAACGCCATGCGTGACAAAGTGTGTGCAAGTGAGAGAGAGAGAGAAAAAGTGTGTGTGTGTGTGTGTTTGTGTGTGTGTTGCCTAATTTGGTTAAAGTATTGCAGACTTTTCGGAGCGCACACTGCACGCAACGTGCTAGAGTTTGGCAAAAATGCAAAGCAAAACAAGTAAGGAAAGCTACAGTCGAGCGCGCGCGACTGTAAGATACCATTTACCCTATTCGAAGAAATAATACAAAATAAAATAAATGGTATAAAAATAAAAAAAAAGCAATTTTACATTAAGAAAAAAAAATCGGCCCGCGCCAGATTCGAACCCAAGAACTCTCACGAACTTTGTAACTTACGAGTCGGACCTCTAACCACTAGACCACACAAACTTACGCCATGCGATCGGCAAATTAGGCTTTTATTGACGCGGGCCCTCTACTGCGTCGATTTAACGTTTTGGTTAGGAATCGCTAGCGCCCATAACTTTATATGGGGAATTCGAACTCCTATAACTTCTTTGTTATTAAAAAATAAAAATTGAAGAAAGCTACAGTCGAGTGCACTCGACAGTAAGTTATAATTTACCTTTGGCTGCTAAAAATAATTCTTAATATTAATTACTTTTATTCGAATTAATAACAACGCATCGCATATTTCCGAAATTAAATACACATGCATTGACGCTAATGGCACATGCCGACTGCACGCCGATTGTGCGTGCGCAGTCGGCGCAAGCATTAAAGCCGAGCCTCTGCTCCGTCTCTGCTGCTGTATGCAAAACTTCTCGCGCCTAGGAACAGACCATGTGCGTCAGTGATTTGTTGTAAGAGTTGTCAGCTCTATAACTAAATGTCCCCGGTTCGAATCCCAGCGCAGTCTTCATTTTTTTGTATTGCTTAGAAAAAGTTTTTGTTTTTATTTTTTTTTTTTTTGCATAATATACTTTTCATATAGCGCAAAATTATTAAAAAAAAAAAATTGCCCAGCGCAGGATTCGAACCCGCGACCTCACGCATCAGAAACTTGCGAGCCAACCATCAAGACCACACACAGTTACGCAGTGCGATCGGCAAAAAAAAAAAAAAATTGCCCGTTGCTGGATTCGAACCCGCGACCACACGCACCAGAATCTTGCATGCAACCATCTAGACCACACACAGTTACGCGGAGCGATCGGCAAATGAGACTTTTATTGATGCCGGCCTTCTGCTGCGTCAGTTCAACATTCTAGTTGGAATTCTAAGCGCCCACAACTTTATATGGAAGATTCAAACTCCTATAACTTCTTTGTTTATTGTCCGATCGGATTGAAATTTATAGGGTAGATCTGTACTATGGTAAGCTACAAGAGTGTTAAAAAAAATGTTTTGTTATTTCCCTACTTTTCTTAAAATTCAATAGTTTGGGGGCGGTGGGCGTGGCATCCAAAAGTTGAAAATCAAACATTCTTCGTAATGTTACCAGGCACCTTACTTTCAAATTTGGCGCTTCTAGCTTTTCTAGTTTTCTTTTAAACTATAAAAATGTGTTTTTTAGAGGCGGTGGGCGTGGCATCCAAAATTCTAAAATCCAATTTCTGCATAATGTTGCAAGACACCCTCCTACCAAATTTGGTGCGTTTATCTCTTTTCGTTATTGAATTATTTGGAAAAAATCGAAATACGCATTTATCGATTTGCGGAGGCGGTGGGCGTGGCACATCAAGTTTGAAATAAACTTCTTGTGTGTATTGAATACACGCACACTCCCACCAAGTCTGGTGCCTCTAGCTCTTTTAATAGCTGAGATCTGTGTGTTCATACAGACGGACAGACGGACAGACGGACAGACGGACAGACGGACAGACGGACAGACGGACAGACAGACGGACATGACCAAATCGACTCGGCTATTGATGCTGATCAAGAATATATATACTTTGTATGGTCTGCCACGCCTCCTTCTGCCTGTTACATACATTTGCACAAAGTTAATATACCATTTTTTACCCATTTTCAATGGGTAAATGGTATAAACAATTCCGGCACACACACACAAGTACACACACACTCACATACACGCGCCTGCGTTCAAACTGGCGCTTGCAGTTCCAACTAGAAAAGTTTTACGATTTTGGCTACAGTTGCCGCTTGAGGGTTTTTCTCGTTGTTGTTGTTGATGATGTTGTTGTCGTTGCCGTCGCTTTTAGCCAAAAGTTTACGCAATCAACTATTTTTGGGGAGGCAGCAAATATGCTGCCACACACACACACACGCACACTCGCTCACACGCACACACGAATGATAATAAGTGTGAGGCAAGGAATGAGGACAAAACTTTAGCCAGGCTTGCGTGCGTGTGTGTTTGTGTGCGTGCCAGCAATTATATATAAGCACTCACATACTTATACGCTCACACTCACACTAACACTCACACATACACTCAAACTCACACTCACTCTGCAGCGTCAGTTTGATTTGAGTTTCTGGTTACCGAATGTAAATGATGACTCTACGATCTGGCCAGCACGCGCTACCCGCCAACGCCCACATTTCGTAAGTGGGCGTGAAACAGCTCGCACGAACTGTCCACAGAATTCACCTTGAACTCACGATGGCAGCTGCAGCACCAGGAGCAGTAAGAGTCTCAGTAACAGGGCGCACCCAAAAGCACGCAAATCTTTTTGCGCGACTATCAATAAGTTTGCGATATATTGAAGTTTTTTATAGTTTTATATAGTAATCTATTCGAAGGCTATTTGAAAACTAGAAACGACAATCAACAGATGTGAGAGTATTTAAAAGTCGTATCATATCTTTAAATCTTAGAAGAAACCATTATAAAGGGGCAACACCCCTGCAGATGTATGCTAAAAACTCATTCCAAAGATAACTGACTTTATTAAAATAAGAATATAGTGAAGGCAAGTTTTTATATTAAGCTGATGTAAATTTTAAAGGTTTTTATTCTCGTTCACGTTGATCCTCTGCAATGTTTTCGAGTAATCTAATATTATTGGAACTCTGGAAAAATATTGAGGAAATAACTGAATTGAGATGTGGCAAATTTTATAGTGAAGCTTTTGAAGTCTATAAGAAACTTTATAAATAATGGTTACAGCTTACATAAACATACCCCTTATACGGCTCAAAAAATTGGTAGAAAAACGTCTTTTAGAACTGAAGCATACAGCAGTTTCCCTTCAGTTGTCTCCATTTGACATGCAACCGGATTTTCCTCCAAGTTTTCTTTTCTAATTGGATCTCGTCGAGTGCCTTTTCTATTCGATGCTATCCCTACACTGTGTAAGGGAATACGAGTCCACGTTCATGGGATTGCATTAATGACAGGGCAGCGACAATGAATTCGATCCGAAGCTCTGAATGAAAAGCATTTTTGCTTTTCGGGGAACTCATCAGAGCGGAGCTCGCGCGTATTTGCATTTGCTTTTCTGTAACTGTTAACAGATACCCTGGAAAGGGTAGCACGCTGGCAGCTCTGATCGACTTCCAAAAAAAACTTAAGCAAGATTCGATTCAGATATTGCTAGTATTATCCATACAACAGATATGGCTAGTATAACAGTTACCAAAAAATATCTATACCCTGTGAAATAAGTTAGCTTACAAAGCGGATTCTCGTCTTGCTGCTTTTACTGCCTGCTCATGCTTACCTACAGTATATACCATAGCTCGACAAGATCAGAATTTACTTTGCTTAACGCACTTGAAGCATCCGCGATACCCTGTGAAAGAAATAAGCTGACAACTATACTCATATTTTCGCCCATGACTCGTTGAAGCTAGATCAATTTTTGAGCATTAGGGCCTTCATTTTGGAAGTGATGATAATTTCTTGATTCAGCCAGATTAGCTACCCTGTAAGATGCTGCAGCCCACGGTTCTGCCTAAAAATAGCTTAACTTCCGAAAGCTTTCAGATGCAATACCCTGCAAAAACATATAGAAAATGCTGTGTAGATTATATTGAAAATGCATGATCACACATTTTCCACTCTAATCACGCTGTACAGGAAAACCAACACGTCGAGCATGCCCGCCTGAAGACGCTATGAAATATGCAACGAAAAGTTTTCCGCCTGCCTGTGCGCAGCGCTGCGCCGGCACCGCTGCGTCGCCACGTCGCTGCGAACTGTGTCAAATTTCTAATTATAAATAGAGGCAAACGGGAAGATGGGAAAGCGGGAAAAGAGGAAAATAGGGAAAGTGGGAAAAGGAAATGCGGGAAAGCGAAAAGCGCGAGCAGAATAACTCACTGTTCGGTGGCAGCGCGACGCATCTCTGGCAAGGTTCGCACTTAATTATGCAAATTTAATAACAAAGCCAAGTGCGCCGCTCACACACACACGCACACGCACACACACCCACACCCCACACATACTTATACACGCACAGCGGCATTAGGCGACAAGCAGGCGAGAGGCACGAGCGCAAAGAAGCTGCAAATGAAACTGAGTAGATTGTCATTTAGCTGCAGAGGGAAAGCGGGCGGAGGGCAAACAAAGGCTGACAGCTGGCGGAGCGAAAAGAGTATAGGGGGAGGGGGTGGGGGGCAGCGGCAGCGGAGTGGGGACTGCTGCAATTCGCCCGAAGCATGCCCCAAGGAATTGTCAACGTGTTGGCTAACACTTTGCCGCCGGCTCGCTCGACGCTAGCGGTCTCTAATTTCTGTTCCCGCTTCCCTGTGCCCCACTCCTTGTCTTCTCTTACCTGTCCCCGTCTACCTTCCATTCCCCAGCTCCAAGCCAGCTCCAGTCCTTCTTTTCCCCACCCCGCTCCTTACCTGCCCAGCTGTAATGTAATTAAATCGCATTGCTAAACGGGGTTAGGTCCTTGCAGTCGTCCTCTCTTCCCTTCCCACACTCTTCATTCCCCACCCCCCGCCCTTCTCTCCACCTCTCTTTAGTCTCACTCCTGCTCTTGCTTTTTTCACATTTTGTACAATAAAATTTATGCACTCGACTGTGCGCAGGGCCAGTGAGCTGCGTGGGCAGGGGGTGGAGGTGCGGGGGTAGCGGTAGGCGAGGTAATGCCAGTAGTGGCTGCGGCCGTTGTGGCCGCTGTGGGCGTGGCGCACAACTAAATGACATGCCCAGCTGGCAATCTGTGGCCTAATCGTCAGCGCCGGCGAAGGAGGGGAGGAAGAGGGGAGGAGGCGGTGCCGAGGTGCTTTCCTATTGTCGCTGCCCACTTGTGTTGTTTGCCAAGCATGTGTGTGTGCGAGTGTGTGTGCGAGTGTGTGTGTGTGTGTGTGCCTCTGCATAAAGGATAATTGCAAGGCCCGCGCACTGTGCTCGTGACGGGGGGCTCTCCTATACGCTAATGTCATTAAAACCAACTTCTGTATGTGTGCGTGTGTGTGTGTGTGTGTGTGTGTGTGGCAGGCTCGGAACAAAAGGCAAACGACGATGGCAAGATGGAAAATGCAAAACCACAGAAAATAATGACACAAAATGGCTTCAACAGGCGCGCCAGATCCCCAAGCCTGATCCCGGCGAGCGCTGGCCATGCGGAAATGAAAGTTTTGCAGCAATTGCAACCGCATGCACACGCAGCCATGTGTGGGCGTGTGTGTGAGTGTGTGACTGTGTGTTGCTGTGTTTGGTATTTAGTTAATGGACTAGTATTGTAGCGCCCGCTGCGAAGGCTGGCAGAGCTGGCGAATCAACAAGCTCCCAAGGCGAAAGCGAAACCGAGACCCAAAACCGAAACCAAATCGAAATCCAAGTCCAAATCAATCAACGAGTGCCCCTCCTGCCTCCTAGCTACCTCCTACTACCACCAGCCCTACACCACAATGTAAGTGTGGCACACGGGTAATTGAACAGCATGGCAGGGGGAGTACCAAGCGTGTGTGTGTGTGTGCCCGTAGGCAGCAGCTCATCAATCATGTCCAGGCAACCACCATGCTCCTCCCTTGCTTGGTGGCACTGCTGGGAGCAGGAAGTGCGCGCACGAGTTCTGCCTTCTGATGACATTTCAACTGAACTGTCAGCCTGAGCCCCAGCCGAATCTGAGCTCGGCAATCGCAGCTGAAGCCGAGAGAGAAGGATAGAACGCCAGAGAGAGAGAGAGAAAGAGAGAGAGAGCGAGCGAGCGAGCTGAGCTTCTGAATTAATGACGAAATTATTATAATTAAAATTCTATTGTTGTCATTGTCGCCCGATTTGCCCGTTTCGCCCGATTCGCCCGGTTCGTCCCTTCTTCAATCAAATTCCCATTAATTACACCGCACGACAGCGCCGACCTTTGTACAGGTCGAGAGCAGGCGCTGTTGACATTTATGTGACATAATTCACAGCCACAACATGAATATGTCGACCAACTGCAACTGTGCGCCATGACTGCACTCGGCAAACAGCTATACATATTCATTTTCAGATATCAGCTACAATATTGTATGGATTTCGGTGCCGAAAACAACAGTATCCTTCAGATATACCTAATCCCTTTTCGCTATCTAATAGTTCAAACCTGCAGTTCCTCGGAATTATTGGCATAATTTTTAAACTTAATTCAATTAATTGAATTTTAAGTCTAATCACAATACTTTCTGTTGCTGTCAAATACGATCGGCTTGAAAATGTCGAAGTTATAAACAGCAAATGATTATGCTGTAGCCATGACATTTTTCTAAATTTTAAAACTAAAACTCGATAAAATCGATTTTCAGAGGCAGTAGGCTTGACACTGTAATTTTGAAATAAACCTCATCTGCACATGCTATAGTAGAACAGTAATGTCAAATTTTGTGTCTCTAGCGTTTAAGATAGCTAAGTTCTGTGTGTTCGCAGAGGCAGACGGACTGACTTACGGACAAACAGGTGAACAAGCGGACAAACAGATGAAGACCTTATCGACAAAATTTATATTGCTCACTTTGTAGGGTTTACTACGTCTCTTTCTGTCTGCTACATTTGTACAAGGCAAATTTACATTTTTTTTTTTCATTTTCAATGGATAAATGGTCTTTTCACTTGTGTCCCTACTCTTGAGGTCCCTCCTTGAGGTCTAATGAAAAGTTGAAGGCCAATGCGAGTTTCATTCAACTAAATACAATTTTCGCCTCCTGTACTCAATATAGTATTTACATTTATAGTAAATCACCATAGAGTCTCTCCAGACAGATCTAAAAAATTCCGTCCTGCCTGTAGCTCGTGTGTTTTCCAGGTATCCTGGTTCTAACTCATCAAATGAAAGATTAGGGCTAATTCCAGTTCAGTGATGAAGTTCAAAGCTTTTCGAGACTGCCACGATTTGTACAACTAACTGCAGTTCGAGTCTGCAATCTGTCTATATGCAATCTTATGCAATCTCCTACCTCTCCTCCTTCACTGACCTCTTGACCTGTCTCCACTTGGTGGCATCCGCTTGAGCTCAGAAAGAAATCGCGTCTGTCAAATGACCCAAACAAATTACAAAACTTCTACAGCCGTCAGCTTTGAATGCCATTACGTGTAGTGTAGCAGGGCCACGCCTTGACGCCCTGCCGCCCTGCCGCCCTGCCACTCCCATCGCCCCGCTACCCCATGACAGTCTGCTCCTAAGCCATTGTAGTGCAGGCGTCCACTCTGCGAGTGGCAGTTGATATAGTAAAATCTACTGACGTTGACATAATGGCAAAATCAAACACGCACACACACTCACTCGCACACACTCACAACACGATACACATACAGCCACACACACACACACCTCGATATTTGTACACACCTAGCGGGCTTAAGTGAGAGAGTGCCACCATAATAACAAATAGAGCACTCGAGTGCAGAGCGGAACGATTGGAGATGGACTCGTGCTGCGCAGCAGATGCGTGACACGACTTGAAAAGCATCGAATATGGCAGAAGTTAAGCTTTTAGCCATCACTGATTACGCCAACTCATTTTTATATATTCTGAGTGAACTCGGAAGCTATTTCGGCCGATAATTTACATGCTATAAAGTGAGAATGCGTATCTATATAAATCATTTATAATTATATATTATATTAATAAATAATATATTAATCAGTGCGTCATTCTATATTCTATGGAAATATTTATTACGAAAAAATTAAATTAAAACTATTTAGAGCAGAGATTCAGTAACTTCATATAGTTCTTATACAAACTATATCAGATAGCTAAAAAGAAATGTATTTTTCAACCAGTTCGATAAAAATATACCTCATTTACCGGACAGACACCGGTTTCACCTCAAAGACAAAGCCGATCTATCATTAACTCATTTTGTCTATATAGGGGCAGCTCATAAGCATACTTCAAACACAGGGATTATCTGAAAGCTTGAATTTATCTACGCCTAAGCTGCCTCAACTCTCAAGGCGACCCTCGCAGTATGCTCCATACGCCCCATTAGCCTAATCGCTCGCTAACCTCTCTCCACGCACCTCTGCTCTTCTCGTGGCCCGTGCAGGAGCAGAAAAACACGAGCTCATCTCGAGTAACGAGATATCCGACAAGATCCAGGGCACGCTCTACGACCCACAAGAGTCCAACTTAAAGGCGTGGCAGCAGCAGGAGGGTGGGCGGGGAGTAGGAGCAAGGCAGGCACCGACAGCGGCAGTAGCAGCGGCAGCAGCGGCAGCAGCACGGCAACTGTTGACACTACAAAGTAGCGTTTGTTGTTGTTGCTGATGTCCTTGTTGATGTCGTAAAAACACGGGTGTGTGTGTGTGTGTGTGAATGTGTGTGTCAGTTTGTGTGCAGTGAGTGAGTGAGCGAGTGGCGTGTGTGTGTGTGCTGTCGTAGCAGCACTGGAGCACAGTGGCAACAACGTATCGCATAAATATGCATTTTCCCATTTAACGACAACGACAAACCTTGCATGTGCATATTTCTCTACTCACACACTCACACACACACACACACGCACACACACTCCCGTCATGCAACTTCTTGACTGGCCAGGTCCATGTGAATGTGAACATATGAATGCCAATGTGAATGTGAATGTGAATGTGCATGCGGGTTTGCACTGTTTTCTTGTTGTTGTTGTTTCTACTGTTGTTGTTGTTTTATTTGCCATTGTGCCCGCTTGACTTGCATGTCGCGGCGCACATAGCGCGACATACCACATCACAAGCCCAAGCCACCTCAGCTCATCTCTGGGTATATTCTCCTAATTCTCTCTCTCTCTCTCTCTTTCTCCCGCCCTGCCTGAAGCTCTCTTGCGATATTGTGCAACTATCGCACGCGAAATCGATATTATCGAATTACTGTTACTTTTTAAATCAGTCGAAGAAGCCATATCTAACCGATATATCGTATAGCTGGCATTGAAACTATCGTCCGAAATTAGTTAGTTTTCGCGATATCATAACCAAACTTGCCACATCTTATTCCAATAATGCTCTCAACATTTCCTATAAGTGTCATCACAATCGGCTCACTATATAATTAGCTGCCATAGCAACAATCCATTTGGTCGGCCATCAAGGCTTCCAATAGCATATTCCAAAATCCATCAAATTGAATTTCTATATTGTTCGACATTGTTCGCAAAATATTAATCTCTATATCATACATATTAGCTGTGCTATAAGTCGATAAATGTATGCTATTTATGTTTTATGGTACTTTTTAATATATCAAATAATGTTTTTATACCATTTACCCATTGAAAATGGGTAAAAAATGGAAAGTTAAATTTGTAAAAATGCATGTAATAAGCAGAAGAAGGCGTGACAGACTATACAAGGTATATATATTCTTGATCAGCATCAATAGCCGAGTTAATTTGGTCGAATAAAAGTAATTATAATACGAGGGTCGTTCAATAAGTCCTTAGAAAATCCGTGTGAAGAAATCCGAAATCCTATTTTTTGGACGGGATAAAAATTTTGGAAAAACGATTGGCAAAGTGTGTAGAGCTAAAAGGGGACTATGTTGAAAAAAAAATTTCTGCAAAAACACTATTTTTATACCATTTACCCATTGAAAATGGGTAAAAAATGGTATATTAACTTTGTGCAAATGTATGTAACAGGCAGAAGGAGGCGTGGTAGACCATACAAAGTATATATATTCTTGATCAGCATCAATAGCCGAGTCGATTTGGTCATGTCCGTCTGTCTGTCTGTCTGTCCGTCTGTCCGTCTGTCCGTCTGTATGAACACACAGATCTCAGCTATTAAAAGAGCTAGAGGCACCAGACTTGGTGGGAGTGTGCGTGTATGATGTGCCACGCCCACCGCCTCCGCAAATCGATAAATGCGTATTTCGATTTTTTCCAAATAATTCAATAACGAAAAGAGATAAACGCACCAAATTTGGTAGGGGGTTGTCTTGCAACATTATGCAGAAGTTGGATTTTAGACTTTTGGATGCCACGCCCACCGTATCTAAAAAACACATTTTTATAGTTTAAAAGAACACCAGAAAAGCTAGAAGCACCAAATTTGGAAGTAAGGTACCTGGTAACATTACGGAGAATACGGAATTTCAACTTTTGGATGCCACGCCTACCGCCCCCAAAAATCGATTTTGTATATCGGTAAATCAAATTATAGGAAAAGTAGAAAAGTTTCCGAAATTTTTTTTAGGTATTATTGTAGATAATAATAATATTGACCAACCCTATAAATTTCCGATCGATCCGATCCGATCGGACAATAAACACAGAAGTTATAGGCACGAGAAGTTTCGCTCACAGCAGTAGAGGCCCGACGCCAACGCCGACTGCGCACGCCGACTGCGCACGCACAGTCGTCGTGTAGTCAGTGTGCAGTCGGCATGTGTCATTAGCGTCAATGCATGTGAATTTGTCCTCGAAAATATGCGATGCGTCGTTATTCGCCGAATAAAAGTAATTAATATTAAGAATTAGTTTTTAACAGCGAAAGGTAAATGGTATCTTACTGTCGAGTTCACTCGACTGTAGCTTTCTTCACTTGTTTGTAGGAATAGTTACAGTTAGTTAGTTTACAATTAAATATAAGCAGTATTCGACACTTTCTTATTTCCATCACCGACCAACTCGGTTTCGCCACCACTTCCCAGCTCCTTCTCCATGTCGGCAATCGACTGATTACCAGGGCCACACCATTCCTATCGAAAATAATCGGCCACTGCGATTTCCTTGATTTCCCACATATATATGATAGTGTTGAAAGAAGAATATATAAATATAGTACAGAGACTCCGCAAGGGTATGAAACCTTCAATACGCCGAGGATACCATAACTTTTCTTTTCATTCACAATATGCTCAGAATGAATCCAAGTTGAAGTGACAGATAAAATATCAAACAATCGGAAAACGCTGAGCAACTGGTAGCTTGCCATTTGAATCGAAGGCTTCTTCCTCAGTGCGACCTTTCGGTCGCATCTAGCGCCGCTACTCGGTAACTCCCCCAGGTGCGATTAAAACTGATTAGCGGAACTCTTTGAGAACTTCAATCGAATCAGTGCTGAAATGATTCGATTGCAGTCATGTTAGTCCGCGAGCGTGGGAGAGATTGTGTGTGGCTGTCTGTGTGTGTGTGTGTGTGTGTGTGCCACAACTATAGCTGCAATTACATGCAATAACAACAACGGCAACAACAACTAAAACATTGGCCCCAAAAGGCAAACATCGAGTCAGGCAATGGCATTTTGGAAGCCATGCGATGCCAGCGCGTGGTTTCCACGTAAACATGTTCCGTTTCTCCTATTCCCCTTCCCCAATCGCCGTGCCACCTGCAGCAACGTGGCACGGCAATAAGACAACAACAACTTGAACAGCAACAAAAACTCGAATAACAACCGCCATTAGTCGAGTGTCTGAACTGAAGCGAATCAAGCGGAACGAAGCGAGGGGCAGCACGGCTGCAGTGTGGCGTGGGGCAAGGGGCAAGGGGTAAGGGGGCAATCAAATGGCACTTTATTATGAATGACAACATTTGAAATGTTCCAATTACGCGCAAATATTTTGATAGATGCGAGTTGCTTTGCTATCGAATTGACGTACGGACAGGCGGACAAGCGGACAGGTGGACAGGTGGACGGTTAGAGAGCCAGAAGGCTGGGCAGGAAGCAAAGCGAACCACAAGCAAGCTAGCTGCAGCGCCAATTATCGTGAATCAGAGATTAATTAGCAGATAACACAGTTGCTTTGACAGCTATCGACCATCGGCGAGCGTTGCCCAACACTGGCTGCCGCTGAAGGGCGAACAATCACATTGTCAACTTGAGCTGAGTTGCACTTGATGCCATTGAAGGGTTTCGCCAATTGCCATGGCATTCAAAGTAGTACTTACATCGAGAGGCTGGTCTATCGACAGTGTATCGATAGAATAGACTCCTAGGAGAGTATTTTAAAAGCTGTTTCCAGCAAAAGTTTTTCAGTAAATCAAAAAAAGTCTTAATTAGCTTTGTTTACACAATGTATTATCTAACTTCAGACATACATATGTACATATATAATCTCTAATTTATGTTTCTCGCTCTTTCACCTCTTACAGCGGACAGCTCGTTTCTATTGGCCAACGCACAAATCGTCGATTTTCCGATCGTCTACTGCAATGAGTCCTTCTGCAAGATCAGCGGCTACAACAGAGCCGAGGTCATGCAGAAGTCGTGCAGGTATGTGTACGTATTGCCGATTTATTCTCACTCCCGCTCTCTCTCTTTCTCTCTTCTCTATACATATATTATATATATATCTGCATATCTGATATCTGATATCTGTGCCATATTGAACATACACATCAAGTATTGCTCCTGCGATCAACAACAGCTGCTCGGCGCGCTCTCTTGCTCCATCGCTGTAACTCTGAATGATCACACACAGACACACACACACACATACACGCATATACAACTAGTTATACAGTTATAGTTCAGCGTAGCCCTTAGCTTGATTTCTCATATCCATTGCATGCCATTGTTGTTGTTTCAGTGTTGTAAAACGTTTTCTTGGAGCATTTCATTTTTATATTTCAAAAACAGTACTCAAGTTCGACAAACCTATTTTCGCTTTCACAATGCACAAGTGTGCTTTAAGTCATCGATCAGGTAGATCTGTTATACTTCAGTACTAATCGTACAATCGTATAACTATCGATTGTACTGAGGGAAACTTGTTGTTTCAGTGTTGTAAAACGTTTTCTTGGAGCATTTCCAAGTTCGACAAACCTATTTTCGTTTTCACAATGCACAAGTGTGCTTTAAGTCATTTATCAGGTAGATCTGTTATACTTCAGTACTAATCGTATAATCCTATAACTATCGATTGCACTGAGCGAAACTTAATAATTAAACTAATAAATTTGTTATACGTCAGCTATGACTCTGGGTGAATCGCATTACAATCGATTAGTTTGTGAATACTGTCAACCAAGTTCGCTCTCAATGAAACTTGAATCATTTATATAGGTTCAACATATTTTAAAACTGTTATAATTCTTAAAAAAAAAGTAAGAATAAATCTATCTACTATGGCTTTAAGTGGTGAGCCTGTCGGTCTATGCCCATCATTTCTCGTAGTGCGTTGAATCTGTTATACATACGTTTTAAATCCGTTATACATCGGCTAGTCGTTCTGTTATATCTCGTTATTATCACTCTTAAGCAACAGAAATCTAACACTTCATCTATGATTCGTTAGGATATAAATCAAAATCCTGAACTACGACTTCCCCCAGCTGCGAGATCTTTCCCCGGAACTATCTTATGTGATATCAATAATTTTCCAGTTGAATACCCTTACGCTAATTATTGTTGACCTTCTCCTAGAACTACCCCCGCGTAGGTGCTGCTCGGCGAGCACTCGACGCTTTTCGATTCGCTCATTGGCGTTTGTCAAGTAAGCGGATTGCCAGCGATTTGTGAAAGGCCAAAGTGCGGCCGAATTGGGTCCACTCAGTCCCCGCCCGCTTCCCTTCCCGCTATACCGCAGCGCATCTCAATACACTCGTCTCTGCAGTCCATTTATCAGCGCATTAAGCGGGAACTAAGCGGAGGTCGAGCCGATGCCGATTGTTGCCGCAAATGAGAATCGCGTGGAAAGGCCTCGCCGGATTCTCGGGAATCGCTGTGTCATGGCAAATAATCGAGAAATGGAGTAAGCGCGTAGCATGCATATATATCCGCGTATATATCGCTGCCCAAGCTGGCAAATTGAATTTGCTAACACACATAAATCAGCAGCAGCAACAGTCTCGGGCCCTGGGCTCAAGTGCCTGTCAAACTGTAAAAGGGAAACGCACGGCCAGCGAAATCTCCTGCGAATTGCTTGTAATTTGTGAGCGAGCCTCGTATGCAAGCACAACACGCAGCCCACACACCCTTACTCCCCTACCCCTTATCCCATACCCCCTTTCACAATTTTCCATTCTCCCTTCCCCATTCCCCATTCCCCTTCACCATTTGGCTTTACCGCAGCGCACTCTTTGGTCAGCAGCGGTCCAGGCCAAAACTTTTGTATTGCCAATCTAGCGCTTAGCTGAGCCCCACCCCGCGCCACCTCCTTCCCCTCTATCTGTCTCACAGTGCCATGTATGTGTGTATGTGTGATTTTTTTGTTGCGCTTTGACCTACTTTGTTGCTGTGACCGCGTTGAAAAAAGAAACCCAAGCAAAAGGTTGACCAAAAAACCAAACAAAATAAAACCAACAAAAAAGCGAATCTTTTTTGTTTATTTCTCGTTTGTTGTTGTTGTTGTTTCAGCTGCTGCTGTTGTTGCTTTGTTGCTGTTTGCTTAACTGCGCGCACTTTCTTTCAATTTGCCATTACAGCAGTTTGTGGCGCCTTTTAACTCCGCTCCGCTGAATGACCCGCTCGGCCCCTCCCAACCTACTTCATCTGCTATGCTCTACTGTTAGTTTTCAGTTTATTGAGTGGAGCCTAAGCTCCTGAGTCACCCGTGGCCCGCTGCCCGCTGCCCGCTGCCCGCTGCCCCCTCCTCTCTAGCCGTTCACACCAACCCTACGCCCTTCAGCATGTCCAGGCTTTTGTGTTTGCCTTGTAACCCAATTTCGTGCTTGTCTGTGCCTAAGCGCGACCATTGCACACACACATACACACACACACTCACATATATATATGGATGTACATTCACAGCACACACACACACACACACACACACACACATACAAATATAGTGTGCAGAAACAGTTCATTGCACAAAATGGCCGGCGGAGCGGAAATGAGTCGCTTTGCGTTTCGCCTGTGACGTCGGCGAAAGCGCCTTGCTGTCGACGCCGACGTCGCTGCTAGCGTCGCAGTTTGTTGAACCTTTGTCGTGGCATAAATAAGTCCATATGTATGAGAATATGTATATATATGTATATGTGTTTCTGTGTCTGTATGTG
This sequence comes from Zaprionus bogoriensis, assembly GCA_035046045.1. Classification (NCBI taxonomy): domain Eukaryota; kingdom Metazoa; phylum Arthropoda; class Insecta; order Diptera; family Drosophilidae; genus Zaprionus; species Zaprionus bogoriensis. Next base: position 44,840 of record JAWNOI010000174.1, read on the forward strand.
TGTGTGTGTGTGTGTGCGCGCATAAACAACAGCGAACCAAACACAAATTAACAGTTTTTATTGTCTCTCGCTCGCTGCGGACGTTGCCGTCGTCTCTCTCTCTCTCTCTCTCTCTCTCTCTCTCTCTCTCTCTCTCTCTCTCTCTCTATCTCTCTGCATGCTCATTGCCGACTGCTGACGTCATTGCAAACTGCGACTGCACTCAGCGCCTACCCACCCACCCCTCGCTCCCCCGGCGAGCATTTCGGCCACTTTTGCATATTTTCGCGCGCGCCCTAAAAGCTTGCAACGCTTTTTAGCCGAGCACGTGCTGCCTTGGCAACGCGTTGCAACGGCGCTTCTGCGCCTCTGCTCGTGTTTTCATTTGCGTGCAGCATTTTGTTGCTCCTCCCTTCGAGTTATATTCCAGCATTTTATGCTTGAACTTGATGGCGCATCTCTAGAGTCCCCGTAGTCGTCTCCATTAGGTACACGATATGCTGATTCCCATCATCGCTCGTGCTTGCCTCGATGTCCACAGGGCACTCACGCCAGCTCGAGTTACTCGAATTGATCAGGAGCAAAGACTCATGCGAATCGAAGGGATATATGTTTTATGTTAGCTAACTATAGGCGGGGTCTGCTTAGGGCAAAAGGTTTATCTTTAAACTTTAATATGTTTAAACTATACGGATCGAATCACCTCATCATTTGGTTGAGTATATTAAACAACTGCATGGCATACTTCTCAATTAACTATAACTTTTATTTACTCATTCGAACTTACTCTTAATCGAAGTCGTACTTAACCTCAATCGACGGCGAACTTAACCTCAATCAATTTGAACAAAACGATACCAAATATTATAGCTGCCAGCGATATCGCTCGTATATATATATATCTTTTGATTTTTGCATGCTAGTTATATTTTTTGAATCTTTTTTATAAAAAGTTGCTTATAAACTGTTCATGAATATATAAAATATGCTATTAAAGTAACTTCCACACAGAAAGTTCATGAACAGTGAAGTCACATTATAGCCATAAGGTCAGCATACCAAGAAGATTAGTAACTTGAACATATATGAATCCTGAATATACAATTTTAAGTGTATAACTAAATTGATATCGTTTCTAAGTATTACATAGTATAACACTCTCACACATAAATCAAAAACTTTTCGACACTACACTGAACCAGTTTTCAACTACTGCTCCATGAATGTTTTAGCGATTGTTCATGAATACACTCAGTGAATACTTGTGAAACTATTCGTACTGTTCGGAGTTCCCAATTCGATGCAGAATTTCATTTTCTGTTTGTTTTTGTTTTTTGTTTTTTCTTCGTTTTTCCATTCAACCAAAAAATAAAAAACCTCGAATACAGCGAGTAAATCCATGGGGCCCAAAGTTGGCTCCAACCACGCCTCACTTACCGCCCCTTCCATTTGGGGTTTTCCTATTTTTGGCATGTTTTAATTGTATTCTCTTGGCAATGCGTGTAGTACTCCGTTCTCTGTACCCTTTACTCTGTTTGTGCATCTGCTTAATGTGCCGCCGCTTAATGTGCGCCTGTGAACTAACCAAGAATAATACCTCGTATATGTGCGATTCTCTGCTCTTTGTATTCCCCCAACGCAGATGCGGCTTCATGTACGGCGAGCTGACAGACAAGGAGACGGTGGGACGGCTGGAGTATACGCTGGAGAATCAGCAGCAGGATCAGTTCGAGATACTGCTCTACAAGAAGAACAGTAAGTACGCGCGGATCCAAATTGGAGAGAGCTTCATACCTCTTCCTAGGCTAGTGTTGATTCAATCAATGTAACTGTAATACTTGCTTCAACTGTAATACTGTAAGCCATGATTTCCTTCAAAAAGTACTATACATGATCATAAAAGTACTTTATTATAGTGTAATTTTTATCAAGATTCATTTTAAGCTTTTATACAACTGTTATACGACTGTTATACAAACAGTACTGTACTGTTATATGACTTCCGAAACTCAAAAATGTTGTATAAGCTTCATAGCTGTCATATCATTATTTTAAGCTTTTATACAACTGTTATACGACTGTTATACAACCAGTACTGTACTGTTATATGACTGCCAAAACTCAAAAATGTTGTATAAGCTTCATAGCTGCCATATCCCAAAAAAGAGCTTAAAAATAGTAATATTGCTATCAAATTTCATTTTACTCTCTTATACGATGGTTCAAACTCTAGAAAGTTTAATAGACTGTCATACTACTGTCGTATAAGTATTCAAACTGTTATACTCACAAGCGCTGTACCAATCTTAACTATTTGTGCTCGAAGGCAAAAACGTGAGCTGTTTGATTCGTGCTTGGTAAATTGCTTTCCACCTCGACTCTCGGCTATATATCTCTGTAGTCAACTGACAGACGAGACCGACGGGACAGTCAGACGGACAGCTACCCAAATCAAACACACGTCAGCCATTTTGGGGCATACATTAGGATTTATGCTCGTCCCATACTCGTAATAAATTGTTGCACTTTGTGCGCCTTGTTTGTTCCCCGACTCGACGCGACTCGACTCGAGTGAGGTCCGCTTCATAATTCATGCCCGTCTAATCTCTCTCACTCCTCGAGCGAGTGCCACCCACTTCCAGACACGCCCACCACTTGCTGCTTGTGCTTGCGCCACCTGCTTTAATTTTAATCCAGTTCCAGCAGCAGCTGCTCCTTGCCTGCTCTCTGCTCCCTGCTCCCGTTTAATGCAAACAAATTGAGGCGGCGCAACAATTTCGAGTGCTGCCCATCAATCAAGTGCTTCCTCCCTACCCCCACCCACTTACAGCGCTCTATCCCACCAAACTGGTTTAGTTGCTATAGACGCTCGAGAGTCTCAGTCCCGAATCCTGAATCCTGCCACGCCAATTAATGGATTAACGCCTTCGAGTATCAATTTCAGATATACAATGTGGCTGCGCCCTCTCGCAGTTCGGCAAGGCACAAACCCAAGGTACACACACACACACACACACATACCTACGAATACCATACATCCCTATAGGGTAATGGAGTAGCGCCTAGTGCGTGGAGAGTACTCAATTCTGGGTAGCATATTCGATTGTGGGGAACTTTGCCAGAAATGCCAGCGAAATATGCATAAATCAATTGCGTCATATTTGCTGGTGTACGCATGTATTACACTCTCTCTCTCTCTCTCTCTCTCTCTGTTCTTCGCTCACTCTCTCTCTCTCTCATTCACACAAAATGCACACATACAAGCGCGAGAGTTGTCGGCACAGCAATCGATGTTCATGCATAATTCATTATCAAATCAAAAGAGTCCCACGTTTCGTTTAACTAATCTGCTCCAAGTGAAATTGGAACTTGAACGCGCAACTGGAACTGCTTCGACAGGGCATTGGGAGGGGATACTGGAGCGGGAACTTAAGGAAAGTTATGCAATTGAAAGAACCGTCTGAGTCAAGTTGAGAAATCAAATCGAATTTGATTGTAGTATGGGAGTTATTCTTCTTTTAAAGTATTATATCTTCTTATATCTTCAGCAAGTCAGTGATGGCGATGGGAGCTTCCTTGTCCCTATTCCATGATTGATATATTCCGATCTTTTTTAAAAATCTTTGGCAATCAAATTGCCACTAATTTGCGATATTAATCGAGTTAAAATTAATTCTATGTATTTTATTTGTATTGCATCTTAACTGATTTAAGATGACGTTATCCGATTGAAAGGAAGTTTTCCCATCTTTATTTCTCTATGCCATAACATTGTTGAGCTTAAACTATGATTCCCTAGAAAATCGGCTGCGAGCTTCTGGCACTTGCCTTCAGTTAATGCGTTTTCCCACTTCGTTCATAAAAAAATATATGTACTCTTTTTAAATCTATAACAATTTTTTTATACTATAATACTCGAGTTCCTTTCTGCTTCGACTTCACTCCCATCCCGTCATCTGCCTCGACTGCTTTCACCGCCCACCGCGCAGCGTTTTCATTTCGAATAGTTTTCGCCTGAGTTTTCCATTCCCATATTGATAGATTTCATTACTTTGACCTATTGCCAGGCTCTGGCAGCGTAATGCAGCACGTAGCCTAAGAAAGTTGCCACAAGGCGGTGGCGGGCAGTCCACCAGGCAGCCGCCTTGTGGCAGCTGCCATGTGGCAGCAACTCGATATTGAATGAAATTGAATTGAACCGAATCGTATCGAATCGACTCGACTCGAATCGAATTGGCTGACAGGTGTCTCAGGGGCGCCGTGGATAAGTTTATTGTTGTTTGTCAGTTGGATGGCGATGCCGAGTGTGTCCTTCGCTCACTCGTTTCAGCGGTTGTTTTTCTTTTCTTGCCTGCCAACAAACCGCACATAGCACACAGCACACAGCACATGGCTAACATGTATGTACATGTTCATGCATGTTTTCACAGCCGCATACACGCACAAACATGCACATTCGCACGCCCAAACGTGTTGTGGCTGCCGTTTTGACCGCTTTCAATCAGCGTCCATTTCCGACTTGTCCGGTTTAGTACAAAGTATCAAAAGTGAATGATGGGCTTATCGCGGCCAGTGGGGATTTAGAAGCGGAGAACAAGAGCAGAGGCGGCGGCGTTATCTAGCCTGGAATCGCTGACAACTGACTTGGCCCGCAGTGTATTGAAACTATGGAATTTATGGCAGGAATTTATCGTTTCTCTGCAGTTAGAGGCAATTTCCCGACAGGGTATCAAATCGTCGACAAATTGAAAATAAATGCTCCGTTTCGGCGCGTTTCGCTTCAGTCGGGCTTTGTTGTTATTCTTGTTTTTGTTTCATAGATTGAACGGCGCCGGAAACGGAAGTGGAAGCGGAAATGTTAACAGCAAACTGCGCATAAAATTAGCCAGTAATTATGCTTTTAACAAGCCGCCCACGCGGACAGGCAATTCCCTGCCACTTACTGCCAGCAGCCTTCTCCTCCTCCACTTTCTGTTCCTCCTGCTTCCCCTACTTCTCGCCTCATCCTCTTTCTCATCCTCCTGCTCGTGCTTCTCTTTGAAGTGCACGCGGTGGCAGAAAATTGCGTATACGCCACGTGGCCAGCGCTATAAATGCAAATTGAATTGCAATTATTGTTGATTGGACAAACACGCACACACACAGGGAGACACAGTAAAGTAAACACACACACACACACACACACTTACATCTACACCTACTGCGGACCAGGGGGAGGAAGTTTATTTTCGTTGCACACTTTGCAGTGGGCATCGTTTTAACGGTTCTTCGGGCCTCGCGCGCGTAATAACAGTAATTGCTCTGAAATACAATCGCAATGCCAACTCAATATGTGCGTCTCGCCGTCCATGTGCGTGTGTGTGCGAGTTTGAATGTGTGTGTGCTGACCCCAATTCAATGCAGCTGCACTACAATTTGATAATCGTTTGGAATTGCAGCGCCAGCACTTGCCCCAAATAAATGTCAATATTCCCGGTCTCATTCTCGCCTTACCTTTCCTCTCCCTGTTACTTCTCCCTTTCCCGATTTCATTATGCAGAGTGTTCCGAAAAGTGTTGCCATTAGATATGTCACGCTAGTTGTCAGATCTGCGCGATAAGGAAATGTCCGTTCACGCAGACGAACGCGCGAGTAACGGCCACATCGATTACCCCTAGGAGTGTGGTGCTTAGGGTTAGCTCAGCTTAATTGTAGATCAGTGCATACTATAAGATAATGTCATTTAAATTAGTCATGACCGGGGGACTTCGGAGAAAGAACCACTGAACTTACTCACGGATTTGCCTAGTTAATAAGGTAATATCTACTAAGATAATCAAGTTGATAAACGCTCTAAGCGCTTTAACATGACTATCACATACCTCGATTGTGGGGATTGCGGAAAAAGAAGTGAAACTCAGAGAAGAGATCAATGATCTTCACCACAGTTGAATGAGGAGAAAGTCTTTGTATTTAAAGCCAATAAAAAACTTGACTATGACTTTAAATTAGCCTAAAGAATTGGGCAAATATTAACCAAGTAAATCTCAGAGAGATCAATGAATAAAAGTAAAGTGATCAGCTTAAGGCAAAGGTAAAGTCACTCGACCAAAGCTCTTGAAATTTAAGCCATATTTGACAGAAGAAACTATTGAAACTTATTGCTCACTAACTAATATAACCTTATCTCTCTCTTTCTCCCTCACTCTCTCCCTTTCTCTTCCTCTCGTCACGCAGAAACGCCGCTATGGCTGCTGCTTCAGGTGGCGCCCATACGCAACGAAAGGGATCTGGTTGTGTTATTTCTGTTGACGTTTCGGGACATAACGGCACTCAAACAGCCCATCGACAGCGAGGACACCAAAGGTGGTAAGTAAACGCGCTTCATGCAGCACCCCAGTCCGACCCCTCTCGCTCCCCCCTATCCACTGTGTGTACATATGTATATACTTTATATGACTGTACATACTATATATATGTCGAGTACTTAGCAACGATCCGCATCGCATCCAGCAAGCTGTCCGACACGAATTCCCAGCTCTAAATTGATCGATGTCATCAAAACGAATTGGCCGAAAACACACACACGCACACACAGTCAAGACCTCCAATACATGCACACACTTACCCAACCCGGCACGCATGCTCTCTTTTTATTATACTCCTCCCTCTTTATCTCTGTATCTCTCTCTCCCTCTCTCTGTCTCTCTTTGTTCTATTTTACCTACTGTACACCTCTGCCATTCTTCTCTCAATTTCTCTCTCTCTTTCTCTTTGTCTCTGTTTCTCCCACATACTCCCGATCCACGATCCAAATGCACACACACGCACACACGCTTACGCATTGTATAAAACCCGATAACCGATATCTGAAAACCGATTGCCGCACCGATCGGTCTTCAACTTGTACATATATACTATATACTATATATTCTTACTAATGTCTGTATCGATCTTCAACGTTTTTTCCTTTCTTTTCTTTTTCTTTATCTATATCTATATCTTTATCTCGATCTTCTTGTTTTCCAACGCGCTCTTACCGCTTGTATTTTGCATCTTGTTTTGGCCAATCCTTCTCTTGCTTTCTCTCTCTCTCTCTCGCTTCTGTTCTGCCTCTGCGCCTCTCTTTCTCTCCTTTCGCTTGTTTCTTGTCGCTGTCCCTGTGTCTGTCCATATCGTAGCAGTTAATCTATTCCTTCCAGTTTTAGGTCTCTCGAAGTTCGCCAAGCTGGCGCGATCGGTCACACGCAGCCGACAGTTCAGCGCGCACTTGCCGACGCTGAAGGATCCCACGAAGCAGTCGAATCTGGCGCACGTAAGCTACCGATATATACCTGCATATAGCACATATAGCATACACCATCAGCTCGAGCGCCCATCGCTATCTTCTGATATGTATGATTGATAAGCTCCCATTGCAGATGATGTCCCTGAGTGCCGACATTATGCCGCAGTACAGACAGGAAGCGCCCAAGACGCCGCCACACATACTCCTGCATTATTGTGCATTTAAAGCAATTTGGGACTGGGTGATATTGTGTTTAACATTTTATACCGCCATCATGGTAAGTCGCAACTAAATTCAAGCTCCAGTCCCCTTGCCACACCTCCTGGGTGAACCTAATCTCAGTTGGGAGTCGGGCGTGGGCTCAAGTTGCAGGTATTCTGCTTGCGGCGCCCAACTGTACCCCGATCAAAGGGTTACCGTATATAGCAGAAGTTGGCTTTGTTTTAGTTCGCAACAAAGTTTTAGCTGCTTTCCCATAGAGCAACTACACACCGATATACCCTCTAAAGTGTGAAGCCTGCTGTTGGGAAGCATTGCTCAAGTAGCGCTTAAGTAAGCAGCAGTATTAAGTGCTCTCCTAATTAGAGCATACCAGCTGAGGCTGTAGCTCTGCGTACAGGGTATAGATATGCATATATATCTGATATGTCTGTACTTAGCACATAGCGTCATAGATAGTTTGAATTTAGTTTGCTTTTGAGACTGGAAAAGTTTGTTGCATGGATCTAAAGAGTTACCCAGAGCTACCCTGTAATTTGGTTGACATGCATACCGAGTGTACTTTAACTGTGCTTCCAGAATATGGCTATATAATAATATAACTGTTAAGTGGATCAATAATAGGAGTTAACATCTAAGTCAACTGAAAAGTTTAATATCAGCTTTAAAGTACCCTGCATTCTGTGAATTGAAACTTGGCCTAGCAGACTCAAAGGGTCTTTTATTATTTAGCTAGCCCAATCTAATTTAGCTTGCCCAACTATAGCCAACCTCGCAGTGTCTACGCACTGCATACAGGGTATGACAAGCATTTTCACTAGCTACATTTATCTCCTGGCCCCTTCCACGGAAAACGAATTTGTTTTTCTGGAACGCTGCCGATGGGTTCAGCTACTGTTTGGGTGCCACCATAGTGGCACACACCTCGCAGGGCGTACCCCATACGACGTGTGTGTTGCCCACCCGCTTGCCACGGACCACATGCCGCAATGCCGCATGCCCCGAGCTGGGGCCTTTGTGTGCAGCTGTTGTCTCGTCTCGGAGCTTGTCTACTCAAATTGTGCCTATTTCCGTCAACAAGATGTTAACATTTTCGCTCAAGTTGCGCTCAACTCAACTAGGCAGGCACACACACAGACAAGCTTGTGTGTGAGTCTACGAATTGAAAATGTTGTTGCTTCTGTTGGTTTTCCACTTTGTTGCGGCTCTTCATTGTTTTATGATTGCCTAATGCAATTTTGTGGAGTTTCCAACTTTAAGATAAGCTCACGCTTCGGGTTTAACCTCACAAACTGTAACACGCTTCGGGTATAACCTCACAAACCGTAACACGGGCAGGTGAAACTTTTATATGCGCCTAAGCTCAGTCAAGACGAAATGGTCGCAATATAAAATATGACTTCATTCTCGGGTATCTCAAGCGAAGAAGGAAATTTGAAGAGTTTGTTTAGAGAATAAATCACAGGGTATCTCAAGGATACTCATCAGCCATACAGACAGTCGCAGTCGCACGCGAGAGTCACATAAAGCGAGTTGGCCGCGTTTTATGGTCCTCTTTCTGACCGCTTTGTGTGCCATTTGTAGGTTAGTTTTGCGCTTTGACTAGTCCCGGACTGTTAAATGTCCGCATCGTTTGTCTGGCAATCTAGCGAATTGGCCTCGTTAGGGCCTGTTGCTGGTCCTAGACCCATCCCCGTCCGCTTCCAGTCAAGTCGTTACAGCCGAGGAAGCAAGGGTAGGGGATGCAGGGGTGGCTGCATTAAGAGCCCTTCACCCATTCGCCGAGATAAAAGCAAGTACAAGTCAAGAAATCAGATAATAGTCTCGTTGCTCTGACACTTACACGGACCCAAGTGCACACATTTACATGGCAAAGTGCCTGCCTGCCAGCCCCATTCTGGGGTCTAAGCTCTGAGGTCTGAGGGTCTAGGCTCTGGGGTCCAGCCGCAGCAGCGTCTTCGTCTATGCTAGTGTCTACGACGGCTCGTCTGTCTGTTATGTCTCGGGTATATGTTTTATGTGCTTAAATTAATATTCGGCGCGTGAGTGCGAGCGAGAGAGACGTAGCGACAGGATGGGGCTGGCAAGAGGCTTGTAACTGCCACTTGAATTGAGAGAGGGAGAACGAGTGGGAGATTAGGAATAACGGAGCAGGGCAACAAATGCTACAAATGCTCGACCAACTGTTGCTCGGGCACAATAACTAAGCCGCTTAGTTGCCCACTGATTGACTTAGGGCTTGCCATCTTCCCCACCCTCAATAAGTCAGCATGTGAAGAGGTCCTGGGCCTGTGCTGTAAGTTGATAGCCGTGCGACTAATGCCAATTGCTCTGTCGCTTTGCAGGTGCCATACAATGTAGCGTTTAAAAATAAAACCTCAGAGGATGTTTCCCTGCTCGTTGTGGACTCAATAGTCGATGTTATCTTCTTTATAGATATTGGTGAGTCCCGTATAGTCTATAGTAATGTTAATCGACTGAGCGTACTCACTGGCTCTTTTACTCAATTCTTCCCTTAGTGTTAAACTTTCACACCACCTTCGTGGGCCCGGGCGGCGAGGTGGTCAGCGATCCGAAAGTCATACGCATGAACTACCTCAAATCGTGGTTCATCATCGACCTGCTCAGCTGCCTGCCGTACGATGTCTTCAATGCCTTCGACCGCGATGAGGACGGCATCGGTTCCCTCTTCAGCGCCCTCAAGGTCGTCCGTTTGCTGCGCCTTGGCCGTGTGGTGCGCAAGCTTGATCGCTATCTGGAGTACGGAGCAGCCATGCTGATATTGCTGCTCTGCTTCTACATGCTAGTCGCCCACTGGCTGGCCTGCATCTGGTACTCCATTGGTCGCAGCGATGCGGATAATGGCGTAAGCGGACACCCCAAAGACCTTAGGACGAAAGGTTTTGTCTTCAGCCTAATTGATTGATCATTATCTTTTCCCTTATAGATCCAATATAGCTGGCTGTGGAAGCTGGCGAATGTGACGCAGTCGCCGTACTCGTACATCTGGAGCAACGACACGGGACCCGAACTGGTCAACGGCCCGTCCAGGAAAAGCATGTATGTGACGGCCTTGTACTTCACCATGACGTGCATGACATCGGTAAGGTCAATGCAGTACCCGCCCCGACTTGGAGCGATTGTCGGCTCAACAACCGAACTCTTTTTATACACACTGTCCCTCTCTCTCTCTCTCTCTCTCTCTATTCACAGGTTGGCTTTGGCAATGTCGCTGCGGAGACAGACAACGAGAAGGTGTTCACCATCTGCATGATGATCATTGCAGGTGCTGTGTCCCAACACGTTCCGTTGCCGCGTCCAAGTTTCCCACACAGAACACGCGCAATGCTTTTTGAATGAAGCTTGAAGTCATTTAAAAGCTAGACACAATTAGCGCCGCTAGAACTAATAACTGCTGGAATTGGTGTAGCCAGAAAAGAGCCTAAAGCCTTAGACCCCAACCTCAACCCTCAGACAACTCAACTCCCCCGCCCAATCCGCCTCTTGAAAGTGCCACCATTAACAGCAACAAAACAGCGATAATTTATTTCTCTTTAACACACTTTCTTTTCGTAATCGAAATCCAAATCGAAATCCAAATCGAATTCGAAATCGAAATCGAATAGTTGCACAATTCGTCGTCATGTGTGAGTTGCATTGCGTTTCCTTCTCGTTTCGTTTTTGTTTTTGTTTTCGCTTTAGTTTGTGTGCGATTTTATTTGTTTCGTTGTTTCTTTGTTTGTTATCGATGTTTATAGTGACAAATTCAGACAAGATCATGCGTCCATCTCCAATTCGCATTCGCAGGCAGAAGCAAGCCGGCCAACGCATTGCGCATACGCACTGTCATCCTTCTTGCCTGGGCGTTTGCTACACAACCACGCCCTTGGGCGACGGCGCGTTTGCGCAATGCAGTGTAGTCGCTTGTCTCTACTGCGCTCTCTCTCCCTCTTTTTCTCAATCTCTATGCCTATCTTTCGCTCTCTCTCTCTGTCTCTATCTCTCTCTCGCTCTTTGTACGTCGCTCGTCCAATTCGTCGCATTTATTACTGTTCTAGCTGCGCGCCTGCGCGTTCCCGCATCAACGAGTAGTGACTCTACTACAGCACACATACTCTCTTTCACACACATACAATCTCTCTCACACATACACAAGCGCATAACGAGTAGTTGTCTCGCTACATCTGAGTGTCTAAGTGTCTAAGCGAATCTCTCGCCTCTCGCTGGGCTACCAATTACCTTCCGTATATTCTCAACGCAAACTCTCTTTCTCCACCCCCCTACACACACTCACACACACACACATACACTCCCACACGCACATGCTGTGACCACCGTTCTCTTCTTTAGCCCTACTGTACGCCACGATCTTCGGTCACGTGACGACCATCATCCAGCAGATGACCTCGGCGACCGCCAAGTACCACGACATGCTGAACAACGTGCGGGAGTTCATGAAGCTGCACGAGGTGCCCAAGGCGCTTAGCGAGCGCGTCATGGACTATGTCGTCTCCACGTGGGCCATGACCAAAGGCCTCGACACCGAGAAGGTAAGTTCGCCCTGCCACAGGGCCAGAATTCGGAGATTACACGGGGCCTATGGGAAGAATCGACGTGGACTCGCTTAGGTGACGTCTCAGACCTACGAGTAGTCCGCCATTATGTTTTCTTTTCCTAACATAGTATTTTTAACTTACATACTAACTAACTAGAGTGTGTAATGCGCGTTTATACCTTAGGCTATGTACGATATATTTTACTTTGCGCTTGGTCCTCACATCGCCCGCGAGCTTGTAGAACCTTCGCCAAGCTTGAGTATCATCTGCAACGAATCACCTGAAACCATTACATATAGAGATCATGTTTGCAATCACATAGCATAGCAGTGCCAGAACTGAGTGACATTTTTATGCATATTGCATCAAAATGTGCACGGAGTTTTCATTCATTTGAGAATTAAAGTAACAGTTAAAAGGAACCAAATAATGTGTATAAAGAAATATGTTGATCCTCTCGCAACTTAAGTGAAATTTTTGCACTGGGTCAATCAAATTTAACTGAAAAACGCAGCTCTAAATTTGGACAAGTTTAAGATAAAGTACATAACCTTAGAAAGTACTCTTTGCATGGAGCTGAACCAACCGGAATGCAAATCGGATGAGCAGATAATATGCTGCTGTAGTTTCTGCGTAACAAAGTTACTTGCAATTACACAAGTTTCCTTCGCAATTTGTCACCCACTCTGTCTCGCTCACACACAGGCATTCCCACTCACACTCAATCACACTTTCTCACAACACACACGCAATTCGATTAGTCGATTAGTCACTTTGAATCAAAATACTTCATCATCTTTAATCGCTCTCGGTACTAGTTAAACGCTAACCCACTTATCGACTCTGTCCACATACCTATCTCTCTCACCAGCTTCTCTGGCTTACTCTCGCTCTTGCTCTCTTTCTCTCTCTCGCTTTCTCCACTATCAAGTGCAAATGGAGCCGTCTCTGGGCACATAGTTGATGTACTTAAGACCACAAGGCTTTCACACACACATACGCATACGCAGACACACACATAGTTACACACAGATACAGCTACAGCAAAGTTCTTCACACATCTCTCAAGTACTTTTCCCAAATTGAAAATGGCAAAAGTGCTTTTCCCCCCCATTGCCATTGCCATTGCCATTTGCCGCTGCTCGCGCTGCTCTTTGCCATTCGCTATTCGCCCCCAACTATGCTTTGTTTTACCGTTATGTTCGATATCCGATAACACATGGCGCTCGAGTCGAAACCAGTGAAAAAGTACCTACCGAACACTCTCCGAGCGGCGCAAGCCTACAAAAGTAGTTAAGAGTCTAACCGAATCGCAAGTAGAAAAGTACTAACAAACCAGACATATAGCACCATACTATGTGGCCATGCACCATATATGTATGTCATACGAACTGAGAGCTAGCTCCGGATACAGTTCCAGTTCGAGGTCGAGGTAAGCTGTGTGTACGTTTTACTTAAGTATTCTCTGGTCACACTTTAAATATAATGCAAAAAACAAATCGAAAATCAAAATAATCCAAAAACTCTGTGTTCTCTGTGTTTTCCAACTGTTCGACATGCTCTCTTTCCTCTATATATATCTCTCTCACTCTCTCCATCTCTTTCTCTCTCTCTAACGATGCGCGTGAGCTTAATCCGTGCCAAAACGAAAAGCGTCCGTCAAATTCATGCCTTTAGATGAACTTTAAACCAAACGGCCGCAACGGCGCCCCGCTAGAGGGCGTCTGCGTGCCGAATCGAATGCAAATGTTTGGTTTAAACTAAAAACAGACAAGTTAAAGTTAAAGCATCGCCTTTAGTCGAATACGAATCGCCAATAACTGCCAGCGCAGCTATATAACTGACCTTTATACCTATTTCGTTGACTGTAGTTTGTGCCGCAATTTGAACAAGAAACAAAAAACAAGAAACCCATAACCAAACACCCGAAGCCAGAAACCAGAAACAGATACAACAAACAGAAAAAGGAGACATCAAAGGAGAAGCAAACAAAACTGAGCACTGAACCCCACCTAAAGTCGCAGGCAGCTCCAGCTCCAGCATCAGTTTTGGCTTCAATTTCAATACCAATTTCAATTTCAATATTCATATCAACTTCGAGTTCAGTTCCAGTTGACACTGGGAGCCGGACCAAAAGGTGTGGGTCTAGAGAGGTTCTGGGCTAGTTGCAAGTCCCTACAGACACACTCTTACTCACTCAGACGCACACTCACACAAACACTCACACCCACACGCAAGCCCATGACACACACACGCGCACACACACACCGATCCACACAAACACAGCCACACTCAGACACAGACAAGCCAAGACAGAGTTACAGGTCTTTTGTACACTGTTCAATGTTGTATGTGTATTAGTGTATGTGTACGTGTGTGTGTATGTCTCTCGTTGTTGTCTATAGAGTCGACTATATATAGTACATATGTATGTATGTATGTATATGTATCGTATGTATATACTACATACTAGTGGTGCCCGATGCCTGGTGCCAGAGCGAGTCCAAGCTCTACGCAATGTCCGTACTTCTCCCTATGCTAGTAGCACGCATTTTCTTCGTTCAATGTGCGGGGGTCTGACACGCCCACCAGCGCCCACCGAACGAACGGTCCCCATGCTCGCCCAACAACACTTCCAATCGATACACCACTTCCCGTCTACCTGTTCTCCCCGCCCCACAAGCCCAACTCGATTCTCCCAGCTGAAAAATGAATACAATTAAGGGGGCGGGCCCAAAGCCCAAAGCCCAAAGCCCAAGCTGCCCAAGTAGCCCAGGTTAGCGGGCAGCGGCCAGCGGCCAGCGGGCGGCGGGCGGCGGGCGACCTAGCTACTTTTTGCGGGCCTCCGCTCGCCGTCGAGGGTCGCGACAGACTCGCAGACAGACAACGCAACGCAACTTGCAACTCATTCACAATTCGCAGGTACTAAACTATTGTCCGAAAGATATGAAGGCTGACATATGTGTTCATCTAAATCGCAAAGTATTTAACGAGCATCCAGCATTTCGTCTGGCCTCGGATGGCTGTCTGCGCGCATTAGCGATGCACTTCATGATGTCCCACTCGGCGCCGGGGGATTTGCTCTATCACACCGGCGAGAGCATCGACAGCCTGTGCTTCATAGTGACCGGCAGCCTGGAGGTGATACAGGACGACGAGGTTGTGGCAATACTGGGTAGGTAATCGATATATCTATCAGGCTGGAGAAACGACGATGTTTTCGATGGGAAATCTATGTTTTAACATCGTTACTGCGAGGTACAATTCTAAACAAGATTCGAGAATTTATATAAGCATAAGGTTATGTACGGTAAGTAGTCATTTGAGCTCGATAAAGACTACGGTAGCAAAAACTTCATGTTCAGAAAAGAAACATCGATATTCATCAACATTTAAATATAATAAATATTCTAGCCGATCGATTGCTGCAAGCTCTCGATAATCCAGAAGGAAAAGACCATATCCAAATTATTAGAGTGCCTAAATAAGTAATTCAACCCTGGCATAATAAAATCAAAATTTTGGTTTAAAAAAATAGAAACGTAATTTTCAGATTTTCAAAATTTTGAAATAATTGTATTGAATATAGGCATAATTGTAAGTTTTAAAGCTTTCAAAGAACTACACAACTGATTGTGACTTGAAACCACGGAAAGCAGTTATATTTTTGGTAACTTTCGTATGTTACATTCCTTCCATTATTAATGAATAGCAGAAATAAACAGTAAGTGTCGGGATTGAAGAGGTTAACAGAAAATCGTTATGGCCGGATTACAAGGACTTCGATGTAAAGCATTAAGGTCGCCGGATCTCGAGTATGCAACGTATCGACATCTTACAGTACAATTGTACATCTAAGTTTCTGTTCAAAGTGACAATATGCTACAAAAAAATATACCAAATATAAATATGCTAGCAAAATTAAAAACCAAAAATTTTTGGTTAAAAAACACTGTTTCTCCAGCTTGGTAGAGATATACATACGTATGTGTGGGCACTCTGATTTCTCACTTGCATCCGCAGGCAAAGGCGACGTCTTCGGCGATCAATTCTGGAAGGACTCGGCCGTTGGCCAGAGTGCCGCGAATGTGCGTGCCCTGACCTACTGTGATTTGCATGCCATCAAACGTGATAAATTGCTCGAAGTCCTCGATTTCTATTCGGCATTTGCGAATAGCTTTGCACGCAATCTGGTGCTCACCTACAATCTCAGACATCGACTGATTTTTCGCAAGGTGGCCGATGTGAAGCGCGAAAAAGAATTGGCCGAACGGCGTAAGAACGAGCCGCAATTGCCCCAGAACCAGGATCATCTCGTGCGCAAGATATTCTCGAAGTTCCGGCGTACGCCGCAGGTCCAGGCGGGCAGCAAGGAGCTCGTCGGCTCCGGCCAAAGCGATGTGGAGAAAGGCGACGGCGAGGTCGAGCGCACCAAGGTGAGTTCACTCGAAACGACTCCGGTTCTGATTCCGATTCAATCGATTCGGTTCGTTCATTTTGCTTCTTCGATTCTGTCTCATATTTTGTTTGCATTTCGTTTGTACTTCCGTTTCCGTTTGTGTTCGTGTTCGTGTAATGCTTTTGTCTGTGTTTTGTGTCAATCGTTTAGCGTTAACCGTTATCGTTAATCGTTATCGTTGATCGTTACTTCAGTTTCGTTGTTGTTGTGTTCGCGCTTAGATTAGTTTTCTCTTTACTTGCTGGAAGCGCCAAAGTTGGTTAAACAATTTCCTAATTTTAAAATTAATATTGAAAATTATGTTACCATAAATTTTATAAAAAATAAAAATTTTATAAGAAATTCAATAAAAATTCGAAAATATATTTATTTTAAAATTGATGATATACAAAATTATTAAACAAATAAAAGTTTGCACCAATTTCCAAACATACTTTATTTTTATACAATATGTTACTTTACAATACTTTATAATGTATCACCAAAGGGTACCTACTTTTTCCGTACAAATGTACAGTGTTCAAAACGTAAAATTGATGGTGCTTTCAGTACGTTATTCGTTGCTTTCTGTTCCGTTAATTGTGTAGGTAGGTGCACACTCGATAAAGAGAAGAAGAATTGTTTCCTCCCGACAAAAACTCAATGTCGAGGCTTCTGCAATTTTTCGAGTGTGCACTGTACACATACAAATGCGCGTACTGTGTGTTTATGAGTTTATATATGTATGTAGATAAATGTGCCTATTGACCTGCCACATCTAGTGTAAGCAATGTAATTAACTAACCTTTTTTGAAGCAAACTCGTTACTAACTAATCCGCACACAGCTCAGCCACAGTCACAGCCACAGCCACAGCTCAGGTGTGTTGACCCATGTGGCCAAGCTGGCACCGTTAAGTGTTGAGCGTTTACCGTTACCGTTATCGTTACCTGTTACCGTTACCGTTACCGTTTGCGTTAACCGCTAAGCGTTAACCGTTAACAATGAATTTTAGAACATAAATAATATGCATACAAGTGACTTATGCTCGTTGTGTATCTTTCTTTGTCTTCCTTTAACATGCTTACGCTGTAACCGTGAACATAAACTGCATAACTGTCTGTCTATCTATCTATATAACTATCTCTCTCTCTCTCTCTCTGCCAAAAACCCACACATGTGCTCGTCTCGCTCACTCACATTCACGCTGACGTTATCGATGTTGTCTCTTTTCCGTTTCGCTGGCCTCTCAAACATCTCAACGCATACCACGTGAACACACATTCCCACTCACTCTCTCTATCTGTCTGTCTCTCTCTCCCGTACACACTCACTCGCCAAAAATACACACACACTCTCTTCTACTTGGTGTTTCCTTCTGTTGCTGATGCTGTATAAAATTTGGCTAAATTGAAAATGTGAACCAACAAAATTTACTAACGAAAATTTGTAAATTGTTTTCCTCCCTCTTTCCCCGCACCTTTCTGACACTCAATCCCACCGAACCACAACACCACGAACACGAACGTGATTCAAAAATTCCTTAACTGCCTCCCACACAAACTCTGGCTCAACTACTCCTCACCTCCCTCCGTATCCGTATCCGTATCCGTAACCGAAACCGAATCCGAATCCGAATCCGAACTTCTCTCTCTGTCTCTCTGTCCACACACGCAACTCTTTTTCTTCCATTTTTGTCTCTTTTTCTCTCTCTCTCTCTCTCTCTCTCTCTCCCTCTCTTTCTCTCTCATTCCTGCTGTCTTGTGCTCGCCAAACTCAATTGATAAAACCTCAAATTGCTCGTTAATAAAAACAAAACGTAAAATCAAATACCAAAAAACCGAAAACCAAAATCCGCAAAAAATTCAAACCAAAAACCAAAAACCGAAAACCAAAATCAACCTATCCAAGAAGCTACCTGCTAAGCTAACATTAACCGAGGACTCACGCATCCTTACAACCGCCGCCGTACCCTCACCATCGCCATCACCCTCGCCCTCATCGGGTCCACCATCTGCACGTAGTACCCGTGCCAGTAAATGGGGACGCCTTCTGGGCAGTTCAAGTGTCGATTCAGCTAGCGATACTAGCGCCAAGGTAGCAGTCTCGAGAAGTTTGAGCGCCCGCGAAAGTCTGCGTGAGAGCACTGCCCAAGCGCGGCAGAGTAGTACTTCGAGTAGCAATGGTGGACAAGGCAATAAAGTAATTACCGCTAATCGTTAACCGTTAACCGTTAACCAATGAAAACGCAATACAAATTACAACAAAACAAACACACACACACATACACACACACATACAACCACTCACACACACGTAACAGGAACAATTAAAATAAATCGAGTACAAGAAACGCAAAAGCAAATGAAAAAAGAAAGTTGAAGTCGAGCACACGCGACTATCGTATACCATTCACCCACTTTGAGCAAGGTAAATGCACTCACACATACACTCCGTTCTAACACAGACAGTCAAGTGCTGCAGAGTGGACTTAACTCTGCAATCATGCCTGTGTTTATTGTCCGATCGTATTTACAATTTTGATCGCAGTTCCGAGTAAAGTATCTATGCAGTATCTTTTGGACTTTTATTTTACTATTCGGGATAATGAACCTCAGAGTTTGAAATAAGCTTACCAAACTTGATGTCTCTATCTCTCGTAGTATTTTAGATCTAAGTTCCTGTCCACAATCTGAATCCACTTTCTGTGGCTGAATGGCATAAAAATCGATTGGATATTGGCGCTGCGTTGTTCTTGTATCGGTTTAGTCACATGATTTTTGAATATACTTTCTCCAGACTAATCGTAATCGTAACATCGTATAAGAATATGCATTTGCAGAGAATTGTTTAATGCTCACTCAAATCTTATCGTTTCGTTCTTTCTTCTCGACGCCTACTCTTCGCCATTTTGCTTTCATTTCGTTGTTACCAATTCGTTGTCGACTTTTACGTTTCGCGTTTTTTGGCAATACCAAAATGCGATCGAACAAATCAAAAGCATTTACAATTGAGCAAAGTAAGTTCCGTCTAGCAAATCATTTGTTGTTAACGCTACAATCCTGTTTGGTTGCCCCCCTCCCCCGCCACTCACACCGATTAGTTGTGACGACACGAGCGAAAAAGCTCACACACACACGCAGGACTATCGCTATCGATAGCTGTAGATATCGATATGTGCGCAACTGACACGAACACGAATACAGACACGACACACACACACATATACACGACAGAGCAGCGACTCATCCGTGAGAGCGACTCAGCGTATCGATAGTGTGGATCGCGTACCGCGATATTGGCGCGTGCCTATCGATTGCTTTGCCTATCGCTTGTGCGCTCTCTGGATGCGTCGGCGTTCTGCCCGCTGCGTAGTTAAATGGACAAATATGTAAATTGAACTTGTGCTAATGCTCAAAATTGCTAAATGCTGCTGCTGCTGCTGCTGCTGCTGCCACACACCCACACACGCACACATGCACATGAACATGTGTGCAAACATCTGCACTGAACACACGGCTTTCTAGAGATTTTGCGATGACTGAAAATCGATTGATATGTTTCCTTCTTTCCTTCGTTTCGTTTACTGTTCGCCACTTTTCTCTTGTACAAACAAAACAACAACAACAACTACAATAACAACTGCAACTGCAACTACAACAATATCAACTGCAAAAACTATAAATAAAACATTGCTTGCCTTGCTACTACAAACAACAAACAACAACAACAACCAACAACAACAACTTGAATTGGATGCGCGCCACTTGCAAAATTAATCGATTGGACTCCCACTGCACCACTCTCACCTGTACCTTACCTAACTTTGCAATCGAACAACAATAACAACAACAACAACAAAAACAACAACAAAACTACAACAAATACAAACCAATCAATGAATGAATGCGCAACTACAACAACATCAACAATTATTCAACTTAACCTAACAAAATTTCGAAACTTGAACTTGAACTCTCAACACTTTTCTCACTTTTTTCCCGCCCGAATGAACCCCCAACCACAATCTCAAACTGTACCTGTACCTGCATCTGAACCTGAACCTCGACCACGACCTCGACCTCAACCTCAACCTGCCTGCCATAAACTGCCATCGATCTGTCACCAACTGCAACCTGTCAACCTGTCAATCTGTCCACCCGCCTGCCCCCCGCAATGCATCCATTAAACGTCACACTTCAGGTATTCCCCAAGGCGCCGAAGCTGCAGGCCAGCCAGGCGACGCTTGCGCGCCAGGACACCATCGACGAGGGCGGCGAGGTGGACTCCTCCCCGCCCAGTCGCGACAGCCGCGTCGTCATCGATGGCGGCGCCTCCACCAATGTGACAACCACAGCAGCAACCACAACGCTGTCGGCACCGGCCGCCCTCACGCCGGGCGCAGCTGCCGGCGCCATGGTGCCGGTATCCGGCGCGGCGGCCAAGGATCGCAACCTGGCGCTGGAGCGCGAGCGCCAGATCGAGATGGCCAGCTCGCGGGCAACGACGTCCGACACGTACGACACGGGGCTGCGCGAGACGCCGCCAACGCTGGCACAGCGCGATCTCATTGCCACCGTGCTGGACATGAAGGTGGATGTGCGGCTAGAGCTGCAGCGCATGCAGCAGCGCATCGGTCGCATCGAGGATCTGCTGGGCGAGCTGGTCAAGCGTCTGGCGCCGCAGATGGACAGCAGCGGCCAGACGACGCCTGGCGACGAGATCTGTGCGGGTTGTGGCGCTGGCGGCGGCGGCGCAGCAGCGGCAGCGGGAGCGGGAGCGGGAGCAGGTGCAACAACACCCACAACGCCGGCCACAGCGACGGCCACGACGCCCGTGGACACTGTGATAACCATCTCATCGCCGACAGCGGGTGGAGCGGCAGCGGCAGCGGCAGCAGCAGCTGCAGCTGCAGCTGTAGGTGGAGCCTCAACATCAGCGAGCGCTGGCGCTGGCAGCGGTCTACTAAATCCAAGTGTCCAAGTCGTGTCGAGCGCAGGAGGCAACGGCCTGGGGCCACTGATGCTCAAGAAGCGACGCTCGAAGAGCAGGAAAGCACCGGCGCCTCCTAAGCAGGCACACGCTGGATCTGGTACGACGAGCGTGCAAGCGTCAGCCTCAGTCCCAGCGACGGCGGCGGCGGCAGCGGCAGCGGCAGCAACGAGTCCCACGACGCCTGCCGTCGAGCTGCTGCATCTGCGCCTGCTCGAGGAGGACTTCAGTGCGGCGCAGCAGCAACAACAACAGCAGCAGCTGCCGGGCAGTGCAGCAGCCACGCCGACGGCCACGACGCCGCCGCCAGCTGCAGCAGGCGTCACAACGCCGACGACAACGACGAGCGCCGCGACAACGCCGACGGGCAGCGGACGCAGCGCGAAGCGGGAGTTCCTCTAGCCCAAGATACTGGAGCGCCATCAGTCGGCGGATAGCAGCAGCTTCGAGCACTAGTGATCTCTCCAGGTATATCTGAAAATCAGGAGAGCAACCGATGGGCAGTACTCGCAAGCGGACTCGTACTCCCCCCTCCCAACAAAAAACCCAGACTGAGCCGGGCCAAGGCCATTCTGAGTTGCCTACGCATACGCTTAGCTAGCCTCTAGTCTATAGTTATACGCCTAGCCGGCCGGTGGTACTACCGGCATACATGTATAGTCAATGTGTAGGTACAACTATGACATACACATATGTATGTACCATACGCATGCAATTGCAACCGCAACTAAATTTAGATACACGTACGCTCTCTGTTCCTAGGTGTCTCTTCTTTGTACGAATTACTACGACTACACGCAACCTTAACACTCGCGCTTTCTCTCTCTCACTCTTTGACTCCCTCTCTCTCTCTCTCTCTGTCCAACTGTATATCTATCTCGCTCCATTCCGGCTTTTGCTCTCTCATCTTTATACCCGAACTATGTCGGTACAAATTTCAAGCGCGTTCTATGTCCCTACCACTCCCACTACCTTACC
Source organism: Zaprionus bogoriensis (assembly GCA_035046045.1). NCBI lineage: Eukaryota > Metazoa > Arthropoda > Insecta > Diptera > Drosophilidae > Zaprionus > Zaprionus bogoriensis. The sequence goes on from JAWNOI010000174.1 coordinate 67,268, forward strand.
TCCATCTTCCTCTTTCCCTGAAGACGTATGTAGGAGCTCATGATGAAAGCTTCGCTGGGAACCGATATGATATGATATTAAGGCAAGGCATATTGCTTACGAATTTGCTACACTTACTGCAATTATTTACCTTTATATACGAACAATATTCAAGTTGAAACGACGAACTAACTGTAACTTTACCATAGCAACTGCAACTGCAACTCAAGAGCAACTACTATGTATGATAATATTTGTAGTTGGACTATACATGAATATACACGCAAACATACACACAGTGGTAAATTAATATTTTGTGATAATCGCTAGGGAGGCAGGCAGACGAGGCCCATCAACCAGAAGACAAAGAAGAAGCAGCAGAGGAAGAACTGTAATATAGAAGAAGAAGAGAGTTGCAAGTATTATGGAAAAGAGTTCGCAGATCACTTAAGCGATCAGTGCATATGCTTTACTACAAATTTGTTACGAGTAGTTCACAATGAACTGACGATGATAATGACCGGGAAAGACGTTGATTCTTAGCAACTCCCTGATAGAGAATAGAACAGATTTTGAGTGGTTGATCACCAATCGATCAATTGATCGATGCGAGGTGAAATTCTTTGCTTATTCCTTAGCAACTAGAGAACTGAACTCCTTAGTTGAGCATCAAACCGCAGCCGGACTTACTCGAGTAGTGTACTAGATCGACCTAGTAGTATATAATGCGATGCGAAGATCGGGTAATCGCAGCCCTCCCCCCTCTAATAGCTAGTGTAAATATATGTGTACTCGTATTACCCGTCCTAAATAATTCACACTCGGCTTGAGCAGAAGACGCAGAGAGAAGAATCTGGAGAACTATACGAAAATCCCAGCCACAAGAACAAGAACAACACGAGGCAACGACACGAAAAGTTGCCGCAAAATGAAACGACAATCGACAAAAGAAAAAGACAAAGAAAAAACGATAAAGATAAAGAAAAAGAAAACAAAAAAAAACAAAGATCGCTATTTAAAATGCAGTTAATTAATTGATGATGCAGCAATTTGTATATATGTACAAGGACTCGGGTGTACATACTTATATGCTAGTATTATACACACACACACCCTCACACACACCCACACACATGAATATATATATACGTTTACCGTTATTGTACAATGCTGCGCGCTGTAAAAAAGTTTATGTAAATATTGAATTATTTTACTAAAATAGGCAAACGAATGAATTAACTAAATACTAGTAAATTGTGCAATGTTATTTATACTAATTATATACTTCAATTGTTTAACACACACTCACACTCATACACACACACCCACAATACAACATACTTTGTGATAAAGTTTAGCAAACCAAAAGCGAAAAATATGAATTTTTTTTGTTAAGGATCGCAACTTGCTTGCACTATATAGTTTAATGACAAAGCATCAATTAGGAGCAGAGCAAAGCAGTTCGGGGATGTAGCAGCCCCACCATCTCCCTTCCACAAGCTGAACCAAGAGAACCGAACGATACACCTAGACTCACATGCCAGAAGAAGACAGATATATCTCAAAGGTTTCATACACTTAAGTCGCTTGCAGCTGATTTGCCCACTTGTCGAACGATAGTGAGCTTGTTTTCTTAGCCTGGGCCTCACTACCCACTCATCACTCCTTTCCCTCACCCCCCTTTACGCCTCAAGCGCCCGCTGGACACCACAAGCAAAGCAATACGAACTATCGTCTTCCCGCATAGAACCTTAGTACTATACCGTGTGCGTGTCTGGGGCCGGAGAAGGTGCTTCGGCGCAGACTTTAGAGCATGAAAAATTACGTACTTAGTTTTAGTTCCAGTTGATACTTAGTCTGGCCTATCGAATAGCTCAAATTCCCCGTCATAGTTAAAGTTATAACCTAGGCGCAGAAGGGTTCTCTTTCGTTGCCAGATCCAGCACCATTAACTAGATATTTAGTTCGTCAGCAACCGAAAAGCAATTCAAGTGGTATTATTGAAATGACTAACAAATTATACAAGCATACGAGTACATACATGCGTATATGATATATGATCGACACACCTCAACAATAAGCGTATATATATATGCGTTCATTATATACATGTATGTTATATATAACGATATATCGAACGTTTTCGATGCTAATTGCGATAAAATACCATAAAAAACGAAATTTGTTACATATGTTTAGACAATTTAACTAAAATTTAACTAGCAGCTGACCCATTGTATATAGTCGATGCAGTAGTTGTTAGTTTATAGCTTTTTTTACATGTGTAGGAACCTACAAGAAGAGCAAGGGGAAGATCAAGCAACCGACGATGAGCAGGAACTACTCGCTAGCCGTAAGACGCACTTGTCATATTGCAAATCAAACGACTCAACTAACTAAGTGAAAGAGAATTAGTTTATCGCCACCCCGAAAGGCACGTATATCATGCATATGCGCCCCTTGAATCGAACGATCGGTCGAAGTTATACATATACATAGCGGTACTAGAGTTAATTGTAAAATAGTTCTCAAGATTTGTTCAACTGCTGTGCATAGAAAATGGAACCCTCCCCAAGGAGTCATAGGAAAATTTCGTAAAATGAATTTGAAAATTATAGAAATAATAATGATATTTAACAGCAATAACCGATAATAATGTGAATTGTTTAACGCCCACGCCCTGCTTCCGGAGAATACTGTTCGGTGTTTTTTCCCCCAGTTTCTGTTTAGGGTTTTTGTTATTATCTTCTGTAGACTTAAGAGCTAACTACACAGAGCCTTATACAATTATGAATGAGTAAAATAACCAGATACAAACGACACGATAAAAGCATTATATACACGTTTATACATATACACGTGCATGTACTATATATATATATACATATATATATATATATACATATATGATAATGCAGTTTATTAACTAACATACAAGAGTACTAAAATACAAAATACCAAATTAAGAAAGGTGCAATTACGATTTTTAAGTCAAGCTAATCAGTGCGACAACTAGTCAAAATTTATATTGAAAAGCGATAAAAACAAAAAACAAGAAACAAAAACCAAGCAAGAACCCAGAAACTAAGAGCAGAAATTTATACAAATATACACCAAAAATATGAGGAATTGCAAATCTCACACTCAAAACTCTGACTCAGACTTGCTACGCGAATTCGTGGCCGACTCACACGCATCCCAAAAGATACTTACTTCTCATCGAATGTACTAGATATCCATAATATTTGATGATTTTATGCCAGAGATCGAATGTATATACCATACATAACTACAAACACACATAGTCATACACATGCATACTACTCACACCCATCCATATACAGTACATGTACAGTACATATTTATAGACAAATATAGAGATATGATTATAGCGGCTTCATTCGCTTAGAAGCTCCAAACTGAATTGTAGAAAACTCCACAAAAAAATAAAAAAAATACTGCATTCATAAAAACACTTCAAATTTTGAAACAGACACGACGAAGAAAAAAGTAAAAAAAAAAAAAACTCTAGAAGCTTTTATACGCCAGAATTTTTTTTCTAAGCAAATAATGAGATACTAAAAATAAAATACATAATTATAATAAATAAATTATTAAAGCAAATCGAAAAACCCAAAGTTATCTTAATGAAGATAGTTGGGAAAACACGTCACTTAATTACTAATTACGTATACAAAAAAGCTAAATTGAACGATACAAACGATAATTAAAAACTATATACAAATGAAATATTCAAAATACGAAAGCCTTACAAACACTCGAATTCGAAAATACCAAATAAATACCACACGCCTCATTTTTTTGTATACTCCACTGCAAGCTGACACTATGCAAAAAGCAAAAAAAAAACCAACAAAAATACTAAGCGTCACGCTCTAGACTCTAGAACTCTAGTCTCTAGACGAAAAAGAACCAAAATTTTACAAAATACAAAAAGAAAACGAAAGCGAGAAGGAAACGAGAAAGCAATGTTAAACATTTTCCACCAATTTGAGGAGTATTGTCGAGATATGTATACAAAACAATTCAGATGATAGCAAAAACAATGATTATGATAATTACGGTAATGATATACATAATGGATGACGATTTCGTACACGCGCCCTTTGTTTTTGAACATGAAAAGCTGCCTATTTAGTATATATTTACAAGCTAACAACAAACTATTAATAAAAATATTTATAGTACGAATGGTAAACAAAACAACAACAAAAAATACTACATTCCCAACAAATAGTTCGTTCATAAATCGTATATAAATTGTGTTTTTCCGTTGAATCGCGCCCAAACAAAATACCAAAAAAAAATAAATAAAACAGATCTAGAAGCATATTTACAACCACAGAAAAGTGTATTGTAGTACTTAGTTTAGTTAGAACGAAATACCGCAAATGCTTGGGCAAAACAACGGGCAGTCGACCGCAAGCTGAACTTATGAACAACTGATGAAAAGATACAAAAAAAGAAGAAAGAACCCCAATTAATGCGAGAAATATTAAAATACCTTTATGAAACATAGTTGTAAAATTTATTTGAAAATCAATTAATTAATGCTGTAATTAATGTGTATAGTAAATTAATTATTATGACATTAACATTAACATTGATATTAAATGAAAGCCCACACACACAAACTCACACACACACACACACACTCATGTTGATAAGCCTTTGACTATGTTGAGAAAGCAAGCGTTATAAGGAAAAGAATAGAAAAAACTATCGTATGCATTCATTTTGTGAAATTTAACAACTCGATACTCGAACTATCGCAGCGCAGAGTTCGAGGAACAAGTCAAAGCTGAAGCAAACGAAACGATAAAAAGAAAAACTAAAAACAAATACAATATAAAATAAATACATGTTTTTAAGCTGTTTTTTTTCTATTCCACATTTTCTTTTTTTTGGCTTATGAAATTGCATTAGTTCAAGTAAGTATAATAATGGTTACAAAACCAAAAATCAGTAGGGAAATAAAAATAGTGAAAGATCGAAAAACAAAAGGCTAGGTTAATATTAAAAAAAAACATATGACAGCTATAATCATAATGAGACATTTGCAAAAAAAAAAACAATTCAAATGTTCTGCTAAAGCTTGGAAGGAACGAATTTAAAAACGGTGCCTTCGGCGTAAAAAAGGTTGTATACCATAAACATGTATCTTGCTTCTTCAGTTACAATTTATATGAAAAGTTTCAAACGAAAATTTTTGGAACTCGGATGCAATATATAATATAATATTGAAATATTTAAAAAAATTTATTTTTGTCCGATATAGAAGCTATGGGATATAGTTATCCAATTTTATGAAACTTGGAATACGCCATTGAAATCGTTTATTGCCTACAACGTGGACAGCTGAGCTGTAGTTACACGTCAATTTGTTGTGTGTTTCATACGAAAACTCCTTTTTCGACCGATTGTTCCTATGACGCCCAATATGTAAAGGTCAGCCGATGATGAAATTCGGAAAATATGTTTGGGGGCACTAATTAAAGATGTAAACTCACCACAAGATATCTTGAAAATGGCAAAGTTAGGCAGATAGGTTCAATGACAACCGTATGCAACACACGGACGGACGGACCACAACTTTTTCTTTACGGATGAAGACTGAAAATGTTGCCAAAGTATCGTTGGTTTCCCGTGAGTCTGAGAGCTTTTAGCAACACTGTTTTTTTGGCATACATAGCGATGTAATCCAACATAGAAGCCGACTTCTGACTGTGTTTTTTCTCCAGAGCTTGCAAATGACTCTCAACCTTTTGAATGTGAATGTATGGTCTTGGAACAGCCGTAGCAAAACAAAATAGAAAATAACGGGTTTGCTCTAAACGCTCCCTCTCTCATTCACGAACCCACACAACGGGTTTTCTCAGAGTCTATAAGTAAAGAGCCAGGAAAGAACGGTTTTTGCAGAAAACGCGAAACGGTCGACCTTTTTTTGCAAGATCTGTTTTTCCCCTATATTTCTCTTACTCTTTTCCCGCTAAGATATATTTTTTGAATCAAAAAGAAAGACATATACCCTCATTAGTTCTGTATAACTTTAATTACATTTGCGTCTTTTGGTTTTCCAATTTCACATTCATAATAAATAGAATTCAGTTATTACAATAATTTGCATAATTTCTTTAGTCATTTGTATATATATATATATATATATATTTAAAATAATATGTGAGTCTGCTGTGAGTATTACAAATAATATTGCATATTTCATTTCTGTCTCATCCTTGAGTATCAATCGATCAATTCACATCTAGAATAACGATGAGACTCCTTCCATTTCCGTTACGATTTCATTCCTACTTAACAGTATGAGTGTATACATATATATGTATATATATATATATATATATATCTTTATATGTATGTGTGTGATAATGTGTGAGTGTGCTAACTATGCATGTGTACAATTGAGATTCTCTCCGCGATTAGATTACATTACGTAAGTACACAAAAATAAAGAGATCGAAACACAGAGCTCAGAACTGCAACTGTTGAATGGATACATATATATATATATGTAATAAATATATAAAAAAAAAAACGGTACTTTACACATATATAACTCTATTATGCCTAATGCTTTAGCGTTTTCCTCTATGCCAAGAATGTTTCTAATTGTCCTGCCGTTGCCCCTCGGCGCCATCGCCCACGCTGCGCTGCGCCTCCAAATCAAACCGCTCCAGCTGCAGCTCGAGCTCAGGTTCAAGCTCTAGATTGAGTTCTGGTTCCGGTTCCGGTTCCGGTTCCGGATCGGGTTCGGCGCATTCGCAGGGCGACAGCGGCAGCGGCGACAGCTCTTGCACCTGCAGCGGTAGATGAAGATTCAGTCGGAGTTGCTAAAACGTTTGCGCATTGCGACAGACGCCGCAGCCCAGAGCGAACTCCTCCCCGGTGGGCGGATGCATCACGTGCAGCGGGCACTCGTCGCCCAGCAGCTGCTTGGCCTTCGGCCCGGCGGGGCACTGCGGTAGTTTCGTCTTTGGTATATTCGTCAGACGCTGGAAGTCGTCGTGGCACGTGTCGCAGAAATGCGTGGTGCCAAAGCAGAAGAACACCGCCACCGAACAGCAGTAGCGGCACTTGTACTCCAGGAAGTCTGTGCCATGCTTGGGACACATTTGGGCGCGCGCCACGTCCGAGCAGCCGCCGCAGACAAGCTCCTCGGGATCGAACTTCTCGCCGATCTCGGCATCGCAGCGCGCCTCACCGCCATAGTAGGCCTTCTGGCACTTGAAGCACACGTAGTACGCGTAGCGATCCATGGCCAGCTGCGTCACATCCTTGCTGTCCGTGTCCTTGACCACGCCCTCATACTTGATGCTGCAAGAAGGTGTAAGACAACAGCATTAGTGGGACAATAGCTTGTGCTTTCACTGCACACTCACCGCATTAACGCCTTGCGCTTAACGTCTTGCTTAAGCCCATTGATGGGCTCCAGGATCTCGCTGAGCAGCGGATGCTGTATGTCCGCCTTGCAGATGGGGCACAGCGAGAAGCCGAACGTGATGCGCGGTCCGCTCCAGCGCTTCTCCAGCACCGCCTTGCAGCAGTGGTAGTGGAACACATGCCCGCACTCCAGCTGAACGATAAAGAGACAAAGAGAAAAGCATTAGTTGGCTTGGGATGGGACAAACCCTCCTCTCGCTTCCACTTACATGGATTGAGGGCGCGCAGGAGAGCGCCTCGACGAAGCAGATCATGCACATGTCGTCGGCGTCCTGCGTGAGCTTTGGATCGCGCAGCTCCTCGGCCAGCTCATTCTCGCGCGCATGGCACACATGCTGCAGACAGGGCAGACATTTGCGCTCGCCAGCGACGCCGCCGCAGGCGTGCCCGCAAGGCTTGGTCTTCAGACAGGAGTTGGCCGCATACTCCTGGCACTGGGCGTCGGCGCACACATTGCCAATCTCTAGCAGGCCCGAGTTGCCTGTCAGGCCACAGAAGCGACAGCGCCCGACGGCCTCCAGCGGGCCCGAAATGATCGTGTGGCTGCCATCGCGGAACTCCACCATTGCTTTCAGGGTTTTCGAGTCGGCCAAGGCGAGCAGCCAGAAGAGTTTGGTGCGCCCGCACGACTCGTGCAGCTCGACGCGTATGGCCTCCTCCTCCTCTTTGCACACCTACAGGTGAGAAATGGTTAAGTTGATTTGCATTCGAGGCTCTGCCTACGCCTTCTCCTCCACTTGCACTCACCGTGCGCTTGTGCGTGCGCGTCTTGCGATTGAGATGCAGAAAGCGATCGCAATCGCCGCAGAGTGATCCGCAGGTCTCGCACTGGATGATCGCAGCGGTCTCGCCGTCATCGTGATTACTGCACATGGGACGCGTGTCGCAGAGCTTGGACCACTGCCCCGACGACAGCTTCTCCACATGATCCCGTTCCAGTACGCAAAGACTGGCCAGCGCCAGCCAGAGCGTCGCGGTCTTCGTGCAGTGCTCCGGCGTGCGGTAAGTCTCTTCTAGTCGCGTCAGATTCAGCACGGACTCTGCAATGGCCGCCTTGGTGATCTGGGACCACTTCTCGCTGAGTTTACCCTGCGGGGAGAATCGATTAGGATTAGCAAAGTCTTTCATGCAGGAAGATCACCGGACTTACGCTCGCCAGATCCCGTATGAGTCCAATGATGCTCTCCGCCTGCTTGGTGGAGATGATGCCATTGAGGAACCAGCGCTGGTTGAGATTCCGCTTGGACTCCTTCTTCACGGGCACCGCCGCATCGAACCGGAAGGGATCGCTGCTAGCGGGTAGCGCCGGTTGCGCTTGCTGCTGATCGGACGTGGCCTGCGGACGCGTGCGCAGCAGCTGCACAGACAAATCCAACGAGCTGCAGAGCCGCACGAAGGCGGGCGTCTTCTCCAGCTGACCCGACTTGCCGCTGCCCGCAGCAGCAGCGGTTGCTCCAGTTGCCATGCTGGTAGCTGCCGCTCCAGATCCAACAGCTCCACAGATGTTCGCCGAGGTCGTCTTCACCTTGATCTGCAACTGCAGCGACTTGGCGATGACGGCCAGGAAGATGTCCAGTAAGCCCAGGCGACTCATGTCGAAGTCGCTGGCGCTCTGATGCGCAATGCTGTAGTCCGCCGGCGGCAGACGCTGCACGCCCAGCAGCTCGGCAAAGCTCTCGGGTGTGATTTCCGGCAGGATGCGACGCAGCAATGCCGTCACCTGGCGCTGCACGCGGTCGCTGCCCGTGTGCAGCAGGCCGAGCAGATCGCGCAGCAGCCCGTGCTGCTGCGACAGATAGGAGCGTCCGACCACGCTGCCCGACAGAGCCAGCACCATGCTGAGCATCTCGAAGCAGTAGGTGTCCGGTGCGCGACTGCGCTCCGAGCTGCTCTCGCTGCTGGGAAGAGCTGCTGGCGCCGCTGATCCGGCCACAGGGACCGCGGGCGGCTGTGTAGTAGGTTGCTGACGCAGCACATGCGCTAAGTTGACCAGCTCCCAGTCCTCCTTGGCGCGCTGCGCCTCCTTCTTGATGGCATGCACTATGTGCACGATCACCTGCTTCTGCAGATGCGAGAGCTTGCTGCGCGAGAACAGAATGCCGACCATGTGCTCGCGCAGATCGAGTGAATCGGCCAGCAGCGAGTTGCCGGCATTGTCTTGCGTGGCGCCCGCTGCCGTCGTTGCCGGATCATTGCTTACATTGCTGATCAGCTTGCCGAATACCTGCCCGGTAATCAGACGGAAGACGCGCAGCGTCTCCGCCTCGCAGATCTGCTGTTGAATGCGCGAGGCATGCGCCAGTCGCAGATTCGGCCGATGCTCGGCGGGCAGCATAGGCTCCTCACTAGCAGCTGCTCCCGCACCAGAGCCACTGCCGCCTCCGCCTGCCTGCTGATAGCTAGCGGGTAGACCGAGCAGCTTGATCTGACGCACACGCAGCGTGTTCTCCGGCCCGTGCAACTCGAGTCGGAAGTGAGTGCACGTCTCGTCGCTGATCTTTGCCGCAATCCAGACGCACGCCTTCTGATCCACGTCCACCGATTTGATCAGGTTCGTGTCGCCCAGCGATTGACCGGCATAGAACACCACATTTAGCACTTTGTTCTAGAGGGGAAAGAGAATAGAGTTAGATAAGGTTATGGATTAGATTGATTAATTCATTTCAATAATCCTCCAAAAGAGGGAAAGAGAATAGAAGTGAATTTGGGCTACATTAAGCTGGTGATGACTCAAATGTGGTTTGGACCGTTTGAAGAAAGTGTGTAATCATAATGCTTTGAAGTCCGATAGTCCAAAGGCCCTATAGGATGCAGGTAATAAAGTCCTAGGATCAAGACACCTATCCTTAGCTCCAAAGGTCCAAAGTCACTAAGATCCTTAACTCCCACGATCATAGACTCCTAGTTGTAGAGTCTTTGGTTCTTAAGATTTTAGGGCCCTCAGATCTTAAGGTCCTAAGGGCCAGAGTCATAATCTGATAGAATGTCAAATTAATTGGGTCCTATTTAAGTTCATTAAGGTGTACCGACGACAAGGCAATACCAACTAGTTAAATCATGGGTAAACAAGTCTTATTTATAGGTCTTCAGATACAATACAATTCAGATACAAGGGCGTGATTTCCTTATCATATGATAAGGTGGCTTGCAGATTTCTAAACTACTCTTCAAAGAAGTTCGACTCCACCTACAGCTACTAAGCAAATGCCCTAGATATTTGAAACCCACCTGAATGTCTCGACTGTTGTCGATGTGCACCAAAACGAACTTGCAGGCATAGCTCAGTTTGGTCATGGACATCTCGATTATTTTGCACTTGTTACGATCCTCCTCATCGCTCTCCCAGAACGTTTCGGTTGAGTTGTCTGTCAGGGACTCGGCCATGGCGGGGCGCGAGGAGACAGTGACCTCAAACATGCCGCCAAGATCGGTATAGCTGATGACCTTTGCCCCAGGTACACTACCTCCAGCTCCGAGGCCTGGCACCTGGTTGCTGCCCGTGGCAATGTTGTGCTCGGCATCGCAATGAATCTCGTTGCCAGTGGCGGCCAGCATGGTGGACACGGCCATGGCATCATTCTGCTCGTCCGACTTCGACAGAATTTTTGAGATGTTGCCAAAGACGTGCGAGCTGTGCAGGAACTGATGATCGGCCTGGCGGAACCGAATGCCAAAGCACTGGATTGCTACACGCTGCAGCGGCGAGCCGAGCGGCAGGTGGAGCGTCAGATCCGCCACTGACTGCAGCAGCACGTGCAGCGACTGCGTGATAAGATGTGCGAATCGCCCACTGATCTGTGTGTATGCCACGGGATGCTCCAGCGCCGGCTCGGCCTCCTCGTACTTGCCGTCGACCAACTCGACACTGCCCACGGCCAGCGAGCTGACGAACCACCACATTAGATCGTGTAGGCAGACGCCCTGCGTGACGCTGCGCAGCAACCAGTTGAGCGCCTGCAGCGCGTATATGCGGCACGCGGCGATTCGCAGGCTGCGACGCATTGCACAGCGCAGTCGATCCAGCTCGTGCTTCTGCGTCATAAACGCCATCGCCGGACGCTGCAGCAGAGCACTGTTCTGCTCCGGCAGCGGACTGATCGCCGGCAGTTGGTGATGGTGATCCTTGCCAGATTCGCCGGATGAGCTCGCCTGCCCGTCGTTGGCATTGGTCGTGGCAGCGGCTGAGGTGCTCTGCAAGACAGCAACGCTGGCCAACAGCTTCTGCGGCACAAGGCGACGCAGATGCTCCGAGGGATAGCAGATGAGCAGGGAGCCATCGCCTTCGCTAGTGGAGTTGTTGCGCCTGCGATAAACCACCTTGGGCTGTGCGTCCAGTGGCATCACGGGCACCACCGTCGGCTGCTGTTGCTGGTGGTGATGCTGTTGCTGCTGCTGCGCCACTGCGGCCCAGCCCTGGCCCATAGAGTAGCTGCGATGGAACTTGGACAAGGTGCCGCCGACGCCGCCTCCGCTTGTGCCTGCTGCAGCCGAGGGATTAGCCAAGGAGCCCGACATCATTTCGTAGTTATTCGGCTCGCAAGACTCGTAGGAGATCTCCGAGAGCGGCTGTAGAAGAGGATGAAGTGCGTTGGGCTTAGTATGGCAGCTTAGGTCCGCCCTACTACTACTTACCCTATCGTATCCGTTCTCATTGGCTGTCGCGCCCAGGCCGAACATCTCGTAGGGCAGATCCTCGTGAGCCGCCGTGCCTAGGCATTCCAGGCAGGCGAAACTGTCTGGCGCCAGCCACACATTGTCGGGCGTGGCGGGTGGCACGCCCACGAAACTCTTGCGGAAGGGCGTAAACTTGCCACTCAGACGTCCGATGCGACTGCTGCGTGCCGAGTCGGCGCGACTTGTACTCGGCTTATTACTCAAACTGAGATCTGGCATGCCGAGATGCTGGTGTTCGATGACCACGGGCATTGGCATGGAGAGTTGCTGCTGCGGAGAACGCTTCTGTCCGCCAAGAACGCCGCTACCAGTGGCACCTGGCAGAGCGCCACCGGCGCTCCCCGACGAGCACAGCTCGAGCAGGAACGTTGCATTCTCCCGCATGGTAGTGTACACTTCCGAGTTGGCTATCAACGTGGTCGTCTTCACGCCGAACAGGTTCATTTCGGTAGCTGCAAGATGAGGGAGAAAGGCAATGGAAGTTTCAGAATGGAGAACTGGATAAGATTTAACCAGAAAATATAATGACAAATCTAGTAAGGACTCGACTAGGAATCACCTGATACGGAGGGTGAATTGAGCTCATATGAGCTGTAAACGCTTTTTGACTTTAACCTCATCAAATTAATACAAAAATTTAGAAGAGATACCCTGATACCCTCCTTATTAGCCTAGACGTTCAATCTACCAAGAATACAAAAATCAACTACAACAACTCCAACCTCAAACAATCAAAGATATGATTATGTCCTAAGTGACTTATGAACAATCTCGATATTCAATTCGCTAGAAATGAAGACAGCTCCAAATCTAACTTTCTATCCAAGAACCTGTCTAGCAATCATCTTCATCATCCCTCATCGTGCTACTGCAGTAGTCCCTGGTATAATGGGCATTTTAGTTCAGTCATTCAAGGAAACAGCTCAAGCATCGATTGAACGGACTCCACCAAAATACCCTATAGTGCAATCCCTTCTCACCTGCATTGGCGGCATGCTGCGCCGTGTTGTTGATGTTGTTGGTGCTGCGACTGCTGGCCAGATACTTCTCGCGGCAGGCGTCGCACATGAGGAACCACGAGGAGGCACCCTTGCCGCCCTCGCCGCAGTTGCCGGCCCAGCCCTCGCAAAAGATGCCCACCGAGTTGTAGCCCTTGCCCTTGGCCGACTTGCCGCAGCCGGGATGCGCGATGCGCATGTGGTACGTCACGGGCATCGGCAGGAAGAGCTCGCAAATCTCGCACCAGCTGCCGTCGTCCTTCTTCTTGCGCTTACACTTCTTGCTGGGGTCCTTGTCGGTGCCGTTGTCGCCGCCATTTGCGCCAGCCTTGCCCTCCTTGCCGTCCACCTCGCCGTTGGCATCGCGCGCTCCCGGCGACAACAGACGTGGCTCGCGCTGCTCCAGCGCGTTCGTCTGTACAATGTGCACGCAGCCGGCGCAGATTTGTTCCCATAAATAGACGAGGCAGCGCAGCGCCGGCGGCAATACGCTCACCAGCTCCGGCAGCGCATGCAGCTTCTGCTGCTGCTGTGATTGCGAGGCATCCTCGCCAACTGGCGCATTGCTCTTGCGATGCTTGCTGCGATTGTGCAACGAGCAGTTGCCGCTCTTGGCCAATGTCTCCAGCGTCGAGGGCCTGATGTTCAGGTAGTGCCCCGCATTGGCCACCTCCACCGAGTGGCGCTGCTGGGCCTTCTGTTCGCGCGACAGCTGCAGGCGCGCGTCACCAGCCTCGCGACGTGTCACCACAGTGGCGCCCTCCTTGGGCAGCCCCGGATGGAACTTGAGAAAACTCGCGCAGGCCATGGCATCGTGAACGACGCCCTCGTGCCAGAGCAGCGCGGCGAAGACGGCGCGTATGCTCTCCGCGAATGAGGGCGGCATCGCGCGCTTGATCGGTCCCATGATGGTGCTGCGCTTGGAGCCGGCAGAGGCTGCAGCTGCAGCTGAAGCGGAAGCGGAAGCGGCAGTGGAGCTGCTTGCAGCGCCGGGACTCTCGCCGAGGCTGACGCCAATCTGCAGCTCGGTCTGCGCATCGCTTCCGCCCGTTGTCGTCGCCGTCGTCGTTGTTGTTATCTGCAGTAGACTCAGATCATCCTCCAGCTGGGAGAGCTGCTGTGCCGCCGCCGCTGCCGCCGCGGCCTCCCGCCGGGGCGTGTGCTTGGGCGTCGAGAGCAGCGCGGCCGTCTGGCTGGGCGTGTAGTTCATGCGCCGCATGCTCGCAATGTCGAAGTCCTCTCCGACATGGCAGGCATCCTGATCCGCACGACTGTTGCCGTTGCCGCGCAGCGTCGGGGGCGGCGACGACGATGACGACGACGGCGACGGCGACTGCTCCTGGCCGCCCATCACACGCACCAGTTCGCGCACAGAGACCGCTGCCAGCGGCGCCGCCTGCTGCGATGGCGAGTGCGACTGCTGCTGCTGTGCTCCGTCGACGGCATCACCCTTGAACCACTTCTGCAGCGCCTGCAGCTTGATGGCGCCGCCGCCCACAACGCCCGCTATGGCCGAGCCCAAGTTGCCGGGCAGCAGCTCGCTGGTGGCCGCCGCCACCGTCGCCTGCTCCGCCTCTGTGAGCAGCTCGGCGGAAGACTTGATGGCGGGCAGTAGAAACGGATTCGTTGAGGCGACAGTAGGCAGTGCAACAGCAGCTGCTGCTGGTCCTGGGCCTGTTCCAGCTACTGGTCCGCCTCCGGCTACACTCGCGGTCGACGGCGTCAGATCGAAGATCTTGCGTTCGGGCTCCTTGCTGGGACTGGCAGCCAGCGGACTGCTGGGACTCTCCGCCTGGCTGGCGCAGGGACTACTCCCGGCCAGCTGCAGCTCACCGCCCACGCCGGGCTCAGCCTTGCCGGCACGCGCCTTGCTGGAGGCAGACGCATCTGTGACGGGCTGCAGCAGCGTGCGTGTCAAGTGCTGATTGAACTGCAGGCACCACGCCTCCGTGGGGTACCAGCCCATGGTGCAGTGCTGGCGTATCGACTCCGTGGAGAGCCGCAGCCAGATGCCGTCGTCGTTCTCGATCTCGTCGATAAACGATATGATGCCGCCCAGCCGCACCACGCCCACCTGCTCCGATTGCAGCGTGGGATGCGAACGGATGCGCAGGCCCGCGCTGTGGCGCGCCTGGAAGCGGCGCAGCTTGCTCGGCGCCTGCGGACGTCGCGCGGTGCTCGAGCGTTGCGTGGGCGGCGGCAGCACGCCCTCCTTGACCTCGACGCGATAGACCTCCTCCAGAGGAATGCCATCGATGGTCACCGCGAGGCAGTAGCCGCCCACCGAGTTGGGCGTCCAGTGCACACTGAAGGTGCCGTCCTCCATGTCCTGCGCGCACAGCGTCTCCGTTGTGCGCGTCTGGACGGGACTGCTGAAGCGCAGCTCCTCAAACGAGTAGTTCGTGTAGGGCTTCATGAACGTGATGGCCTTGAAGCACATCTTCTCCTTGGTCGTCACCTCGTAGTTAAGGCGTGGCGGCGGCGCCATGCCGCCCAGCTGGCCAGCTCCGTTCAGGCCGTGCGGGCCGTCGTCCATGGCGTACGAGGTGCGCCGCATCTTCAGGTTGCCACCGAAACCGCCGCTGCGATCCGGTCCAGTAGGTATCGCCTTGATCTCCACCTTCAGCTCGGGCACCAGCACAGCGTCGCCGTACTGATCCCGTATGGTCACCGTCACCTGCGTGGGCCAGCCGTAACGCAGCGGCTCCGTTATGGTGTTCAGTTCACATCTGCAATAGAGACAAAAGAGAAGGAGAGGCAGAGATTCACGCGATTAGTTGAAGATCTACTGACGCCTCCACTGCACTTACTTATTGGGATCCAGACGTGATTCCGGCTGCAACCAGGCGGCCAGACGTGCACCCGAGGAACCCGGCGCGCCGCTGATGAAATCCTTGAGGAACTGTCGCTCATTCGACTGCGACCTGCAAGAGACAAGGGAGAGAGAGGCGGGGTAAGGCGTCAGATAAGATAACTCAAAGTCGAGATAAGTAGGTAGAGTTGCGTTATAAGTCCGAGTACGCACTCGATACAGCGCCATATAAAATTATATGCAACACAAAGTCATACGATCGACTCATACTGTAAACACTCGATAAGGTGCGCTTCTGCAAAAAAGCTGTGCCTGCAGAGCTCAGCAGTTTTCTACCATTGACACATTGAAAATGTCTTTGAAAACCAAATGTATACAGGCAGAAGTATAAATGGTTTTTTTTTTTTATGTAGAAGGTAAATATTTTGTCGATCAACATAAATAGATGGTATAGTATATTTGCCTCTGTCTATCTATGTGAGGACACAGATCTCAACTGTTGTGAATGTTAGAGATACCAAATTTGGCATAAAGGTGCCTATATTACATACAAAGATCCACTTTTACTTAATAAAATATTTATATTTTCCCTCCATATAAAAAATCGGCAACGCAGCAGAGGACTAAAGTCTACAGTGGGAGAATGGTATCTACCAGTCAAGTGAGCTTTTATTATATTTTATCTTAGTAATAATTTATATAATTTATAAATTAAATGAATTATTAGATACAAATTTAATTAATTTTTATACCATTTACCCATTGAAAATGGTTAAAAATGATCCGTCTGCCTGTTACATACGTTTTCATAAAGTTACTAATTTTCAATGGGTAAATTGTATAAAAAAAGATGAACTCATTACAGCTCAGTTGTCAGTGTGTGTAGAATCGTCAATCAATTCCAGGTATCTATGAGTCGCAGGCAGCGCATTGTAGGTACGAGAAATTCCCAATCGGACTGGACTGCACGCATTCCAATCAGCAGACGCAGCTTCAAAGGCAGCCCGACACGCTTTGTCCGCTCTACTTGTCTCCCTTCCTCCCTCTCTCTTTCTCTCTCTCTGGCTCTCGCACGATCTCTTTGACCCCTGCTGCCTCCTGTTGACCTGGCCAGGGACTAGTCGGACAGCGGCAAAAGGTCACGTACGTTCGTTCGCCCGGCAAGGCGGAGGAGGGGGAGGAGGCCGAGGAAGCGGCGGGCACGTAGCGCTGCCCCGCGATTCTCGCAGCAGGTGGTTAAAAGCCGCGACGTGTGCGAGTCTGCGATCGTTCAATTAAGACAGGCACAGGCATGTCTAGCGTTAGACGAATACACACACAGATACACGCATACACAGGCACATCGTTGCATATTTGAGCTGCAACCGTTACCCACATACGTCTTCTGCTTTGTCCAGTTTTTTTACTTACTCACTGCTGAGTCAAGCCTCTTATCTACCTCCAGTCTGGATAGCAAAGATTACCCCAATAAAAACAATATCGACGTCCAGCTGCGTCTACATCTATAGATAAGGTAAGCCCTGGAGCAGAACATGACGGTAGGCTGGGCAAATGGTAACTCATTTGAAGAGCGTCAAATAATTGTCATATAATAAAATAAACAAGTGAACAGTAAGTAAGATACCATTTACCTATGGCTGTTAAAAAATAATTCTTAATATTAATTGATCGTATGTTGTTCTTACAGACTATACACGCCAGATTTTTCATTTTTAAAAAGCGAATCGTCCAAGTACCTGCTTTTATTATGATCACCATGCCCAGGGCCCCTGTATATCGATAATACAGATAGATGATATCAAGTCAATGCAAATAACTGTGTTACGACAAGTGCTGGAGACAACGAATTTTATATGTATAATAGAAAGGCTTTCTGTATAGGCAAGGCTAAAGAGCTATTTTAGACCTATTTGGCATACACGTAGACTTCTATAAAGTTGATGGTATTCTCTGGATAACAAGTCGATCAGACAATAAAAATAAAAGTCATACAAGCATATTTTTACCCTGCTCAGTTCAGGTCTCTCTTCCAGCAGTCCAAGCTCCCAGCCCGGGCGGTTGGAAAGAGTTTGCTCAAATTGCAGCCCCGCCCTTTCACCTGCCAGAGCAGGGGGGAGGCTAGTCCAATGGGCCCTAATGATGCCACTTGGCGAGCCGCCACTCGGGCAAATGTGTTTGTCTGTGTTTCCACTAAAAGGGGGACTATTTAACAACAATAACAACCACAACAACAACCACTGCAGCAGGCGAGGCAACAACAACTGCAACAACAAAGCTGTGGCAAACAAACTGCAGACATTTACATAAAAAGCAAATAAAACAATACCAAAAACGAAATGAAAACGAAAATGAAAATGAAAAAAGAATCAACTTTTCCAACGAATTGTAACGCACAAAAGGTGCTCGCTGCATGCGTGTGCGGGTATGTACATACATGAACATGCATGTATGTAAGTGTGTGCGATATGAAAATCCCCTCGTCGCTCGCGCGCTGCCACCCCGCCCCCACGGGAATGGGCGGACACGTAAACAGAATGCGACCCTGCACTTCAAACAGCCACAGCAATAGCAATAACAACAACAGCAACAAAAGGCCAGCGACCAACAGTGGCGTACGAGTGTGTTGGTGTGTGCATGTGTGTGTGTGTGTGCTACCTGTGGGAAACACGTTTCAATTTTCCATTGAACGCAACGCACACGGGCAGAGGGGAGCTTAGGCGACCCAGACCCAGGTCCAGTTAGACTCGCAGCGAGCCCGAACCCGAACCCGAGCCCAAACTCAACCTCAAGCCCTATCCCTTACCCCACTCTCCCCTGCCCTTCGCTACCAAATGGAGCCCGAAGTAGAGCGCAGCGCGGCAGACGCCATGAAGCAAAAACAAGTTGTTGCAGGGCCGCAGAATTCATTCATTCATTCATTCAGCAAAATGCGGAAGATACTCGCGCACGAGGGTTGCAGTACCCAGTCGGAAGGCGCTCGACGAACTCAAGTCGTTCGACTGCAGATGTATATGTATGGTATATATGTAACTGTAGTGGTGGATTATACCAAGTATCTTTGGTGTATGTGTAGATAAGTATAAAACGTATAAATACACAAGCAGAAATTGAGAGCTTTTGTGAATGGTATGAGGAATGAAAGATCTACGAAATGTCTTCTGTATTATTCTGTATTATAACAAACATCTTAGCAGTAAAACGTTAAGTATTTTCCATTCAGTATAAATACCTACATATATACATATAAATATACTAATTATATTATCTTCAGTAAAATAACAGATAGCAAGAGAGTTTAACAATATAAAGATCGCATGTTTTAGATATTTTTTAGTTACAACTCCTCGAGGTTTTCGATTTCATATAATCACAAAAATGCAGTCTATGCTATTGTATTTCAATTTTGCGAAATTTCAACACTAGTAACTTAAAACCATTCTTAAAAAAATTTTAATATTTTTAGCAGATTCTAAAAAATTAAAATATATTCCGAAGCCATTTTTTTAAAAGAAATCTATTTATTTAACAGCATATAGCACACCATTTCTTTGTGTTCGATGACTGGTGGAGGAACGCCCATATTTGATATAATACGAAAATTTTAAGACATACTTTTATTAATAATAATTTTTATTTTTATAAATAAAAACAAGTGAAGTACAAGTACAGTCGAGTGCACTCGACAGTAAGATACCATTTACCTATGGCTGTTAAAAAATAATTCTTAATATTAATTACTTATACACGACGACTGTGCGTGCTCAGTCGACGTCGGCATCGGGCCTTTACTGCTGTAAGGGAAATTTCTCGTGCCTATAACTTCTGTGTTTATTGTCCGATCGGATATAAATTTATAGGGTTGGTTGATATTATTATTATCTACAATAATGCCTTTTGGGGGCGATGGGCGTGGCAACCAAAATTTGAAAATCTGCATTCTGCGTAACGTTACCAGGGACCTTAATTTTAAATTTGGTGCTTCTAGCTTTTCTAGTGTTCTTTTAAACTATAAAAATGTGTTTTCTGGAGGCGGTGGGCGTGGCATCCAAAAGTCTAAAATCCAACTTCTGCATAATGCTGCAAGACTCCCTCCTACCAAATTTGGTGCGTTAATCTGTTTTCGCTATTGAATTATTTGCAAAAAATCGAAAAACGAATTCATCGATTTGCGGAGGCGGTGGGCGTGGCACTTCAAGTTTGAAATAAACTCGATCTGCGTATTCAATACACGCACACTCCCACCAAGTCTGGTGTCTCTAGCTTTTTTAATAACTGACGGACATGACCAAATCGACTCGGCTATTGATGCTGATCAAGAATATATATACTTTGTATGGTCTGTGCCTGTTACATACATTTTCACAAAGTTTATATACCATTTTTTACCCATTTTTAATGGGTAAATGGTATAAATATGTACGATATCATCTACGAAACTACACAGTGAATAATTTCGAGGCCCGCAAAGCTCGGGGGCCTTTGTTCTCGGACATATGGAACACAGGTAGTTTCGCCACTGCCTACAATGAAAACATATTACTCTATGCATGGCTGTAACACTCTCCCCACACACTGATTTCTCAGCTCGTTTATAACTGGACCGAGTTCGACTGGGCAACGCTCGTCGGTCGTCGGCCCCAATAGTCCAAAGTCAAGTGCGTGTATACGTGTGTGTGTGCGTCAGATATCAATGCAGTTATCGCACAATCAACTTTTGCAGGAAAAGTGAGGCAACAATTGAAACGCATGAAAACCTAAAATCTCCGATTCAACGATGTAATAATTGAGGAGAAGCAGGAATAGAGCGAGGGTTGGAACACTGCCAATGGGTATGGGATTGGGCATGGGCATGGGTGGGGGGAACGCCCGCATTGCTTGCCACAGCGACAGTTGGTTGCCTGCTGGAGAGGAGGAGCAGTGGGGGGGGGAGTGCTGGGGGATGGAGGGACGTTTGAAGAGCAACTTCCGCTGCATCGTGTGTCAGTCACATTAAACGCAACGCAAATTGATTGCAAGTCGTCGCGGCGCTCCACTTACCCAGACGCGATATGGCCTCTCTCGCTCTATCTCCCACTCTCCGTCTTGCTCAGCCACTATCTCACTCTATCCCTCGCTCTGCCAGCCTCCCTAATAGCGGTAATTAAGTGAGAGACGGGCATGTCACCCAATTGAGTATGCCGCTTCGGCTGGCAACCCTCAGGGTTCAACCTTGACGTTGGCTCGCGCCATAAAAACTAAAAATAATTTTCAATTTATTGAAAATATATGTATGTATGTACATATATAGAAGAATTACGGAGAGTGGAGAGCGTGTGAGAACCTTACGGCGCCTTACTCACGAACGCTGATTAATTCCATTAGCTTTCAAAACGATTGAAAGTGCAATAAAGTAATATGGAAAGACGTTAATGCCCATCAGACATACATATATGTCGAGGTATCGATAGTTGAATACTGATACTATCAATAGTAGTTTAGCAGCAGTCGATAGTATTACGTATTTCAGGCAGCGATGCACAGTCCATATGTGAAGTTTTTACTACTATCGATAGTTATCGATAGGTGCTTACATTTATCACTGTATGCGCTCGCAGGTAACTGAGTCCAAAAGCTCAGCTCATTGGAATTGGAATCGCTGCTATCGATTGTTATGCGGCAATCGATATAAATACGACTAATCCCAGTATTAAAAGTAACAAACTATCGAGAGAAGTGTACTACAATCGGTAGGAGTATCGATATTCTCGATTAATCTATCGACACGGGACCAAAAGCTGATGCCGATGACAATGTAAGTTCCTTGGAGTTACAGTTAGTCTATTCTATTCATGAGTATTTACGCTCGTTTATTGGACTATTCATTCTGGATTCAATTGGGGGAAACGACTAATTGTAGACACACACACACACTGTCACACACACACACACACACACACGTGCTAAATTGAGTATTTTGTCGAGCCAAACGAGTTCGCGATTAAGTTCATAGAAACTTTAGAATAATATATTGAATAACAAGCGTACGAAGACGTGCAGGTGATAAAAAGCACGAACCCCAATGTCAATATTGATTCCAGATACAGATATAACCCCGAATCGAATGTTATATATATGTACTATGTAGCTGATTCACGTTTCGCCCAATTTCTATTACCAAATGCAATTATAAAGCGAACTTATCGCCGACCAACAAGAATCAACATGCCCACACATAAACACATACACACATTGTACATACATACATATGCAAATAACCGAGTGTACTTGCATTTCTGATCTTGTTCTTGTCTTATTCGTTTTATTCGTTTTTTTCTTTCCTCTGCAAGCGAACAAAAAAGTTCGCCACAGCTTTGATTAGTTGAGGTAAAAGCGGGAAGGGGAACAATGAGTGTGCGCCGAAGAACGAAGAGAAAATCCAGACAGAGAGCAACTTTGTGAGAAAGAGAGGAAGCGAGAGATCAGCTGTAATTACGAGAAGCTTTTATCAGTCAGGCAAACAAAATAAAAATACATATGTATGTACATACATACGAAATTGATGGATGTGAATGTGTATAAATATTTGATGAACCATGAAAACTGCACTTAGAACTTCAAATGGACAAGTGTGATTTATACAGTATAGAATTTCTATATACGAAATTTTATTGTTTTAATTTTTGAGTGGAATTTCGATAGGGAAAGAGGCTTCGAATTGTTTTTCTCTTGCTAACAGCACGTTTTCCAACTCTATATGAGATTTACGAAATATTTGCATATTTTTATACCATTTACCCATTGGAAATGGGTAAAAAATGGTATATTAACTTTATGAAAATGTATGTAACAGGCAGAAGGAGGCGAGGCAGACCATACAAAGTATATATATTCTTGATCAGCATCAATAGCCGATTTGGTCATGTCCGTCTGTCTGTCCGTTTGTATGAACACATAGATCTCAGCTATTAAAATAACTAGAGGCACCAGACTTGCTGGGAGTGTGCGTGTATTCAATTCACACAAGAAGTGTATTTCAAACTTGATATGCCACGCCCACCGCCTCCGTAAATCGATAAATGCGTTTTTCGATTTTTTGCAATTAATTCAATAACGAAAAGAGATGAACGCACCATATTTGGGGGGTGTCTTTCAACATTATGCAGAAGTTGGATTTTAGAATTTTGGATGCCACGCCCCCCGCCTCTATAAAACACATTTTTATGATTTAAAAGAACACTAGAAAAGCTAGAAGCACCAAATTTGGTAGTAAGGTGCCCGGTAACATTACGCAGAATGCGGATTTTCAACTTTTGGATGACACGCCCACCGCCCCCATAAATCATTTTTATTGAATAATAAGAAAAGTAAAGAAAAAACAAAATATTTTGTTTTGTCATTCTCGAAGCTAGCCACTGCTTATACTGATCTACCCTATAAATTACAACCCGATCGGACAATAAACAAAAAAAGTTATATGAGTTTGAATCCCCCATATAAAGTTATACGTTGAACCGACGCAGCAAAGGGCCGGCGTCAATAAAAACTTCATTTTCCGATCGCGTTGCGTAAGCCTGCGTGGTCCGGTTAGAGGTTTGGTTCCCAGATTCAAGAATTCGTGAGTTCGTGGGTTCGTTTGTTTTTTTAGTATTATTTTTGCACTTTACTGAAAAATATAGCATGATATTTTTAATCAAATAGACCAGCATGGATGATGCAAGAAAAAATAATAAAGAAGGATTGTTTTTAGCAATTCAAAAAGAAACCTGGACTGACTTGGCTGGGAACCTGGGATAACAATTGATAGATGCGTACGCACAGTCGTCGCGCAGTCAGCGTGCAGACGGCATGTGCTATTAGCGTTAATACATGTGTATTTGACTTCGAAAATATGCGATGCGTTGTTATTAGTTCGCCGAACAAAAGTAATTAATGTTAAGAATTTTTTTTTAACAGCCAAAGGTAAATGGTATCTTACTGTCGAGTGCACTGTAGCTTTCTTTACTTGTTCAAATTGTACTTGTTCACTCTTAGGAGGTCGCCCCTTAGATAAAAGCGTTCAAACCAAATTAAATAGAATATGAAAAATTGAACACTTGAATTTTAAACGCTCGCTCTGACTAATACTACAATATGCATTGATATGCGTAATACGATCGAGAGGGAACCTACCTTATCAACGACAAGTAAGAGAGTAAGAGTAAGAGTACTAAGAGCAGTAAGAGAGCAAGTAGCCCAAAAATGAGAGAGAGAGAGAGGAAGAACGAATGCAACAGGCAGCAGTGCATAGTTTGAGATGTGAGACTAGATACACACTATATAAAATGATAGAACTATTATTATTATTTTTTCAATTAAAAACAAAGAAAATTTTGCTGCTGGGACTAATACATTTATTTTCTTATATTTTTGATTCCATTTTCTAGTATACAACATTATACCAATAATCGAGCAATGCAATCGATAAATGTTAGTTACAATACATAAAATAAAAGAGACTTAACGCTTCGAATTTTGTTCGAATTCGTACCTGAGCCAGATCTAACGGAAAAAAAACTGAGTTGGCAGCGCTGCGCGAGAGAGCGGTAAAGTGAGCGTGTGCATGAGATCGACGTTGACGCTGAGAGCGAGAGCAAGAGAGCGTCAAGTCGCCTGCCTAACTCGACTGAACAGTACCACTCGAGACGTGCTCGCGCTAGGTCGCTCCTATAATCACGTCTCGAACAAATTCAGTTGCGTTTTCCCACTGAACTCGCTGCGATTTGTCGAGTTTTTATTCTTCAGCTTATTGTACTTTTTTTTCGGTGTATTTTTCTCTGGTGCTGTGAATATATTTCTGTTGATGACGCCTAACAACATTAATATGTATATTAGTGCGATCCCGTAGACAGTGTGCGTGTTGTCTGTGTTGGTGTGCCCGTGTCCGTGTCCGTGCTCGTGTCCGCGCCCGACGAGGAGACGAAACGATGCGCAAACGAAAATTCCGCTGCTGACGAAATTCTTCGCGAGAAATTCAGAGAGAGAGATTATATACGAAACGTCGTCGCGTCTGGCCGGCTGAGTATTAAAGCCCACACCCCACCCCAGCACCACCACACTGTGTCTAGAAACGAGAACGAAACAACAAAGAACTCGAATCGAAACGAATCCGAAAACGAAATCAAAATTCGGAAGTGCAAATCAAACACGAAATAGGAAAATAGATAAAACCACTCGTAGGAACAAAGAAAAGTGAACGACAAACAAAGAATCGACGATCTTCATTCCCCACACACACTCAGACCCTATACCCTATACCCTACCGCCCGCTCCGTGCCCCGATCTAAGAAGAACCACAACAAGAGCAAAGGCAACTCATCCGGAATTATGCGGCATTTGTCTCTATATCTCTGTCTGCTGCTTTTTGCGGCCGGAGCAGCCCGATCGGGCCTCGGTATCGGGGCTGGAGTCTCCGGCGCCATCGCCGTCGGGCCACAGAGCGCCAGTCTGCTTGAGGGCATCACAGTCTCGGAGAGCATTTGCAGCCATTGCTATTGCCATAGCTTTCAGGTCGTCTGCGACTTTGCGCACAACAAAACGGTAAGTTGGACTTATCTCTCCATATTGCTACTATATCTATAATCTTATACTATATTTACGACGCAATACGCAACAGAGAATGACATTAATTGCATTAGTTCTACGATAAGCAATCTCTAATCTATCTGGCCAGTTCAAAATGAAACTATCGGCAATCCTAGCCCCATAGCTAATTCTATATCTATGTATCACTGTACTGTATGCTCATTTGCGAACCACTTGAACGACTGCTAGCTAGCCCCAGTCCATGGCAACGTTTGGTAAACTATCGCCAAACTATCGCTGCTACGATATTAATTAACCCATTCAAACGTTAGGTAACCTATCGCCTAACTATCGCTACAACGATGCTTTCTTATCGCAGTCTTCGTCGAACTTGAATTAGACTCGAATTAACTTGCACATAATTTATTGTTTCGTTGCGATCTGCTAAAATGCACAGACCCCGAACGAACTGAAAAAATTAATTGATAGACAGACAGCGAGCGAGCGAGTGAGAGAGAGAGAGCGAGAGAGAGAGAGAGAGAGAGAGAGAGAGGGAGGCCTGAGAACAATCGACACATAAACGAAATGTTGTTAATTTGTTGGGGGGGGCGAGAGACAAACGAAACATGCGACAGAGACAGACCAGCTCAATGAATGGGATAAGTGCACATACAGTGCACACTCGTTGGGGTGACCATCTTCTGTGACAAGGTGACCGCAGCTGAAGCAGCGAAATGAATGAATCGAAAGAGAAACTCAAGAGTTTAAAAGCTGAACACGATGAGAGTTCATGGGGTTCGATGTAACTAAGTTATAAATTGAGCTAAGGCTAGCAGATACCCTACACTACATTACGATATCGTATTAGTTGTTGGTGTAGTAAATTACAGCCTAATCAGATCGCTGCCAGTTTCGGCTTCATGTGCATTTGGCAAGTGTTCGCCAATGAGTTGAGGCGAGGCCACAGTCGCTGCACCCGTGTACTCATGAGTTCACTCACGAATGATTCAAAACGTAAACAAACTTGTGTAGCCACACACAGCAATTAACGGCTTCAATTGCCGCAAAGCGCTGAAGAATGAAGCCATTTTATGAGCACTTCAACCCGTTCGACTGGTTATGCAAATGAATCAGGTGTGAATGAAGTTAGTGTGAGTGCGACTGTGAGTGTGACTATGACTGTGACTGTGAGTGTGACTGTGTGTTGTTTGCTGTCATATCTAACTGACGGGGCGGCCATACCCCGCACTATCTGGGGGTCTGTGTGTCATGATTATTATTATTTGACTACTGAAGATTTGATTCGAATTCCGTCGATTGCGGTTTCTCGCGACATTTCCGGATTGCATGGAGACAAGCTGAACTAAGCTAAGCTAACTTAGCTGGGGCGTAACACCGGATGTGGGGCGTGGCTTTCTGGGTCGGCCGACCTATGACGTGACAAGTGAGAACTGCGCTGGTTTGCGTGTGTGTGTGTGTGTGTGTGCGTGTGTCTGCATCTTGTAGATACATGAAATTTATAAACTACACCACATCGACGCGATGTCGCCGAAGTTGACGAAAATATGCCTAGAAAATGTGAAAAGCGTGAAAACTGTTTGGAAATTTCCAAATATTTAGTGCGCTTTTCTGTTCGCATTCTCGTTCCTGCTCTCATTCCTGTTCTGGCTCTCGCTCTGTTTCTCATTCTTGTTCTCGTTCTTGTTATTGCTCTCATTTCCATTTACGAGTTTGATCGCGAGGCATAAACATTCAAGTGCCGACAGCGGGGTATGCATGTCTGTGCCTGTCCCGCTGCAAGTGTGTGCGTGTGTGTTTGTTTTAGAAATGACTGCTTAAATGCCATTCGAATGGATACTAAAACTACTTAAGCCGAGTGGAAATGGGCGTGGAAATGGCTTGCAGCGCTACTAAAATCCATCAAGTGGCAAATGAGTCTCCGCTCTCTCTCGCTCTCTCTCGCTCTCTCTCTCACTCTCTGCCACACGGCAGGAGGTGCCACAAAAGTAAGCGGGGAAACGTCTCCAGATGCGCCTCCATTCGGTGGACAGATATCAAACGACTCGACTCCCATAAATATGCACGCATGCACGATA
This sequence comes from Zaprionus bogoriensis, assembly GCA_035046045.1. Taxonomy (NCBI): domain Eukaryota; kingdom Metazoa; phylum Arthropoda; class Insecta; order Diptera; family Drosophilidae; genus Zaprionus; species Zaprionus bogoriensis. Next base: position 94,846 of record JAWNOI010000174.1, read on the forward strand.
TATAGATGGGACTATCTATATATACCCCAACATACACATACAAGCATGTCGTTGTATGGCCACTTATATGGCGAGATATTTGCATTTTCAACACGAAACGAAATGAAACGAAACATCGAGAACGCATAAAATGCTCGATTGGGATATCGTAAGTCAAGCACTTAAGTAGCTCCCCGAATGGCATATGAAACTGATCGACGCGCAGATGGAAGAAAATGCTTTTTTCTTCAAAACACATTTGTTTTGATATTAAATACGAAAAAGAATACTTTCGAAGCGCTGGTTCCTGTTTCGATTTGTTAATCTACAATAAAGAATCGTACAAAGTAAACACACACACAGATTGCCGAAGATAAACACAAACATTTCTTATCGATGATGATAATTAATGGAAAGTGCGAGCTGACTAATCTCTAGTAATCACAGCTTACAGTAGCCCGGCGATAAGGGGCGGCAGTGTACGAATTGCTGTTAGACCTCAAGCAGTAGTAGATACTATTATCAGTAGTTCCCTCTATCTCTTTCTCTTTCTGAGAGTGCAGTTTTTGACTCAGAACTGACGAAGCAGATGTTCTGGCAATGTAACTTTCTCTATCTCTAGCTGTCTCTCTCTCTCTCTCTTTCTATCTCTCTCTCTCTTTCTTGCTAGAGAAATCATAGCTTACAACTTTGGAATGATAAAAAAAATAAATTACATACTCAATGTATCTTTTCGTATCTTTAGCTCTGTCTCGCACGCTTTTTTTAGAGTATTCGAATTAGATAATTCGCAAAAGATACTCTGACATTGTTTGCAGCCTTTTCTCCTTCTCTCTCTCTCCCTTTCCCTCTGCAGTATTTAGTTACAGTATTTTGATAATAAAGTGAACTGCAGAAATTACTCAATCTTCACTCTCTCCTTCTACTGAGTTGAAGTAAGTATATGAATTGGAATAGTCTATAGGCATTTTACACAATCTCCCGTCCTTCCTCTCTCTCTCTCTCTCTCTTTCTCTCTCTCTTGAGTTGAACAAATCGTTACGCTGATTATCTTATCGCAACGAGGAAATAAAAGAATATCAACAAGATTTGCTGGACAATGCAATGCGTGCATGTATGTGAGTGTGCATGTGCATGCGTGTGTGTGCGTGTGCACACATGCAGCGAGTTTTGCGGGAGTCACGTACAATTGTATCTGATAGATACGCGCACGTGAGGCTCTAAAAAAAATCGAGTGGGCCGCTCGCTGTTTGCTGAAAAGTCAAGGGAAAATCCTGCCGCCGTTTTCCATGCGGTTTCCATATGCAAGTATCGCAGGCAGTGTGTGTGTGTGCGTGTGTGTGTCTGTCTGGCTACGAATTGTCCCGAAAACATGGAGGCAACAAAAACAACAGCAAGAGCGACAAGAGATTCTCACCATATGCCAGCGCATCTCAACGTCCGACGATCTGCTTCGCGGGTTCGTCGTCTACTTTTCACGCCAAAAGCAAATCCAAAACCAAAACCAAAAGCGGCAGCAAATGCATATCATAATTTATTTTTAATTGGCTTTGTCTTCCTTATTTATTATGTATCTGTGTATCGTCAGGCGTATATATACCTCGTACATACATATATGACTATATGTCATGCTGTTCCTCTTGCCGTTTGGCACTTTCATCCAAGCGTCGGCTGCTATTTCCGCTTTCCCCGCCCTCCCCCCATCCCGTCTGCCTATTCTATCAGCGGGGACACCCAGCTGGACTGCCGCTCTTCCAGTCGTTGGGCCTCTCTCTATCTCTCTCTTACTCTCTCTCACTCTCTCCTTCTCTCTAAAAATAAAACCGGGAAAATGTTGTCGGCGACAAAAATGCGCCGGAAAATGGGCATCGGAATCTGGAGGAAAGTGCATCGACGAGAAAAGCACGCATAGGAAAAACCAAACGCCCAAAGCCCATTGATGCTATATATAGAGACGGATCGGGCGCATTATGAATTACAAGTCTGCGTGCGTGTGTGTGTGTGTGTGTGTGTACGTGCATGTGTTGTGGTAGATACTTCTGCGCCTCTACCATATAGTTTATAATGTCGATTTGGCTGAGTTTCGCCCTGAAAGTTCATCAAGTTGTTGGCTTTAAACAAGTTTTTGTTTATCATTTTGCAATGCCAACACGCAGTATACCCTGTAGCGGGCAAAAAACAAGCGTGGGATATTCCTTACAGTGCTACTTAATGGAAGCACTAATATTGTGCGCTAATACTTTTTTATTTTTTTTTTTACACTTTTACTAATTGAAAAAATCAAAAAACAAAAAAGTATTTCTCTTAATTTTATTTCGAATACGACCTTCATAAAAGTTAGACTTGTAGAAAAGGCTGACTTGGCAGCACTGATTGTCAGCGATTTCTATGTTAAAGCTATGTTAACATGTCAATGTTATATTAATGTTAATGTTCTCGCTCTCAGCTGATTAAGCCGTGTCTCTGAGGGAGTGAGAGAAAAAGACTGCTCACACACACAGGGCATCTGCTAGTCGTGCACTTTTTGCTGCTCGTGGATTTGATAAACTTATGCGTCATGTACGTCAATGCGCGTGGGCGCAGTGGGAGCAGGTGGGGGGAGAGGGGTGGCAGAGTGGGCTGGGGTGGCATGTGTGCGTATGTATATGTGTGTGTGTGTGTGTGTGTGTGTGTGTGTGTGTGTGTGCAGGCTGGTCAGACAAACAAGCAAATTAAACAAAATAAGAGAATGTGTAAAACGTAAGACGCGTAATTGAGATTTCCTCTTTAGCAGAGAGACGGAAAATGCAGCAGAGAGAGAGAGAGAGAGGGGGGGAAGACAAGAAACTGGAGCAATTGAAAGAAATTGCGCCCAATACGTCGCGTCGTGCGTGTAAAAAAGGCAATTGCAAACTGATGGATGGCTGCACTGCTACAACAACAACAGCAACAACAGCAGCAAGTGCTGCGAACAGTCGTTAGCAGAGGAAGGCAGCAGGAAGCAGACACACACACTTACACACACACACACACGTACAGCGCACTAATAACAATAAACAGCAAATGTCTGAAATCTCTGCAGAAAGATCAGTCTGTGATGTGACAGGGGGATAGCAGGGGTATGGCAGTGGTGGCGAGGGGGGGTCTGCCACAGTGGGCGCGGGAGTGAGACAAAGTGAGACAGGCTCGCGCACAATAACAAGTGCGTCTCCGGCTCTTTGGAATTGTCGCAGCTGCGCGCAGACCGAGCGAAAACATTGAACCCCCTCATAGAAGGCAGAGCAAGCGACGGGGATGAGCGCGTGACACGCATTAAATGCACGACTGCAGCTAAGTCTCAATTATCAAGCAGTGCTGCTCACTGCCACGCAGAGTTGCACTCGAAGCTGACGCCAGAACAGAAAGCTAAGGAAATAACAAGTGAAGAAAGCTACAGTCGAGTGCACTCGACAGTAAGATACCATTTACCTATGGCTGTTAAAAAATAATTCTTAATATTAATAACTTTTATTCGGCGAATAACAACGCATCGCATATTTTCGAGGACAAATTCACATGCATTGACGCTAATGGCACATGCCGACTGCACGCTGACTACACGACGACTTTGCGTGCTCAGTCGGCGTCGACGTCGGGCCTCTGCTGCTGTAAGGGAAACTTCTCGTGCCTATAACTTCTATGTTTATTGTCCGATCGGATTTAAATTTATAGGGTTGGTCGATATTATTATTATCTACAATTATACTCAAAAAAAAATTCGGAAACTTTTCTACTTTTTCTATAATTTGATTTACCGTTTTACAAAATCGATTTTTGGGGGCGGTGGGCGTGGCATCCAAAATTTGAAGATCCGCATTCTGCGTTATGTTACCAGGCACCTTACTATCAAATTTGGTGCTTCTAGCTTTTCTAGTGTTCTTTTAAACTATAAAAATGTGTTTTTTAGAGGAGGTGGGCGTGGCATCCAAAATTCTAAAATCCAACTTCTGCATAATGTTGCAAGACACCCTCCAACCAAATTTGGTCCGTTTATCTCTTTTCGTTATTGAATTATTTGCAAAAACTCGAAAAATGAATTTATCGATTAGCGGAGGCGGTGGGCGTGACACATCAAGCTTGAAATAAACTCGATCTGCGTACACGCACACTCCCACCAAGTCTGGTGTCTCTAGCTCTTTTAATAGCTGAGATCTGTGCGTTCATACATACTTTGTATATACTTTGTATGGTCTGCCACGCCTCCTTCTGCCTGTTACATACATTTTCACAAAGTTAATATACCATTTTTTACCCATTTTCAATGGGTAAATGGTATAAAGATGACAGAAAACCGGGTAGCAATCAAATCAAGCAGGCATGCCGTATGAAAGTCGAGTATGGGACGATTACTCGTGATTGAAACTTACTTGTCGACATATAGTTCGAAACGAAAAATTCAATACTTATACTCGAAGCAAACGGAACACATCAAACAGCAGATTACGGAATCAGTACTCGAGTATGAACAAAAATTCAAGACTCGTTACAGTTCTCTGTAGTGCAGTTCGCTATCTTTTCTCCATTTCCATTTCAACGAATTCAAGTCATTGGGCAGGTGGCCGGCGGCGTGGCCGTCGCGTAGCACTCCCCCTTTTGTGCGCCAAATAAGGCGGCTGCCTGCTGTTGCTGTTATTTCTGCTGTTGCTGCTGGTTGATTCACGATTCACGACAATTATGCGGAAGCCAAGTAGACACCGGGCCCGACACGTAGACACCGCTCCTCGAAAGCTTTTCTCTTTGAGCTTATACGGCATAGTGACATCGGTATGACATATCGATAACTCTTTGTCTGCAATGGCAGTGTGCGCGTCAGGTGCACACGCATAACAGCAGCTCTGTTACGCAACAGTTTGTGTACCTCATGCTAAGTATTTCACAACAGACTTGTGTAGACAGCGTCTGCTCTGTTAACAGCGTGCAGTTAACATATTTAGCTGCGCCGCTTGCAGTTGAATTTCGCCACAGAATGAAATTATTGAAATAATTACTTCGATTTGAAACAGCTCATGCTCAACTTCAACTGAATCATACGATCTGCCCAGCGATCTTCTAATTGTCGCTATCAACAGCAGGCGGATTAACCGCGCTTTATTGCTGCTGTTCTTCTTTACTTGTTCTCGTTGTTGTTGTTGTTGTTGTTGTTGTTGTTGCTGCCCGTTGCTGGCATCGTCACCCCAGTCAGTCGGGAGTCAAACTATTTTCTTTTAATTTAATGAGAAAATTACTTGCGCGCAGCCCACCAACTGGGAACCTGGAGCAATGAACGTTGCGGTCAACTTGCCGTTGTCTGAGTCTGCGTCTGCCCCTGAGTTGCAGCAATTGTTGCTGCTGCTCAGACTGTTGTTGGCGCTGCTGCTGGTGCTGCTGCTGCTGTTGCTGCTGGTGTCGCGACAAGAGACATTTAAAAATAATACCCTGTGCCTGGGCGCAAGAAATGTAAGTCAAGCGGCACAGCAACAACAGAACCACAGAGCTGACGGTACATAGAAAACAAAGGAAAAAGCAAAAGCCACCAGAAGGAAAATTTATCTTCTGCATAGCGAATACCGTATACCCTTACAGATGCTTGCATAACATTCTGCTGATTAATTGCCTCGTAATTCCCTCGGATACTGTAATGATTTTATTTGTAGACCTCTTTAATCCGTACACTTACATTTAAATCTCGAAATCCATTAAAATTAAAGAAATTTATATTAATTTTGACATTTTTATAATGTTACGGAAAGACTTTATTTCGAAGTTGTAGTGACAAAAACACAACCGTTTTCCAGCAGCTATCTATAACTGATGATATTACTTTGAAAACTGAAAAACCAGCAATCAAAATATTTATAGATTATTACGTAGAAATACTATGTTTTTGACGTGTTTGTATTGCATTGATAATCTGCAAACTGCAAACAATGCCAGGCCTCTTTCTATCAGGCCCATCAAGAATGTACTGTATATGGTTATCTTGACTGTAATATTTGATGACGATGCTCATTCCGACTGATGCTGATAAGCAATATATGTATATAGCCTCGGTAAGAGTATAACGGCAAACGGAGAGTACAGCGATGAAAGGCAAAAGAATCGGCCACATTAAACAATGCAAAAACTACATCGACATCGCTAGTGTCTGGTTCTCTACTCGCCAGCTTGTGTCCCCTGCCCCCAAGTGTAGACCCCCTCCGCTCTTTCTGGAACACACTTGCATATGTTTCTCACTCTCTCTGTCTCCCTCTTTCATGGTCCTCTACAGCTGTCGAGCATATGGAACAGCACGTATTTCGTACCGCAAATTATCACTCGCATGGAGGTGCAGCTCACCCATGGCACCCAACTGCAGCTGCACGGCGGCATCTTTCGTCAGAATCGCGTCAATCGGTTCGTAGTGAAGGGCGTTATTGGCAACGATCAGGTCGAATTGGCCCACAATGCATTTCGGGGCAACCTTGGCGGATATCCCGACATACAGATACTCGACGTGAACAGTGTCTTCGTGCGTGAGCACGCATTCTCAGGTAAGTGCATATCGATAACTCGATAAGTTGTAACACAATTTAATAAGCTTAAGTGACGCATAGAAGGAACGACTTTGTTTATTTAAACTGCTAAAAATAGCAATGCTTTTGCATTGTGTGAGTCATTGTGAGCTTTAATTAAGTGAAATCGATAACGTTAATAGACGACAACATACTACTACTATAAAAAGCTTAAAGAGGTGCATAGAAGGTTTGAGCTTATCTAGTCTAAAATCAAGCCAACGCTTTATTAGTAGATAGTTCGAGAGAGCTCAATCGATAACATCGATACGTGGTGAAACTGCTTTCGAGAACTTTGCATAAATCAATGAAATATTAAAATTGAAGAATATTAAGCTATAATTTTCCTATAATATACTTGTATAAATGTTCAACTTAAAAGACTCTCCCAGTAAAAAAGCTATGGAATAATATGAAAGTTGAAGCAAACCTAAAGCAATTAAAAGTCATCACTTCTACAAGCTTATCGCCACTTTAGGATAATCTCTTTCATACCAAAACGTATTCGTATAAACTTACGGACATACTCAATACATACATATGGTATATACTCAACTCCTCCAGCCTCTTTCAACTCGACAGGTGGTGAAATCAAGCTGCGTGTGGAGAACAGCTACCTGTTGGAGGTCTTCAAGAACGCCTTCGTCAACATGAACATGTCGTGCAGTTTCAAGAATATTCGGAGTCTGGAAATCAATGAGAAAGCCTTCAATCCAAGCACCGACCGCAGTGCTAAGGCCTTTGTGAATGTGAGTACTCGAAAGCTACATATATGTACATTGAAACACGTGTAAACTCTCTTCCTTTCTTTCATTCTTTCTTTCTTTTAGCTGCAAATCGAAAAATCGAACATTGTGCGAATCAATAGTTTCGATGTGTCGATGGATAAAATCGGTTTCATCGACTGCGACATTGGAAGTGTCCTGAGCCACGCCTTCGATGTGACGAACATCAATGAGCTCTACTTCGATAACTGCCGCATCAGCAAGATCGAGGCCCACGCCTTCACGAACAAGCTACACAGCGATCATGTCTCCATAACAGGCACACAAATCGGCACGATCGACAGTGAGGCCATTATGGGTAGCGGTATTTCAAAGTTGACGCTCAGGCATAATACGTAAGTGTAGTTGAATACCATAAAATACATTTATTGAATCGATTGAGAAATAAAAACATTTTAATATTGATAAATTAAGTATAAATAGAGTAGAGTTATCGATGATCGATATATGCGCATGTAGATAGAGACTTCAATGATTGACATATTTGATATGCTATGCTATGGAGGCTAGGTTTGTTATGGCTGATAAATTATAAACACAAAATTATCGATGAATATTGGTATAATGCTTATATAAGAATTAGTCGAACAATCGAACTAAAAATATGTTGGCGTTTTTATCGAAAACATAAATCAGTTTACAAAACAAACATAGAGATAACTTTGCTTAGAAGCTGTGATCCATAACTATATCTTGCACTCTCACATAGTTTAACAATCTTGACTTAAGAGTAATCGATAACCCAGAGTAACTTATAATAAATCAATCCCTCTCTCTCGACTCAAGAGTTATCAATAGCACAAAAAAACTTATAATGCATTTTTCTTTCTTTCGCTCTCTCTCTCACTCTCTCTCTCAGTTATCAATAAAAATAAATAACTAGTAATAAATTTTCTTTCTCTCTCTTGAGTCAATAACACAAAATAACTTGCAATAAATCATTATCTTTCTCTTTTGACTCAAGAATTATCGATAAAACAAAGTAACTTGTAGTTAATCTAACACTCTCCGTCTCTCTCTCTCTCTCTCTTTTTGCCTGCACGCAGCATCGACATCATCAAGGAGGAGGCGATACGCGTGTACAGCGTCTACGTGTATATCGAACGCAACGAAATCGCGCACCAGGGCAAGAACTGGCTGCATGTGATCGGCGGCGACGAGCGCATCGCGATTGAGGACAATCGCTTCGCGAACTTTGCGCCCATACAGCTGGAGCTGTCGCGGGGCACGAACTGCACGTTCGCCAACAACTGGCTGGGTAATCCGCAGGCGAGCAGCCTGAACTTCAGCAACTGCGAGGTGCGCGCCATCTCGTTGGATTGGGCGTGCAACTGCGAGGAGAACCGGGCGTGGTTGCCGACGCTGACCGATCACGATCTCAGCTCGGAGCTCTACTGTCAGCTGGGCCAGAGCCTGCAGAGCTGCTTCAACGCGACCAAGGTGCATCTGCGACGCTACGCGCACGAGGCGTGTGGCGTCAATCGCACCACGCTGAAGTGCCAAGACAGCAGCACGATGGTCTGGTACAACGGGCAGTTCCTCTCGCGGGAGGAGCGCGAGCAGCAGCAGCGCGGCATCAGCTCCCAGCACATTGTCCTCTGGGGCGTTGTCGCCGTCGTCATCTTGGCCGTCGTCGTCAGCGGCCTCGTTATCTGTGGGAGCAAGTGCCGCGCTGGCGGTGGTCGCGCCGCCGCCGCCAACGAGGTGCGCTGCTCGTTCTCGCCGGAGAGCTGCCGCATCCTGCAGGCGAACACAGTGCGTGAGGTAAACAAATACATACAGAAGCTGGTGAGGGGCAATCTGACCCAGAGCCAGTGCGAACGGAACATCATCCATGTGCTCTCACAGGTTGATCCCATTTCACCGGCGATCAATCAAATTCTCACCGATCATCTGCAGCAGGAGCACGCGAAGGACGCGGAAGGGCGCATCAAGCATCCCGCGTGCTATGCGGCCAGCCCCGCGCTGCCGAGTGCGCCCAGCGAGCCGGAGAACTTCTATGAGGAGCTGCTGATACCCAACGAGTACTCGGCACCCTCCGATCCACTCGATCCGAATGCGTGCAGCGACTACTCAGTGCCCTTCAACTCGGCCAGTAAGTATGGCATCTATGCTGAGGCCCTGGAGGCCAGGGCGCCCATACTGCCCGATCATCCTGGCTGTTCCCATGTTGTCTAATTCCTTGTTGATTTTGGTGTGGTTCGAGATAACATAGCTACTATATCGGCTATATGCGTATACCTACATACTATATATCTGTGAATGCCTCGGGAGATCAGTTTTCTTTTGGCTGTGAGCAAGTCTTGATTTCATCGATCGATACTATGTAAAATTCTAATAGACTCTTAACCATTTCCCCCCAAAATTATGTTATATGTAAAACGGGCCGAGTTGTAATACGATCTACACCTATATCTATATCTATATATCTACCACATGTCTATATATGTATTTTATGTTCTGTGTATCGAGGGTACCTAATTTAACCTTAATGCGTGCGCTTGTACTAGTAGTTCTTAAGTCACGATAAGTCGCGTATGCATGGAGTCGACATGCGATCCACAAAATGCGATCCACACATGCTCCCCAGGGTTGTATTACGATCCACGACGGATTTAGAGATAATACCCATAGGGGATAGACAACGGATTTGCTGAACGCATACATACGATCCAATCTGCAAGCAATACACATACGATCCACATAGGATGGACACTCTCCTATGCATAAGTTGTAGCTCGACAATTGTAACACGCACGTAGACATAGAGAAAAGCGTTCCACATGCGTTCCACAAGCCTGTAAGTGGAATGGAATTGATGAAACGCACAGCACACACTACACACACTACACACACAAACACACACAGACACACACACACACAGGTAAAAACAGACACAGCTACTAAGGCAAAGCACACACTTATGGACCACATTAACCCGAAAAGGTATTAAAACTTGTATAGTTTTGTCTAAAACTTTGAATCGCATTAAGTTAGATCGTATTTGGTGCTGGTCTCTTCCAACGTAGTGAATGGTAAATATTGTCTGTCTCCCTTCCGCCCTCTCTCTCTCTCTCTCTCTCCCCCCCCTCTCTATCACCCTCTTTATTTAATGCTGCTTCTTGTCTTTCTTCTTTGGTAACTTTGTAACTAAATGTCGTAGCTTGCGATCCACACGCCCGATAACGATCGTCCGATTAATCGATTATTTTCTACTCTACTCTTCGCTCTTGTAGATGTCAACGACATGCCGCCAGCTTACGAGGCAATGCCACAGTATGCCACGCCCCTGCGCCAACCGTTACCGCCCTCCAAGCAGCAGGTGCCCGCTCCAAGCAGCAGCAGCGCATCGATGCGACGCGCCCAGGAGCTGCCCGACGTGCTGTACCACCGCCAGCCACGCGCGCCCACGAGCAGCGTTAGCTATGCCACGCCCGTCTGGCGCTCAACGCCCAGCGCCACGCCCATTTGCGTGGCAACGCCGGAGGTGCCGGCGCCACTGCCAGTGCAGCGACACGTGCGTGACCTGCGCCAAGATCTCGAGGCAATGCCGCAGTTCCATCCCAATCAGTTGACCTCGGCGCGCAATCAAAGCCAGTTGCAGTCGCGCTTTGCCGGCAGCGCGAGCGGCACGCACAACAACAACAACAACAGCAGCAGCAACAACAACAACAACAACAATGGAAACAATGGGAATCGCAGTCACGGCAACACGCTGCGGCGCAGCTTCGAGTGCCTGGACGGAGCGGACACCATGGCCGCCATGGAGCACATGGATATGCGGGGGGCGGCGGCACTGCCGCCAGATTCGGGTTCGGATCATTCCGGCGGCAGCGATGAGACTGTTAAGATCGACGATGTTATTGAGTATGCCGATGCCTGAAAGTATGCAATGCTTTTCGCCAGCTACAACATCGAAGAGAACATGTGATAGACACACACACACACACACACACACACATACTCACACACACACACACACACACATCTACTATATGAATATCGAAAACGCATTACAAATATACCCCTCAAACTACGCACAAGAGCCTAAGTTAAGCTAGCCCTAACAATGTAAATAAGTTTCTTTTTTTTAAATATTGCGAATAAAAACAAAACAGCCAAAAAACAAAAAAAAAACAAAAACAACAACAACAGTTCGAATTTGTTTATTTACCGATTCGAATCGATGCGATTCGATGCGCCTTGCAGTTGCTGCATACACAAAAGTCTCGCGTGCAGCATGTTAATCAGTTAGAGGGGAGGGGGGAGGGGGTTCCCTCCTTAATTGTCGGGTATATACATACGATACGATACTATATAAAACCTATGTATGTATATGTATCTGCGGCATATTGAAATGTTGTATAACTTGATTTGCAAGCGCATTCTAAAGCATTTGCTATAAGCATACCCTGTTGGAAATGCAAGTTGGGTATATTGTTTGCATGCTAAATATGGCATAAATGGGAGTCAGCATAATTATCTGATTTAACCACATTTAATTGGCGAATACCCTTTATGAATTTGCAATGGGGTATATGGCTTTCATGCGAAAGAAAGATAATCACCCATTGCTAGAGTTGATTTTTGAAATGTGCATTTTAATTGCGAATACCCTGCAGTTTGCGCAAATTTGAGCACTTTGAAAATACCTTTTGCATAGGGTGTTTGATTATTTATTTACTATACAGACAATTTTAAATTTTAATTTAATTCAATATAACATAACCTTAAACATTTTTTCGTTCTATTTTTAAAATATTCGTTTAATATTTTCTTTTTTAGACAAAATATGTTAAAAATTCTTAAAATTTTACTTTGACATGTAGATATATTCAATATTTTTGATATTTTTAAGTAACCTCACAAATGCATACAATTACGAAACAAAATATAAAGAACTTAATCTATGTTAGTCAAAAAAAAGTATTTAAATAAATACTATTTAATTGGTATATCAATACAAAATCAAGCCAAATCCAACTGAAAACTAAATATAACAACGTGTAAGTAACATGGAGATTTTGGTTCCGTAGAAGATACCAGTAAAAACTGAATTTTACTTGCTGAAATAAGATTTAATGCTAATTTTCTTTAAATATTCATAAATTTGGTATTTGAGTTAGCTCAAAATAGTATTCGTATATAGATATATTATTTCCTTATACCAATATTGATATTTTAATTTATTTTCAAACAACCAAAATAAGTTAATTTGCAACGTATTCTACAAACTCTGAATGAGCAGTACTTCTGTAACTATTTTAATTCGAACTCATAGTCTAGTACATGGTATTTTCTGGCCGGTTATTCTCGCATTCGCCCATTCTTCAGCGTTATCAAACGGTCTATCGACTCTTGGAATCATCGCTTGGCAAACTTTGAAAAACTATGTTTATTCGTTACAGACACAGCTTAACTTTCGAATGACCCGTCTACCGGATCGAGTGCACTTGGGAAAGACTTGGAACGCTCCGTTTTGGGCTCCCATGCGAACGTGTTGCGTGTAGAGTTTTGCTTTGCTATTACTTTTAAATATTAGATATTATTATTATATATTTGCTAATAAATATCTTATTGAGTTTACAAAAAAAAATATCACGAAATTGGTATGTTTAAGTATTAACGGTAAATTGCCTATCGACCCATTTCCATTTCAAGCTAAGCGTAACACTCTGTTAGATTTCGAATCACTGTTAGCAGCATTTGATTACATATAAAATAAATAATAAATGTAAATAGTTTCGATAAATTGCCTATCGAACTACTTTTACTTCCCTGTTATCTAACAGCATTCCTGTTATCTTTATTTTATATATCATATTTGTAATGCATTATATATTGAAATAGTTTCGAAACATGGCTCATCCATCTTGCTGTATTTCTAAAGCATAATATCAGTTAATCTTTCGATAAATTGCCTATCGACCCAACTTAATTTCTAGCATGCACCCAAACTCTGTTATCTTTGGCATCGCTGTTAGCAACATTTGTTTACATATTCAGCGCGCGCTGGAATCAACATTTGTCTTACTTATGTTAATCTAAGTGGCAGCCGCTGGTCAGCAGTCCTTGCCCATCACCCGCTCCCTCCCACGGAAGCCGACAATTGATGGATCTTAACAAGCTGCCTAAGTGGCCGTACTTGGCCCCGAGGCAAGTACTCCCAACACACACAGACACACACACACAAAGAGAGGGAGAGAGACCACACTTACAAGTGATTGTGCGGGGGCCCGTTGCACACCGCACACTCTCACGACAAGTGTCAAGCGATGCGTGTCAGGCCGGCCGCGCATTCAATTAAACGCGGCGCGAGCAATCAAAGCAGCAGGAAGAAGCAGCAGCAGCGGCGGCGTTGGCGACAACAGCAGTCGTGGACCACACCGTGCGATATTTATTGGATACCCACAAAAACAAACAAAGCAAAAGGCAAACTTGGCAGAAATGTTACCGTCAGATTGCCGAAAGTTGCACACCCTTCCCTTAAATATGTATATTTGCATTGGACTCTTTCGATTGCTTATTTCCTAACTGTATTTGCATATATACATATATTCCAGCTGTTCAGTTTTCAGGCAGGGGCTTTTAAATTTATTTCAAGAATGCGAAAAATTCTTATTTTGCTATAGAAATATTGTCAACTCATTTTTCATTGATAAATTCATTTTATTTTATTTAAATTCTCAGCTGCATGCTATAAGTAGAAATCTTCTTACGTCAAGAGCTGTGACTAGTACAGTTATAACTTAATGTGAATTTTTCAAGTTTTCAGATAATAATAATACTTTGACCGATCGCTCCTATCATAACTATCTGTTATAGTAGTCTGCGATTTTGTTTTGTTTAGTTTGTTTGTTTAGGTATCTATAGTTACGAACGATGCGTGGGTCGTTCAAAATGTCTTTAGAAAAAATAAATAATAATAATAAATATAAAAACACTGTTTTTTGCAGAAATTTTTTTTTTATTTTTCCCATAAGCACTTTTCGGTATAGCCTTGAGCTAGCGATGCAGTCTTTATCTCTTCAATCGTTGCAAATCTCCGTCCTTTCATAGGTCTCTTCAGTTTTGGGAACAAGAAAAAGTCACATGGGGCCAAATGACCCTTTTGAGTAAATCTGGGTCGTCGTTGACGTCATTCAACAGCTCTTGAGCGATGCTCATGCGACGGTTCTTTTGGTCAAAATTCAGCAATTTCGGAACAAACTTCGCTGACACACGACTCATACCCAAAACGTTTGAAAAAATTTCATGGCACGAGCCAGCGATATACCGACATCTTCAGAAACTTCTCTGATAGTGATTCGACGATTTTCCAAAACAATTTTCGTCACTGCTTGAACGTTTTCATCAGTTGTTGACGTGCTTGGGCGTCCAGAGCGAGGCTGGTCATTGGCATCTTCCCGGCCATCTTGGAAGAGTTTGTACCACTTGTACACATTTTTTTTACTCAGAACAGTTTCACCGTATGCCACTGTCAACATTTCAAGTGTTTCAGAGCACTTAATTTTATTTTTTACACAAAATTTGATGCAAATCCTTTGATCCATATTTTTCGATAGCAAAAAATCGCCGAGCTCGCAAAATAACTTGTAACTTTACGCCTCTCACAACCAAACAAAAGAGGATGTTCCATTGAAACTTGGTACAGATGTTAGGGAAGAGTGTACCAATATAACAAAACAAAAAAATCGATAATCGAAAATATGTTGCCCGCGAAATTTGAAAAGTCACCTTACTTTTTGAACACACCTCGTATAGCTGATATATAGATAAGATCACAATCGAGTCGTCTGTTTATGCAAAAATATATGAACTGAGGGAACAACAAAGTTTCCCGCTCTCCGTTGTTACAAACTTCTCGTCAAAATGAGTATAGCCTCTGTTAGGGTGCAGAAACAACAACAGAATTAGGAAAACAAAACGCAAAATATTTTTAAAGCTCACGATGCTGCGCAGCCGCAGCGCTGCTTGTGCCAGCCAGCCGCATTGGCGGCAAGGAGAGAGGCCAACAGATCGAGTGTGAGAGAGCAGCGGGTGTGAGAGCGTAAGCAAGAGCGCGCGCAGTATCGAACGTGCGCTGTGCTCACGCGCTGCGACTGCGACTGCGACAGCGACGGCGACGGCGACGGCGGCCGACGTCGACTGCTGTAGCCCCGTGAATGTTTCGTTGTCCGTTTTGGCGCTCAGTTTGACATTTGCACGCGCTTACGCCGGTCGCGCCAACCGAAAGCTCAGGCCGGGCCCGCTGGTTAGTGCTCTTCTCTCGCTGCTCGTTTTGCTGTTGTTCTCAAGAGATTATCGCTGTCTGTCGTTTGTCGTTCTTGTTGTTGTTGCTGTTTCAATTTTGTGCGCATGCAAAAACATTCCACATTCAGCTGCATATTCCATTTTCATTTTCCATTTTGTTCTACGTTTTTTTTTTGTTTTCTTTGGTTTTGTTTACATTTTCGCTGGCCAAGCCACAAGTATGCGCGCGTGTGCGAGTGTGTGTGTAAAGTCTATGCCTGTGTTAGTGTCGCCCAAAAACCACAAAGCGCCCAGCCGGCCAAAAGTTCAAAGCAATAAAAACTACAGCAGCAGCAGCAGCATTTGCAGCAGAGAAGGGGGCAAAGAGAAGGCAAAGAGAGCGCTGCATAATGCGCATTACACTTTTTGACAGGACTACGTGCTCTCTGTATTGACTCTGAACCGCGCTCTCTCTCACACACACACACACACACACTCTCTCTCAGCCTGCGCTCTCCTTTGGCGCTTGTATGTGTCAGTGATTGTGTGTGTGTGTGTGTTGCGTAAGGTGGCCAGAGCAGAGCGCGAGAACTGCGAGCGAACTGAGATCAGCCCCGCCGCCCACACACACGAAAGCAAAGCAAAACAAAGTAAACAAAATAAAAGCGACCATGGAATTTGCATGATTTTGCGCCGAACATTGAGAAACTCGAAGAAAGACGCAAACATGGAAACAAATGACATTTCTACGCTAATCCGCAAACAAATACGCACACACACACACACATACACATACACGGCAGCCCACACCCCCCACACACTGGCACAAAGCACGAAAGAGGAGCAGAGCAAAAGCAGCAGAGTGGTGGTGGGGGGGCACAGTGGAACAGTGTTGGCAATTGGCAAACAAAACACCACCACCTTTTCATATTGTCATACTGCCATATCGCCGTATCGCCATACATACATATTCAAAGCAAATAATTTCGATATTTCAAGGTTAAAAGTATGACGAACGAAATCTGTTTATAGTTTTTTTTCTACTTTGGGGGCTGCTGCTGCTGCTCTGGCAATAAAAATTGCTCAAAAGCGCCAACAACAAGCAAAAGCAAAAAGAAGCAGAGAAACCAGCAAAAACGCCACACGAAAATTCGCTATTAAAACTCAAAGTTATGAAAAGTTCAGCAGAATTTGCGAGGCAAAAACAACAAAAACAACAAAAACAGCAACAGGCACAGGCACAGCTTGTAAATAAAGCACAACAAAGTAGGGAGAAATGAAAGAGCGCAGAGACACCGAAAAGCCAGAGCCACGAAACAAGAAACACATTAACCCCAACGTTTATGTTGTGCTTGTTCTTGTTATTGCTGACAACACCAACACCACGTGTGTGCGTGTGTGCGTGTGTGGACAATTCGTTGGGAAAGTTCCTACGACATCAAATTTGGCCAGCCGACGGGCAAAAGCAGTCGCAGTGTGTTTCCACTGTGATTCGCCAAACAAAAAGCGTTTTGCCTTCACAGTTTCACATTTCACACACTGCTGCCCTGTCCGCAGTTCATTTTACGGCTAACTACTGGCGTCCCAAGTGGAAACAACAACAGCAACAGCAACGGTACATTATGATGTACCGTTTTGTACTGCCAGCCATGAGTGTTCTATTCCAACATTCCACTTTGTTTACACACGATTTTATTAAGCTATTGGATTGCACTTCGTATCGCATCCGATTTCCATTGTTTGCCTGCGATGGAGTCATCGCCATCTCCTTCAACAGGCCAGCTTTATGTGCTTGACTGACTAAGCGCAGAGGAAATGTCGAAAAACGGTTTTACTCCAATTTCCACTGACTCAGTGACTCGACTCTCATATCTTATCAATGTGCTTTTATCGCAATGTACACAGCGCACACGATAAAGATAAGATTGTTTGAATTATGCTCTATGGGGTGCTGGGGCGAACGGAACAGAATACTCCTCTCCTGACTAATTTCTACAACAATTTCAGTAACACAATATCATTTTTATAAATAGACCACTATATCTATAAAGCCGTTAAAATAGAAGCCAGAGTAGAATATTTTGGAGTGGAAACTTTGCGTTTTAACGCGAATGCCATTTATTCACATTCCCATAAATATACTCACAAGTAATACTTCAAAACTAATTTCTACAACCACATTCGATTCCGAAATATTACTATCATTTCTATATATAGCTACTACTTAAAAAGCTATAGTCGAATATGCGATTTATTCGCATTCCCCTAAATATACTCTTCAGAAAGCCTTCAAAACTAATTTGACAACAACTTCAACCTAGCAATAACAAAATATCATTTTTATATCTACCATAGCTATAATGCCATTCTAATTCATGCTAGATTTGAGAATTTGCGTTTCCATGAAAATGCGATTTATTCGCATGCCCATAAATATTCTCTCAACTAAAACTTCAAAACAATCTTTTCAATTCCGAAAAAAACACAATATGATTTATATACCACTATAGCCATTAAAATCTTAGCTGATTAGAATATTTTGGAGTAGAACCTTAGTGTTTCAATGTAGATGTAATTTATTCAATACTATCGGTAAAGATAGTGGCAAAGTCAACAGAATTTCAAATCAACTACGAATTATTCAACAAAAATTTGCGAAATTTCCATCGACAAAACTTACTGCAATACACTTTCGAAACTATCGGTGAATGCAGTTAGCTTTTAATACTGTCGATCCAGTACTATCGGCAGCAAACATTTTCTCCCCTGCCTATAGCCTCTTGCTCGAGTTAAGGCACACAAACGGGGCGGCAATCGAAAATATTTGCCATTCTTGTTCGTCTGCGAGGTTTGCTGCAATCGACGAAATGTGGAACGCGATGACGAGATTGCAACGGGACGAGGCACATTTGCGATATTTATAAATCCATGAAATGTGCTCTCGACTATGGAGCGTATAGAGTACATAATTGCCGTCTAATTGAGCTGCAGTTGATTGCAATCGAGCTTGTCGCCGACGATAGACGCGGGGGCGAAAGCAGGAGGCGGGGTGCGTGCGCGGGCGCCATGTCAGACAGGAAATGCAAGTTTGCCTTTATTTAATTTCCCTGGCATTCAATAAAGCCCTGACATGCGCGAGAAGATGAAGAAGCAGCAGCGCAGCTAAAGGGTTCTTCAAATCCCAGTTAAACTTAAGTGTTAGTTTGAATACGAGTGCGAGCGCGAGTGCGAGTGTGAGTGCGAGTGTCGTGTCTGTGGCACATCCGCTGCTGGCGCGGCAAGCTGCGCAGCATCAGTGTTTGTCCAAGTAGAAAGTACGATGCGCTCATGAGATCGCACAGACCACAGATCATTCACAATGAAGCGCAGTTGAGAGTTTGACTCTCTCCCTCTCCATTCACTATTTTTGGTGATCCTCAGTTTATTGACAATTGCAGATAGCATAATAGCGTGAATGCTGTTACTGTCAAGCGAAGTGAAATGAACAATTTTAACTCTTTTCTAAATCAAATTTTGTCAATTCTTCGCTTAATGCAGAGCACAGACACAGAGTCTACTCAAACTAAAAGTTGAAGAAAAGTAGCTTCTACCTGAATTTGAGTCTCTCCCAATCGCTTTCCAACTACCTAGCAGCTTCTGCTGCTTTTCGACCTATTGATAGCTATAAATAACGCTGCTTACATAACCTCCAGCCTGAAGTCATGACGGTGAATGATCTATGTAACGCTCGGCCTGCCCAAAGCTGCCGTCATAAAGAACCTCGCGACTTGTGCGCAAATATTTGAACAGCCATTGCACTTAAAGGCGTAGCGTAGAGCGCGCGCTGAAGTGCCAGAGAAAGGGAAAAAGACGTGACAGAGTAGACAGAGGGGCCTGAGTAGTTGGAGAAGTCGCCGCAGCTGCGAGGCGGCTTGGTGACTACATTTTCTCGTATAAATTAAGTTCTATAAACAAATGAAATGGCCATAAACAAATAACAAAGCATAATTGGGGAGACGGGGGAAATAGAAAGAGAGGGGGAGAGTTGGATCGCAAGTGAATTGATTCAGCGGCACTCACACTGTCTGCTGGGGCGACCTCCAGATTCAATTAACAGCGTTTGGCGCTGATTGAAGCACACGACCACCAACTGCGCCTATCGCATCGCTAGTATCGCCTAGTCAAGTATGAGAGCGCTATCTGAACGATCGTAGTGTGATAGTCGTATGAAACGATCGCTTCCGATTCAATTCAATGCGCGAGACTTGCGACTTGCGATCGTTGATCAATTAGAGCGTTAGATACTACCCCGTGCCTAGTTGATGATGATGGACACTTTCGGTGTCGTAAATACATGTGTGGTAATCGGTGATCGATCATAATTGATCGCCGCAATTTCGAAATTCGCAGATAGACAATCGTAACTGTAGCAAAGTTTGGCCAAAGACTGCAGAGTGTATACTACATCGAAGTATTGTTGATTCAGTCGCAGCTTTTTGCTAGACTTGTTGGGATCGATCGATCGACCGATAGCTTGCAGGGACAGACAGGGAGAGCCTAACTCAAGCTCACAGTAACTCTCCCACACAAACACGCGCACACTCACCTCTCACACGCACACACGAACAAACAACGGCGAGAACATCGCATTGATAAGTAGCAGCACCTTCAGCGATAAAAACAAGCGACGTCGCTTATCAGCGCTTACAAAACTTTTAGCAGGTCGCCAGAGACAGAGAGAAACAAAGAGGGAGAGAGGAGAGCGAACACAGCGTGAAACGTGAAACGAAACAGAATAGAAACGGCAGACAGCTCCGACGACAGCAGACTAGAAGCCGCACAGAGGGCGCACTATGAATAATTTTCGCCATAAAAAGTGAGGTGAGCGAAGAGGGAAAAAAAGACAAGAAAACAACTGGAGCGAACCGAAGAGCCTGACACAAAATGCGAAATATCAGAAATCTGAAGGATCCGCCCACCTGTGCGATGCTGCTGCTGGGCTGCTGCCTGCTCTGGCTATGCGCCGCGATAGCTTCAGCAGCAACAGCTAAGGCCATTTGCACCGAACACGACACGAAGATCACCTGCGAATGCAACAACGACGAGCAGGTGAGTGGTAGTTGTAGTCGCATTTGAGATACCCTGCATAAACACACACATACTCCCTGCTCAGGTCATGATCCTGCCGGAGTTGCAGGGCCACATCTATCAGGTGGAGGTACGCAACTGTCGCAATCTCGTCGTCCAGGCCAATACCATCGATAAGACGGAGGGATTGCGCAAGATTCGCTTCCAGCATATCGAGGAGCTGGAGCTGCAAAAGAATGCGCTAAGCGTACAGCGCTACAACGCACTCATAGTCGAATTCGAGCAGGTCAATTTCCGACTGATCGATTCGCATGCCATCAGCGGCAACATCGAGGAGATCTCATTTGTGGGCGGTCGCATAGAGCAGATGCAACCGTTCGGGTTCACCACAACCAAGGATAGTGCCATATTGCTCAAGCTGGACGGTGTAACGGTTCAGCGCATGGAGAGTCAGGTGAGCCAAGCAACAAGAAGTGGCAATAGTTCGAGTCGTGTGTTATGTTATACATGCTTAGGTCATGAGGAGATCGAGTAAATGTAACGCGTTTCAAAGGACTCAATATGACAGGAAAATCGCTATACGTCTTTATAATTCTATATTACAAGCTTGAATAATACTCAGATAGGATATATTTTTAGATAAAAAGTGGACTCTTGCTTGATTAATTTAAATCCAAAAATAGGATTACATTTTTATCGAAAAAGTGCAAACTAAAATTTTTAAATTAAAAAAAAATGTTGATGAAAATTTGTTTATTTTGGGATAGACCATGAATTCAAAATATTTTAAACGCAAATCGTAGAATTTATGGACTATAACGAAAAGAAGTTTTAAGGTTTCGAAAAAAAGAAAAAACTTAAAATACGATCACAGCTTAATTATACGATCGTAGCTGTAAAAGCATATGGCATATAGGAAACTTTAATAATTTTTTTGGATTTCCACCGATTTTCGTTGAGCTTTGTTGCACCTTTTCAATCGAATTTATTTCCCTACAGGCCTTCAAAAAGTTCACGGTGGAACAAATGATAATTGTGAATTGCAATTTCGCTGGAAATTTACCAACGCGCGCCTTCTACGAGCTGGAAGTGAGCAACGAGCTGAGCATGCGGAACAATCACTTCCAGGAGGTGCACTCGCACGCCTTTTCCTTCAAGCGTAAGTTCAGGCTGGACGCCAACTCCAACAGAATATGGTAGTCAGTACTCTTCTTTGTCTTTCATCCCAACAGTCATCTCCAAGCTGAGCATGAGCGACAATCAGTTTGCCGCCGTGGACGGCGAGTGGCTGGAGGGGCACATACGGGACGCGGTCACGCTGCGTGGGAATAGCTTCGGGGCGACCAGCGACATTGCCTTCCGCAGTCTGACCGTTCACCGGGATTATCATCTGAGCGAACGTCTTGAGCTGCGCTTCCACAACAACACGGTGCAGAGTCTGGCGCAGAAGCAACTGAGTGCGCCCAGCGAGGCGTCACCAGAGCCACTTCGGTTCGACGAACGCTTCGCGCTGAGCATACGGCAATTGCGCTACGAGAACGCCTGGAGCTGTGAGCAGGTGGACATGAATGTGCAGCCACCGCTGCCGCGCGACGAGTTCTTCCGCGGGCACAGCGAGCAGCTGCTCTTCCGCAGCAATTTCGAGGAGCGGCAAGGCCTGACGCCGGCGCCACAATACGAGCCACTGCGTCAGCTGATCACGGAGCAGTGCCAACGGCCCAGCTATACCGCCTACATCGTTGTGGGCAGCCTGCTGCTGGCACTTTTCCTGCTGCTTCTGTTCCTGCTGCTCTGGTGGCGTCTGGCGCAGCGGCGCAAACGTAGTGGCAAATTGGATGTGGTGCAGCCGGAACCGCGCACCTACAAGGAGACGCAGATTGTATACCAAATCGAGAACGCGGGCCTGCTCAAGACTGATCTGTAGTGCTACACACACAAACACACGCGAAACACGCACGCACACACACACACATACACATTCACACACGGACAAACAGCTGAAAGACGCTAACAAAGCGCAGCGGCGATCGGTCGATCGAGCGATCAGCTGCAAGACAACCAGCACCACCAAGAACCACCAAGAGTGACCTTTCGTTGTACCAAATTCTTAGCATATGTCTACTTAGTCGCTATATAAAATATATATACTAAACATACGCATACACATAACATAAATGCATATAATCATATACTATAAATTCTGATCTATCAGCGTAATTGTAACTATATCAAGCTAAAGTCGCATAAGCTGTAAATAATTAAAAGATATAAACAAACATTTTGACTGAACTCTCTATATATTTTGCTTGTAAGGGAGAGCAGCAGACATCGAGCATACTCTCTATATGTTTATCTTGCCAAGGAACATAAGATTTCGCATAACTCTTCTGTTATGAAACAGTTAACAGTTCTGCTAACAGTTAACAGAGACACGTTTACATAACTTACATTGTTCAGACATGCGAGCTGCAAACTTTCAAATTTTATTGCATTACCAGTTATAGAAAAGAATGTGAGGTCAGAAGAGAATCAAGCTACAATAAACAGACAGCGTTTAGTTAAGGAAATAGATGAATATTAGTTTGATAAGAAACTGTTAGGGATCCATTAAAATTGTGGAAAGCTTTTCCTTTTCTTGTTTAACTTTTCTGAAGTTAACCCCAGTTTGTGGACCCTTTCTATGATACATATTAGAATGAGTGTTTATCTATGATATTTATGTTTTTAGGATAAAAGTATTAAAGAAACTCTGTTAAAGTAGGTACCCTGAAATGTTAAGTGCACTTAACAGACCGTTAACATCGTAAAGAATTACAAATTGAGCAAACATAAAGTCTTGCTTTATAGATAGCAAAATTTAAGTTGGTAGAGCTACGAAAACATCTATGGATAAACTATTGGCAGCAGCATTAGTTCATTCAGCTGCCTGCTCTTTCCCTGGTTTCTATATGCATAACTCACCCGATGGGTAGATAAGACTCCAGTGCCTGATGCACTGTCAACTGCGGCTCGGAGAGTGCAAATCCCTTGGAGAGCAGCGCATGATGAGTGCTAATGGTGTCCTCTATGCCGCTCAAGTCCTCCATGTCCTTGTCATCTGTGAGCAAGTAGTCGAACAATCATATAAAGCTACAGCTGCCGTCTATAATGTAAAAAATAAATGCGCTTGGCCTACCTGGCAAATTGAGATCCTTCTTCATGAGATTCGCACTGCACATGCCGCCCAAATAGGAAAGCTCCTGCTCCAGTCGTATGAGACACGAGTTACTGGCATTGATCTGAGCGAGACGGAAAGAATCAAGTGTTGGTGAGCGAGTCAGACAGAGAGGGAGAGAGAGAGAGCGCAAGAGTGAGAGAGGGATAGGTTCTTACGGCTGTGGGATTATCGTAGCCGACCACCAGACACTTGAAGCCATAGCGATTGTTGTGCGGATCCTGCGCATACAACGAGGCCGTTTCCAGCGAGAACTCCACACAGTTTCCGGGCAGAATGAGCACGTTCTGCAACCAGTTGGAGGCGCTGCAGGGCAGGGGCGAAAAGAGACATTGAGGTATACAGTAAGTATTGAAGTGCATCTACTCGCTTACGTGTTGAACTTCTTGATGACAATCCAATCGTGATCGGTGACATCCTGGGAGCGCAGCGTAGTGGGCAGAGTGGTTGCCGTGCCCGGACTGCGATTGCAGCTGCTCATCACGACGTGTGCGTTGTGCGCTGTGCGCTTGCCACCGCTCACATTGTTGTCCAGCAGATCATAGTAATCCTCGCCAGCGGACGTGCCGGCGCCGTTCGAGGCACCCGAAGACGTCGCTGCAGTGGCCGCCTGGCAGGGCTGCGGCGGCACCGGCACCGGACGTATGGGTATCGAGAGCAGCAGATAATCCTCAAGCTGTGCGGTGCCACACTGCGGATCGAACTCGATGGTCAGCCACTGCACGCAGGGCGGGAACTCGACGCGGTAGCAGCTGATGCTGGCGCTGCGGTACGGATGCTCGCTCTCCACAATGCAGTAGTGGTTGCTGGTGGTGCTGCTGGCGGGCGTTGCTGGCATGGGCACGGGATCCGGACGCAGTTGCTCGGTGCGCAGCTCTTTGGAGACGTGCAGCTGATTCAGCGCGGCGATGTGCGGCAGAATCTCCTTGATCAAGCCGAGTATCTGCACGGAACTCTTGGGATCGCTGCAGGCCAGGTTGGAGATGTGCGCATAGACCAGCGGCAGCAGCGTGTGGAACATGTTCGAGGCGGCCAGATTGAAGACCTCCAGAAGTTGCAGCGCCGCGGCACTGCTGCCCACGCAGACGCCGATGATGTGCGCCTCCTCGGAGTCCGAGTGAAGCAGCTGATGTTGCTGCTGAGGCGGAGCTGGTGGCAGTTGTTGCTGCGGTGTCAATTGCTGTTGCTGTTGCGGTTGCTGCTGCTGCTGTGCAGCCTGCGGTTGTTGTTGTGCTTGTTGTTGTTGCTGCTGTTGCTGTGCCTGCTGCAGCGGCTGCTGCTGTTGTTGCTGTTGTGCTGGCAGCGGTTGCTCCGCCGCCAGCTCATACTCGGCGCGTTCGTTCCCGTTGAGCTTCGCCGCCAGCTGCACATTGCAGAAGTTCAACTCGGCCGTCTCCTCCACACCGATCTCGGTGGCGCCGATCTCGATCTCCATCTCGAAGGGATTCGTCGAGCGCTTATCGAACTTCAGCGTCTCCATGATGCCCTTGGAGAAGGACTCGATGCGCTTGCCCAAATCGCGAGCCGTCGTCGACAGCTGCGGATCGACGGGCAGCGCAGCGGTGCGCGAATTGTTCGCCCAGTTGATGTCCATGTGCTCCTCGATAGGCGTGATGTTGTGCTCCGAGTCGATGGTCTGTGTGTGATTTGACGACGAGTTGTCGGTGGGCGAGCACGACGCGGCCATCGCGTTGCGTGCCATAATCAGGAGTTCAGTGCACTTCTTCGTGATGTCCGCTGCGATCTGCAGCGCCGTGTCTCTGGTCGAGATCTCATTGCTGCCGGTGGCGGCGGCGGAAGCAGCGGCTGCAGCTGCAGCGGCAGCATGTGCTGCATCCATCGAACAAGAGGCAGCCTCCTGCTGCTGCTGCTGTTGCTGTTGGTGGTGGTGGTGCTGCTGTTGTTGCTGCTGCTGCTGCTTGACGGGCGTGCTGTAGTAGAGTATGCAGGGCAGTTGCCCACGTGCCGGCGTTGTGCCGTTGAAGCTCAGATCGCAGGCATAGAAATGAAAGCTGGCACCGCAGGGACCACGCACCGAGGGCATGCCCGCATCGCCAGAGCAGGTGCGAGCGCCTTGGGAGCACAGACGCAGCGCGTAGCGTGCGTGCTCCTTGATGTGCACGGGATGCTCGAACTTAATCTCGGCCAGATCGTTGTGCACTGCCTCCTGGTCGTAGCTGCCCGAGATCGACTCGAGCGTCTCCCACTTATGTTGCGGCTGCAGATCCACCGTGTTGTCGTACAGCAGCTCCAGCTGATAGTCATAGCTGCCAGAGCCGGAGTAGACCATAGCGCCGGCTATGGCGATGCCTGGTCGATCTACCGAGAAGGCAATCGCATCCGGTCCGAAGTTGCCCGTGTTCCAGGTGCGGCTCAGATCGCAGCGTGCAAAGCGCGAGCCCGTCGAGTGCAGCGTGCGCGGCGGCAGAAACAGTTTGTCATACTCCCCCAGCGCCGTCTGGTAGACGATCTCTGCCAGCACTCGGGCCAGCAGATGGCAACAATTGTCGATGAGTCCCTGGTTAAAGCTCTCCTTGACGGAGAAGTTAATGCCCAGACTACGGCTGTAGATGGTCTCGATGCGGGACCGAATCGGATTGGCTATGATGTCCAGCAGGCGCACGAGCACATCCTTGAACGTCCACGAGTTGCTGAGGAAGTCACTCTTCTCCTGCTGCGTGCGATAGATCATCTGCTCCACCAGTATGGGATACTGATGCGCCTCCGTCGAGGAGAGCATGGGCAGACCCGAGTTGTCGCTGGGACTGATGATCGACTGGCGCTCATTGCCCGCGGCACTCAGCAGCGAGAAGGTCGCCCGCAACTTGACGGTGGGTGAGCACAGGCCCGCGAGGATGGCGCTCAGCAGACGCGAGTGCAGTGCACCGCGATCCATTTGAGCCAGCAGATCGCACAGGCAGTTCCATTTCAGCGACGATGTCGGATAGAATGCATCGAAGCAGGCCACAAAACTCAAATGGCACTCGTCGAGGATTTCCAGCACCAAAGCGTAGCCTGGCCACAGCAAGGAAGAACGCATGTACTTTAAAAGCCTTTATCAATCAACGCCTCCAACTCACCCTCGTCTGTGGCTATGTCCTTGAAGATGTCATCACAGAAGATGCCAATCAGCAGGGCGCGCACGTTGCCAATGCACTCGGCCAATTGGATGTTCTCCATGTTTGGTTTGCGGGTCACCGGAGTGCCCGTGATCGAGGGCATCACCGTCACATCGCCCAGGTATTTGCCAGCGCTGTTGACCACGCGACTAGGTATTTTATCTGGAAGGCAATGGAATTGACTCAAAATTAATGGAACAATGCTATAATGAAACTATAACTGTTAATAACTTTAACTATAATATTATATAACTTCATTTATGTAGTGTATGTATGTAGGGTCTGTATGTAGTGAATTACAGATAGAAATTACTCAGACTTTGAAGGAGGTTCGACAAGGTTTTTAGCTGTGTTTTGACACAGTATCTAGGTCAATACAGAAGTTTCATAGAAGAAAACCGGAACAATGGATACAGTTCTACGAATACCGTATTATATAATAGCACGATCTTAGACAGTACCTTAAGATAATTCGAAAAATGTACAGAGCGCATTTTAGGATTAAAATTTTGTGCCTTTGATTGTCACAGCTTGAGAATTGAGTACATTTTTCGAGAGTCATACGATACCATAGATCATTGACCTACAACATGTCCGGTAGCTACGTACAATGAGTATGATTGGGATATATTTAGCACCGACAAGTATTGGCCGATAGTTAAACGATACATCGTTCTGACAACCTAGGTTAACTGTGCCAGGTTTCACAACTGGTTAACTAAGCTAAACTAAGGAATCGGTGCTAAGCACAACTGTATTTACGAGCACATGGACCCTAGCTAGCCAGCTCAAAATACCACCTTCATCGCCCCTGGACTCACCCTTGTTTGGCTTCTGTTGCAGCTTGGAGAGCGCTGCGACAACCGCACCACCGACGGCACCCTGTATGGCAGCCGCTGCCGCCGACGAGGCCGAACGCTGTGGGTAGATCTCGTTGGTGTACTTGCGCAGCAGGCGCAGACACGACTTGTTCACATAGCCGAGGTACTGCAGCGTCTGCTGCAGCTGCAGAGGACGCGAGCGATCGCGTTGCTCCCGCAGTTGGATCTTGAAGCAGTCCCACGACCAGCTGAGCAGCACAACGAGACTCTCGAAGCACTCGCGGCTCACGCTGTTGGCGAAGGCGCGCGAGATGCGCTGCACCGGATCCGCATCGAGCGGCAACGGCGGCTGCTTGCAGTCCTGCGTGACCAGGCGGTAGAGTATGGCCGGAATCTGGCCAGAGTTGACGTCGGTGCCATTGTTGGCCTTCTTGCTGGACTTGAAGGTGAAGACCACCTGGTCCTCGGTGGTGACCGTCGCCTGTCCACACGAGCCACAGTCGGAGGAAGGACCCGCAATGCGTGCCCAGACCAGATACCAACGTCCAGCCGCCGCACTTACTGGCTTCGGCAGCAGTATGTGATGCTTGCTGCGCGCTGCGCACTCGAACGGCACCTCCTTGGTCTCGCTGATGAGCATGCCCTCCTTCTCGTAGCCGCCGCCATCGGTGCCGAGGTCGTAGAGCTTCAGCTTGCAACTGTACTCGCCACGCCCGCCGAACATGCCAAAGCCGCATATCACAATGTCCGTGTCCGCGGAGAAACGCACCGCCTCCACACTGTGGCCGGAGTAGCCCCAGCCGCCGCCGAAGTTGTCGAAGCGACTGACCACCTGGTACTCCCCGCTCTGCGCCTCGGCGGTCTGGTGCGGCTGCTTGGGCAGCGCCTGCTCGAAGCAGCCGGGTATATTGTCCTGCGCCGAGGTCAGAATGTCCAAGCAGGCCAACAGATTGAGCGATGCCTGCGAGCGCGAAACGCGCGCCTCCGTCTTGCTGGGCAGCGACAGCTCCGGCGACAGCAGCGCACGATAATTGGCCGCGTTCTGCAAAGCAAAGCAGGTCTCAACTTTTATATACGTGTATATATATATATAAAAATATGGTACAGTATGGTATATGATATATGTTGTATGGTGAGGAAAGGTCATAAGAGGAAATATAAACTTCCAGTTTTAATAGTCATTATTTTATAGTGCATATAAATTGTATTATCCTGACGGCAACCTCTACTCTCAAAAGTATCATCCGAAAACTTAAAGTCTTCTCTTTTCTTTTTCTTTTTTTATACCATTTACCCATTGAAAATGGATAAAAAATGTTATATTAACTTTGTGAAAATGTATTTAACAGGCAGAAGGAGGCATGCCAGACCATATATATTCTTGATCAGCATCAATAGCCGAGTCGATTTGGTCATGTCCGTCTGTATGAACGCACAGATCTCAGCTATTAAAAGAGCTAGAGACACCAGACTTGGTGGGCGTGTGCGTGTATTGAATACGCAGATCGAGTTTATTTCAAACTTGATGTGCCACGCCCACCATCTCCGCAAATCGATAAATTCGTTTTTCGATATTTTGCAAATAATTCAATAACGAAAAGAGATGAACGCACCCAATTTGGTTGGAGGGTGTCTTGCCACATTATGCAGAGGTCGAATTTTAGACTTTTGGATACCACGCCCACCGCCCCTATAAAACGAATTTTTTGAATTATAAGAACACTAGAAAAGCTCGAAGCACCAAATTTGGAAGTAAGGTCCCTGGTATTTTTTTAACAGCCAAAGGTAAATGGTATTTTACAGTCGAGTGCACTCGACTGTAGCTTTCTTCACTTGTTTCCTTTACATTTTTGTTTACAATGAAAATTTGAAATCTTTGAACAAAATTAATTAAATATGAATATTCAGTAGGTATGTGAGGTGAAGGTCTGTTGGCTTCTCATAAGCCCCTGCCATGAAGACTACATGTCACGCTGCCCGAGAACAGATAAAATGAAGCGTCAATTCCTGTCCCATTGAAAGAATCTTTCGCGAATACCCAATTGTAGAACCAACTGTTTGCGATATATATAAATCTATATATGATATGGCAAGTGGGATAAAGGTCTTTTGATTTTACTCCTGCTAAGTCTCAATATCTCACGGTGCTCGAGCACAACTATACTAATGAAGACACCTTGAGAGAATCTGCCACAGATTTCAAAGCTGAAGAATCAACTGCTTGGATAGAGGCTTCCTCTTTAGTGTGGAGCAAGGTCCACTTAATCTGGGATAACTTGGCTAACCCAAGGTCTTACCACATCGCACTCCGATATCTCGCTGGCAACCACATTGTGACAGCGCAGTTTGCGCGCGACGCCGTCGAACACCCAGAGCACATTGTAGCTGGGATCCATGGCGAAGGCCACCTGCGCTTGCTGCTGCTGATCCGGCGATGCTGGACTGGCAGTTGCAGCGGCAGCTTCTGGTCGCTGCGCTCGCATGCGTCGCTGTCGTGGCGGCGATGCCACCGCCGGCGGCAGCATTGACGCAGTCTCCTGCTGCTGATCCTCGAAGATGTGATTGCGTGCCTCGTGCATGCTGCGCGACATCTGCTCGTTTATGGGCACACCCGCCGAGCTGCTGCTGCTGCTGCTGCCCAGTGGCGCCAGCTCGGCCACAGCCAATCCGGTGGCCACGTCCACATTGCGGTTGATCTCCGGTCCGTGTCCATGCGTCTGCTGCGTCTGCAGCAGCTGCGCAAAGTTGCTCTGGCCGCGATAGTGCGGCGTGCAGCTGCCGTCGCTGCGATTGATCGAGAGCGTTTGGAACGACAGCGGTATGCTGGGAATGAGTACTGTACAGGGCAGAGGCAGAGAGTTGGGATTAGCTATATAGCCACTATAGGTTATATATGTTCTTGGTCTGCTCACATATGGTTTTCTTGTTGGCCACCACGTGCATCTTGGGCAGCATTTGCGCGGTTATCAGCGACTCGTCAATCTTGATGAAGGTCTGATCGCCATTGGCGCCGATCCAGGTCACCTTCTTGCCATAGCTGGGTCCCAGACCGCTGAGGATTACGAGAATGTTACCAATTTATTATGTTTCACCATTGAGCTCTGCACTTACAACACAGCGCCGGGCGCACAATTCCAGAGGAACTTCTGGCGCTGCGCGATGAGTGCCGCCGTATTGGGCGGTATCAGAATGGTCTCCTTGGAGCCACCAGGTAGAATGCAGGCAGCCTCCTGACAGGCAGGCTCCTCCTCCTGCTGCTGCTGCGGGGTCAGCGCACCGATGAGCACAGGCTTCTGGCCGTAATCGCTGGGCAGCCGACCCAGTTGTCCCTTCTGGTAGTTGCCGAAGGTGTAGACGACGCCCTTGTGGGTCAGCAGCACCGTGTGATTGCTGCCGGCAGCCACCTGGCTGATGGCGCCGGTCACCTGCACGCGTATCGGCCCACTCACCGGCTGCAGATCTCCCGTGCCCAATTGACCGTACTGATTGCTGCCAAAGGTGAAGACCTCGCCGGCGAGTGTGAGCACCACAGTGTGGTGTAGGCCGCAGGCGACTTGCACCACCGGCGAGCCGCTGGGCAGTTGCAGCAGCTGCGGCGCGAGCGGTGCGACACGCGGCGGATCCTTCTCCAGGTCCGTGGGCGTGCCACCGCCACCACCCGCAGCACCAGTGTCCAGTTCCGATGGCTTCTTTTCCTTGCGCCGCATAATCAGCGTCTTGGAGCGTTGCTGGCGCTGCAGCTCGCCTGGCAGCGGCTTCAGTTCCTGCTTCGAATCAACTGGGCAAAGAGCAGAGCTTTAGCTATGCCGCGCAAGCAATCGAATCGCTGCTACTTACTCAGCACCTCGTTCTCCTGCAGCGCAACGCAGGCGGAGCACAGGCCGCACTTGGCACAGCCGGCATCGCCGTGTCCACAGGGGCAAATGCTGCCGGCCATGCGCTGCTCGAGCGGCACATTCAGGGCGGACACACAGCTGACATTGTAGCCGGTGCACTCGCGGCACATGACGCAGACACGACACTGGCCCTGCACCAGGCTGTGGTCATCGTAGTCGCACAGCGTGGAGAAGTCGATCTTGTGCCGAAACTTGTCGGCGTGCTGGCCGAGCAGCGCGTACGCCGACGACGAGCTGGGCACATCCTTCACAGGCATCATCTTGTTGAACACGCGTCCGCACTGGCCCTTGTTGTTCAGGCCGAAGGTGAAGAGCTGCCCCTTGGCGCTGAGCGCCACGCAGTGCGCCTTGCCCAGCGCCACTTTGGTCACGTGCTGCTCCAGCAGTTCGCTGACGAATCCCATGCTGTCGCAGTGCGCCGTGTCCTTGCCGTACATGATCAGTTTGCCGGTCTTGGTGACGAAGGCGGAGGTGCCATTGTTGCAGGCCGCGTGCACCACGACGTGCCCGTCGATTTTGGTCATCTTCTTGGGCTTGACCGCCTTCGGCTGGCGTCGATTCTTCGAGCTGTCGCCATCCTCGCCGCGCCGCGCAGTGCCCGCGAAGAAGACAGTCCCATCGTCGTTCACGAGCAGCGCATGGATGCCATCGTGGCCGACGGCGACGTGCACAATGTGCGCCGCCTTCGAGACGATCAGTTCGGTGAGCTTCAGCGTGGGCGTGCGACCCACACACTTCAGTCCCAGTGCCGCCGACTTGCCGTAGTAGTAGACACGCCCATTGCTGGCACGCACCAGGCCGAACTCCTTGCCGCAGGCCATGCCCAGCACATCGGCATCGCGGCACGGAGCTGGAAGCTTGGGCTCGAAGCTGTTGTGGGCCGACTGAATGCGCTGGATCTGATGCTGGTTGAGCAGCTCGTCCTCGAAGGCCGCGTAGCCCAGCGTGCGGAACTTCTTGCGCGCCAGCTGCAGCGGCAGCTCGAACGGCGGCGGCTCGCTGCTGTAGCTGTTGTGGTAGAGGTTCAGCTTCTTCACCACCAGCGTGTCCTGGTCAAGGGAAGGGAGAGACGAGAGGCAGGCAGATTAGGAGAAGAGTAGAAAGCTGGAGAGGAATTGCAGGGAACTGCAGAGTAATTGCCAGATGAATAGTTATAGAAAACAGAGCAAGAAACTGTAAAGCACTGGGACGATGTTGCAAGGCATTAAAGAAGTACTGGAGAGAGGCTCCAGGGAACTGTAGAAAAGCTCTAGAATATTGGAAAAAACTTAGAGCAAACTGAGAAAATATTGAGAACTAGAGGAGCAGTTGTAGAGGACTGCAGAGATGTAAGAGAAACCGGCAGGGAAGTAACAAGGAACTGCAGAGAAATTACAGAGAAATAGAGAGAACTCATGGAGAAGTTATAGAAAAGTGGGAAAAAATCACGAAGAAGGGGAGAAATTGAGAGCAGTTGTATAGAATTTGAGAGAAATTACAGAGAACTGCAGGGACATTAGAAAGAGAGGTTACATCGAAGCAGACAGAAGTTATAGGGAACTGGAAGAAATTATAAAGAATTGGAGAGAAGTTAAAAAAAAAGTGTTAAGAAATCTTGAAAAAAAAAGTTATCAAATTTTGCAGATACATTATAAAGAAATTGCAGAGAAATTAAAGAGAACTAAAAGAGAAATTATAGAAAACTGGGAAAAAGTCTCGGAGAACTGCAGGGATATTACCGATAGGTTATATCGAACGGTCATTCGCATATCGAAACGGACACGAATTGGACAATGGAAAGTGAGGACTTTAATGGAACCAACCAGACTGGCGCAGTTTGAAGGAATGGAATGGAACCCGCAGGGAAGCAGAAGAAAGTGGGTCGCCCAAAGATGACCTGGCGCCGTACAGCACTCCTAGAAATGTCCCGGGAAAAACATCAGCTTGGGACATAATAAAACAAACAGCGCCAAATAAGGTTAGGTGGAAAGCCCTTGTAGAGGCCCTAAGCTCCCAAGAGGAGTACTAAGGAAAAAAAAAATATCGAAACAGACAGAGGTTTTAGAAAATTGGAAGAAATTATAAAGAATTGGAGAGAACTTAAAGAAAACTAGAAAAAAGTCTTGAGAACGTTATAGTGGTCTATAGAGATATAATAAAGAACTGGAGAGAAGTTATTCAAATCGTGAGAGAAGCTACAGAGAATTTCAGAGAGAACCGAAGAGCTTTATAACTTACTGAGAACTACAAATAAATTACAAAAAAATGCAGGGATATTACCGATAGAGACGTTGTAGGGATTTAGAGAGAAGGTAAAGAAAACTGGAGAGCGGTAATAGAAATCTTGAGAGACAGCTACAAGACAGTTACATAGAGTTGTAGAGAAAACACAGAGAACGCAAAGACAAATTTTAGAAAACTGGAAAGTCTCGTAGAGCTGCAGGGAAATTACCGATAAAGAACTTATAGAGATTTAGAAATAACTTATAGAAAACTGAAAATAAGTTATGCAAATTTGGAGAGACATAACAGAGAAATTGCAGAGATAGACGTTACATCGAACAAGACAGACGTTTGGAGAACCTCATAACTAAAGGAGAACTACAGAGAAATTACAGAGAACTGCAGAGAAATTACAGAGAGAGAAGCTATGGAGATCTTAGAGAGAACTTATAGAGAACCGTAGAGAAGTACTGGAAGCTCATCTGCTGATTATAAACCATCACAGTGATGAGCATGAGCATGGAGCAGTTCAGCGATAGTACAAGCGATAGTACCAGCGATAGTTTCAGCCTTATTAAGGTTTATGTATATATATCACATTGGAGCTTACATCGCGATTGCTGCAGATGGCGTGCAGCGAGTCGTCGTCCGTGAAGAGCACATAGTTGAGGCCCTCGCGCATGGAGAGCATGTTGAGCGGATTCATGGACTTGACCGCCAGCGTGTCCATGCCGACGAGCTGCAGCTGGTCGGCGCTGCGCTTGCAGTTGCGCCGGAAATACAGCTGGCCCCCACTGAAGCCCAGCCAGGCGTTGCGCTCCCGGCTGAACTCGTCGTTCTGCGCGTAGACGTGGCCCTTGTACGAGCCGCCGAAGCCGGTGCCGATCTTGAGCAGCGCGCCGCCGTACAGCAGGTAGACGAAGACGCCGTCGCAGGCCATGGCGGGTGCTGTCTGCAGCTGAGCAGCTGTCAGGGCGGGCAGCTTGAGCAGGAACTGTGGAGAGAGTGGGATTAGAGCATAGTTGATCCCTTATTGGACCTGTAGTGGTCGGACTCACCTCGTCGATCAGCGAGTTGTGCGGCACGCCGTGACTGTGGAAGTCCGGGCGTGTGGGCTTGTTGAGCGCCGCACTGACCACCGTGTGCTGCAGGGCGGCCAGCACGGCGGGCAGCTGGACAATCTGCGCGGACAGCTGCCTGGGTGACATGAGCATGGCGGCAATGGCCTTGAGCATCTTGCCCGTGTCGCCGCGTGCGATGCAGAGTCCGAGGAGCGCGGCGCAGGCCATGGCCGACCAGTTGGCCTCGGCGCCGGTGCTCGAGTTCAGCGCCGCGGGCATGGTGGCCAGGTCGAGCAGCAGATCGTACAGCGGGTTGATGAGGTCCTCCGGTTCGAGCTTGAACGACTCGGGCTGCTGCCCCTGGATGACATCGAGCAGTGCCTTCAGCGCCTTGGTGCACAGCAGCGGCTGGATGTGGCGCGCGTCCGCAATCAGCTCGAACAGGCTGCGCAGTCCGGCGCCGACAATCAGCGGCACCGTGGCGTACACTGGCTCCCGCTCCTCGGGCTCATCGGTGTCGGAGTCGGCGTCGCTATTGGCGCTGTTTGTTGTACGCTTCTCCGCCTGCGCCTGGGCCGCGCCACCAGCCGCCGGTGCAGCAGCGCCTGCGAGACCTGCTGCTCCAGCTCCAGCACCGTTGCCGCCACCGCCACCGACGCCGGCACCGCCACCACCGCCTCCGACGCCGCCACCAACATGCGGCGCGGCATGACAGGAGCAATCGAAGAGATTGCTAACCATGCAGCTGCCCGCGCAGACCAGACAGCACGAGGAGCCCATGTTGCCGGTCCACTTCTTGAGCGCCGACTGCGAGGACATGCCGCCGGCATGCCCACTGTCCTGGAACAGGGCGAAGCGCGTCTCCGCCTCCAGCACGGTGGAGCGTATGGCCGAGAACACGGCGAATTTGGAGGCATTCGGATCGAGCTCGATGTGCGCCACGGGAAAGGCGGGCATAAACAACAGCTGGTCCTTCACCAGCGGCGGATCCAGGGGATTCACAATGCCCGCCCCGGCGGCGCCACCATTGCCATCGAGCACGGCGACCGCCGCTGCGGCTGCCATGGCTGCGGCCGATTTCTCCTTGCGGCTCTTTCGCTTCGTGAGCGACTTGCGTTCATTTTGCAGTTTTCTAAAAGTAATTAAAATTATTATTTTATTTTGAATTTTTTTGTATTTTGAAATTCGAATATCAAACGAAGTTAGTGCAGGTCGCGGCGACGGCGACGGCGACGTCGACGGCGGCAGCGCTGCTCCGATTGGCAGCACTCGCACGGTCGCGTCAGCTGTTATCGATCAGCTGTGCTGCTGGGCGAGTGCTGCCCACTTCACGTGCTACTGCCACTGTGGGCGCCAGTTTCAACCCCGGTGACGTCAGAGACGGAGACCGCTGCGCCCAGGGGTTGAAGACCTACATGCATACATTTCGCATCCCGAATCGATCGATTTTTCAACCCCAATGCGCTGCCGCCGCCGCCGGAGCCGCTGCATCCATTGTCTTTGCACAGCCTTTACCTGCGTGTATTGTTCGTGTACAGCTCGTAGAAATGATCGCCATATTTCATTGGATTCAATAATCCAACCATAGCTTTGTCGCAGCTGGAAGTTCCTTGGTTTCTTTGCTCACTAATCGATTTTCCGTATGCGCTTGCATGTACACACGTCTGCCTCTAGAGAGTGCTATGTGTGCGCTTCATACATATGTATGCCGTTGTAGTTATACCGTTAGCATCGCAGACGGGCGAAAGTTTCCGGCCTTCCTGTGGGCGGCGCACACACACACACACACACACGCGCACGGACACAGACACAGAGCAGCGGCAGCACGTACGCGTATTTAACCGTAGCAGTTTCAACTGAATGACTGGCTAAGTGAGTGGCTGAGAGGCTGGTCAGCTTTCCTTTTGGCTACAATTTATTGCACAAACATTTACAAAAAATAACTAAGAATTAACTATACTACGGGCGAACTTAATGCATATTTCTGTTGTATGATTGCACCACTGTCCTCGACAGCCGTAAGACTTATCGATTTGTTGCAACAGGACCTGCCGCCGTTCTCATCGATAGGCGCCGCGCTAGCCAGGGCTGCCATCTATCGATTGGCCAAGCGCAGCACAATAAGTATTTTAGCATGGAAATCGATAAATGCAGCAGCATGCATTATATCGTTGCAATTAACTGCCAACTGCTAATTAACTGTTTTTTCCATACCATTTTATAACATATAATAATAATAATATATTATAATATTTTATAATAACACTAGTCGCGCCTGCATATCGATAACATGTGCACACGCAACCCTGCCAGCGAGCAGCTGTCACCCAGAGCCTACAACAACAACAGCTGAACTGACAGCAGCGCCGCAGCAGCAAGCAACAAAAAACATTTTACGTAATTTACATTTGTTATTATTTCGAATTTTGTGCACATTTAACGAGACTTCCCACCCCCGCCGCAGCATGGGCAACGCGCTAGACCACTACATGAAGCCAGACGTGGTGCCCGGCCCCGACGTGGTGCCCAGCTTCGATCCCATGCTGGGCTTCGAGACGCGCAAGGAGCGCGTCATGCTCGCCACCAAGGAGGAGCTGGAGTCGGCCAAGATCCCGCTGGAGAACCGCGACTACTGCTCCCACAAGCTGCTCGCCTACCAGGGCTGCCGCGCCGACAAGTTCCCCTTCCTCTACCAGTGCGCGCACGAGAAGCACGAGTACCTCACCTGCGAGTACGAGGACTACGTGCTCCGCATGAAGGAGTTCGAGCGCGAGCGCCGGCTGCTCGAGCGCCAGAAGCGCCTCAACAAGGCCGTCTAGACGCGGCGCCCGCCTCTCACTCACTATTCAATGCAGTCGGAGGAGCCGGGAAGTCGTTCTTGTTTATATTGTCAACGAGCGGCAACAGCCACAGCCACGACTACAACAACAATAACAACAACTACACGATGGAATCACCAACGCACGCAACTGCAATTCCAACTGCGAAAAGTCCACACAGCGGAAAATTCAATAAAGCGAAAAATGTGGATTTGTTTTTTTTTAGTAAATTAAATTAAAGAAAACTGTTTGAAACCCAAAAGTGTTAAGCTTCGTGCGCGGAGAGCGATGGGAATATTCCAATTGGAGTCTGAAGGGGCCGATGACCGACGAGCAGTTACCCTGTGAAACTGGCTGCATGTAGTGCATATACGTTCTGATGCCATTTATGCATTGCAAACGTGAAAATATGTTGAAAAAAAAAAAAAATATATATATATTCCTGATCAGCATCGATATGCGAGTCGATTTGGCCTTGCCTGTCCGTCTGTCCGTCGAATGGGACAAAAAGTAGAAAACAATTTTTAACATTTTCGTATTTTGCAACGTATATATTTACCTAATAATAATTTACCTAATATATATTATTTATACTACTTTTAAGCCAGATCGAACCGATATTGCGTATAGCTGCCGCAGAATTTTCTAACCGATATTTCTCATTTTAAAAAATATTTTAACCAAGCTCTCAAAATCTTATTCCACTAGTGCCACCAACTTTTTCTCAAAACTCGGTCTATTATAACGCATAATCGCAAATAATAGGTTAAAGTATGAATTTTTGTATGAAAACTGAAATAATTTGGTGTATAGCCATTGTCAAGTTTGCCAAAACAAAGTCTAAAAACATGTTCGATAGCAGCTTTCAATTTTCAAATTTAGAGCACTATATGCTATCATTTTCATAGGAATGAGCGGACAAAAATTAAGATTTGTCAATAAATTTCAGTATTGCACTAGAGATTCGGTAGGAGCTGCGAAAAATTAGTCTGAAATTCTTCAATTAAGCTACCGTACACAGCCCTATTGTTTTTCAAACTAAGTTTTGTACGGCTCTAGATTTAACGTAACGTAAGGAACAAACGGGTGAAACAATAAACGTAGCTTGAAGGGTATTCAAGCTTCACTATGCCGTATAACCTACGTTTCTTTCCAGTTCAATGTGATTATTTTTTATGAAAACTTTGAAATTTTTTGAAGCACAAATTTCATTTTTTCAAAATTTTACTTCTAAAATCGCAAAGCAAAAATACCATAGCTGTAGCTAAAATAAATATAATATATAAAATATTATACTATATACTAATAGTTTATATATAGAATAGTATAAATACGCATCTGGATACTAATGTACGGCTCTAGATTTAACGTAACGTAAGGAACAAACGGGTGACACAATAAGCGTAGCTTGCAGGGTATTCAAGCTTCGCTTTGCCGTAAGTAACGTTATTTTCCAATTCAATAAGAGTTTTTTTTATGGAATCTTTGAAAATTTCTCAAGCATAGATTTCATTTTTTCAAAATTTTACTTCTAAAATCACAAAGCAAAAATACCATAGCTGTAGCTAAAATATATAGAATATATAAAATACTATACTATATATACTAATAGTATATATATAGTAAACATATATAAATACGCATCTGAATACTAATGTTTAGCTCTAAATTTAACGTAACGTAAGGAACAAACGGGTGACACAATAAGCGTAGCTTGCAGGGTATTCAAGCTTCGCTTTGCCGTAAGTAACGTTATTTTCCAATTCAATAAGAGTTTTTTTTATGGAATCTTTGAAAATTTCTCAAGCATAGATTTCATTTTTTCAAAATTTTACTTCTAAAATCGCATAGCAAAAATACCGTGGCTGTACCTCCAATATATATATAATATATAAAATACTATACTATTTATACTAATAGTAAATATATAGTATACATATATAAATACGCATCTGGATACTAATGTACAGCTCTAGATTTAACGTAACGTAAGGAACAAACGGGTGACACAATAAGCGTAGCTTGCAGGGTATTCAAGTTTCGCTTTGCCGTAAGTAACGCTTTTTTCCAGTTCAATCTAAATTTTGTATAGGGAATATTTTCACAAAATTTAATTTTCTAAAAATTTCACTTCTAAAATTGCATGGCAAAAATACCACAGCTGTAGCTAAAATATAAAGAATATAAAAAATACTATACCATATACTAATGTATATATATAGTATACATTTACTATATAGTATATGCTGCAGCTAAATTTGGTATAAGAAAAAATTGCAAATTAGAAAGCAGAGTATCTGGAGTTCGAGCAGATCGAATGTAAATTTGAATAGGCATCCATGCAGGCCATAGCGAATTCCGAGTGTGAATACGAAACCACAGACATGTATACAGCTATAGACCCCTTTGTGTACAGTTCCCTCTAAAAGTTTACAAACAAAGCGCAAATTATTCAACACTTTATTCGGTATAAGATCATTTGATTATCCTAGATTACAATTGCTTTTGTATAGTAAATGCACACGCACAACACTCGCACACACACACACACACAGAGGGGGGGGTCACGCACACAGGTACAGCTAACTTATAATTCCCTAGTGAGACTGACTAACAATTGCTGCGACGACAAAGTGCAGAGCAAACTTCTTTGGTACACGGGACTGGGGCGGGGACGGGGACAGGGAGAGGGGGAGGGAGTCGGAGAGGGTGACCGCTTGCGAGGGTCGCCCCATCAGATGCCCAGCTTGCGCCAGAAGTCGTGCATGCGGCCGTCCGTCTCGAAGATGCTGCGCAGCATGAAGACCTGAATGAGGCCGACGCCGATCATGGCGGTGATCTGGAGCAGGGACCAGTTGTTCACCTTCTGGAAGTTGGCCTCGGCCAGATTGCGATCGCGGGCCTCGTGCGAGCGCAGCATGTCCTGCAGCTGGCGCGCCTTGGTCAGCTGCTGGCGTATGCGGCCGATGAAGTCCATGATATCCTGCACCTTCATGTCGTAGTACTCGTCGGGCGTGAGGCCCGTCAGCTCGTCGACGTCCTTCCACTGCGCGTCGCCGTGGTGCTGGTCCCCGTCGCGCTCCACGATCAGCTCGAAGAAGACAGTCTTGCGGTTGAACATGCTGAACGTGTTGTCGAAGCAGAACCGGTAGTCGCCCTCGGTCTGCACCTCGTGCTGGTGCATGTTCTCGGGCTTCTTGTAGTCGCTGACGATCACCAGGCCGATGGGGTCGTTCAGCGAGAAGCTGATGTCCAGGTCCCCGTGGCCGCCGTCGATCACCTGGTACTCGAAGTCGATCACCTCGCCCACCTTCACGCTGTGGTACAGGCACTCCCGCTTCCCGGCGTCCACATAGACGGTCATCTCTCTGTCGTAGCCGTCGACGCCCGCTGCCGGCCAGAGCAGCAGCGCCAGCGTCAGCGTCAGCGTCGACGCCAAGCCCCAAGTCGACTGTCGCTGCGGGCGGTGGGAGGAACTCGGTTAGATGCGCGTCTCTGGTGGCATTTTGCTTTCGCAACACTCGCTTACCATTCCGGCGTGTGGAGATATGAATAAAATGCGAATCGTATTGGCGTGCCTAAAAATGGCGATATATGCACTTACTATGATTGTTGATACTATTTTTAAAAATATCGCACATCGATATGTCCAATTGGTCGATGGCTGCGCACTATTATCGATGTGCGCTGTCAGTGCGACGCTGCAAGTGTTTATGAATAAATTGTTTTGTTACTCCTGCTTTTTTGTATATTTATTGAAAGTAAAGAAATTCCATTTGAATATTCTATTCATTTATTTTGCTTGCATAAATCGTACAATTACCACATCGATAGATTGCACTGCGCTTTCCTTATCGATATGCTATGTTACTTTGCGATGAATGCGGCTCTGTAAACGTAGTTCGCACACAAATACCACAGATGGCGCGAGCAGTTGCTTTCCGTCACCGTGAGTTGCAGTTAACAGAAATTCAAAACATCGATAGATTGCACTGCACTTGCCTTATCGATATGCTATGTTACTTTGCGATGAATGCGGCTCTGTAAACGTAGTTCACACACAAATACCACAGATGGCACCAGCAGTTGCTTTCCGTCACCGTGAGTTGCAGTTAACGGAAATTCGAAACGAGATAAGATTTTCGAGTCAACGGCATTTGCCGTGTATAGAGTGCACAATTATGGAACTTCCAGCACTGTCAACTCTCACACTTGCCCGAATCGAATCGAATCGATCACGCGCCAGCCGACCGATCGACCGATCGACCAATCGACCAATCCAATTTCAGGGCTAAGCCAACGAAATACCCTCGAAATCACTTGACCTGCTGTGCGCCGCTTATCAATAATATTGGTTTCATCAGAGGGGGCGGGGCTAGGCGGGGCTTTACTGCCACGAAGTCATTAAAGACTACGCGATTGCGCAACGCCAAGCGGAAATCTTATCGCGACGAGCGTTACGATTAGATGTCCAATGCCAATAATGACCTGCAGGTATACCCTTCCCATACCCATGCAGGTGTATGCATATATATATATATATATAGCATATAACATATATGACTGGCACAAGGACAGACCGATTTCATGTGAAAATCATTCAACACCTTCTGCGATTAGATTTCCACTCCGGGTTTATAGCGCCGATCCCAGAAGAATTCCAGAGTGACTGCGATATCGTATGCCATGGCAGAAATGATCTCATTTACAGCCTCGAACTGATCTATTCGCTGGCACTCGTTGGCTCCCAGATGAAAGGCCTCGTCTAATAGCATTCAGATATCGTACGATGTACATATATAGTCGACATATTGTGCACGACACTGCGCTTATCCAGATAAGATCTTATCAAATTATGTTTATGGCATGATACAAGTTTTATTTTCCGCCAATTGCGTAGGCTGGTTAGTAAAACCTTTTGCGTCAACATTGCGATTCTCGTTTGCGTTTTGCCTCTTCTCGTTTTCCGTTTTTTTTTTTCTATTTTTCCATAAATTTTTTATTTTTGTTTATTTTTTTTTTCTTTTTTCAATCATTTTTGTTCTAGTTTGTCAGCTTTTCATTTATTTTAACTACCTCTTGCTTTAATTTTGTTTTTTATTTTATATATATAATTTTGTTATCTTATTTCCTTCATTATATTTTGCTTTTCTTCCTTTTGTGTTTTGTCTTTTTCAATTTTTCCAAATTTACAGAATCCAATTTTTTTTCTTATATAATTTTTTAATTTAATTTCCTTATCTTTATTATATTTAGATCTTTTTCCTTTTTTCTTTATTATGTCTTTTTATTTATTTTGTCTTTTTTTTAATTTTTCTTAATTTACAGAATCAAATTTTTTTTTTTCCTATATAATTTGGCAATTAAATTTCCTTATCTTCATTATATTTTGCTCTTATCCTTTTTTCTTTGCATTATTATTTTGTCTTTTTTAATTTCTTTAAACTTACAGAATCCAATTTTCTCTTTTTTCCCATTTTTCTTTTTCTTATTATTTTTTTTTTTTTTTTAATTTGTTTTCCTTTTTTCTGTTTCTTTTTTACTTTTTCCTTTTGTCCTTTTGAAACCTTTTTTTTCATTTTTGCACTTTATTTTTGGTAATTTTTCTCATTATCTTTTCTGGCATCGAAAAAGTGAAATCGAATCCAATTTTCCGTCTATTTTTCTGTGCTTTTCTGTTTCAGGGTCGTCCTCGGCTCTAGTTAATTAGCTTGTAAATCGAACTCACATAGACGGACAGAAATGCGTGTGTGTGTGTATGTGTGAGTGGGTGTTATTGAGCGGTTATCAGGCGGCACTATCAGCCGAATCGATTGCCTGGCGTTCTTATCGTTACAAGCACAAATTACAAATTGAAATTGAAATCGAATTGGAAATCGAAAAAGCGCTTCATTAGGGAATGGATGTACATATATATATAGAAGATATATACAATTTTGATTACCTAGTAATTAAAACGATTTCTTGTAGCCAATTTCTTTGCTTAGTGAAATCTTTGGGAGATTTTATAAATTAGGTAAAATAAATTATGCATATACATATATAAGTACGAGGGTCGTTCAATAAGTCCTTAGAAAGTCCGAGTGAAGAAATCCGAAATCCTATTTTTTGGACGGGATAAAAATGTTGGAAAAACGATTGGCAAAGTGTGTAGAGCTAAAAGGGGACTATGTTGAAAAATAAAAAAAATTTCTGCAAAAAAAAAGTGTTTTTATATTTATTATTATTTTTTATTTTTTCTAAAGACATATTGAACGACCCACGTACATATTGTTAGATATTATCAGATATGCTGCATGAATATATATAATATAGCATGACATACAAACTTCTTAAAATAATCGATTTTAATTTTATTCAAAGCGCAACTGCAGGGTATGCAACAGTCTGTACTCTAAATTACAAACTGCTCTGAAGTCGTCTAGGCTAATAATACACCTCAAGAATATTAATATACTCGTTGTGGCCTGCCACGCCTTCCTCCAATTGTTACCTACACTTGCACAGAGTGCATATGCCATTTGAAGAAATTCCATGCAGGGTATAAGCTCTTTGTGGCCGCGCTGCGTCCTGCGCTCGCAGTGTAACCTTCACATTCGCTTGTCCTACGACGACCGTTGACAATGACACGCACACACACGCAAACGCAAGCAGTCATGTATACGCGTCTGTGTGCGTGTGTGTGTGTGCACTGCAGCAGCCGGCAAATAAAACACATGCGAGAAATCGCACGTGCAGGGAGCAAAACAAATGCAGAGCGAGCGCCGACGCCGACGCCGACGCAGGCGTCATCGCATTTTCCTTTATTTCCCACCGTTTTTGTTCCCTTTTTCCCCTGTTTGCCAAAAATCGCTGCCCCTATTTGGGCAGATTTGAGGCGAATTGTTGACTGCCGCCGGCCGGCAG
This sequence comes from Zaprionus bogoriensis, assembly GCA_035046045.1. Classification (NCBI taxonomy): domain Eukaryota; kingdom Metazoa; phylum Arthropoda; class Insecta; order Diptera; family Drosophilidae; genus Zaprionus; species Zaprionus bogoriensis. The sequence goes on from JAWNOI010000174.1 coordinate 139,495, forward strand.
GCCACCCCTGACTGGCGAGAGAGCGCGCAGTGCAGCGCAGGAGGCGAAAGAGAGAGCGACAGAGAGAGAGCGAGGGACTGAGAGAGCGCAAGAGCGTGTCCGATGCAAGAGCATTGGCAGCAGCTGCAGCTGCGTTTAACGGTAAAGAGAGAGACAGAGATGAGCTTAGCACATACATACACACACACACACACACACACACACACACATCTGCAGACGTATTTGGTAGCGGGCTTGCAGTACCGTTATAATTAGCGGCATTGTTTTGTTTAGTTTTTGGCTTTGCTTTTGCTTTTGCTTTTATTTTATTTTTGCATTCATTTGAAAATGTTGCATGCCCTTTTTTAGACGCGACACACACACACACACACACATGCAGGCAAATGGTTTTCACTTTTTATGCTGCGTCAGATGAAACCAAGTGCAGCACGCAATGGGCGAGAGCAGGACGGCAAGCCTGCGAGTTGGGTGTGCGATCTATATACATACATACGAGTCGGGCATGTGGTAGATACATATGTATGTGTATACTATACACATATGTGTGTCAATACATGCAGCAGCTCAGCCGCCCCCAACTCGATCGCCAGCCTCACTTCATTTATCACAGCCTAAGCGAAGCTCAAAGCTCGTGGGCAGGGAGGGAGGTAGGGAGGGGTGCCTGTGGCCAAGTTGGGAGTGCGCGAGAACGAGCGAGAGAGAGAGAGAGAGAGGGGAAAGAGAGCGAGTTATTGACCGCTCGAGCGTCTAATGCTGCGTAGCATAGTATAACCATATTTGGCATTGCATTTGTGCTATGCTGCGCTGCAGTCGACGCTGCAGCCAGCTGTGCGCTGCAAGAGAGCAGAGAGAGGGAGAGAGAGAGAAGCGAACGCGCTTGAGTGGGCGCATGCGCCTCTGTGCATACATAAGCATGGCTTAGTGTGGGGGAAGTGTGCGTATGTATGTGTGTGTGTGTGTGTGACGGCCAGACCGGAAAACGCTGAAAAGGCAAGAAAAAAGCATACAAATAAATTTGAACTTGAACTTACCGCGCCCTGCTGCCAGACTCCATCTGTGTGCTGTATGTGCGTGTGCGTGTGGGTGTGTGTGCTCAGCTTACCAATACGCCGGAAAATACACACCCATTTATGTGCAGGCAGGCAGCTGAGTGTGTGTGTGTCTGTGTGCTTGTGTGCATGTATTAAATCATGCACATGAACGCGTCGCCATCTAAATCTTTTTCTTGTCTTCTTCTTTGAAGTTGCACCTACACATGCATACGTTGTACCACACGTGCACATAATATATACATATATATATAATATAATAGCTACCTGCCGTCATCCTTAACTAGGGTTGCCAACCATACTGTTAAAAACAGTATTATACTGTTGAACAAAAAAAAAAGTGTACAAAATACTGTTTTCTGCGAAGGAATTCTTAACAGAGAAGAACGAAATAAGGCGACTATAAATTAAATAAAAAATAAGCTCCATATATATGTATATATATTTTTTTTTAATTTTAATTTTAATTGTGGAGAAGAATATAATATTTAAAAAAAATGATTGTAAATTATTAATAAATAAATTAAATAAATTTTTTGAAAATGATTATAAATTATTGATAAATAAATTTAAAGAAAAATGAGCTCCTTATATATTTTAGTTTCAATTCTAATTGTGGAGAAGAATATGATATTTAAAAAAGTGATTGTGAATTATTAATAAATAAATTTAATAAAAAATGAGCTCCTTATATATTTTAATTTTTACTTTAATTGTGGAGAAGAATATGATATTTTAAAAAATGATTTTAAATTAATAAATTATGCGAAAATCTCTTAAAATATTTATTTAACGAATAAATAAATTACTGTTTATTTACCTAAAATACTGTTTGAAATTCTTATTAGATCGAAATATACTTTTTTTTTTTGAAAAACAAAGTTGGCAACCCTATCTTTAACTCCCGCATCCTACCCCGCTTCGCTCTCTCTCGTTCTCGCTCTCGCTCTCTCTGCTTGGCGCTCTCTCCGCCTGCAGCGCGCCGTCTGCAATGCCATTTGAATATTAACGAAATTCACGTTGCGCATGTAATTTTTTGCCGGTTTCCAACTTCAATTTGGGCGTGTGTGTGTATGTGTGTGTGTGTGAGTCTGTCTGCCTGTCGCTTTTCCCTTTTATTTTCTTATTGCGTACGTGATTGGCGTTTTTGATGCGCCTTCGTTTCCGTAGGCAGCAGCAAGGAGAAGAAACACTTTGATCTGCACACACACACACACAGCATACACACCTGCATACATACATACATACTACACGTATTATTTATGTGTGCGAGCTTCCTGTGCCCGAGCTGCTCACTCGCTCTCTCGCTCACTCGCTCTCACCCGCTCTTGCAGCTTGCAACCTGCACAGCAAATCAACACAAATAGCTGCATATGTGTGTGTGTGTGTGTGTGTGTGAGCTTCCTGTGTCCGCGCTGCTCAATCTCCCTTACTCTCTCGCTCTGCAGCTTTCGCGTCCTTGCGCGTGTGAGCTTTAAGCTCAATCGCTCTCAGCCTCAGCAACGCTTTGATCTGCACACATACGCGCACTTGTACATGCTCAAGAACTCATCAAGAACTCACTCACACTCACACACACACTCATACTCTGCCGCACTCCCCGCCTGCCGCCCAAGCAGCACCCGCGAATTAGGGCCAAAGCAAAGCTGTTAAATCGAGCACTTTTTGCGATATGGAAACACCTGCCAGATATCGGCAGGCATATGCATGCGTGTGCGTGTGTGTGCGTGTGTGTGCATTAGTATAAGTGCTCGTAAAAAGAAGCGAAATATGAGTTGATGGCAAAAGAAAATGCGGCCTGCACGAGCTTTGCGTGTCTAATCGGAGCGGGAAGAACTTTCCGAAGGCATGCCATGACTCATAGCTGCTTAAGTGTGTGTGTGTGTGTGTGTATGTAATTATGTATATGCGCATGTGTTAGTGTATGCGTGCGCTTATGTATGCTCACCCGCACATGAGTGCAATCGCTGCTTGCGTTTTACTCTTTGCTTTTTTGGCGACGGAAGCGTTTCCCAGCCACGCCCTGCTGTGCCCAGCCCTGCCCTGCTCTGCCCTGCCCTACTCTGGCCGGCGCCACGCCCTTTTGAACTGTCATAAATAAAGGCGACGGGGCCCCGCATGGAAACGCGCGATTGCCGGCAGCTCCCAGACCGCTGCAGAGCGCTGGCGGCAGCGTCTTAAGTGCACTTAGTTCAGGCGCCGGCGACAGCGCAGTCGATACTTGACTTCGTTATCGGAACGGGCTGATGGCAGGGGCGGAAGCAGACGGGGTGCGCGATAGCGCAGCAGAAAAAGCAGAACGCTTCCTTCTGCAGAAGTTGCAGCGATTGCCGATCGCACAAGTGCTGCAGCGCCCTTGCAGTGTGCGGGCCTGGGGATTTTTTAAGCCATTATGCGACGAATGAAGGCAGCCTCCATACATGCATACGAATATGTATATACTATATGCATATATGGCATGTATCTGTCCTACCAATCATATAATATGTTTATGTCTAGATCATGTCTATCAAGAGCATCCAAAAACTTGTACTTTCGACTATTTAATAACTATAACTATGAATATCTTCCAACATATCGCTAAGTAAGCATAACTGCTGACTATAATAGAATACTGTTAATATACTATTAATACTATCATATTTAACAGGCGTACTTACTTTTTTTAACCCATAAGAAGTCTACCATAAGCTTTTTTCAGCGAACTCAACTATATAAAATGAATAATTGCTTAATTTACTCTCTGCATATCTATGCATTTTCTAATAATATTATACAAATCAAGATTTTCGATCCATAAGTAGTATTTCACTGTTGTTTGGCTACCAAAAAAAAAACCAAAAGCTTGTGTAAATCTACATATAAAAGCTCTAAAAATTGAATACATGTTTATGTACATTTCTGAAAACAAATGCATCTAGCCAAAACTATATAATTTAACAGAAGTTCTATAATTTCTTAATTTTATACTCGATTTATTTTTTCTATTGCATTTATTGCACCAATATACTATTTATTGAATCCTTATGCTACGCTTGATTTTACTTCTATGCACAGATTTCAGTTCTTAAAATATCTTTAACAAAAATATACAATTTTTTTTTTACAATTTTTCCATTTTTCTTAAAATAAAACAACTATGCAATAACTTTTGAAATTGCTTTTGATATCGTTTATATTATTAATTTATTTCTTAGGAATACACAAAAAACTAAAATTATGAAATGTCTAAAATAGCTTCGAATGTATATAATATTTGTTTCCCATATATCGTAGATAGCGTGTCTACATAGTGAAAATATTTAAATATTTTAAATATTCTAAAAGTATTGTCACATATCCAAGAAACCCAATAAATATTCTATTCTTATATGCATATATAAAACATATAGTAACATATATTCTTTGTCATGAGCATGATTTGAAGCCAACAAACTTGACTATCCCTATATTTTCATGTATGGTATATTACTAAACAGTAATGAATTATATGTATTTTTTATTTATATTATATATACATATAAATATATCTACATTAATCGTACCAATTGATTCTATATCGAAAAACTATTGCTTGAAACATATGTGAGCTTCGGCACGCTTATACGCCATATATGATAAAAACAAAAAACATAAGTATCTTTTGTATGGTATGAAGCGACCAAATCCGAAAACTCTAAGCTGCCTTGCCACAACGCCGACCCCTTGTCACTTGTGCTTCTTCCGCTTGAGTTGATTGCTTGCTGGAAAGACATTTATTGCATATGTATGGCATACTTATGTATCGGCATATGTACATACATATGTAAGCATATATCTTCCGGCTTATCGTCGCGTCTAAATTTAGACACTGCCTTCATATTTGGCCACAGCGACGAGGGCTGATTAGTCTGCTGCACTTCTCGGAACTCCAGAAACAACAGCAGCAACAACAACAGCTGATTCAGCCCGTCCGTAAGCGGGACACCCTCTGGCAGTGCCATGGTGGTTCAACTGGTCGCCAGATCGGCTCTTCGGGTGGTTTGTTAACCCAGGCTCGTCATCATTTCCGGCGCACGCACAGGGCGTTGCGCCTCATCCCTGCAGTTCTCGGTTCAAGGTTGCGCGACCCTCATTTCTGGGCCGTATGTTTCGCAGTACCGTCTGGTGCTACCCTCATAAGGCTGGTGTATGTGTGTGTGTGTGCCTACATGTGTGCTTGTACCCACATCGGGGTAGTTAACTGTTAACTAGCGGCCCACCCGATTCCGAACTGGGTGAGGCCAAACGCAAATAATTTTTTTTGGCAAAAACCCCACAAAGAAATGAAAGGCAAGGAAAACTGCACGAAAGAGGAATTAGCGCCATGCTAGCTACCCTCGGCACCTCCCTGCAGCGACTGCCCTGGTACAGCACGTGTCACTTTCACAATTGTATGGGAAATGCTGGGGAAAAGCGAGTGCAGTCTGCGAATCGAGCGAATAGACAGACGATGAGACAGACATATGGACAGACAAACAAGCAGCCAGACGAGCAGACAGACGAGCAGTCAGACGGACAGACAGACGAACAGACAAACGAGCAGTCATACGGACAACCAAACGGACAGACAAACGAACAGACAGACGTACAGATAGACGGGCAGTCAGACGGACAACCAAACGGACAGACAAACGAACAGACAGACGAACAGACAGACGTACAGACAAACGGGCAGTTAGACGGACAACCAGACGAACAGACAGACAAACAGACAGACGAACAGATAGACGTACAGACAGACGGGCAGTCAGACCGACAACCAAACGGACATACAGATAGGCGAAAATACGAAAAGATAATTGTCTTTCTGGAGATAGAGAGATAGACAGCCGGACAGGCATACCGGCAGAGAAATGAGCATGACTGATAAAAATACGGAAAGAATTACAGTCGAGGAGACAGACGAGCAAACAGACAGACAGACGAACAGACATAAGGACAGAGAAACAGACAAGCAGGCGCGTATAACGACGATCAGAAGAACAGATAGACAGATGAGCAAGCGAGCAGACATATAGACTAACAGACAGACAAGCAGACAAATGGACAGACAGAAAATAAGACAGACAGGCAGAGAGCCTGACAAGCAGGCAGACTGAGGAGACGGACAAAAGGCCAGACAGACAGATAGAGACATACAAATTCGAGCAGCAGGCAGGCAGACGGACATAGACGCCCAGACAGACCAACAGACAAAATACATTACGACAATGAGTCATCGCATTCGCATTGATTTTGCGTGTCGTTTTCGCATACGAATTCGCATTTCGCATTCGCATTCGTGTCTTTTGCGGCTTGATGCATCTTCAGTCGGTTTATCTTATAAATAATGCAGCTGATTCCGAACGGGAACGAGACTGCGGGGGGGGAGGGGCGGAGGGAGTGTGACGGCCGCCTACTCACACGTATCGCCGGCTGGCGGTTTTCGCTTTTCAAAACCACTGCGAAATGGAAATGAAAATGCAGCGTTTTTCACGCTCTGTTTGCGACCCTCTCACGCACCCCTGCCCCGCCATCGCGCAGCAGTGCGAATACCTTGTGAATTCTCGAATATTCCCCGAAATTCCAAAGTTAGCCTAATCGCAACATTTAACTGGGACTTTCAATGCTATCGCAAACGTGCTCCATAATCGTTCTATAACGCGTACACATGATTCAGTCCCATTGAAATAGCATGCTATGCTCAAGCTTCTTATCGGAGCGCGTTGTTTTTATGACACCTTGCAATGCGCCACAAGACTAAGGGTCCCCATTGTTTATACTATATTTCTGCTGAAAGAGCCTTTTATTTGCGTGGCTTCAGGGAAAATCTATCGATAGTTCAAACTTCATAGAAGCCACAGCCTTATCATGAGTATTGTCGGTTCTTTTTCAGAGAAATGGGCTCTGTATGGCTCGTGCTTAGTCAGGTATTGCTCCAACGCATAGTAAGCAGTTAGCCAGAGATATATTGCTATCGATAGCCAGATTTAGTATTATTTCCCTGGATAACACGGCTTAATCAAGTGTATTATGTAGGTTTTTGCTCATTGCAGGGAATTCAGCGTTATATTTTTTGCATTTATTCGGGTACTGATCGTAGAAGCTGTTAGTCTAGCACTACATTTTTCGTATCTTCAGTACCAGCGGAATATTAATCATCTCGAAATTGACTTTTCATGACATTTCCCCTAGAAAGCTTATCCTATTGCGGGAACGAATGTAGATCATGAGATTGAGTCAGAGATTAACAGTGCGTAAGATCAAGTTAGGATCTTATGGGCACGAAGGTGCTACTCGTTTTCCTCGACTTTTTTTTGAAACACACACATGAGACAGAGATAAAGACTGCATCTCGTCGCGAGAAATGAACCTGACGTCGGGTTGAAGCACCTTTTACAGCTGCAGCTGGTTGTGAATTCAAATTCAAATTCGGTTTCAAATTCAAATTCGAATTCGTTGTCGACTCGACGTCGGTTGCGTTTGGGTTGTCGGCTTGTCGCATCGCGATTGTCAGGCCTCGCTCGCTCGCTCGCTCGCTCGCCAACGGTAAACGAAGTTTACTTTCGCAAAAATTTGTTTAATAATTGAAAAAAATTAAGAAAACGTTTTTTGGTTTTTGTTTTTGGATTTTTATGTGCTTTTCTCGCGTCGCTGCGCACGTTCACTGAAATTCTGATTAGCCAGTGAAAGTCTTTCGCTCGCCCGCTTTGCCTTACCGTTAGATCTTATCTGACTTCCATTGTTTTGTCGTGCTTGTCTTCGCGTCGCGAATCGCGAGCTCATTTTTCGCACAGGCGATCAAAAGGCGCAGATCTGCTGCATGCAAATGATCGCCGAACATAGTCGAGTTATTCAATTAGAGCCCGATTGTCATTTCTTGGGGGATTGGCGGCGTTTGCCTTATCTACATTGGGTTGGTTCCGAGTGTGTTATATAACGATCATAATTATACATACAATCGGCAACTTGAACTCCATAGGACTGAATGCTTAATCGATAGGCTGAGACATACATACATATACACATAAGTCTGAGAAATACACTTTTCTAAAGATCAAAACTACAGAGAAAATCTCATAAGGAACTCAAAACTTATATTTATCGCGTAAACGTTGAATAAACTTTGTTTTTATCTCCCATACTCATTCATATCCAGATACTACAGTAATAACTGTGTTAAAATGCGACGCAAATGTGATGTTATAATCTAAAACTTCTTATATTCGAGAGACTTAAAGCTTTAATTTTTTAAAATTTTTCTTTATCGAAAATAAAGCGTAAACTTCCTTAAAAACCATTTAATATTTTGAAAAATTCGCAACACTCGCATTGGTTTTCTCTTTTCCATACAATATACTTTTCCAGTATTTCTGTGAACTTTTTTAACAAATGTTAATTTTCGTACGATCGGTTAAAATGATTTGTGTTTTAGGGAACTCACACTTTAAACGATTGTTCCTATGGCAGGCATATTTTATGGTAGACCAATTTGAATTTAATCTTAAGATTAAAAATATGATCAAAATATTATACTCTCTGCAAGGGTAAATATTTTTCAACATATGGTACTGATTACAGGGTATATACACTGAATAATTGGGTGTTTCTATATGCTTATCGTATGTTTCAGCTGATCAACTCAGCGTTCATTATCGTAACTACAACTTAGCGAATTCACCTGCCGCTTACAATTCCAATTGTGGACAATTTCGAAGCGATAGGCAGAAGCGAACGGATGTCCAAATTGCAATAAAACTCAGACAGACACACACACGCACACACACGCACACACACTTTTATACAAATACACGCACACAGCTGAATTCCTCTGCTGATTCGTTCTCGCACCAAAAAGGCTATGAAAATTTGTAGAGCCCAAATGGGGCTTACGAATGGCTGCGGCTTCCTGGACTCGATAGCTCCGATAGTTAAGCAACGGATGCGAGGCCTTTTAAAGCGCTGCAGCAACAGCAGCAGCAGCTGGAGGGTCGCCAAAGTGTCATCTCTAGCTGGCGCTGCGAAGGCTGCAGACCAGTGAAATATGGCAACGTTGTCAATTTCCGCTCTTCGAAATTCGAAAATCGTTACAATTTCAAGTCCATAAAAGCACACACACACACACGCACACAACTGTAGCGAGTGATCGGCGCACACACTTTGCAGCATGTACATTTTGGGATAAAATTCAATATAAATCAGCAAAAAAAAGCAAAAAGAAACACAAAACTGAAAACAGCAAACAAAAGCCGAAAAAAAGCTTTGCGTTGTTTCATTTCAATATGGCAACGGCCAAATGCGGCAGCAGCGTCGGCGGCGGCGTCGTCGGCGTCGACGGCAACAGCGGCAGCAGCAGCGACGCCGGCAGAGACAGCTCAATGTCAATGGCTTCGACTTTGGCGCGGCTTCATATCTGATTGAAGCTCTCTCCTGCTCCCGCTGCCGCTCTCCCACTGGCTGCTTGTCAACATGTGTGCATGTGTGCGTGTTGTGTGTGTGCGGCAGAAAGCGCCAAAAAGCAAAATAAATTATGCGAAGTAAAATTAAGCGTACAAAAAGAGTAAAAAGCAAACAAATTCCAAAAACGTTGACGTTGTTTTTATGTGTTTGTATGTGTGTGTGTGTATTTACATACATGCATAACTGTTGCTTTTTGATGCTCAATTGCCTACTTAAACAAATACAAATACAAATACAAATGTATGTGTCCATGTGCATGTGTGTGTAAGCGTAGTTGACATTGCCATAGCGCAGAAAGTGAAAAGCTCGCTCAGTCGCAGGGATCTCAATACACAAGGAGTGCAGAGAGTGTCAATACACACACACACACACACACACACATATACTGTGCATGTATTTGCAGGACAGATCACTGCGAGCTTTTGCAACTGCTCTCAATATTCACGCACAGGCCGAAGAATGCAAGCTAATGCACACACACACACACACACACACACACACACATAAACACAACTGTGTATGTTAATGCATATGTATGTATGTATGTATTGCGTGGCTCCCATTTGCAGCTGTCTAAGCACCGTTGTGGAGACCATTTGAAATAACTGTGCACAGTGCTGGCTACACAAATAGAAGCGCATGCAGGCAGACCACAGCCAAATATGTAGAACCAAATCTATGTTTGTGGTCATGCGCTGCTAGGGTTGCCAGCCATACTGTTGTTGATTGCATTATACTTTTTACTGTTGAACAAAAAAAAAGTATACATAATACCGTTTTCAGCGTAAGAATTCTTAACACTATAAGTGTTGTAAGCAGTGTTATGAGCAACTCACTCACTCATTAATATTACTTAAATTGTAGCTTTTCTACTCCCTGTTTTCGCCACCTTTGCATTTGTTAAACGAGTCTTTTCAGTGATGTATGCAAAGTGGCGAGAAGAAAGAAATAAGGCGATTATACATTTAATAGCAAATACTATAAGTTCCTTATATATTTTAATTTTTATTTTAATTGTGGAGAAGAATATGATACTTTTAAAAATTATTGTAAATTATTAATAAATAAATTTAATGAAAAATGAGCTCCCTATATATTTTAATTTTAATTGTAAATAAGAATATGATATTTTAAAAAATAATTGTTAATTATTAATAAATAAATTTAATAAAAAATGAGCCCCTTATATATTTTAATTTTTATTTAAATTATGGATAAGAATATGATATTTTTAAAAATGATTGTAAATTCATAAATTGTGAGAAAAGCTCTAAAAAATATGTATTTAAATTAACTAATAAATGAAAGACTGTTTATTTTCCTAAAATACTGTTTAAAATGTTTATCAGTTAGAACTAAATTTTTTTTTTGTAAAAAAAGGTTGGCAACCCTATGCGCTACGTCCATTATTGTACACACGCACACACACATATTTATCTACGCACGCAGCGAGAACGTTTCTAGAAGTCTGCGCAGCACTGTAGCACAGCTACAGCCAGTTTCTGCCGTTGTCTGGAAACAAGTTTATCGGATTTTGTGCCGCTTCGACTTCTGTTTTTCCTAACATTTCAAACGTAACTGTCAACAATGGGAGACGTCGCTGCTGCTGTTGTTGTTGTTGCTGTTCTTCGTCTTCTTCTTCTTGTTGCTGTTGTTCTAGCTGTTGCGGGCTACAGGTGGCGTCCGCGTGCGCGACTGCGCGGCCGCAGCGCAGCAGCAGCTGTGCGCGAGCAGCGTTTGATTTCTCAACTCTCGGGCAACGGGAACGCCTGCCGTCTCGCTCGCACGCTTAGCATAAGTCCGCTTTAATGTGTTTGTATGTTAAATACGCTCAATTATTACCATACACACACACACACACACACACATGCATGCTTGCACAGATTCGAATGTGTTTGTATTTGTTTTTGCGCTGAGCGCGTTTATTTTGTTTACCGTTCGCCTAGTAAACGGCAAGCGCGCGTTTCATCCTCTTCCTCTTCATCTTCATTAGTGTCGACAACTGTATGTGTGTGCGTGTTTGTATGTGTGAGTGTTTGTGCTTTTAGGCTTGTTATTGTTATTGTTATTGTTATTGTTGCTGGTCGATGATGCTTGCCGCCCCGCTTTGCGGTGCTTTCGATGTGTTTTTTTATACATATGCAAATTAGTTAACTGAATTTTGTACTTTTCATTTCAGTGCTCGTCTTTCATCCGGATGAATCATTTCAATAATGTGGAATTAAGCTGCCGCGTCATGTTTTCCAGCGACCCTCGCGTCGGGCCGCCCCAGTGATAAATGTATGAACATGCATGTCTCCCTCTCGCTCGCTCTCGCTCTCTACCATATGTGTGTGTTTGTGTGTGAGTGTAAGGCGAGCTTGTTGTCCCCGTCCGTGTGGGCCGTCAAATGACTCATTGAGCTCGCGCTGCCTGCTGCCTGCTGCCTGCTGCCATGGTCAATGTCTAATTCCAATGATAAGCACGCCGACTCGCTCCGTCCGTCCGTCCGTCTGTCCGCCTGTCCGCCTTAAAGGCGAGTACAGCTCGCGCGCTCCCACTCGCACGCAGCAGGCGCCCACCCTGCCTGCAGCTACAGGCAGGCAAACGCTATGGCAATTGAGTCATTGCGCACTTTCGTCGCTTTTATCAAAAATTCAATGAGTTAAACGCAAGTATTTTGTTGTTTTTGCTTCTTCCCAAAATTTATTTAGTTGCTGAAAAAAGTGTTTATCACTCAGTTAGTTAATCGCTCGGAATGTTGCCTTGCTGTTGTCGCTTTTCGGTTTCGTTTTCTTTTTGTTGTTATTTATAGGCTCTTCGGGCTGTGTGATATGCGCGAAGTGAAGTGTTCACATATTTATAGCGATGATAACGGTCACAAGGAACCCCTAGCACTGGCCAAGTTCGATATGGCAATCTCCGAATATATGGGAATGCAAGTGTACGTGCCAGTGATACGAGTGGTCTCTGGTTTCTTCTGTTACAACTTTAGTTTCTTGGGGCGAGCCAGAGATAATGGCTGTAGTTACTTAATTCCAGTTCCGCTTTAGTTCCGCGTCACATCCGCTGATTATTTAAGACAAACGAAAGCCAGTCATTGGAAAAAAACAATAAAAAAATAAAAAAAAAAAAAACAATTAATAGCGTAAGGCGTCGATTTTCATTTCAATCTTCATCTTTTTAGTGTGCGAAGACTTGTCGAAGCTCCTTATTACGTTACGTTAGGAACCAGATGATCCACAAGGATCTTGGCATTCCTAGTGTAACAGAAGAGGTTCAAACATACGGTACGAAATACCAGGAGAGACTGGATCGACACTGCAACCCACTGGCCATTAACCTGCTAGACAATAGGCAACATCGCCGACGACTGAAAAGGCATCACCCCCTTGATCTTCCCTTTACCATAGACCACACAAGGAGTGGTAGATAACATATCCTTGTAAGATAATAATCCTTGTTACTTATTATCTTTAGTTTGATAGATTGTAAATAAAAAAAAAATCTTTTTAGTGTAAAGTTCAAATTTTTAATTAAACAAAAATAAAGTTTTAAACAGCTTACTACCGTTTATTTTGTATGCTTTTTCTTTTCAAGTAGTGTTATTGAACAAACTATAAAAAAAGAGTAATTTAAAAATATCTTAATTATTTTCAACTCCTCACAGTAGAAGCTTGTCACACTGCAAGCATGCATCTTGCTGCCACAGGCCGCAGTTCAGTTCCTTGACTCTATCAATTGAAAAGTATATTTCTTTCTAGTGTAATGTAAAATATTGAAATTAAACAAAAATAAAGTTTTAAGCTTTTTACTGAAATTTATTTTGTATGCTTTTTCAAGTAGTGTTGATCAAACAATAAAAAAAAGAAAATTAAAAATTCCTCATGTTTTTTCAACTCCGCACAGTAGTTGCTTGTCACACTGTACGCATGCATCTTGCTCCCACAGGCTGCAGTTCAGTGCCTTGATGCATGCGCTCTCTCCTGCGCTCCCGCTCTCCTTCTCTCTCTCTCTCTCTCTCTGTGTTCTGCTCTGCCTGCGAAGCTGGTGACGAATTATGATAGTGGCGACACCTTCACGCAGTCGTGTCTGTCGTGTGCAGCGCCTCGGCTGGGTGTGACCGCGCGCGCTGCTCCTGTTGCACGCAGTGCGAGCATTGTTGTCACGCGTACACGCACGCAGCTACACCTACGCACACTCACACACACACACTGGCAGAGGCTTACATAGTCGCATTCACGTGCGTTTTTCAATTTGTGTAATTGCGGCTGAGAAAATGGCACAAGAAATGCCAACTTTGTTTGAAGTTGTTGTTGTTGTTGTTGTTGCTGCTGTTGTTGTTGTCTGCTTGTTTAATTGACGCTGTTCACACGCACGCACACACACTCGCACACACGCTCACACACGCCCAGCTGATGGCAGTGAACCGTAACGGGCAAACCCTGCGAAAAGCTTCACCAAATGGGAACAGCCATGCGACTGGGAATGGGAATGGGAATGGGGAACATAAGAATAGAAATGCGAATGGGAGAACGAGAACGAGAATGAGAACGGTTATGTGTGGGCGACTTGGGCGACTACACAATGTACTACTGTATCGGTGCACAGTCACACACACACACACACACACACACACACACACACGCACGCATGTATGTCTACATGCACGCACACAGCGAGCGTCGTTCATTTTCATTAAAAACCACTTAAGGTTTTGTTTTTGCAGCCCACATTCTTGCTGCTGCACAGTGGGCGCGGAAGCAAGCCACACTTGAAATTAGTTGCTTAAAAAAAAAATATCCATGTGCCCATACTCTGTGCGTCTGTATGATGTAAACACACTTTTAGACTGTTAGCAGTTTTGGCCGCTTTTTCCATACAACAGCGTCCACTGTGCGTGCACAGCCTTCTTAAGCTACGCCAAGCTAACGTGGAGACAGCCCCGTGTGGAAGAGCGGGAAATGGAACGCAGACTCACGCACACGCACACGCACATACAATGTCTGCTGCAATTGCTGCACTGTGCGCCAGCCGACAAAGGAGTCAGTTTCGATTTGCAGCCCAAATCGCTCTCGATCAGCGGAAATAGTTGAGCGAACTTAGCGAGTGTCCACTGTGATTCAATTTATAGTTTTCAGTTGTGTCACACTTAGCTCACCATGCAAATATGTTGCTTTGGCCATATAAATGCAGCACTAGCTTGTGCGATACAAAAAAAAAATAAATATATATGTATATACGTATTTGTATACCCATATTATAAATATAGATACATATATAAATAATATTTGTGTATATTGCAAACCAGTTGGCTCTGGTTGTTTACAGCCTGCCTTCGCATACTCAATCAGTCTCTTTATTGTCCATCATTATTTCTGTAATATTTTTTATAACTCGATATTAACTCGTCGTGTTTTATCCGATACTTACTGCGCCGTTGCCAGTTGCCAGTTGCCCGTTGCCCGGCAACAAATACGCAGACAAATCCAACGAATAATGGCAAAAGCCAGTCAGACGCCGTGTCGGCGTCGCGTCGTCGCCGCAATACACAAAATGCGAAAATAACTTAAATACAAAAAAAAATCAAAATCAAAATCAAAATAAAAAACCCAACTCAGACGATGTCTACAGCAGTCTGCTGTCTACACATAGCGTACACACACACACGTACATACTACATACACTACTGTAGCAACACCTTCCACTGCAACTGCGAGTACCCCACCACAGCAGACGGCAGTAGTCGGTAGTCGGTACTCGCTACTCAGTACCCGGCACCCAGCACCCGGCACCTTGTACTCCCCGTCACACCCAGCAGCCCGGCAAGGCGACAGAAATGACTAGCATCGCACCGCAAGACCAGCCCGCCTTCCCCTCTTCCCCCCATTTCACCCTGCACACTCGGCTGCTAGTAATACCATTACAGTTCGCCGTCTGACGACCGTCTCGATGTCTCAATGAAACCTCATTTCGCCCAGAAGCACAGCGAAAACACAGCATCGGCTAAAAATAGTACACACGGCGTGATAAGCAGATTGTTCGCATGATATGGAAGCTGGGACGCGATAATATGATCTGATATGTGTCTGATACGCGGCGACGATCGTATAAAATTAAGAAAAGAAAACGATATTTTGAATCTATGTTATAATCTGAAAGGTGGCATAGTAAGACTATGGTGATATGAGAAAACGAGGTTATAAAATAAAATGAAGAAAGATAAGAAGACGAGGGTTTTCAAAATCTAAATCTAAAAAAAAACAATGAAACATGCAAATAATGAAAAATACTAATAAACCAGTTTATGGTAATTGATAAGTATATATGTACATGTATAAATTATTGTATACAATAAAATGAATTAAAAACAGAAATAGATATTTTAAATATATGATGTATTCCAGTAAATGTATGATTATAATGTATGATTATAATAATGCGAATATTCGAGCACCTACTGATTCCGACACTTAATACTCAAAAAACAAAACACTTCTATTGATTTTTTTAATCTGGACACATACGTTTTATTCCTAAACATACATCTACCATATTAAAAATGATAGTCAGGAATATTGACTTTCAAATTTCCACATTGGTACGGACAGAAGAAGGACTCTACTTGTATTTCTAACTTTGAGTGATGACTACCAAGAAAAAATGTCTATCAAAACGCTCTTACGTCTGACTGTGGACGGATAAGCAAGGCGATTTGTACTTTTAAATTCATTACCCTGAAGAATCCAATATTTGCAATGAATCCAATATCTTTAAAGCAAAATATTACAAATGTTTATGTTTTTAACTGAAGTAGTATTATTTAATGACTATAGTTTTGCTGTAGTCAAAATATATGTAGGTACATATATAGATAAAATTGTTGAAATAAACTTATATAAAACTAATAAGAGATTTACTATAGCCTGGCGTAGTACTTATATGCAGATATATATACATATACATATAGTGTGAGTATGCTGTATATATTCAATATTCTGAAGCTGTATGACGAGTTTAGGCTTCTCTCTTTCTCACTTTTGCTAGGGATTTCCTAGCAGAAATTGAATGAATCAGTTATTTGGCGTTACTCATCTCAAGTGTGTCTTTAAACACGTGTATACATACACATACAAATGTGGCTATCACTGGAAGACTCATTAAAAAGCAACTTCGTCATAGCAAGAACTAAACTGTGTTCATAGTTGTCTCTAGTATAGGCTTGTATGTAGCATGTTATATAATATAATACACACTCGATTATATACTGTCTTCTCAGCTACACCCAAACTCTACCCTAGCGCACTCCACTGCCACTCCGTCACCCTGCCACCCGCACCCATTGCCTTTCTCCTGCGCCGCTGCTGCTTTTGGCTGTAAAACGGCTAATTACATTGTTGTGCGGCGGGTTTCTAGCCATTTTTCATGCGAAAAGCGCACCCGCAGAAACGAAACGAAATGGAATGGACACACAGCTAAACGAGCGAGACAGCAGCGGGTGGTGGAGAGCGAGGGGTGGGGGGGAGGTGGGGCAACACGCACAAATATAGTCGTACATTGGCATTAAAGTGAAATTGTGAAAAATTGCGCCTCGCAACAATTTAATTCATTTTTCACTTTTCCCAAATGCCGCTGCATATTCTGCCTGCTCTTTCAGCTGCGCTTTCGTCTTTGCCTTTGTCTTCATCTGCTTCTGCTGCTTCGCCGGCCGCACGCAATGAGCCTGTTTAGCTGCTCAATTAGAGATGAGACATTTTGCAGCTCGTGTGTGCAACTAATTGAGCGCCGTGCCAAATTGAGTTCTCGATACTTTTCTGTTATCGCTCGCGGAGCTTTCGCACCATCTCCAATCAGCTGCAGGTACAACAACAACAACAACCACATACAGGCGTAATTAGGCGATCAATTAGCAGCATTTTTTGGTATTTCTTTGCGTGTTGGTATTTTTATGGCGCTGCATCGCATCGCATGCGCGAAATCTACATATCTATATACGCATAACTTTACTGTAAATTAGAGCTGTTAGCAGTAGATACTGAAGCCTGTATGTGTGTGTGTGTGTATTTATGTTTTGCGATATGCATCAGTGTTTGACAAGTCTAGCTTTTTCCGCAAGATTTAGCTTCTTTCAAAAAAAATTGCAGAAAATCTGTTTTTTTTTTTAAGTTTACATTATTGTATTGCATTGACACTTTTTTAGGCAAAAAATATTTTTTTTTCTTAAAATTATTTAACATTTTATTGCCCATGGAATAAAAAATAAATGTCAAGAGAATATTAGCTTAATCGAATTCGCATATTATCAATTTTCTAGCAAAAAGTTGAAATTTGCCAAATTTAAAGAAAATTTACTTTTAAAACTAATACTTTTAAATCAAAATGATATGGAAATATATGTTTTTACTACTTTCCAAGCAAACTAACTTAATTTTAAAGAACATCAATAAAATAACTACTCAAGCAAATTAAAATTTTTTTTTTTATATTTTTTCATAAAACTTCAGCCTTTTTGGCTTTTTTTATGTAACGATTTAATGGCTAAATCGTTGACATCTGATGTACATCTACGATATTGTTTTTAACCCCAGTTCATTTCCTTAAAAGCCGGCAAATGTCTGTGTCTATATACATTGTACTTGATCTCTAGGTCAAGACGGGCCGGACTGCGCTGAAACTAAGTCAACTACTAAAGTAGGTAATTAATGAGATTTTTATGTTCGATTTTCGTTGTCAAACTGGACGAACTCGTCGCCAGATCCAAAAAGTTGGAGTGAAAATGGAGTGCAACTTTTCAGCTCGACTAAAAGCGGCAAACGACTGCAAGTTGCTCTCGCTGCATGGGGTGTGGGGGGGGGGGGGTGGTTGCAGTACCAATTGATATGTTAATGCCAAATACAAATGCGCACGTAAAGTGCCCAATTAATTGCAAAACGAAATTGTAGAGTAAACATTTCGCATTCAATGACCTTGACAATGGCTTTGGCTTTGGCTTTGGCTTTGGCTTGAGCTCGAGCGCGAGTGTAAGGCTGAGCGCTCTTTATGGTTACAGCGTTCTACGCCTGTGTGCGTATGCACACGCACACAAGCACACGCACACGCATGCATGTAACTCTCCCGCGCACGTTCCCACTCTAGCTGCGTGTGCGTGTGTGTTCGAGTGTAGAAAACGTGACGAGCTACGAACTTTTGGAGAAAGGTCGTTGATCATGGCTCTTTTTCTCTTTGCTGCGGCTGCTGCTGCTGCTGAAGCTGCTGCTGCTTTTGTTGTTTATTATTATTGTTGCTTTTTCGTCAACACATAGCGGTTTCAAAGTCATCGGCTACGTCAATGTGCCGTTTTTGGGCATTTCATTATTACTAGTTTCCAGCGAGCCCAGCTGTGTGTACATTGTACTTGCCCCCTCCCCCCACACAGCAGTCGTGGCAAACTCTTGACAAGGTCGTAGCTCATCTATACATATGCAAGTTAACATAGGCTTTCGCCTATTACTTTGCTACGCACACATGCAGACGCGCACATCTATGCCTGTGTATGTGTGTGCCGCATGCCAGTGAGCAAGGAATTCTGCAATGCCTATGTTAATTAACATTAATATCTTCGCACAACAGTCGCGCGATCTAAACATGACATGCAGACATCTGTGTTTGTGTGTGTGTGCATCTACAGTGGGTCACGCTAGGTTAATTGGACCAACTTGCAATTACATAAATGCATATATATGTATGCATGTATGTATGTATGTGTGCATGTGAGACGCAAATGTACTCGAATAACACGCTCGAGGCTTATTCGAAAACATTTGAGCTATAACTAAACAAATTTCAATCAAATAAACAAGCGCATATTGTATTCTAATGCAAATAAACTATGAGGCACTGTCTTCAAATAACATATGAACTATGTGCATACATACATATGTATGTATGTGTGTGTACATCTGAGTTCTTGAACTGTTAATAACATATGTGTACATCTGAGTTCTTGAACTGTTAATAACATTTGATTTGCATTGATGGTCATACACATACACGCATACAGTTGTATTCGCAATGCATGCTTTCGGTGCATGTGTATGGGGAATGCGTGACAATTAACTGATAATTGGTTAGAGTTAATTAACATCGTTAAAACAGTAAATAGTAAACAAATTAATCAAGTTGCCCAAAAATAAAAATAGACTTAACTGGATTGAATAGAGGGAATAGAGAGATGCGCGTACATACAAATATACATAGAAGCACACAGTCAGAACCGGCTAAAGCCAAATACATACATAGGTATGCATGTATACAGGCAGGCACACACAGACACACTCACATACCTACATATCTTTATGTACTGCGCTTATCTGCCATGTTGGACGGCCGAAAGAACGGGGCTAAGAAGCGCCGCGAATGCTGACGATTGCAAATACTCGTTAACAAGACGAGAATTGTTTCGGCTTTCGGGAAAATGTGGAGCCAGTGGAGGCAGCTCAGTTGGCAGTTCACTGAAAACCAATCTATCCAGTCCAATCGCTTCTCAATTCGATTTCTTCAAAAGCGCACACAGCCATCTGCCTGTACATGCATACACACACACATACAACTGCAAATATAGCTCATCTGTGTATGTTCGTGTGCATGTGTATACAGCACGAACATCCACAAATGCAATGCGATCCCAAGCAGAAGACCGGCAGCAGCAGCAGCAGTACGCGCCGCCTGCGCCACTCCTTGGCCACTGTCCAAGCGCTGCATGTGTGTATTTTCTTTTATTCTGCTGCGAGAGCGCACGCATGCGTAAGCCTCTCTCTCGCTCTCTGTGCTGTCGGCATGTGAGAGCACTTGTGAATGTGTGTGTGTGTGTGTGTGTGTACTAAAGCGGCTGCTTTTGACTCTGCTGTTAGCTGCTTGCCCACAAATGCGTCACTTCGATTCGAAATAGGCAACTATTTACACTGAGATTAGTCAACCGGCAATACGAATCAAATCGCAATCGACCATAGAATGCGTTCGTTGGCCAACTATGAGCGATTGCCGTTACAGAAACACGGCCCGAAGGCAAACATCAGCACTCGCACACACACACGCAAGAGTCTTGCATGCATGTGTTGTATGTATGACATTCGTCTGTGCCTGTGTGCAACTTTCCCCTCTCCGAAGCTGCCGACGCTCTTTCACTTTTACAGCGCTTCAAAAGAGAGACAAAGGGAGCGAGAGAGAGACAGAGAGAGAGAGAGAGAGCGGCTTTGGATATGCAGTGCAAGAGGCCTGCAATACATGACAAGCTTATCAGAACTTCCTTAGAAGTCGGCGATATGCATATCAATATTCTCCAATTCCCCTAGCATTTCTCATGTTTATAAATACGTTATAAAATTCAAATGAAAACAAACCCTTGCGGTTCACAGCATACACACGCACAATGTATATATGTATACATGCATATGTATATACATACAACATACGTACATAGTTGAGTCAGCATTTCACAGAGAGAGGCAAGTGAATGAGCGTATTGAGAGTGTGTTTATATGTGTGTATGTGTGTGTGTGCGTGCTCTTGCGACGGCTGTTGACGCTGTCTCTTTTGCGCAAACGTTGACGCATCCACTGGCAGCTGGCGCCGTTATAGCTACAAACCACGCTTGAGCCAAGGACTAAGTCGATAACTGTATACACTACCCAAGTTGAGATTTATTACCCCCCCCCCCCTGCAGTTACAGACTTATCTAAATTAACTTTAAAGCAAGTGAAGAAAGCTTCAGTCGAGTGCACTCGACAGAAGGATACCATTTACCTTTGATAATTTTGGAAGACACCTTCCTATTAAGTTTGATGCTTTTATCTCTTACTGTTATTGAATTATTTGCAAAAAATCGAAAAAAACACATTTATCAATTTTCGGCGGCGGTGGGCGTGGCATATCAAGTTTGAAATAAACTTCTTGTGTGTATTGAATACACGCACACTCCTACCAAGTCTGTTGCCCCTAGCTCTTTTAATAGCTGAGATCATACAGACGCACAGACAGACGGACATTACCAAATCGACTCGGCTATTGATGCTGATCAAGAATATATATATTTTGTATGGTCCACTCCTTTTTCTGCCTGTTACATACATTTTCACAAAGTTAAAGTACCATTTTATAGAAAATATGATTTGTTATTTCGATGTTTACCTCAAAATTAAAACACTATTTTAATATAAATACTAAAATATTTGTTTCGTGTTATTAACTCCGTTTGCTATAAACCGAACGAGTGGATTAAATTCTATTAATGTCTTACGAAAAACACAATTTTCGTTTTTTAGTTTAATGAAATATAGTAAATAAAAAGTAAAGTAAAGTTGTTAGTATTTAAATATATAGGTATATTTAGTTTATTCAATTTTATCTTTAAATTTTAATTGCTGTATACCTTTATAATAGTTTTTATTTAATCTTTTCAATCTTGTCGATACCACAAAAAGTAAATCCCAATCTGAATCAACTTTCTTAATCAGAATTACACTCAAGCTTCTGCATTCTCCCTGCAGCGAGCAAAACAGACCACATAGTGACGCAACCTGAAAACAGTCACACCCGGTCTCGTATCAGAGGGGATTATGCTGCAAAATACTCTTCGCCCGTAGCATATACATACACACAAACCGAACATACACGCACAAAGGCACTGGCGCGCGCACACTCGCTTATGCAGGCCGTATTCGTATAGAGAGACCAGCACACCGATACTCGAAAAACGCACCAACACCATCAAACGAAACGGGGTAATTTTACAATTTTACCATATATGGTCAACGCTACCAGACTGGAGAAGTGACGGTGATAAGGCGTTAAGTTACGGTGCCGGTTGGGACCAACACTGGCTTTATAAAACGGCATACGGCGACCAGTTTTCATGTCATTACAGTTTGAGTTCTTGTGCTGTGTGGATATTCCTCCCGACACAAAGCCGCTTAAAGCAACCAGCAGAGTCGTCTAATCGAAAGACACAAAACCGAAAGACTTAATTTATATTTATTTAATTTTAATCAAAACAGACCAAAAGTAAGTATACCACAAGCTACAACCATACAGCTACAATTAAACAAACAACATAAATACAAAATTCCAAATTCAAATTCAAAAAGTCAAACAAATCACGAAGAAAGTAGAAAATCGAAGGCTCGAAATAGTGGCAAATTGAGAAATTATTTTTTTCACCAATTTTTTTTGTACAAGTGATTGTGAAGTACACAGTACTATATATATATATGTATGTATATAAATGTGAGATAAAACGACCGAAAAGGAAAGCAACAAACGACCAAAGACGTTCCTGATAAGCACCACCAATGAAATTGTCGTAATCAATTAAAAAAAATATAAAAAACTAAAAAAAAAACGCAGTCACATGCTGACGCTAGTGAGAAATCCGTTGCAACATTTTTGTTATCACCAACTTGACGGATCGATAAGATACAAGGCTAGAAGTACGCACATACAATGCGTATGTGTGTTGTGTATGTGTATCTACCTTCAGACAGATCTGTCGCTGGGGCGTGCCCAATGTATGGACTTCCCTAAAAACCATACAAGGC
Source organism: Zaprionus bogoriensis (assembly GCA_035046045.1). Taxonomy (NCBI): domain Eukaryota; kingdom Metazoa; phylum Arthropoda; class Insecta; order Diptera; family Drosophilidae; genus Zaprionus; species Zaprionus bogoriensis. Next base: position 162,554 of record JAWNOI010000174.1, read on the forward strand.
CAAATCGGCCAAGAAGCAGAAGCAAAATTAGAGAAGAGGTAGAGGAACTGCAATTCGATGCGCAAACACTTTCTAATTTTCCCACGCTTCAATTGAGCTGCAAGCGAGCGATTTGAAAAGTAACTGCCAAATTTGAAGCTTAGCGACATCATGTGCTACACGCACACACACGCAGACACATGCACACACACATGCACGCACGCATGCCCAATCGAGCTGCAGACGCACACACACACACACAGTGGCGAGATCCATATTTATGGCATCTCTGCCCACGGTGCAAGTGACGTAGGCAAGTTAGCCAGAAATAGTCAAGGAATCACGTCATTGAAGTTATTTGGTCTTTCTTGAATGCAAAAATGCCGGTTTTTTTCGTCTTAATGAGACGCGCAAAAATGGAGAAAACCTTCAGAGCATAGAGTCATTGCTGGCGCTGTCGTTGTCGCTGTCGCTGCCGCCGTCGCTATCGCCGCTTCTGCCTTCACCGCTGCCTCCGCTGTCGCCTTGGCCGAGACGCGAGAGAGCGAAAGCGGCGACGTCTGCGACATTTCCAGCTCTCCGTCGACGATTCGCTTTGAAACATGACCATATATGGTCACAAAAGTTGGCTACCCAAGCGTGCTGTATCGTGCGCTCCCTCTCGCACGCATGCGCAAGCATGGCTGTGGTGCCAGCGAGCGAGCGAGCGAGCGAGCGAGCAGGCGAATCTGCAGCAACGGCGGCGACGTCGACGTCGACGTTGACAGCGACAGCGACAGCGCTTGAAATGGCTGTTAACTGGCATTCGGCCGTGCGCTCACGTCTCTGTTCATTCCTCTTTCGGCAGTTAGTCGGTGCGGTTGCATTCCAGTCACTCCATCGCCAAGACCAAGTGTGTGGGTTCAGTTTCAGCTTGAATTGTGCAAACATTCAATTCAGTTTTTAAACAATTTTCGTCGTTTGTTAAACACAACAACAAAAAGGTAAAAGCAGCAGCAGCAAAGCATAACAAATGCAAACGGCAACAGAATTGTGCATTTTTGCCGGCTTTAGCAGTGATTTTTTTTTCTTTTTTGTGTGAGTGGCCGCCATTTTAAGGTGGCGACTACGCGTATACACACACACACATACGCATACATATTTGAGAAAGAGCAAGGCTAGCTGTGCTCTCCTTTGGCCACTTGCTTTGCTCAAGCCGCCGCCGGCATGTGAAGAGAGCAGCGCAGCTCTTGTGCCTGTGTATGTGTTGGTGTGTGTGAAGTTGATTCATTTCAAGGGTGTTGCCCCTTCACGAAAAGAGAATAGGAAGATAGAAAAGGAAGGGAGTGAGAGTGGAGAGTTGGACGAGGCCTCTCACTCGGTCTGCTGGTGTGCTTGCTTACTTTGCTCATGGTGGCCATTTTGTTAATTTGTTCGTTTTCTTTGTCTCCGTGTTCTTGCAGCTTACAAAATGTGTGACGAAGAAGTTGCTGCATTGGTTGTCGACAATGGCTCCGGCATGTGCAAGGCTGGTTTCGCTGGCGATGATGCGCCCCGTGCCGTCTTCCCATCGATTGTTGGCCGTCCACGTCATCAGGGCGTGATGGTCGGCATGGGCCAGAAGGACTCGTATGTCGGTGATGAGGCACAGAGCAAACGTGGTATCCTCACCCTGAAGTACCCCATTGAGCACGGTATTGTGACCAACTGGGATGATATGGAGAAGATCTGGCACCACACCTTCTACAACGAGCTGCGTGTGGCGCCCGAGGAGCACCCCGTGCTGTTGACCGAAGCTCCCCTGAACCCCAAGGCCAATCGCGAGAAGATGACACAGATCATGTTCGAGACGTTCAACACACCCGCCATGTATGTGGCCATCCAGGCTGTGCTCTCGCTGTACGCCTCCGGTCGTACCACCGGTATTGTCCTGGACTCCGGTGATGGTGTCTCCCACACTGTGCCCATCTACGAGGGTTACGCTCTGCCCCATGCCATTCTGCGTCTGGATCTGGCCGGTCGTGATTTGACCGACTACCTGATGAAGATCCTCACGGAGCGCGGCTACTCTTTCACCACCACTGCCGAGCGTGAAATCGTGCGCGACATCAAGGAGAAGCTCTGCTATGTCGCCCTCGACTTCGAGCAGGAGATGGCCACCGCCGCCTCCAGCTCTTCCCTGGAGAAGTCGTACGAGCTTCCCGACGGTCAGGTCATCACCATCGGCAACGAGCGTTTCCGTTGCCCCGAGGCCCTGTTCCAGCCCTCGTTCTTGGGCATGGAAGCCTGCGGCATCCACGAGACCACCTACAACTCGATCATGAAGTGCGATGTGGACATCCGTAAGGATCTGTATGCCAACACAGTGCTGTCTGGTGGCACCACCATGTACCCTGGCATCGCTGACCGCATGCAGAAGGAGATCACCGCGCTGGCCCCGTCGACCATGAAGATCAAGATCATTGCCCCACCAGAGCGCAAATACTCCGTCTGGATCGGTGGCTCCATCCTGGCTTCCCTCTCCACCTTCCAGCAGATGTGGATCTCCAAGCAGGAGTACGACGAGTCTGGCCCATCCATTGTGCACCGCAAGTGCTTCTAAGCGCTTCAAGCTTCAGGCCGGAGCAGCGGGAGGAAGTGGAGTGGCAACAGCAACAGCAAAAGCAACAACAACAGCAAAAGCAACAACAACAGCAACAGCAAATCAACATCAGCAACAACATCAGCAAGAAGAAGATACTAGAGGAGCTGCGCAATGTTATCACATCATCATCGTCGTCATGTTGTGTTCTAGCATTAATTTTATTTATTTCACACGAGATATGATATAATGCATAATATTTTTTTTTTGTTTTTTTATATACCTTTTAATATAACAACTAAATTGAAACAACAACAACAACAACAAGAAGAACATATTCTCTGCCATTCCACTTATATATGCCACAAAGCAAGAACAAGAACACACATACACTATACACACATACACACACACACATGCGAACACTCCCGGCATGACAAAAGACATCCAAAAATATTCCCCAAAAAGAAATATGAAGGAAAAAACAAAAACAAAAAACAAGCAAAAGACAACAACACCATTTATGCAAAAAGAAAAGACAAAACACAACAACACTGAGAGTTTTGTAAAATTTGAAACGCAACCTTATGTATTATTTTTTAATTATGATGTAATTATAAACAACAAAGTGAAACAAAAATATGATGAAAAGAAAAACTTAACCGGCTCTGTTTTCTGTTCTGTCTTCGCTTTGACTCCCACTGCCTTCCCTCTTACTCTCTCTCTCTACCTGTCGCTGTATCTGTTTCTGCTTTCCCCAGCCTCACTCCCTCTGCTGCTCCTCATGCTCTTCCTCTCTGTGCTCGCTCTCTAACTTCATCTCGCTCACTTTTCGCTCTTGCCGGCCGGCAAAATGCTAGCTCACATCACACACACATGCACGCACGCACGCACGCACACACATGCGCGCGAGAGAGCGAGCGAGTAGTGAGAGAGCAAACGTAGCGCTCGCTCTCTCTCGACTTTGTGTGCGGCAGCAGCAGCGGCAGCGGCAGCGCGACTGCAACTCCTGACGCAATTAATTAATATTTTAAGTTGAACTTTGTATTTATGATTGTATTTTGTACGCACTTCTAATTGCATGCGTAGAGCTACGCCCGAAATGTTCATTAAAATGTGAAATGCAAAAACCCTCGAGCCCAATGTATGTGTGTGAGAGAGAGAGAGAGAGAGGGAGATGAACTGTTCTCGTGTTGTTGGTGTTGGTGTGGGGTCAGCGAACTTTCGAGCTTCCATCGTTCTGGTAACCCGGCAAGCTCGCTCCAAATACATGCCCCTCTCCCCCTCCCGCTCATGGCATCGTTTCGTGCAGCTGCCGGCGACAGGCAAGTGTCACACATACAGGCGCACGCACACAGGCGCACACGCTAATGGCCTTAAACTTATGCTACAATGTGGAGCAGCAGCCCAGCCACCGCGTGTTCCTTCACTCCCTTCCCCATTGCACGCCGTTCCTTCGTTCCATTCATAAAAGCAAATGAGCAGGCGACGTCGACCCATCGCTGCGATTAAAGTGCCGTTACTTCTAACGCTACAGCAAATCGTTGGCATAGTTCTCCGCCGTTCTAGCCGACGCTTTCGATATGGAAATGGTTTCCAAATTACCATTGTGCCACATTCTGGCGACTATTTTCGGACCTCAAGATGCTTTTCCCAATGCTTTTCGCTCTCGGCGCCCTTCGCCGGCGTTTAAACAGTTTTAACAGTTGCTTCGCATCGTGCAAAGTGCGGCGGGGTAAAAGTTCTCCAAGTTTGTTCCATTTGAAGACTCCTATTCGAGTTGCATATTCTATGTGCTCTTCAGAATTTAGCACTATATTAAAATACCATATATAACTAAAGATCTTTGAGTATTTCAAGTCAAAACTTTGAAGTTTTGAAAATGTACACTGACTTTTTGCAGTTTATCCTCTAAAATGTGTCAATATTCCAAGAGGAAAAGCTTAGACACATTGAAAATGGTATATTTACTTTGTGAGCATGTGTGATGCAGGCAGAGAGGCGTGGCAGACCATTTAAACAGTTGGTCAGCATCAATAGCCTAGTCGGCTTAGTCGTGTCCGTATTTCTGTCCGTATGCGCATATGAACGAATCATTCTCAGCAAATAAAAGAGCTAGAGACACCAAATTTGAGACACAGGTCAGGTTCAATTTTGTCTTGCAAGCCATGCCCACCGCCTTCACTGCAATGCACTTGTGTGTGCATAATGTATGTAGGACAACGTGGGTGAATGGTATGCTGCAGTCGAGCGCACTCGAAGAAATAAAAACATAACCTCGTCTGCCAGTGCGAATTTTGTTCGTTTTGAAAGACATTTAAAATGTATGATGAATTTTCGATTAGACGGAAGAAAAAGTTCACTCAAATCGAAAATTACGAGTCATCGTCATCGCAGAAAGTTTAATTGAGGCTCGCGCATTGCATATTCATCGATATGACCCGAGCACTGGCCAGGCGACGTCAATTGGATGGATGAGCGAAGTGGATTTCCATATGGACGTGGTTGGGCCGCACTTTGGGCAATTACGTGCGAAGCATTCACGACATGGTTAGACGGTAATTGGACGGCGAACTGTACGCATCAACATGCTGATTTCGGAGGCATTCAAGGATCAGGAGATTTTCGTGACAGGCGGCACGGGTAGGTGATCGAGAGAAGGTGTTACGTGTCACCATATGTCCGAAGTACGAATCGCGACCTACACTCTATTGTCGGCAATATACGCTGTACGATCTAAGATCAAGGATCAACGATCTGCGATCGATTAAATACGATAAACGAACTACGTTCTAACATCGACGTTCTGGAACTAATAATCCACGATCTGACATCTACGTTTCAAGATCTGTTATCTTCTTTTAATGATCTACATTAAAACCAACGATCCACCTACGTTCCGCGTTCTACGGTATGCAATCTACGATTAGAAACCCACAGTTCATCGTCGTCGAGCTAGGATTAACATTTTATGATCCACGATCTGACATCTACGTCTTCGTTCAATGATCTACTGCAATCACGGACTGCGGTCTACGATTTAAGATAAACGCTCTACTGTATAAAGTCGAAGATCCCCGATCTACGTTATACGACCAAAGCTCTAAGCTCTATAATCTAATAAGATCTACAAATCTGCGTTCTATATTTGGAAATCCCTGTTCTATGTGCTACAAAATGGTCTGCGATCTGCGATCTACGATTTACGTTTTACGATCAACGATCTACATTCAACCATCTACGATCTTCATCACCGGCAGGTTTTGTTGGCAAGGCGCTTATCGAAAAGCTGCTGCGATCATGTTCGACATTGAGTAAAATCTACGTGCTGATCCGCCCCAAGAAGGGCGTGCCCGTCGAGCAGCGACTGGAGAAGGTACTGGCGAGCAAGCTGTTCGAACGTTTGCGCGGCGAGTTACCACACACACTGTCTAAGGTGGTGCCCATCGGAGGCGACTGCTCGGAGCTGGGACTAGGCATCAGCGAGACGGATTTGGCACGACTGCGAAATGTGACGATCGTCTATCATTCGGCGGCCTCTGTGCGGTAGGTGGCGTCCGCGTATCAGCGCTTTTGGTTTCGTATTCCATGCCTCCATCCCACTTGCAATCCTCTCGGTCTTCCCTCCCCTTCGATAGCTTCGACGATTCGCTGCGATCCGCCGTCCTGTTGAACACACGCGGCACGCATGAGCTGATCAAACTGGCGCTGCAGTGGAAGAAACTAAAGGTCTTTGCGCACGTGTCCACCACGTACTCGAACCCCAGCGAGATTGAGGTGGAGGAGCGCGTCTATCCGCCCTATGCAGACTGGCGCACCACCGTTAAGCTGGCCGAGACCTACGATGAGGAAACCCTGGACATCTTAAATCTCAAGTGGGTAACGCTAGTTAAATTTCAAACCCGATTGCCTATTCCATTTCTTTTTTTAGATATGGAAACTTCCAGCCGAACACGTACACCTTTACCAAGAGTCTGGCCGAGCATGTGGCCAACGATTACAAGGATCAGCTGCCCATATTTATCTTTAGACCCTCGATCGGTAAGTGCTATTAGGAAACTTGTTCAATAATAGATGCACAAGTTTGCCCAGGGTCAGGTATACATAACAAGACTTTAATGATACCAGCTAGTGTATTGATTAATTATTAGATAATACAGATAGAAAGATAGATGGGCAAGTGGTTAAGGACTTAGAAAGTCAAGTATGAATAGAAAGATACAGATAGATATGTATAGTTATAGTAATATGCATGTACATATGGTAAGATATATATAAAGGGGAGATATATATACACAGATAGGTAAACGTACTCTTCTAGATAAATCAGGTACTCGAATATTTGGTCATACACAAGAAGTCTTCTAATCGTAGTGCTTATAATCCAAAAATTTACTTTTGACCTCTCTTATATGAACACTTATTACGGACAAAAAGAGACTGTAGACTGTAGACCCACAAAGAAGGTTCAGTAAAATTGGTTACGCCGAAGAACTCTATGCTTGGAATGTATCTATCATTAAAATATTAAAATTCGTTAAGTTTCACTTAAAATACAAGTATTTTGGTCCTAATGTCCTAAGGCCCGGACATAGATCCGGATTTTTTGGGTCAAACTGTATACAGTATACAAACAGATAAGTAGATATATATAAGAAACGAATTATATGCAGATAGAGAATTAGATCTCGAACTTGAGCTAGCTGGAAAAAGAAAGGTAAATGTGGAGTCTGGTTAAGCTCAAAGCCTTGATGTACTGCTACTTTCACTTTGCAGTGATCTCGACGCTGGAGGAGCCCGTGCCCGGTTGGGCGGACAACTTTAATGGGCCGACAGGCATGCTGGTGGCCTGTGGCATCGGCATTTTGCGCTCCCAGAATTGCGATCCCCACATTGTAGCTGACTTCGTGCCTGCCGACGTGGTGGTGCGTGGCCTGATCATAGCCACGTACAAGTATCTGGGCGCATCGCCGCCCAAGCGCAAGACCATCGAAGTGATCAACTGCGCCACGTCGAACATATCGCCCATCACCATGGGCCAGGTGATCGAGATCGGGAAGCACTACATCCGACAGAATCCGTTCGAGGACACGCTCTGGCTGCCGGGTGGCAGCATTACGATGTGTCCCGTTCTGCACTTTGTGCGGGTGGGTAAACCCGGTTTGTGGTGGTGGTGGTGGGGGGTATTAGATGGGGATTGGTAATATCTATTAACTTATCGCATTAACCATATTCCTTGCAGTTCATAACGATGCACATCATGATGGCGATTGTGGTGGACACTCTGCTGCGCCTGTCCAAAGAGAAGCCCTTGTAAGTGCGCGTGACAGCTATACCTGGACGTATGATCATATATATCGTTATTTCTGCTCCTCCCCCCCTCCCCCCTCCTTTCACAGCCTCCTCAAGCTGCAGCGGCGCATTTTCTCGGCCTTCCGGGCGCTGCATGTCTTCACCATGACCGAGTGGCACTTCCAGAACGAAGGATTCAAGGCCCTGCACGACGTAGTACCGAGCAGCGAGATGTGAGTTTGGTCCACTGCATCGATAACGATCGCGATAACGATAACATACGGCTCTGCCGCTCTTGCAGCCCCGTGTTCGGCTTCATGCATAACTCGAACCTCAATTACGTGGAGTTCTTCCAGAACGGCATCCGCGGCGCCAAGGAGTTCCTGCTCAACGAGAGTCCCGACAGCAGCCGCGGCGCCAAGCTGCGCATCAAGATCTTCTTCGTGCTCGACTACCTTTTCCGCGCCATTGCCTACAGCTCTGTGCTGTACCTCGTTTACAAGTTCCTCATGCGCCTGAGCTTCTAAGTCTTACGAATATGTGCCTTTTTTTTTGTTTTTTTTTTCGCTCCGTTATTATTGGCTATGGTAAAAAATAAATAAAATTCCTAATCAAATTGTTTGAAATTTCAAAATAGCAAAAAGCGTTTTTCCTCGCCTTCAATGCGCCATCTGTCGGCAGTTGGCTGCAAGCAACACTTAACAGTCGCTGTTAACGCAGCCACTGGCGATAGCCCGCACGGGCTGTTAAGCTGGTCTATCGACGTCTCGATAGCCCGATAACACGCACATTTTGAGTATAACAGAATGCAACACTAACATTTGGCTTGCTAAAAAGCGACTAATTTTGCCGTGAAAAATGAGAAAAATATACGAAACGCAAACGGAATTAAATCAAATATGCGTCGAGCGTAATTAACGAGAGTGCACAAGTGCGGGACAATGCGAAAGGGGCATGCGAGTGCGTGTATAAGGCGTACAGCAGCAAATCAAGCCAGCACGAGCACGAGCACGCACAGTGTCCAGCGTCTTTTCCGCAATACTCTGCAAATAAACAAAACAAAAACACAAACACAAAATCGACTAATCGCAGCGACCGAGTAGTGCAATAGCAACAACAACAGTAGCGACAGTAGCGAGTCGGGAAATTGCTACAACAAATTAATTTGCCACAATTGTGGCTCGTCGCCGTAGCAGTTGTTGTTTTTGTTGCTCGCCCTGCGGCTGCTGCTATTATTGTTGCTGCTGCTGTTGTTGTAGCTGTAGCTGTAGCTGTTGTTGTGGCTGCCACTGTTAGTGCTGCGCTGTTAGCGACAACAGCGCGCGGGTGGCGCTGGCTGGGCGTCCGTCCAGCGAGATTGTTAATTGGATTAGGCCCAGCACGCAGCTTTAGTCCGCCAAAGAGTTGCAGCAGGTTTCGATTTGCCAGTGCCAGTGCGAGCGAGAGCAACTGAGAGTGTGAGCGAGAAGGCAACAGCAGCAGCACCTCGCGATGGCCACCACACAGCAGTATTCCCTGCGCTGGAACAACTACTTGCGACATCTGACCTACTCGCTGGACAACCACAGGCTGAACGACGACTTCGTCGATGTGAGTCTGTGCGTGGACGGGCGCAAGATCAAGGCCCACAAGGTGGTGCTGTCCTCGTGCTCGTCCTACTTCAAGGAGATATTCAAGGAGAATCCCCATCCGCATCCCGTCATCATATTCAAGTTCATCAAATTCGAAGATCTCAACTCGATTGTCGAGTTCATGTACCAGGCAAGCGCATCCCCCCCCATAGCAATAAGACTCCACTCCACTCCATCGATCCATCCAGCTATCAGTCCAAGTAATACGCGAATTTTTGGTTGCAGGGCGAGGTGAATGTGCAGCAGGAGGCGCTACAATCGTTTCTGCAAACGGCCGAGCTGCTCGCCGTGCAGGGCCTCACCGCCGAGGAGAAGGAGAAGCCGCAGCTGCCGGTGGCGCCGCTCATCAGCGAGCACAAGCTCATCAAGACGATACCGAGCACAATACGCGCCGTCAACGAGCAGCAGCAGCAGCAGCAGCAACAGCAGCAGCAACATCAGCAGCAGCAGCAGCAACAACACCAGCAGCAACATCAACAACAGCAGCAGCAGCAGCAACACCAACAGCAGCAGCAGCAGCAGGTTGCTGTGGCTGTGGCAAGTGTCGCTCAGACGCAGAGTGCAACTCAAACCATCGAAATACCCACGGCCACGTTGTTGCAGGCAACGGCAACGCAGGTGCAAACGCAAGTGGCAGCTGTTGCTGCCGCCCAGCTGCAGGTACAGCAGACACAGCAGCAACAGCAACAACAACAGCAGCAGCAGCAGCAGCAACAACAGCAGCAGCAGCAACATCATCATGTACAAACCACGCAGATACAACACATTCAGGTGCAAGCGGCGCCACCGCCACAGCAGCAGCAGCAACAGCAACAACAGCAGCAGCAGCAACAGACACAGCAGCAGCAGCAACAACAGCAGCAGCAGCAGGTGACGGCGCAGGCGCAACATCTGACCATATCGTTGCCGACGGCGAATACCGTGAAGAAGCGCAAGATCACCTTCTCGGACGACGACGACAACATCTACACCACCGAAACGGTCGACTATGCCGTCAAGGACGAGCAGACGATTGTGAAAAGTAAGCAGGGGCAACCGCAATGATGTGACAAATAGTCTAGATCCGATCGCATGGGTAGTGCGATCCACTGCAACCGTAACTAACTGCCAACACATACTCCTACTCAACAGCTGCTGAGATGACCTTCCTGCGGGGCACCGTCAAAATGGATATACCCGATTATATCGTGAGCGAGGTCGACGATCGGCTGTCGGACGGCGCCACGCCGCAGACGTCGCAGGATGCTACCACGGCGGCGGCGCAGACGGTGGCGCAATACTCATCCGAATACGAGATCCTAACCGAGTCGGAGATCGAGGAGAAGTATCAGGCGGACCCCGACAACGCCGAGATCGCCATCGAGATGAGTGAGTAGCGAGCAGTGCGAGTGCCCAAAGCGTGTTATCGATAAGTCATGTCTCCTCTCTAGCGCGCCTGCTGAGCACAGCAACGGCGGCGGCGAGCTCAACAACGGCCCAGGCGGTGCTCGAGGACGCGGGCAGCGCGGCGGCAGGCGCCGCCGGCAGCAACGTCTCGGTGACGCCAGTCAAAAGCGATAACAAGTCCGGCCCCACCAGCACCGGTGAGTTGCTAATAGCCAACTCGATCGATTCGATAACGATAGCCAAACTATCGGTCGATCGTTGACCAGCGAAAAGGCAGAGTTAGGATCCTTGCAGCTTTGCTGTTATTTATTTGTATATAACTATTTTTTTTTTTTTTTTTTTTTTTTTTTAAGTTGTCGATTGATTGTAATTTAATTTCGTAAGCATGAAAACGTTTCATAGTATTTGATTTTTTTTGCATTTGTATAGTACTTTTATTGGTTGTGTTTTGGCGTGCAATATGTCTCCAAAGTGTTTGTTAGTCTGTGTATCTGTGTACATGTATTGTTGCATTTGTATTAGAGCAAGTATGCTAGAGAGAGACAGAGAGAGAGAGCGAGAGAAAGTGAGATAATCGTATAATTTGTCCTGTTTTTCTGTATATTTTTAGATTCAGCCAATAATAAATGGACAGAATGTCAATTTTGCAAAATGGTTATTACCACGGTGAATCTTTGGAGACATATTCGCACCCAACACACGCCCCAACCGCCGCGCAAATGCGATCTGTGCAATAAGAATTTCAAGAACAAGTACAGCCTCAGGGAGCACATACGCATCTCGCACGAGCAGAAGCTCACCATCAAGTCGGAGAACTGATGGACGATATTCCATGTGCAGCAGCATGGCGTCAATTGAGCCCCGGCCGGACAGAGACCGCACCACACGGCGGCGAAAGCGACAGAGATGGCGAGAGAGAGAGAGAGAGAGAGCAGGAGTTAGAAAGAGAGAGCGAGAGAGAGAGAACATTACGTCCAAATAAGTGAAAGCCCACGCAAGCCACACAACATTTTGATAGAAAAATCCACAACCACATGGAAGAAACATGAAAAATACAACAAGATACATTCGCAAACACACACACACACAAACACACACACACGCACACACACACACTTTGCCAGTCATTAGCACTAACTAAATACACCTAAAGTACTAGCCAGCGTCCTCGAGCGTCAAATAGATCCATCAGAATATCTGTATCTGTGTAGCTGTGTTTACGTATTTCTCCACACACACACACACACACACGCGCACTCGATGTTGGCTAACCTAATTTGTAAGCAAAACTATTGTCAGTCAGTCAGTGGAGCTGGTATATCCCATATTGACCAAGCCATGTTATTCACAGTTATAGTCAAAGATCACACGATATGTTTATATATCTCTGCATATAGGTATGCACTTGAATCGGAAAAAAGTACATTTTGGTCGTACGAAAAGTGAGACAAAAAAAAAAAAAAACAAGAAACATATTGTAAGAAATTCATTGCAGTGTATATGTATGTATTTTCGGTTTTAGCTAGCAAAGTGCGTCGTCCCGTACATCACGAATTGTACATACTATTTAGTAGCAGTAACTAACTAACTGTAATCGTAACTCCTACAACCTAGATACAGTCTATAAAAATATATAGCTAGAGCCAAAGCCAGAGCAGGCCGTCAGTTCCGAGCTACAGTCGCTTATGTTTGTATTTATGTATGTATTTTTGCTCAACACCCACACCCGCACCCACACCACCCCACACACACAAACACACACACGCACACACTCACACACTTATACCAACAACTGCTCAGACAAATTGTATATTATCGTTGAGTTCACAACTCGATCCCGCCCCCACTTCCCCCTGTGCCCCTTTAGATAGTATACAATTTAAATTTAAGCGTATTTAATTTGATATTCTAGGCATATATTATGCTTTAATGCTCCTACATAGTTCGTTATAAATGTGTATGTATTTGTACGATTCCGATCCTTGCCATTAAGCCATCATCCCATCCCATACCCCCACCTCTCACACACACACATACTAAAGATACTATACATAAATATATATATATATACATCTATATGAACCTAGTTAATTGAAAGGCTAAATGTTTAATGAACGACTCATACGTATTATATAATATAAAATATATATTTACATATATCGTATCGACTATCGATTACAACAACAACAACTTTGATGTCAAGATCAATAAATGAAGCAAATAGAAAGAACGACAAGAGAAATATACAACTTACCATAGCAAATACACAAATCTTCGGTGTGTCGAAGTCGACAAATGCTCGAGCGGAGAACTATATATATATATGTTTTCCTGTACTCGAGCGAAATCAGTCCGTAGCTAATAACTAATGAAATTGTGAATTGCAAAACTATCGCTGCCACATAATTGTCTAGTTTCGATAACGATAACCACGATGAGAACGTGATGCGAGACTACGGAGATGTTTTCCAATTTCTACGTAAATATTTCGAAAATTCTATTTCGATTTTTGTATCGCCCGTGAGAGAAAGAGAACCAAACATGCATCCACAGTTATGCATATAGAGTATATAGTACACTATACTACACATACATATAGAGAAAATGTGAACACCTTTGGCATTTTCCTATGCGAATTGAGCAGGATTTCAGATCAAATCGAATACACATAATAAAAGCCAAGAACTATACGTATTTCCAGCTTAATAGAGCCCGATCTTTCATTTACTGTCGCAGAGCCTAACCCCGACATCGATCTGATAAAGCTTGTTAATCGATTTCAAACTCTTTTCCAGCTGCCACCGTCGCCCCTGGCGCCAGTGCCGAGGATAATGCCACAGCTGTAGTACCGCTGATCTGCAGCTTCTGCAAGCGTCGACTGCAGTCGATGAATGCCCTGCGCCGCCACATCGCCTCGCGGCACTCGGAGATCCAGAGCAAGGAGTACGAGTGCTTCATCTGCATGAAGAACTTCAAGACGAAGTGGTCCCTCTCCACGCACAACTCGCGCTTTCATCGCGACGCGAGGCACAGCAAGGAGTTGACCAAAATCGAGTTTGCCAATCATCAGCTGAACTGAGTGCGCGGAAGACGACGGAACCCGGGAGAGAGACTGAGACATGGACATCAAAATGACGATATATGTTTTTTATTTTCGAATATAATTTGTGTTAGATGCCATAGATCGAGCGATCTTGGCTTAAGGCGACTTGGGAACGAGAACTTGAAGCTATTTTCTCAGCTCTCCCTACTAATATAGTCCCAAACTACGTTTCATTATACCTTCTAGAATCTCGAGTGATTAGACTGTTTCGAGCGATATATGCGTTATAATATCGTTCAATTCTTGTTCTCGAAACTGCAATCGAGTTAGCAGCAGAAGCTCATAGCACGATTTCATTTGGATTATAATTTTAGAGACCTCACTGCAAGTTTAGTCCTAGACCAATGCCGAAGTGGAAACTCAGGCAATATAGCTCAACCGCTTTTAATTTGCTTCTCCCGAATCTCTGAATCGATCAGAGGCTAGCTGTACTATCGAATAACTATCGTGTAGTCCTGTCCTGTGCATTTAAAATCTGATCTGTTTTAAGTAGCAATTGGAATGTTTGTTCCCGTGTCGTCGTGAAGTCGAGCAATGTTAGTTGTAGTGTCATGTGTACCTAAGCCAAACGGACCATTTGAGCCGATCGAAACCGAAAAGATCGTAGAAGCGTAGTAAAAACTATAGACGATTAAACATTTTATAAAGTTTTTTTATTTTATACTTAGCTTAAAATAAGACATTGAATTTCATTATCTGTTATGCCGGCCGGCATAGCTAAACAGATCAACTTTCGAAAAAAAAGGTATAAATTTTGAGAGATACAAAAATGGATGAAAGTTACTACTTGATTTGATCGGACCGCATCAGTTTAGATCTCTGGTTGCAGTGATCTTGAGTACCGTCTGACCAGTCAATTTGGAGAATTACAAAACCTGTTGCAATAAGACCAATTAAGAAGAATGCTACTACTTCGATCTGATCTCTGGCAGCAGTGATCTAGAATACCTTCTGACCGGGAAGCGGGAAGGTCTTGCTGAAGCTAACGACACAGCTACGCAGCTCCTCCACTTTCTGCTTGATGTCCTTGTTCTCGTGCAGCGTCTTGGTGTAGTCGGCCAACTTGGGACCGCTGGAGGCCTCCGCTGCCTCAGCGCCGATCTTCAGAGCAGAGTCGATAAAGTTGACGACCTGCTGAATATCCGACTCGACCAGGCCACGCGTGGTCAGAGCCGGTGTGCCCAGGCGAATGCCCGAGGGATTCATCGCCGACTTGTCGCCGGGCACAGTGTTCTTGTTGCACGCAATGCCCACCTCCTCGAGAATCAGCTCTGCCCGAGCGCCGGTTAGACCCGCCGTGCGAACGTCGACCAGCACCAGATGGACGTCGGTGCCACCGGTGGCCACCTTGTAGCCCAAGTCGACGAGGCCCTTGCACAGCGCCTTGGCGTTCTTCAGCACCTGAGATTGGTAGTCCTTGAACTCTGGGGTCTTGGCCTGCTTGAAGGCAGTAGCAATGCCGGCGATGGCATTGTTATGCGGTCCACCCTGCAGCGACGGGAAGACGGCCTGATTGATGCGATCCTCCAGATCGTAGAGCACCTTATCGCCATTGGGCTTCGTGGTGCGTACACCTTTCCGGAAGAAGATGACACCGGCACGCGGGCCTCGCAGTGTCTTGTGCGTCGTGGTCGTCACGATGTCGGCGTACTGGAACGGCGAGGGTATCTGTTCGGCAGCGACAAGGCCGGCTACGTGGGCCATATCGGCCATCAGATAGGCGCCAACATCATCGCAAATCTGGCGGAAACGTGCGTAGTCCAGCAGGCGCGAATAGCACGAGATACCTGCGATGATGATCTGTGGCCGGAAGGACTTGGCAGCCGCCGCCAGCTTGTCGTAGTCGATGAGGCCCGTTTCCGGGTTCGTGTTGTACGGCATGCTCTCGAAGAATATCGACGTGGCCGATATCTTCTTGGTGGGCGTGAAGAAGCCGTGTGTCAAGTGACCACCATCCGGCAGATCCAGACCCATGATGCGATCGTGGGGACGCAGCACACCAGTGTAGGCCGCCAGGTTGGCTGGAGAGCCCGAATACGGCTGTACATTCACGCCCCATTCGGTGTCCTTCAGGTTGAACAGGTTCAGACCACGAGCCCGTGCCAAGTTCTCGATCTGATCAATATACTGATTGCCGCCATAGTAGCTGCAGGGAGAGAAAGAGAAGTGTTTAAATATAGCTAAGGAATAATAAACTTTATACAACCGGAATTCAAACTGCCAAATGATTAAAATAGAAATAAGAAATAATCTGTGTCTAGGTCTCCTAAAAAACTTTTGTATATATGGTAACTGGAAGAATCCATCCAATTTTTTTAGGTAAATTGAAGATCTTGCAAAATTATTAAGATAGAAAACGAGAAGAATCCCTTTAATCTCTTTTTTATAAATTGCTAAAGTATTAAGGAATAATCTGTGGAAATAAATAAGACAGGCATAATGCCTCGAGTCCTTTTTATAGAAATTGAAGATCGTAAGATCTTAATTTATTGACAGAAAGGAAACAGAAAGAATCTCGAATCAATACGCTATAAAATACTCACCGCTTGCCGGGATAACCCTCCGAATACTTGTTGGTCAGGCACGATCCCAAGCTCTCGAGCACCGCCAGAGAGGTGAAGTTCTCGCTGGCGATCATCTCGAGTCCCTCGCGCTGGCGCTCCTTCTCCTTCAGAATGAGGTCGGCGAGCTCAGGATCGCTCTCCAGTAGCGTGGCCTGCAACATTTTCTGGTCTGCCATGTTCTAGAATAAAACAAATTAAACCGTTTGATTTAAACTCGATAAGTTATCGCAAAGAGTTCGGTTGCGATCTGATGCGATCGGGCCAACGATCGTGATAGCAATGAGGTGCAACGTCGACGATCGAGAGATGTTTATGCCGCCTCGGAAAAATATTTATGTTTGCATTTATTATTTTTCACAACGCTCAGGGGTTCATGCAAGTTCACATAATATAGGAAAAATTATTTATTTTTACTGCCCTAGCGATAAGCCGCTGTGCCGACGAGCCGAGCAGCCGCTTGGAGATTGGAGGTTTCATCATGATTGATGTGGACGGAAACCGGCTCCGCCTTCGTTTGATAAGATTATTAGTGCGACAATTTCTCGGCTCGTGCAGTTGCTACGGTATGTGTCAATTACTTGGCTCCACACTGCAAATTTGTGCGAATGCACGGAATTCTAATTAAGTAAGCTCGCCTCTTCTTCTTTCACCATCGCCTAGGCCGGACCCCCTGTGGATTGCGCTCCTATTTGCGTACACTGCAATCTCGCGATCCCGTGTCAAAAGTGTCACACACCGATAGGACACATGCGATAAGATATTGCAAACAGCAATCAATACAAATAGTGGAATCGGCTACAGCAGCAACAACAAGGTCGGGTCACATGTCACTCGGGATTATCACACGGCAATAGCTGCTCTAGCACCGGCCTAACGGAAAGCCAAGCTGAACCAGAAAGGAAGAAGACTAAGATAAGATTTTCGGGGACAGTGCGGAAATCACTTCGATCTGCGCTTAGTATAGAGGAAACTGTATTTCAAATTTGTTATCTCTGCTGCGATCGTTTATAATTTCCGTGGCTTCCAAAATCCAAATCAACTTGAACTATGCCTGGTGTCTGGCATAGAGGAACCTTCGCCTAACATCGCATGATTTTATATCTCTAGCACTTGTAGTGGCGGAAGTGAACAAGTATAGCAATACTGTGGGCAATATCAGTTTATGGCATAGAAGTACCTACATCCCAAATTTTATATCCCTATCAGTTAAAGCTGTTGAGATCCACGCATTTTTACTTATAAAATCAAGCGTATTTTGATTTCGGCAGGCTGTGGGCGTGGCAAGGAAAATAAAAGATCAACTTGTTTTTTTTTGTATGTTTGTATAGTATTGAGGAACCTTAATTGCATATTTGTAAGCTCTAGGTTTCTATAGTTGCCGAGATCGAGGCGTTCAGACAGGCATATATTTTGTATGGAATTTTCTTATATATAAATATTTTGAAATTCCCTGGAAAATATGACTCACACACACACACAAGCAAATAAATCGCACATTTGCAGATTGGCAAACGCAAATGGAAATTCGACTACACGATCATTGCCAGCAGCTGCACATTCAACTGGGGCGTCGTTAGTTTCGCCAAGTGTAAAATCTGATACTCTCTCATAAATAGGGTTGTTGATAATATATTGTGGTTGTTAATAAAATATATTAAAATATAAATACTTTCGTTTAAAAATTATGTCGGAAAATTATTTTTTATATTATTAAAATTGAAAATATATTTCTATATTTGATATTTAATGATACTTTTGCATAGATCAATAATATATAATATATAAATAAAACTAATAACAGTAAGACACGGGAAACTCTCTACGGGATACGCATGATCTTGTAGTAAGTTTTGAGTGTATTTTGCATTTTAGTTGCAGCCAAGGAATATTTTATTCATATTCATCAATATATTGGAATACCGACTAATTGACGTAGCATAAAATAATTTTTGCTTGGGTAGCATAGATTAATTGCTTTATATAACGATCAAGAGCACGCATTTTTTGTGGCAGCTAAAAAACATAGCAATATTTTAAAGGGATTTTTAAATATCATCGTATTTTTATACCATTTACCCATTGAAAATGGGTAAAAAATGGTATATTAACTTTGTGAAAATGTATGTAACAGGCAGAAGGAGGCGTGGCAGACCATACAAAGTATATATATTCTTGATCAGCATCAATAGTCGAGTCGATTTGGTCATTTCCGTCTGTCTGTCCGTCCGTATGAACGCACAGATCTCAGCTATTAAAAAACTAGAGACACCATACTTGGTGGGAGTGTGCGTGTATTGAATACGCAGATCGAGTTTATTTCAAAATATTTCAGGAAAAGTAGAAAAGTTTCCGAATTTTTTTCAGGTATTATTGTAGATAATAATAATATCGACCAACACTATAAATTTAAATTCGATCGGACAATAAACATAGAAGTTATAGGCACGAGAAGTTTCCCTTACAGCAGCACAGCCCCGACGCCGACGCCGACTGAGCACTCAAAGTCTTCGTGTAGTCAGCGTGCAGTCGGCATGTGCCATTAGCGTCAATGCATGTGAATTTGTCCTCGAAAATATGCGATGCGTTGTTATTCGCCGAATAAAAGTAATTAATATTAAGAATTAGTTTTTAACAGCGAAAGGTAAATGGTATCTTACTGTCGAGTGCACTCGACTGTAGCTTTCTTCACTTGTTCAAAATAGAATATGCCATTACGATAGTTACAATATATTCGACAACCCTAGTGGGTGTATGTTACATGCGTCTCGTTTCGCTGTGTGAGTTTGAACGACTCAAAAATCCGCGTCTTCTAGGGAATAACGCCGCCACGTTTCACTGTTTACATGTAAAAATTTGACGATTGAACTTGACTTATTACATATGTATATTTATATCTGAATAAAAAAAAAATAAAATACATCGGTAATTTAAAGCATTGCTTTAATATTTGTTTTTCAAATGAGAAGATCAATAACTTCCAATTCCAACGATATTTACAAAGATTTGGCAACCCTAATGGCACGAAGCCCCCCAACAGGTACATAAGCCGGACAAGTCGTGCGACTCGTGGGCTTCCATTCGAACAAGCCAAGCACGCAGACCGGCAGCCACAGGGCGACTCAAGCCGAGCTCTTTCAAGGTCAGCTTGAGAACACGCGTTGCTAGCGAAAATACGACGAAAACAACAGCCGAAGCAGAAGCAGCAGCAACAACAAAAACGTGCGTTGCTCTCGCTCTCGTTCGCACTCACGCTTTCAGTGAGCCGAAGTGGCCGCGGGTGGGGGTGGGTGGTAGTGGGTACAACTGACACCGCTAATCTTACGTAAGCAACACTTTCATTAATCTAATTTCACTACACTTTCGGGAAATCTACACAAAGAACACACACACGCACACGAGACACACGCGCACTCAATTCGCTGCGCCGGGCGAACTTACCATGCTCCGTGTTGAAAACTGTCTGATCGTGGTCGATGTCGAAGCTGTTGCTGCTGCCGTCGTCGTCGTCGTCGTCGTTGGCGTTGGCGTCGGCATCGGCATGTTCGCCGTAGCTAGTAACGGCGAATATTGCAAAAACTTCGCTGCAGACATCGTCACGGCGAAGTTATCAGCCTGCTGCTGGTGCCTCTGCTGCGCACAGCTGTTAAGCGAGCGGCCCAACGATATGACCTGCGGGCACTTCTGGAAGTTCTGTGGCAGAAAGGCGAAGCGTACGCGCTGCATGTTGAATGTGAGAACCAACTGGGCCAGCCGAGATGCGAGGCGGGAATACGTATGTATCTTCTGTCGGCGTGCTCGGCCACACTAACGCGGAATGAAGGCACTCTCGTCCGAGTCCCCCGGCAAATATGGAATTTGATAACCTTTGACCTGCATTTGGGTTTCATTGTGATAAGCCACTAGCCGTGCGGTTGGTGTGTGTGCGTGTGTACGAGTGTGTGTGTGTGTATGTGCGTGTGCATGTGTTTACTTGCCCCTTAAACGGCACCGGCAACGAGCTGCATGCAGGCTGGATGTTCAGGTGTTGTACATGTTTATGATCTATCGATAACTTTCATTGAATTTGGATAGCGCATTACAAAAAAATAAAACTGAAAAGTTCTACAAAAAAATATGTTTTTTTTTGTGCCGATGCTCTGCCTGCCCAGTTGAAACTAATCACAACCGTATTAGCAAATTTTTTAAGTCTCCATTTGAAAACGTCGGCCTACTGCGTGCCTAAACCGCGCTGCGCCTATCGATAATCGCAGCACAACCCTGTGCGAACAGTGCTCGACAGCGCGTGTGTAGTGTTTTTGCACACTGCACATGCTGCGGCTGGCGGCAGGCAGCAGCAGGCTGATAACACTGCTCAGTTGGTTTTGAACTGTTTAGCCGGTCGGTCGGAGGTCGGCAAGCGACTGCGATTGCTACTGCGATTGTAGAGAGAGCGAGAGAAGAACAAGAACTCTTTGAATTCATATGCGCCAATGCAAAAAGCGCGCGCTGCAATTTTTTTTATGTTGACATTTTTTGTTGCAGTTATTGTTGATCTTAATGTTGTTATTGCCGAAGCAGCGAATTGCTTGAGAACGCAGAAGTGTTGCCAGCAAATGTATGAATGAATTTGTTGCAGAAGTGAACGAACTAAGCGAATCAAGCGCGAGAAACCAAATAAAGAAAGGTGAGAAGAAACACAAATTATTTATTTGTTGTTCAAAGAAGGCCGCAGCAAGATCACAGCACAACAACAACAGCAACAACAACGGGAACTGTTTAAAGGTGGAAATGCTATTTTTAGGCAAAAATGTTGTGCTTTTAGGTTTCGTTTTTTATGCCATTTACCCATTAAAAATGGTCAAAAGTGGCATATCAGCTTTGTGCAAGTGTATGTAACGGGCAGAAGGAGGCAAAGTATATATATTCCTGATCAGCATCAAAAGTCAAGTTGATTTGGCCATGTAACTTGTCCATTTGTCCAATTTTAACCTGGCTTACAAAAACTAGCGACACGAAATTTTTAAGTCACACGCAGTTCAAGTTTATTTCAATATTTTGAATGCCACGCCCAGGAAATCCGTTAAGCGTTGTTTTTAGCTGCAATAATAAGTAAAGTTTAATAGCTGCAACATTATTATTTGGCACACAGCTAGCCAAGTATAGTGTTGACATTCACTCCAAATTACAGCTCGATCGGACAATAAACCCAGAAGTAATATGTGCCAAAAGTTTTCACACACGAAAGTAGCGCAAAGCCACTTACAGCGCGTTTGCTTGACTGTATGTGTGGAATCGGCACGTGCGCACAGTGTCAAAGTGGGTAGGCGGTATCTAACAGTCGAGCGCGCACTCGACTGTAGCTTTCTTCACTTGTTTGTTTTGAAAATTTCTGCGTGTTCATAATTGTTGCTGTTCCTGGTGTTTATTAATTATTTTTTTTTTTTTTACTTTTATTTATTTATTTATTTTATTTTGTTATGTTTTCTGCCAAGTGCATGTGTCAAAAATCAAGTATTACGATAAAATTGCGTTGTTCTTGCCGGAGAGCAGATTTCCGGGTTTGTTGACTCTGTCCCGCCAGCTGTGGCATTTGTATTTTCGATTTGGTCGAAATTTATATAAAAATGCGAATTTAGTTTTTCTATTGGCCACAAATAATCGTACTTGCTGTCGTTGTCTTTCTCCTCTCGCGCCGCACACAGGAAGCGGCAAAAAGCAGCGGTTTTCGAAGTAAATTCCATTTACAAAAAATTATTGCAGCTCAGCGAAAAAAAAAACTGAAATAAATTCGTGAAAGAAAAACAGAACAAAAGGAAGTAGATTAAAAAGTGTCTGTGCTGTTTTATTCGAGTTTTTTGTTTGTTTTATTTCAGTTTTCTGTTCGGTGGTAATTAATTTTTTTGCTAGCCTTTGATATTTTTCATGCATTGTTGTTGTTGTTGTTGTTGTTTTAAGTTATCTTTTTTTTGTTTTGTTTTGTGCGGCTCAGTCAATTATAAGAGGCCGAGTCAAAGAAGGAGCGAACGAGAGCGGAGCGGGAGAGCGAGGGAGAGGGAGAGGGAGAGAGACATCAGCAATTTCCGCCTTTCCCGCAAAATGATCCAAGCAATTTGCAATTGACTTTTTTGTTTGTTATTGCTGCCCATTTTTTCTGTATTTTTTTTTACAACTTTAACTTTAATTATACAAATGCCGTGGACGAAGAGTGTGAGCGAAAGAGAGCAAAAGAGAGAGCGAGAGGGAGAGGGAAAAACAAGAAACACGCAAAATTAAAATTGCAAATTGACGAGGCGGCGGCACTCGCAGTCGACGCAACGTGCTGCGCTGCTGTCAGTTTGCTGTTTGTTTTTGTCCGCTGCTTTATTAGTTTTTTTGTTTTCATAACGACATTCGCAGCGCGCGCAGTCCCACTGTCCAATTTGGTGTGTTAATGTGCCTGTGTGTATGTGGGGAGGAGAGAGATTACTGTGTGTGTGTGTGTGTGTGTGTGTGTGCCGCGTGCTGCAGGCGTAAGTGTGTACGTTTAGATGCGGGCTCAACACACACACACACACGCGTGCAAGCAGTTCAGTTACACGTACGCTCGCCAAATTTCAAGTTCATTGCAAAACAACAACAACAACAGCAGCGCAGCAGTGATGCTTCGGACAGAGTAACGCGGAGAGAGCGCAAGTTTTTGTTGTTGCTTTTGCTAACAAACTTCGAACAAATTTGTTGTTGCCCAAAAGGAGGCCACGCAAATGTGTAGAAGTAATTGAATTGAGAGAGTAAAATTCGTAGATCCTGTGCCCTGTGTGTGTATGTGTGTGTGCGTAGAGCTTGCAGTTTAGAGTTTCGTATTGAAACTGAGAATGATAATTGGAGGGGGGAGGGGGGTCAGAAAACATAACAAATGCGGTATAAATTCTTTTTGCTCTTCGCCGCGTTTCTTCTTCCACTTGTGTGTGTGTGTGTGTGTCTCTGTATTTTGCTTAGCTCACGCGAAATTTACCGAAAGTTTTTTCCCCTTTTGTTTGGTCTTTAATCTTTTTTAGCTTCTTGTCTGTGCGTGCGCGTGTGTGTGTGTGGCTGTGTCTGTGTCTGTGTTTCATATTTAGAAGAGAATGCTTTTTGCGTCTTACGCATATTTTACGTGTTTCGCGCTCACGCATTTCGAAATGTAAAAAGTAATATTTTCATATTTGTATGTTTGTGTGTA
Source organism: Zaprionus bogoriensis (assembly GCA_035046045.1). Lineage (NCBI taxonomy): Eukaryota > Metazoa > Arthropoda > Insecta > Diptera > Drosophilidae > Zaprionus > Zaprionus bogoriensis. The sequence continues at coordinate 186,246 of JAWNOI010000174.1, forward strand.
CATATGTATGTGTGTGCATATTTATGTATATGCTTGTGTGTGTTATAAGACTGTATTTCTCTTTAGTTTTATTTTGGAGTCGTAAACTTTATGATCTAGCGAAATCCGAGTGGGCAAAGCCAAGCCAACTTTTAGATACCCTGTAATCGCGCTTATATACCCGCTTATACGAACTCCGCTTCAACAGGGTATGGACAACATTTTATTAGATTCGCCAGAATTTGTGCGTTTTTTTCGGGGATTTTTTTTTGGTAATTGGTGTCCATGCGTTTCAATCATTATTGTGGCTTGCTATTATTTTGACTGCCTCTCTCTTTTCCTCTTCTCTCTCTCTCTCTCTCTCTTCTTTCGAATGCCATTAAAAATGTGAGTAAAATCAATAATGAAAATATAAATACACAAACAAATTCATAACTGTACATTATGGGTATTACATTATATACCCCTAGCTATGATTGTGCAATCGTACTCCGGGAAAAAAGACAATAATAAACTACAAACACGTTGCGCAAATTTTGCCAGATAAAAAAGTTTTTCAAATTCTCGCAAAACTGTGCGACGTGCAAATACCCTGTGCAAATCTTTAGCCAGTACAGGCATAATAGAGCCTATATTTCTTTTGCAATTTTTGCGAAGTCAAAAACTTAAAAATAAGCTGTAAAAAAGCAATTCACTCGTTTTACATAATATCTGCTCCGATGCTGGAAATAAAACTGAATTAACGGAGTTTCGTATTGAGCTTTGTTCGTACTTCCACGTCGCGCTTTGGCAGTCTACCCCTCGAGTGTGCTCAAAATGTGTGGCGTACAAAAACGCGCAAAAAGTAGCAACAGATAAATATTGAAGTAGAAGAAGAAGAATGACAAAAAAAAAAAAAACAAGAAAAAAGAAAATAGTGGAGCACAATCAGAGTTAATTTTTTTTTTCTATTTTTTGTCTCGATGTGCGAAAGATAAAAACTATTTCCGTTGAATAAAAGCGAAGCAAACAATAGAAATCGAATTAAAGAGAAAAGAAACCAAAAATATTCGCGATACGCGTTCGTGCCTCTTCTCTCTCGCTCTACTCGCCACTCTCTCTATCTCTCTCTCCCTCTCTCTTTCTTTCCATGTGTTGCTGTCTCTGTTTGACAGCCTGCTTGTTATCTGAGGGCCACAAACGTGGCTCACAAAGGTTTTCCCGCAATACAAATAATGAGAATCGGACAATTGATTAAAATTCTGATTCAATTAATTTCGTCGTACAGAAGGTGTACTGAGAGAGAGAGAGAGAGAGAGAAATAGCATATGTACATATGTATTGTTTGGTCACATTGCAAGACACATTCCAAAAAACGTGCATTTATTCGATTCGAAATTATGAATCACAAAATTGAATGGAGTGGAAAAATATAAGAAACTCGTGCAAAAGCTTTGCAACTCACGATCTCTGTGCATATCGACTATGCAGAAGATATACCCGCTCTGTCACGCATCTTACTGTTTTTGGATTCCTCCCCAAAAACTAACCAAGTTACAGTATTTCTGTAAAATCTCCTGTAAATACTAAGGGGGAATTTACAAAATTAAAAAATTAAAATTTACTTATAAATAAAAAAATAGTATGTAAAATAACACACATATTCCTAAGTCTTATCAAACTAACAACATTTGAACTGAAAGTTTGTAGTATTGTATATCCGATAAGTATACTAAGGATTAACAACAACCCTGGAAAAAGTTAGGGGTGACTTTTTTGCAATTTAGAAGCGATTTTCAAATTCTCCAAAAAATTGTCGTGAAAAATACGTTACAAAATTATGAAGGACTAAAAAAAAACGTGCAGTTTCCAACCCGTTTATACGGACTTATTCCAAAATATTTGTAAAATTTCGCTAAAGAGAAGAAAAAAGAACAATCCAATGAACGTGCACAATTTTCAGTCAAGTCTTTATGTACTTAAAGCTTGTAAGTCTATAGTATATGGAAATAACGTTACAAGATAGATTGCATCTGTTCGGGATACCCAACACAAACTCATGTACATAGGTACATATGTATGTATGTATGTGTATATAGAAATCAGGGCTAACGGGCAATAAGTCGCTGGCGACAAAAAACGGTATACACTAATACATAGGAACATATGTACGGACGTATACGACCGTGTACATGTGGAGGAATGAAAGAAAATATTAAAACAAGGCAAACATCACCAGCAAAATAAAGTCGAGCAAAAAGCATTTAATTTATTTACCCCGCCCACCGTAAGATCCATTCCGGGCCAACCCAACTGGCAGCTCGCCGTCGTACGTCCTAAGTCCGCTGCTTCTCGTACCGCCATCTACCATGCTCTATCCCCTATCTGCTATCCCCCCTTACCCCCAGCATTTCATTGTCCCATCGTCGTCGTATCAAGAAAAACAAGCAAAAAAAAAAAAAAAAAAAAAAAAAAAAACAGGCAAAGAAAGAGCTCTCGTTTTACTGTTGCTCGGTTTTTGCCTTTTTGGCGCGACCAGAAAACTACTCTCAGCACAAAAAACAAAAATACAAAAAACAAACCAAAAAAAAAAAAAAAAAAAACAGAAGAGAGAGAGGAGAAGCAAAAAGAAAACAACAAAAACAAAAAGGAAAAAATCCCAAACTGAAACTGAACTTTACATCAGGCATGCAAAGGAAAGACGCAAAAGGAACAACAGTAAAAACTTCATTTATACTTTGCACTGAACAAAATAACAAGTGGCCAAGCCCGAGCTCGAGAACCCGAGTCGAGCTAGCAGTGCTTGTTATCTATATACCCTGCCAAAAGTGTGGCTATATGTCAGCGCAGCAGGACATTTTGTTACACAGCACAAGAAGCGAGACACTTGTGCAGCTCCCGCGTTGACTTTTAGGCAGTTTTCAAATTCACTAACTCGATTACTTGGCAGTGAAGCAGCAAGTATTGGTAGCAGTGTTCTGATTGCTACCAATACTTGCTGATTTGATTTAAGTAAATTTAAAATAGTATTCCGCGACATATCACTCAAATCCAGTAGCTTTGACAGCGAAAATATGCCGTCAAGTTTAATTTGAATCACGCAAGTTACTCGCATTTGCAAGTGATTCGATTGGAACTGCAGGCGGAGAAGGCTGTAGAACCGCTAGAATAACCTAACGCGACTTTAAGAATGTTTTTTCATTGAAATTTCAGTTTCGAATAATTCGCAAGTTCATTTGAAATCAAGTGAGTTACTCGCATTTGCGAGTGATTCATCTGCATGCAAAGACATGCAACTCTTCTGCTTTCGAAGATATCCTGTAGTCGGTGTTGCAGTGAAAAGTTTCCCCACGTTTTATTGTTTTGTTTTTATATGTGTGGGGAGTGTTTTTTGTGTTTTTTTACTTGCATATCTTATATAATATGCATGGTACATACATAAATACGTATGTGTGGGAGTGTGCGTGTGTGTGTGTGTGTGTGTTGGACACCCACGCAACAAGAAAGACAAAGAGGGACCGAGAAAGTGCGAGAAGGATGGAGACAGTGAGTAAATCACTTGAATCATTCGCCATGCGAATCGCTTGTCACTATCGAACACATCTCAATATTCACATTTCCTGGCAGAGCCATAGGGGGGCAGTACGGGGGGTGTGTGCGTAAGAGCGATAAGTCGCCTTCAGTTTTGCGCTGCGACATTGTCCCGAACAGAATTGGAAATTTTTCCATTTCTTTTTTTTTAATACGCAAAAAGCGACGATTCATGCCATAAATTACAGAGTACTCACCGAAAATTGTTTTTCTTTCTTATGGAAACCCAATTGGCCGGGTCTCAAAGAGTCCTCAGGTGGCACACAGTATTCTCTGCAATACCATGTGCTAGATCCTTGAAACTGTTTAGTTTCTTACAGCTGCTGAATTACTTAAAATTAAACTTTGAATACGAAAACTGTCAATTCCTTAAAATAAATAAATTGAGCCTTTGTATTTATACACATTACTGTAACATTATTATGACAGTATAAATATCATCCAATCTCAAAATTTAATTAAAGCAGCAAACGATATGCAGACGTAAAACTTAAGGATGACTCTATACCCTATCTTTGTCTGGCAAGCGTATTCAATTCGCGTTGTTAATTTGAGTTTTTAAGGTTATGTTTGCTCAACTTTACACCTTTTTTTTTTAGGTTTTAGTCTTCGCCCATTTCAAGGAGACGCCAAATGATAATTGCAATTTCTCATCATTCGCCATCGTCTACATCTGCGTTTTATATTTGTCGAGTTTTTTTTTTGAGGTTTTTGGTTTCCACTAATTTGTTTTTTTATCTGCTCTTGATTTGAAGTCTGGTTTTTTTTTTATATTTTTTATCTTTGGCGCAATTTGTAGCGATTTGGTGTGTTAAGTTGGCTGCAGTGGAAAAAGATTTGATCAGTAAATGAATTCATATTCCATCATCAATCTCAAGCAACAGAATGGGTTAAAGGGAAAGTGGAGACAGATGGGGAAAACAATTTATTGGAATAGAGATACAGATACAGATATAGATACAGATAGTTAAATAAAAGCAGATAAGATAAAAATCTAAAGCTAGAAAGGTGAATATAAATAGAGAGAGAGAGGGTAAAAGGAGAGGGAGAGAGGTGAATAAAAGAGAGAGAGAGAGAGAGAGAGAGAGAGATGGATAAAAGAGAGAGAGATGGATAAAGAGAGAGAGAGAGATGTAGATAACAAGATAAAAATACAAAAGTTTTTAAGAGTTAGGGAGAGAGAGCGAGAGGCAGATAGGCTGGCGTAGAGGGAGAGTGAGATGGTGCGCAGTGAAGAGCAAGGTAGAGAGTGGGAGTGGGGAAAAGAAAGAGAGAAGTATATATAGGGATGGAAAGAAATATATAGTTAAAGAGGAAGTGAGAGATGGAGAGATATTGCAAAAAAAAAAAATAAATGCAGCGTCCGTGGACTGCTTTAAGCTTTGGGTTCTCTCATGTCCTGCTCTTCATCCTTCTCTTTCCGCTCTTGATATTGCTGTCTATATAGTTTTTCGGTTTGCAGCCGTTTGTGGAGGCATAAAGATAATATTGAGTGTACGTTGGGCGCAAAAAATATGATAAGTAAGGAAAAAGGGAGGAACCCGAGAAACAACCGAAAAACATGGACATAAACAAACTTGCGATGAAAAAGGAAGAGAGGCTGGTGAAGGGAGAGGGGGACAGGGTGGTGGTCGTCTTGTCAGCAAAGTTACAAAAAGAACAAACGAAAGAAAAAGCCGCGTATGAGTTAGAATCTTTGGACAAAGCTAACGTACTTACAGATACAAGATACAAACACAGACATTCGTACACACACACATACACACACACACGTACAGAGAAAGAGCAAAAAACGATGACAGTTTTCTTGATGAATGTGCGCGTTGCTTCCCGAAGTCGGAGACCACATAAAGATTGCTGCTAAGTCGCACTACCAGCAGCAGCAGCCACAGTAGCAGCAGCACCTCCAGCGGCAATACCAGATGAAAGAAGAAGAATCCTCAGCAGAAGCTGCAAGCGAGTTTTTCCCCATTTCGCAAAAAGTGTTTTGTATCTTGCGAGAGCTCTTTCGCTTTTCATGCCCAACCGAAAACCCACAGAGCTACAGCCACCTGCAAGACCTGCAATGCGCCACCACCGCTCCCGTCGCCGCCCCCTTGTCTTTCCGCCTTCCTCGTTCTCCCCAATGCAACCCACCTTTATGCGGCAACTGCAGCGCAGCAACAGCAGTAGCAGCCGCTTTTCCTTTTCTTGCTAGGTTTTTCTTTTCAGCTCCGTTTGCAGGTCTTCAAGCGGAAGCTATTCAAATGATTTGTCCAAAAAAAAAAAAAAAAAAAAAAAAAATAGATTAGAACGGGTTCAGCCTCTGTCACCTGTCATTGCACCAGCTCACTTTATAATCTCTCTGCGGGAACCAGTTGAGTTCTTCGCGGGGGTTTTCCGAGATACCCAGCAAAAAATGGGGTTTTTTCAGTTCAATTTTTGTGTAGCGTTGCAGCAAAGCTGGAGCTTTGTATTTTCAGTTTCATTTATTGTACTGAAGTTTGTAGAGATTTTCCAGTTGTCAAAGACTTGGGATCGTTCCTTTCAAATTGGCGTTAGAGTAAAAAATAGTTTCCTGTGCCGGCAAATGTATTTTCAGCTTTGCTTTCTCCATAAATTTAAGTGCAAGATAATAGAAAATCTTTTAGCAATTTTATGATGTATATATTTAATCGCATTTCCTACAGCAAAAGTATCTGTTGAATACACTCACTTTATCTGCATCAATTGTAGAGGAAATCGTGAATCTTAAATGTCATGAGCAGACCGTATATCTCCCAAATTCTGTGTGCCGGGTATTGCGTAGTCGGAAACAAGAAACAGACAATGCTACATTCTAATTTATTTTTGCTCAAGTTGCAAATCCCCAATTTTGCTCGTATCTAATTCCATCCAACAATCTGATCTTAGCTGAGGTATTTCCCAATGTTGTTGCTGTTGTTGTTGTTGCTGCTGAAGCCCTTCGCTCGATCTGGTTCTGCAGCTAGGACTCTATTTATGGCGAGTCCTGTTTAGCGTTCGTCTTGGCTGAGGAGGTTCAGCCACCTTAGCCGCAGCAGCAGCACTAGAAGATACATTTGTATCTGTATCTGCATCTGTGTGCGCCAAACTGGACGCAACGCGTTCTTGTCGTTGCTGTTGCTGCTGTCTCTGGAAATTATTAGATTTTGTGTCAGCAACAACAACAACAACAGCAACAACAATAACATTTCAGAAACGTTTCGCCAGTGGAAGCGGCATAAGTCAACACTGCAGAATGGCAGAGTCTGGCAAAAAATAATAAAAAACGTAAAAAACAACGTAAAAAAATAATAAAAAACACGACAGCCAAAGCGGAAGGCGAATGCACTTGGACTTGGAGAAGCAACAGCGGCAACAACAACACCAACAACAACAACTACAACAATAGTTGTAGAGCATCGTAAAGTCGCAAGTTGTTGCTTGGGCTCCAGGTTTTTTTGTTGCTGCTGATGCAGCTTGTTGCAGTTGCAGTTGTTGTTGCTGCTGCTGCTGTTGTTGTTTTGAAAACATTTTATGATGTTGCTCACAGTCCATCGCTGTGGCAAAAGGTGCCATGCGTAGCTGCTGCTGCTTCTAGCTGCAGCTACAGCTTCAGCATCAGTTGCAGCTTTTAAGATACACACAGAGATGCATTCTCATTGTCCATAGAGATGTGTCACTAGCTGACTGTAGGCTAAGCCACAGGAAATATATCTTGTATATATATAAACCTGAAAGCTTATGCGATAGCAAATTTTATTACACTTTAGAAATAAGTACGTTTTTGAAGACTTGATCATAAATCAGAGCTGCCTATAGTATTTATAGATATTGACAAAACCAACTTAACTTAACCAACATAACTATATCAATAAAATATATCAACGTTAAATATAATTTTGAACTCATAATAAACACTTTAAATAATTGAAATGGTGTCAAATTTTTTTTTAAATTCTTGATAAATTGTCTTCGATGATATTTTAAGTTGGAGGGAGTGTCAGCAGCCACCATATACTTGATAGATATTGAGCGTGAATCAAAGTGCCTACAGCCTTTGACGATATCGAAAGATCAAATGCAGTCAGCAAAATAAAAAAAATATATATAAATAATTTAATGTTGTTAGTAATATATTTATATATATTTATATTTTCTTTAACCGCCATATTCTATATTCCTATTAATATATATTTTCCAATTTAAATTTTCTACTAAATTCGTAATTGATATTATTATTATATTAAGCACGACACGCGCCCATCTCTAATCGCACGAGGAAGTGTTATTGCACTTGGCCTCCGCTCGCAGTGGATGTTGCTGCCATTGTTGTTGTTGGGGACTAGACTTGATCTTGGACTTCAATTTGGACTCGTAGACTTGGACTATCTGCGCCTGCGTGCCCAGTTCCTTGGCCCAGGCCCAAGCCCAGACACAGGCCCAGGCGAAGCGATGACTGCCTTGCACACACGCGCAGCTTCCATTCGCAAAGAAAAGGCCCGAAAAAAATTAAACAACAACAACAATAAAGCCTGCGGCAACCGCAGACGTTGCTTGCAACGCTTTGGGGACTTTGCGTGTTGTTGTTGCCGCATTTTGCAATTGGGATTCGAGTTGAGATTTTCTTTCGCTTTCGGTGGGACTTTGCTTTTTGCCAATCGCTTCGATTTGCTTTGGCAATTTCCCTTCCATTTCTTTATTACTCATTTGTTATGTATTAATAATAATAATAAAAGCAACAACAACAACAGCATCAAAAGCGAAAAAAGCGCAACCAACTGCAGTTTACCAAGACACCGAAATGCAGGCGAAGCCAGCAAAAGTCCAAGCATTTCAGATACTTTTGAAATTTGTGTATGCATACTATATATATACATATTATGTTCATCATATTTTCATAATATTTTCATAATCATAATATATATTCACTACATGTGTTAAAATACCATATACATACATGATAATACCTTCCCGTCGAAGAGATAGACTGTATCTACATATATTCCTGCTGAAGTTACCTTTCGTAAGCTCCCATTTCCTTGTAATAATGAAGCACTTTCCATGTTTCCAATGGCATAGCTCGATTGGGGCTTTTATTCGCTTAGGGTATATCTGATGCGGCACCTTGAAGATGTTCTTTTTGCTTGTTTTCCATTGAATCGATTTCAAATGCGTTTCTTATTCGATTTCGACTCGACTGTTGTTGTTGTTATCGTTTTCGCGGTTTTAGCTATTGGCGCAACAACAAACTGCGAAACTGCTTATTCATTTTCTCGCCTCTGCCCCGTCGTCATTCGCTGTTTATTTATAAGAAAAAGAAAAAACTTGCTCGGAGATTCGATGTTATTTCTAGGTTTTTTAAGCCGTTTTTTTTGTTTTTTTTTTTTTGCTTTTTGTAATCATCATTTGGCTGTTTCATTATTTAAGGCTGCTCTTGATTCACTCTACAATGTGCAGGGTATTTTTAATTTTTGTATAACTTAGAAAATACATCCAAAAATGTATCTATAAATTGCACAAGTCTTTGAAATATATTAAACTGGAGATGAGAGCTTATAAATTATTTTCTCGAAACTTCCAGGAAAATTGAAGTATCTTTCTAACTTTTTTTTTTCTAAAAAAATCTCAGTTAAGCAGCTTGCCAATCTATCTTGTAGTTTATTTAGCAATATAAATATTGTAACTTACAATAACAAGCATCTCTAAGACTTAAAAGTAAATATGCACAGATATAATTCAAAAGGTATATGGCTCTTCCCATATTTTACCCGTTAACCGTTGCAGCTGAGCCAATATCTATAACTATTTGTTAACAAGCTTCCGCATCGATCTCTCGAATCTTTTGAAATTTTTGGTTTTCCCCCACGACGTTTTGCGACTTGTTTCAGTTCGAGATACAATTGTTTTTTGTATGGGCGAGAAGTGGCGATAGTGGGGGAGAAGGTCAGGGAGACTGAAAACCGAGTGGGAGGTAGAGTATTTATGTACTTGTGATTACATAAGTATAAATATAAATTGTATACAGAATCGTACATACTTGTGTGTTTTTTCCATTTTCCCTGTTTTTTGTCATTTGTTGTCCCGTGCACGAGTTTACTACCCCAACATCCCCCACCCGCAGCACCACCCCCATCACAACACACCCAGCCCTGCAGTCCCCTCCCTTCTGCTTCATTCCCTATCGCCGCACTGTGCCTTCGCTCTCCGTTAGCACATAAATTTATATTACAGTTTTTTGCTTCGTATGAGAAAGAAACAAAAGCAAAAAACGTTACAAAAAATACAACAACAAGAAAAACAAAAAAATAATAATAAAAAAAGCCAACCAGCTCACAACAAAAATAGCGACGACGACAACAACAACAACAACAACAACAACGACGTCGACGACGACGTTAAAAAATTATACAAATTACAAAAGCATCTGGAAAAAGAAAGAAAATTGCTCTGGCAGAGGGAAACGGATTTTACATGGCATGAGTATCTGTGCCTGTGTATGTGTGTGTATGTGTGGGACCGAATATGCGTGTGTGCGTACTTTGACATCATATACAAGTATTATGTACATTCGTACACATCTTTTGCCTAGTTAAAAGTCACAGTTTCCTTTGTGGTCTTAAAAAGGGATTCGAAAAGAGAACTCCCTACAAAGTTACATACACGCACAAATATATACACATGTTTGCAGAAGAACTAATTGGCAAAGTCTACGAGAATAACAAGATTTTAAGTTCAAGCTCAAACGGCTTGAAAGTTTTGTTTTGCGACGTTGAGATCGAAAAAACCCAGAGACTTTGTAAAAAAAAAATCCCAGAGTATAGCAACTTTTTTTATACAATAATAAAAAACCCAATCACTGAAACTACTATATCCACAGTTATCTTGAGGGGGTACCTTCCATCGTGTAGAGTTTTTGTACTGTAACATCGCACGATCGATCGGCGATACCTTTGATTTGAATATATTATTTCGCGATATCTACAGATACTCATACACATACACAGATACAGATAGATAAGAAGATACACATACAGAAACACCTACAGATACACATACAGATACATCTACAGATACACATACAGATACAACTACACATACATATACACATACAGATACACATACAGATACACATACAGATACAAATACAGATACATCTACAGATACACATACAGATACATCTACAGATACACCTACAGATACACCTACATATACACATAAAGATACACCTACAGATACACATGCAGATACACATCTAAATACACATCCAGATACAGATACAGATACAACTACACATACACATACAGATACACATACAGATACACCTACAGATACACCTACAGATACACATACATATACAGTTACCTATACGTATACAGATACAACTACACATACACATACAGATACACATACAGTTACACCTACAGATACACATACATATACATATACAGATACGCATACCGATACACATACAGATACACATACAGATACACATACAGATTCAAATACAGATTCAAATACAGATTCAAATACAGATACAAATTAAGATAAACATTCAGATACATATACAGATACATATACAGATACAGATATATAGATATATAAACATTCAGATACACATACAGATGATTGAGTATTCGAGTTCCTCTGTCATTTGCTTGCGCGTGGGTGGTGGAGCTTCAAGTTGGGTAAGGTCTGGGCATTGTAAGGAAGAATGGGTGGGAGAGGTGGGTAGCGTTGCGGGTGTAAGAGGAGTAACGACTGCAGCAGTTTTTTCCGAAACAAAAATCGCGAAACTTTTGAAATCTCCAGCCTTTTCTTGTGTTTTTGTGTCTGACGTGGATTTTTAATACAGCAGGAGGAACAAAAAAATGAATAGTGAAGGAGAGCAGAGCACACACACGAACACATATAAAAGGAGAAAGACACACACACACATGTGCTGACACACACACACATATATTCACACAGAGAGAGAATGCCATACACTTTTTATATGGAAAACTGTGTACCTTTCATTTAAGTTGACATAAAAATCGATATTTAAAAAAAAAGGATAAAACCATAAAAAACGTCAAGTAAAAAAAAATTACAGCTTAAAAAACAGGCAACAACAAAAGCAACAAAAACAACGGTACAGTGGCAGCAGCAGAAAATAAAGAGCGGAGAAAGACAGAAAATGAAAATAATAATAAAAAAGAAAAAAAAAAAAAGAACGAAACGGTCGTTATGCTTTTTTCCGCTGTGCTATGTTCTCTGGCGCTTTTTGTGTTTTTATTTATTTTCAGTTTTTTTCTTCTCGCTTTTTACTTTTTTTCTGCTGCTGCTACTGCTGCTGCTGAAGTCGCCGCGCTGCTGTAATGTCTTTTTTCATTTTCCGCTCGCAACCTTTTTGCGTCACGGCCCTACTGAAGCAGCCCCTCCGTACCGTCCTTCTGCCCCGCCACCCTCCTTGCCTTACCGTACCGCCCCGAACGCCCTGTCCGCCCGTTACGCTCGTGAAGCCAACGACGTTTCTTGCCTTATAGTAAAAAAATTGAAGACAAAAAAATGAAGAAAAGCTCTTCCGGTAACATGACGAAACTGAAATACCCTATGCTAAACATGAGCTTTGACTTGATATATGCATCTGAAACTGCGTTTTTGCAACTTTGGAGATTTATTTAAATAAAATGGTGACAATTTTAATCTTCAAAGTGTGTGCCTTCAGAAGCCACACATTTTGCCCATCTTTCGGCCAATTTATGAATTCCTCGCCAGAAGAATTCCTTTTCCTTGGAGCTAAACCAGTCTTCTAGCCAATCCTTAAGGTCTTCATAGGAATCGAAGCGCAGGTTGGCTAATCCGTGTCCCAAACTGGCGAACAAATGGTAATCTGATGGAACCAAGTCAGGTGGAGCCGGGTAAGGCCTCCCAGCCAAACGTGGCTACCAATTCCTTGGTGCCTCTTGCCCGGTGTGATGGCGCGTTGTCGTCCAGAGGAAATGCTTTGTGCTGCCTTTTTGCGCATTCTGGGCGTTTTTGGAGCAGCGATTCTTTCAATTCTTCCAATTGTTGCTGGTAGCGTTTGCCATCAACGGTTTCACCCGGTTTTAGGAGCTTATACCAAACGATTCCGGCCTGATCTCAGAAAACGCACAGCATGGCTTTGTGGCCGAAACGGCTTGGCCGAGATTGGGATTGGGCCAGCTGGCGTGGGCTAACATAGGATTTTTTTCGTTTGGGGTTTTGAAAATAGATCCTAGATCCCAGTGACAATGCAATGCAAAAATGACTTCTTTTTGTACCGTTCCAAGAGAATTTCGTAATTTTTTTTTCTGTTCTCTTTTTGGCGTTCATTAAGCTAACCCATCTGCCGACCTTTAAAATTTTTCGCATGGCTTTGAGGCGTCTTCCAACGGTGCTCTGGTCAACATTCAATTGTTCTGCTAGTTGTTCTTGGGCTTGGCCATCGTCCTGATCAAGCAACGCCTGCAATTCAGTGTCCTGAAACTTTTTTGGTGGTCTTCCACGCTCTTCATTCTCAACTCCAAATTCACCGCTCCGGAATTTTTTAAACCAGGCTTAGCAACTTCTAATGCTTAGGGAATGCACACCGTGAGCTGCCACAAGCATTTTTTCCAAAGCAGTTTTCTTTCAGAGAAAGCAGAAAAGCAACGATGTCCGCGAATCGTGGCTTGTGGGTAAAAAACTCGAAATTTTCAATATTAGAAAAAAAATTGCTATTGGAAAAAACCTCGTAAATAACGTTTCAGCAGTGTTGCCAGATGTCAAAAGATGCTAAAAAAATGTTTACCGAAAATTTATCGATCACTTTTGCTACCGATAATTAACAATAAAGTGAAACGCATAAGCATAGACCTGGTAGTAAGAATCGAATCTCCGATAAGCACTGGTTGCCTCAGTAGGGTAATCTCTAAATTTGTTTATAAAAATCGCATGAATTTGTTTATTTTTGTCAACCCAATTGGATATTAAGATAATTTTTAGAGACTTTAGTAACCGGATCTGTAGAATCAGTCGGGAAACTTTTTGATTAAATACGAATTTTACATGCTAAATATATAGATAAATAGATCTTCCTTTATATGAATAAGTGGTATAGACAGAACGAGAATTCGGATCTCTTGAATGAGATTTTTTTTTAAATATATACATCATGTGGAGATATATAGAAATATATATAAGTTTATTTATGTATAACATATTTACTTCTTCAATTTTTTTTCATTTTTAAGCACTTGAAATTCTAAGCCGTTTTGCAGAGCATCTGCGAAAGGCTATCATCAACCGTAGCTCAATACGGAAATGATATATAGTAGGAGTAGTCACGAGCGAGGGGGAACAGAACGCTGGCGCTCGCGGATTGTTTACACATCGATTATATTTTGTCATATTGTGTGGTATAATTAAAGTGCCCGCACGGCGAGAGTATGAAAACAGAAAACAGAAAATAAAGAGAGCTCAAACACAACAGGAACGAAAAAAACAAATGTATATATATATGTACGATTTATATATGTATGTATGTATGAAAAAATACGGGGAAAAAAATAACGAAAAAACGAAATCCAAAGAAGAAGAAAAATGTGATAAAAACTGAAAAATATTTTCCATGAGAAAATCCAAAAGAAGTGTGGAGAAGGCAACGCCAGCTCCAAGCTCGTGTGCATGCGTGTGTGCCTGTGTGTGTGAGCGTATGAATATATGTGTGCTTGGGGCCTTGAGTTCAAGTTGGGTTCGCTTGAGCTTGGGAATGTTGTGGGGGTTGGGTGGGAGGTCTTGGATGTTGTGTGTGTGTGGAGTCGTAGGTAGGGGTAGGTATGTGTGTTTGGTAGGAGCATAGTGTATGCGTATGTGTGGGGGTGTAGTTCCGCCATGCACCCGGCGCCCGGTAGTTCTGTTCTTTCGGGTCGTCTCGAAGCGAACGAAGCGATGGCGGGAAAAATATACTACAATAAAACATGTATTTTTTATGCCTTTTTTTTTGCGCTCTCGCTGTAAATTTGTATTTCTTGCCTTTCTTTATGCTATATATATTTTTTTTAAAAGGAGCTCGAATGTGTAACGGCTCATATAAAGTAGTGCGTGTGTGTGAGTGTGTGTGCGGGATCAAAAACCCTTTGCGAAATGCTTTCTTGTTGTGGGTGGCTCGTACCGGACATTGGTTTTTTTGCCAGCTTAATATAAAACCCATGTATGTGTGAATATAAAGCTATATATACGATATTTTCATGCGATATATATATATATATGTATTTGTGCAATAAACAAGTCTCGGCATATAGTTGTCTATATACTCGGAGAAATTCCTTCATTTGCGCATTTTATTCGCCCGCATTCCTTTATCATCTTGATTTCGTTGCCATTCTCTTTACTTTTTCTTTTGCTTCTGATGATTCCTCTTCCTCTTCGTTTGTGCGTCAATTTCCTTTTTTGAAAAAAAGTTAAACGAATTTTTTGGTCGTTTTCAAATGTGCGCGCGATATTTGCTCCCTGCGACAGTTGCCCAAATTGCAAGATGCTTCGCAGCAGTTAATGTTGCGCGTTTATACCCTGCACCTCTAAAATAAAAACAAGTGAAGAAAGCTACAGTCGAGTGCACTCGACAGTAAGATACCATTTACCTTTAGCTGTTAAAAAAATAATTCTTAATATAAATTACTTTTATTCGCATCTTTTCGAAGTCATATACACATGCATTAACGCTAATGGCACATGCCGACTGCGCGCTGATGACTGTGCGTGCGCAGTCGGCGTCGGCGTCGGGCCTCTGCTGCTGTAAGGGAAACTTCTCGTGCCTATAACTTCTGTGTTTATTGTCCAATCGGATTTAAATTTATAGTGTTGGTTGATATTATTATTATCTACAATAATACCAAAAATTTTGGAAACTTTTCTACTTTTCCTATAATTTGATTAACCGATTTACAAAATCGATTTTTGGGGGCGGTAGGCGTGGCATTCAAAATTTGAAAATCCGCATTCTGCGTAATGTTACCAGGGGCCTTACTTCCAAATTCGGTGCTTCTAGCTTTTCTGGTGTTCTTATAATTCAAATAATTTGTATAGGGGCGGTGGGTGTGGCATCCAAAAGTTTAAAATCCAACTTCTGCATAATGTTGCAAGACACCCTCCTATTAAGTTTGGTGCGTTTATCTCTTTTCGTTATTGAATTATTTGCAAAAAATCGAAAAACGCATTTATCGATTTGAGGAGGCGATGGGCGTGGCACATCAAGTTTGAAATAAACTTCTTGTGTGTATTGAATACACGCACACTCCCATAAAGTCTGGTGCTTCTAGCTCTTTCAATAGCTGAGATCTGTGTGTTCATACAGACGGACAGACAGACGGACAGGACCAACTCGACTCGGCTATTGATGCTGATCAAGAATATATATACTTTGTATGGTCTGCCACGCCTCCTTCTGCCTGTCACATACATTTGCATAAAGTTAATATACCATTTTTTACCCATTTTCAATGCGTAAATGGTATAATAAAAATCATCAAAGTTGGAACACATGATACAGAAGCTGGGTTAAATTTACATTATTCATAGGCTTGTATTGCTCCGATATGACGTTATGGTTTACAAATCTACGGAATAGCTGCGACAACGCATCTTAGGATATTCCAAGCAAAAACGGTCCGATTAATTACTGCCGCTCCTAGCAAATATTGAAAATAGCCTGGGAATACCTACAATTGGTGATGTTCTACAGAAGCAGACTGCAAAGTACATATAGGACGTGTACAAGAAATCATGTCAATTCTCTAAAACGGCCTCTTCTCAATTGGAAGGGTGGTGGGCGTGGAATCAACAAGTTGAAAATCCGAATTCTGCGTAATGTTACAAGGGAACTTCCTATCAAATTTGATGCTTTTAGCTTTTATTAAAACTGTAATATTTGCAATAAATCAAAGAATGCAATTTTTTTCTTTTAAATACATTTTTTTTAAATGAAATGAACTCCTTATTAGTACGGTATACACAAACTCCCTTGCTAAGTTTAGTGTTTTCACTCTTGTAATAGCTGAAATATGTGTGTTCATATAAACGGACTGTCAGACAGAGTCGGCTCTTATTGCTGATCAAGAATATATATACTTTTTATGGTCAGTAACGTCTCCAATATACAATTTTTTACCCATTTTTAATGGGTTAACGGTATAAAAACGTTGGGTATTTCAATTATATACTAATTTACTATATTATCCCTAGTCGATCAATTCCACCAATATCCCTTTTTGTGGGGATTCCTTTACGTTTGTGTGTGTGTGTGTGGGCGTGTGTGTATAGTCCATGTGGTTACAGTTTGTTACGTTTCAAAGTTTTTGTATTCTCGTTTAGTTGTTGTATCTTATAGTCATAAAAAAACAAATTCTTGAAAAAAGGACTCTGCACAGTGAGGCGAAAAAGGACGAATTGCAAGAAATTAATAGGTATCGTAATACGCTCTTCTTGGAAGCTTCGCATTATGCAGTCTCTGATATCATATGTATCTCGCAGATGGTATGAGGATGGAATATAACACTGTGAATTTGTATAAAGCTATAATTGATTAAACTTAAAAAAAAAAAAAAAATACAATCGAAGCAGGTGCGGTAAGTAGTGAAGCTTCTTGACCCTAGGGTTTCTTTCGGGGAAAAACTTTTGCTGCTTCAACTTTTCACCGGCGTTCTTAACGTCTTCCTCTTCTTCTGCCTCCTGCAATACTGAAATACACGTCAAACATGTAATGGCTCGAAATAAAATGGAATGTAATGAAATGAAGAAGGGTATGTGTGCGTGAGGGGGAGGGCGGTTGGTGGAACTTTCAGGGTGTTGGGCGGTGTTTCAGGTCGTTATAAACTCCGGTTTATGTAGTTTGAGGGTACCGCTGATGCCTCCTTGACCGACTCAACGCGCAGTACCTTGCCAGCGGTCGAACATATACAAATACTCGTTGCGTACATAACTCGGTGCCACAGCACATATACATATATGTGTACATAAATATTTGTACATTTCGTTGGGCTTTTAATTTGCCAGAAATAATTCAGGTGCATTTTCAAATATAAATTCCTCGAAAAAGAGCGAAACTCGTCGTAAAACATTTTTTTAATTTATTGCATATTACAAAGTAACAGAAATGTGGTCGACACGGACAGGCAGACAGACAGACAAGCAGGCCGATACACGGACAGGCGGGCAGACAGAGGGGGGGGGGGGGGGGTGTTTGGTCAGGCTGCTGCACATAATTCGTATTCCTTCCCCTCTATATAAAACTGTTGGTCCTGGCAGATGAACGAAATATAACCAGATTGTTAATCAATGCACAACACAAAACAGAAAATATAAGCATTACGTTATATATAACTGTTATATCCATGGATGAGACCAGTTCTTTATTGTGAAAGGAGTCTTGGCTCAGATGCCTGTAAACGAGGTGTGTTCAAAAAGTAAGGGCGAATTTCCAATTTCGCGGGCAAAGTATTTTCTATAATCGATTTTTTTTTTTTTTTTTGGTTATGTTGGTACACTCTTCGCGAACAGCTGTGCCAACTTTCAGGTGTATACGATTCGATATTCAATAAGTGTTTAGAAAAAGATATAAAAACACTGTTTTTTGCAGAAATTTTTTTTTTATTTTTTAACATAGTCCCCTTTTAGCTCTACACACTTTGCCAATCGTTTTTCCAACATTTTTACCCGGTCAAAAAAATAGGATTTCGGAAGCTCTTCAAAATACTCATTTGTTTGAGCAATCACGTCTTCGTTGGAAGCGAAACGTCGTCCTCCAAGCCATTTCTTCAGATTGGGGAAAAGAAAATAGTCACTAGGGGCCAAATCTGGTGAATAAGGGGGATGCTGCAACAATTCCATTTTCAATTCCTTGATTTTGGCCATGGAAACAGCGCAGGTGTGCACACGCGCATTGTCCTGATGCAAGACGACTTTTTTCTTGTTCAGATGGGGTCGTTTCTCTTTGATTTCCTCGCTCAACCGATGCAATAACGACGCGTAATACGCTCCTGTTATTGTTTTCCCTTTTTCCAAGTAGTCAGTAAAAATGATGCCCTGCGAATCCCAAAAGACCGTGGCCATCACCTTGCCGGCCGATGGCACAGTTTTTGCCTTCTTCTGAGCCCTTTCACCCTTGAAAATCCACTGTGATGACTGTCTCTTTGTTTCTGGAGTGTGGTAATGTATCCAGGTTTTGTCTACAGTGATTGCGATGAAAGAGCGCCAACATAACCTTACACTACACTATTGCGCTTATTCTCAGCTGTGAGCAAACGCGGCACCCATCTTGCCGAAATTTTCTTCACATTCAATTTTTCATTCAAAATTGAAGCGACTGTCCCTTGTGATATGCCTGTGGCCTCAACTAATTCGCGCACTTTGATTCGCCGATCGCCCAAAATCAGATCGTGGATTTTGTCGAGGATTTCAGGAGTAGCCACCTCAACTGGACGTCCTGAACGATGTTCATCTTTTGTGGATGAACGGCCACGTTTAAATTCGTTCACCCAGTTGTAAACCGTCGCAAACACAGGTGCAGATGTGCCATGAACTGCAACCAATTCGGCTTTGATATCCTTCGGACTTAAGCCTTTCAAATGGAGATGTTTGATGGCAGCCCTGAACTCGCTTTTGTCCATTGTTACAAACACGTGTATTTTATAAACTTTGGTCGACGATAAAAATTGACCTAAGTTATCGATCAATCTGAAATTTGGACAGCTTTCCAATCGATAGTGGTACTTAAAAAAATCTTTACCGACACTACGAGCGCCATCACTCGGATTTTCTAAGGACTTGTTGAACGACCCTCGTATCATTCTTTGTTTGGTTGTGAGAGGCGTAAAGGTGTTAAGTGTTCTGCGTGCACGGTGCTTGACTCATTTGGGCTCTTCCATTGGGATGATTGAGTTTTGGTTTCGACATCATAACCATATACCCATGACATGTATCCATCAAGTGTTTTTGAGCGTTCCTAATGCGACTGTTCTTTTTGTCAAAATTTAGCAATTTCGGTAAAAACTTCGCTGAAATACGTCTCATTTCCAATCGTTAGAGAAAATGTCATGGAACGAGACAAGCGATATACGCACATCCTGACATCTCCATGGTCATAGAATAATTTATGATAATAAAGCACATTCATTTATTTATTTTGTTTTGGAGTTTTTGATCCGAATCAAAATATCTACATTCCACCCGACTATTAAATTAAACTAATTTGGTCTCTTCTTTCCCCTTTCCGGTGCATACAGGTGTTACATGGAGTAAATGTCTGTGTAGCAGCTGTTTTGAAAGATTACCTTTCTCCATGTAATACTCAGTTACACAAACACACTGACAAATATTTAAGCAATGTGTAAGTGTACGTTATCTAAACTTTAAGATTGATCAGGAATGTATATGCCTGCAGCTGAACTGAAGCTCTATCTGGCATTTCGAAACTATTTTGTATTATCTGTTGTACCCTTTTTCTTTCGCGGTTTGAGCTGGAGACTGTGAACGAAATTGATTGGGCGAAATTGTTGAATATATCGTTCAAGTCTTCTCTCTTAAGTTCTACCAAACTTAAGGTATTAGTGGAATGTCGAACCCATCGATCAATTGCAACGACTATGTGCTTCTGGTCTCTCGCATTCGATCAAAGAGAAGACGAAACTTAAGATTTGACCGGAATGTCTTCTCTATCGATCAATTTGATCAACTTTATGCTCTTTCTGTATTGAGTTCTTAATGTCGAACCGATCAATTGTTTCACTTTCCTGAAGATCAGTGTATTCAATTTCGAGTTTGATCAAAGACTTCAGACTATTGAAGACTGAAGATTTGCTCGTATTGCCTCAAACCCATTGGTATTTTCGTCTCTCTTGAGTCCAATTGCACAATTGGATTCGGGCATTCGCGGAATGCGATTGTTTATCGAAACTGGGAAAGTTGACACTACACTGGCCTGGACCCATTGGAGGCCTACGGCGACTTGCAGACGCAATGCGATACTCATCCCCCTACCTTGCATCCCTTCTTTCGTTTTGTTTAGATCGTTAACAGGCTTTTGGAGCCGTTGGCGTAGCGCAGCTATCGAATCCGCCGGACGACACCATGCTGCCGCAGCAGTATTGCCTGCGCTGGAAGTACCACCACAGCAACCTGCAGAGCATGTTCTCGCAGTTGCTGGACAGAGGTTGCTTCTGTGACGTGACCCT
This sequence comes from Zaprionus bogoriensis, assembly GCA_035046045.1. Classification (NCBI taxonomy): domain Eukaryota; kingdom Metazoa; phylum Arthropoda; class Insecta; order Diptera; family Drosophilidae; genus Zaprionus; species Zaprionus bogoriensis. The sequence goes on from JAWNOI010000174.1 coordinate 206,987, forward strand.
GGCGTGCGAGGGTCAATTGATTCGGGCGCATCGGCTTGTGCTGTGCGCCTGCAGCACCTTCTTCGACTCTGTGCTCTCGAACTATGCCAATGAGCGTGATCCTATTATCATCATCAAGGATGTGACATTTGCCGAGGTCAAGTGTCTCATTGAGTTCATGTACAAGGGCGAGATAAATGTGGAGCACGTGAGTAACTATTGCCCCACTCTCTCTCTCTCTCTCTCTCTCTCTCTCTCTCTCTCTCTCTCTCTCTCTCTCTCTCTCTCTCTCTATCTCTCTCTCTCTCTCTCTCTTTGCTTATTCATGATTGATTTCAATCCTTGATCCAGGCCAATCTAACGTCGCTGCTGAAGACCGCAGACGATCTGAAAATCAAGGGCCTGGCTGAGGTCACCTGGCGCGATGATGAGGATCTACCACCGCCGCCGATACCCGGCAGTGATTTCCATCACTCGCCGCTGCGCAACCTCGCCGAGTGCTACACACAGGAGCTGCTGCATCCGCAGACACCACAGATGCAGAGTCAGTTAAATGCCGAGCTCGAACGCGAGCGGGAACGCGAGCGTGAACGGGAGCGTGAACGGGAGCGTGAACGGGAGCGGGAGTGTGAAAGGGAGCGGGAACGTTCACCGGCAACGGCTAAGCTGGAGCATGTGCTGCCGTTGAATGCTGCTGCCGCTGCTGCTGCCGCCGCTGCTGCAGGTTTGCCCGCTCTGACGCCGCTGCCCAACGCTAGCAGCGTCAGTCTGGAGTGTGCGACGGCCGTGGACCCGTATCCGTATCCCAAGCGCAAGCGTGGGCGTCCGCCACTCGATGATTCCTACGATGTGTTCAATGTGTGAGTGCGAAGCGATCAGTGATTCAATTCAATACGTTTGTATATATAACTTGTGTCTCTTCCAGTCGTATGAGTCAGTTTGCGTCGAACTTGGACTCCAATCATCATTCGTTTTTTGAGTCGGGGCGCAGCTTCGTCGAGGATGCGCCACGGCCTGTCGCACATTCCAACTCGTTGAGCTCGCCGCCCACCGCCTGCCCGCCCAAGCAGCGTCAGCGTCTGCGCCAGCAGCAACAGCAGCAACAATTGCAGCAGCAACAACAACAGCAGCAGCAGCAGCAGCAACAGCAGCTGCCGCCAACACCGCCAAGAGCTGAGTCCGGCGAGCGTGGACCGGAGTCCACACAGGACTGGCAGAATGGCAGCGGATCGCCCAAGCCTGGCGATGCAGAGCTCAAAACAGAGTCCGAATCGCATGACGGGGACGCCGGCGAAGGGCCGGCACAGGCATTGATGCCACTGTGCAGCACCGCTAAGAAGATAAGCGAGCGCCGTGAGCGCCACGGAAAACTGCGACATCTGGCACGTCGCCCCTACGGCGGCGGCGGAGCACATGAGAAGGCAACGCGTTCGCGGCGCAGCTCGACAAGCATCGCTGCCGATGCAGAGGAGGATGCGGAGCAACTGGATACATTGCCCTGCACTGCACTACCACAGCCCGTGGAGGAGATTGAGAACGAGCATCTGGTGGCCAATCGTGCGGGCGTGGCAAATCGCTTCGCCGGCGCCAAGTATGAACACGGCGAAGCAGCAGGAGCTGGAGCTGGAGCCGGTGGCGGATCAGGTGGTGGCTACTTGATCAATGATCACGGCATGCTCATGACCCACGACTTTGCATCCAGTGCAGTGGCAGCGGCCGCTGCTGCCGCCGCCGTGGCAGCTGTGGCCAGCAGTGGCGCCACGAACGGCCATGGCACTGCAGTGCAGGGGGCTGAACACGGCGCTGGCTGCCTCAAGCTGGAAGACTGCGATGCCTCTGAACTGCGCCTGGACAGCGAGGAGCTGTCGCAGTGGAAGGATGTCATCAAGATGGACGACTATTTGGCCAATGGTCGGCGTCCGCAGTTCTGGGAGGAGTCCTTCACAAAGCGCGTAAGTGCAGCTCTTACCATACGAGATCAAAAATACCATGCACCCATTGCTAATCGCTGTCCTCTCCACGGACAGGTGCTCGATGCCATCAAGAACAAAAGACTCGACATGAAGAAGGCCTCGCGCATACTGGGCGTCTCGTATGGCACTCTCTATGGACGCTATCGGGAGGTCTACGGCTGCCTCAAGCATCCCTACAGGTGAGTCGTCGTTAGGTGCAAGTGCCACTCCGATGCGATACCACCGAACACAGCTTCAATCTTTTCCACAGTGGCACCACATTTCGTAATTCCGCCGCTGTTTCCGCCTCTGTCTCTGCCCCCGCCTCCTCTGCTGCCGGTCAACTGAGCGTGCAGCCGCGCTTCGATCTGAGCTTTCGGAGCAACAGCGTGCTGCCCACACAGTTAGGTAGGTACCTGCAGCTGCAGCTGCAGATAAACAGTTCTAATGTCCCTGCACCTTGCAGATCTAAGTAAGCTGCACCAGAAGGACCTGAGCGAACTGTGGACGCGCCCGCAGATATGAAAGAAGAAGCCAACGAGAGTGTGGCAGAATCTCAAACGTCGCCCCAGATTTGTCGAGGCGAGAGCTAAAGTTTTAAGCAAAGATCCGATAGGTTAGTTTATTTATGGCACTCGCATTGGCCACACTTGGCCGCAAAAGACAGTTGTTAGCAACGTAAGTTAGGCCCGAGACTAGTTTAAGACCCTAAAGCGTCTATATAACCACCCCACGCCCTGCCCCCACAACAAAGGATACAAAGTTTTTTTTCTTGAATAGCATTTTTGTTTATTGTATGTATATGTATGTATGTGTGTGCAGCAGTGAAGTAATAATATAATAATGTTAGCTATATCTATATATGTATAATACCCTACGTCTAATACAAGGGCAAAAGTGGATATATGGCATTCGAGTGGTATTACCTAGCATTCAAAGTACGAGTACATTCTGTAGCTATTTTCTTTCAGTAGTGAAATTTCAATACCAGTTAATCTAGTTAATCGCGAGAACAAAAGCGAAAACAAAAACGTAACGTACACGGCAAATTTTTTGATAATCTTAAATGGAAATGGAAGCAAAATAAAAGGCAAGGCGAAAGTATTAACTGTAAACGAAACAGAACAAAAGCAAATAAAACGAATATAATTAAATCACTTCAAACTTGACTCACAACTGTGTGTGTGTGTGTGTTTCAAACTGACTACACAAATTTATTTGAATTCAAATTCGAATTCGAATCGAGCGCGTCGTTCTGCAATCGGACGCAACGATAAACTAGTTCCGCTCAGCAGGTTCGATAGTCGATAACAGCGCGAACGATTCTCTGAGCCGCTCGGCCATCAGCTGTTCCTGTGTGTTGTGCGTTGTATGTTGTGAGTCTGCACGCAGTTGCCACTGCTTACGGCATGCCGTTCAAAATATTCCCAGTGGATGATGCTCGACTGGTCAGTTGTCTAACGCTCAACACCGACGGGCAGCATACCCTGCAGTTCTACTGCCACAACGAGAGCAATGGGCAGAGCTACAGCGAGCTGCTGCCTATGGCGCAGTTCGAGCAGCGCATTCGGGTGAGCTTCTTGTGCAGGCGCGCGCCATTTTTTATGCCGACTAATAGATACTCTACAGCAACTCAACAAGCGTGTGCAGTTTCCGGCACAAGCAGTGTGTGCTGCACTGCAGGATGCCAGCCCCGTGACGGCGTCCCTGAGCTATGGCAATGCTGGGGAGCAGCAGGAGCAACAGGAGCAACAACGTCAAACGATACTCAGCCTGAAGTACCGCATTGAGGCTGCGCCAGCGCCGCTGAAGTGGGAGTGGCACTTGACGCCGCTGGACAGCGCAACGGCAAGTTCTGGGCACACTCCATGGCGCAGTCCGATCGCATCTAACAACACCTCCGCTGGTTGCTCTACTTGCAGTTCTATCGCTGTCTGCTCAGTGATGCGCTCCCTGCGGCCTCAGAGCTCAGCCGGCATGTGCAATCGCTGCTGGAAGTGATCCGCAAGAAGGATGTGGAGCTCATGCAGTTTCGCATCGAAGGCTTTCATCTGCGCAGAAGTGGGTTAAGCCGCAGCACTCAATATAATCAATATAGAAGAATATATCTGTCTTCCCCCACAGCCACCGTGGTAACCGAGCCGTTCGACATGGAGTCCTTCCAAGCGCAGCATAAGCAGATGCTGGCAGACGCGGGCGACTACGCGCAGGTGGGGCAAGTGCTCAATGTTGCCCCAACGACCCAAAACAAAAGTCCCGTTAAGACAGAGCAGTCAAGTGGTGTGGCCAGCACAATTCCGTGCAGCTCAACGGCCCTGGGCTCTGGCAAGACAGAGAGTCCGCGCAGCAGGTTGGACACCATATAAACTGCATATATGGGCAGTGCAGCCATTGAAGGAGTTTCCCTTTTGTTTGCAGAAAACGCAAGGCTATGCAATCGGGCATACAACACGTGGAACGCAAGGCGTTGCAGCGGCGCCTCATGCCAGTGCTGCAATACAAGGACAGCGAGAGTCAGGAGGACGATCTGGAAGCCTGCGTCTTAGGGGTTGAAAAAGCAGAGGCGGAGGTAGAGGTAGAGGCAGAGGCAGAGGCAGCAGACGATGAGGATGTGGTCGCGGTCAAGCGGGAAGAGCTGGACACATCGCTTGGCGAGGAGATTACAGAGGTCAAAGATGAGCTTGAGGACATCATGCAATTGATCAATCGCACTGCCACGCAGACCAGAAAATTGCTCGAGGAACACAACTGCTAGCACGATTGTAAAGCAATTCCCTAAACTTTACATACGGGACAGATATACCTATCTATATGTATATCTTAGCCCACACACTACGGGTACATCACGTATATTTAACTGATACTTCTACTTCTTAGAACCTTGATTATTTTTTTTGATTACTTTGATCCTTAATAGCCATACTACATATACATATATATTTATACCTTATTGACCCAATGAAAAACATAATTATATGATGGTCGGAATGGCTATTCCATTTGTCCAGTTTGTCCTTCTGCATGTTGTAAGTGAAAATTGTAAAATACAAATAAAATGCATATAGAAAATCGGCTGATCTATTTTTCGCCTTGAGCTGGATAGGAAATGTCGGAACTCTTTTGCGGGCCGCGATAAGTGATGGTTAAGGTATGGTAAGGTGGTGCAAGACCTTCAAGTTAGTACATGGGCTGAGCTACAAATGGCAATATGGCCGATATCAATACGTTTTATTGCCCATATCGGGCTCATAATGACTCAGTGAGGTTTATGTGGACGCCCAGCGATAAGAGTGGCCTGATACTCACTGTGGTATCGGATACACCTGCGCAAGTGCGAGCAGTGTATGGCACATGCCAGCATGCATACGTATGGCCATCCCAAAACGGGAATCCTGACAAATCTGCCGCCCCTCGTCGAGTGGTTAAATCTCTGCTGTCTATCGATATCAGGTGCGAGCCGCGTACTGATTCCATTTTAGTTTATGGTTCTGCCTATGTAAATGCCTTTGGCAACATTCAATTTGCGCGCAGTTAGCGATAAGATAAGACCATACATACCCATACCCATATATTTGTATGGCTGTATGCGCCTACAGCTTCACCGTTTTGGGCCTGGCAATGCCTGCGCACCAGCCCACCTGCCAGTTACGCCGGCAACGCGTTGTCCGTGTGCCGCTCGATACAGTTAGTCGAGTTTGTCGATCAGTCGCAGCACGACCGATAGCCTTGCGCGATTGTCAATATTTGTTGAAAGCGAGTTTATCGATTGCACGCGCTCTGCATATACCGCGCAAGACCCAAACAATCGATTGCCTGTGATTTGAGTGCGAATCTTCCGAAAGTGTCCTACGGTCTTACCATATTTTCTTTTTTTTTCCTTTTTTTTTTCCTTTTTGTATTTGTTTTGTGTTCCTGAATTGTGAAATATGCGCGTCTTTTTGAGCGTATTTCTGGCGGCGTCTTTGCTCCTACAATCGGTATCGGGCAATTCAAGTGAGTCACTATACAATATCTAGTAAGATAGAACCGTTGCGCTTAATCTGCAGCTGGCTTTATCAGCGATTTCTAGCTATAAAACGTCTAAGTAATTAAGAAATCAATATAAGTATATATACGACTTGGCTGAGTCAAGCAGGAAAGACAACGTTGCTAAAAAGTTCGTTATCTGCAAGAAAAACTCAACATTCCTCAGATATCCTTAAAAAAACGCCATTTTTAGAGTTTTTAGTCATGCTTAAGTCAAACAGACACAACTCTATATTTATTAGGCGAGTTTATATTGTCAGCTTAGTCTTAGTCTGTCTTAATATAAAAGAAATCGAAGATCAACGAACCAGAAGGACCTTTCATATCAAATGTAGAACAAACTTTATTTTGGGGCCACGCCCACCTCTTGCATATCTAGTTATTCTCATTTTATTTCACGCATATGAAAACACGTATTTTCGCATATTCTCATTTATAATATTATAATTCTCAATATTTTTTTATTTTTGATCAAAAAAGTTATAAATTATTAGAAAACTAAAAATCAACAAATTTCGAAAAAAGCTAAGATCAATTAATAAAGTGTTCCTTTGCAACCAGTGCTTAAGTCCCTGCTGTGTATCAGTTTTTGGCAATTTAGTTGGGTATCATTGCCCATTATTATATCTATAATTTTAAGATGCCTTTTTAATTAACAAATCGACTGCAGGGTATTTTTCAGTCAAGAACAATAAACTATCGCATCTTAGCGACCTTAGCACCGTAGTGGTGTAAAAAGCGTGGTGCAAAAAGCTGTTAACCACCCACGTGCAAAGCTGCGGCGTCATCAGTTCTTTCGAATGTCAACTGATATTGTCAATGCCCAAACTGTTAAAATTGTGATTAGATTTCAAAGCTTATAGGTGACGGCCAATTTTGAAAACATTGGTACTACGTAGTGCAGCGATAAGAGCTGCGTATCTGACACATTAATACGATGACTCAAATGTCGAGCACGTCACGGACAAAAAAATGCGTTCATATGTCCGTTTGTTTGTGGGTATACGGTATATATCTGCAGATATGTAAAAGATAAGTAGCATAAGCATAGGGGATCCCTCAAGACGCAGTTTAAATGGTGCAAGAAGAGAATGAGAGCGGAAGAGACTACAATTGTATCTAATTACGTCTCTACTCAGTTCCAGCTGCGGCAGATAGCATTGAGCCGAAGGTGGTGGGCGGAACTTCGATCACTATAAGCGAAGCACCGTACCAGGTGTCGGTGCGTCTGTCCGACCGGGAGAAGCGCTCCTATGGATCGGGCCACATATGTGGCGGCGTCGTCATCTCGCAGCGCCTGGTGGCCAGCGCAGCGCACTGCATTTACAAGTGAGTAGCCTACAGATTTCATTGACATACACTCATTTGATCTGACAATCCTAATCTCGTTCTCATTCCCGATCGTAGTTCGAACACCGACAAGTACCGCGGTGCTGGCGAGTTTATGCTCGTCATGGGCAGCACCTACTTGACGAGCAGGGATGTCAACACGCTGGAATTCTATGTGCAGCAGGTGATCGTCCATCCGGAATTCAACTACGGTTCGTTGAACAACGACATCGCTGTCCTGTTCATCAACGGCTATATTCCCTGGAGTGCGGTCTATGTGAAGGCTCTGCCCATTAACACCAAAGAACTGGCCACTGCCACAAGATGCGTGGTCACTGGCTGGGGAGTGACGAAGAATGTAAGTATCAACTGTCTGTCCGGAATAGGCCTAAGATTGATGCACTCCGAAGTGCAACTGTATGTCCTTTTGATGATGCCTTTCCATTTGTCAGTTCCTTTGTATCTTTAAAGTCTCTATATATCTGTTTGTCTTAGGTTTCATCTCTCTGCCTCTCCATTTCCCCGTCTGTCTGTCTGTCTATCTATCTGTATGCCTTTCTTTCTGTTTCTATCTCTGCTTATGGTACATTTATATTATTCTGTCTGTTACTCTCTGTTAGCGAAGCTACCAGCCTGCAAGACTGTTAGTCTGTCGTCTGTCAGTTAATCTGATAGTCAGTCGTCTGTCATTCTGTCAGTCGGTTTGTAAGTTTAATCTGTCTTTTGTCGGTCAGTCTATCAGTCTATCAGTATAACAGTCTACCAGTCAACCTGTCTGTTAGTAGGTCTGTCATTCTGTCAGACAGTCAGTGTTTCAGTATGTCTGTTAGCTTATGATAATCTCTTAAATTATTGTCAGTCTGATAGACCGACAGTCTGTCTCCCTGTCTGTCTCCGCGTCTGTCAATATGTTATTCAGACAGTCTGCCAGACCGACAGTCTATCTCCCTGTCTGTCAATCTGCCTTTCAGGCAGTCTGTCTGTCCTCCTCTCTAACAGCTTCCCAGATTGTTTCCATCTAGGTTGTTACCTCTATGTCGTCTGTATGTCTGCCTCTTTATATGTCCGATAAACCTAACCTGTGTTGCAAATTAGGTTAATCTTTAGTTCGAAAAATTATATGATGACATATCAAGAAGCTGCACACCTTAGTTTCGAATGTTGAAGTTACTATTGTAGGGCGTTTCAAAATCGGTTACAGGGTGTAGACTTATCATTTTGCTCTCCACCCTTATATAGTCTATATAATGATTCACCGGTTCATTATATCATATGAATATAATATATATATATTTTATGCCGTTTTTAGGGTGACATCTATGCGAGCAACACCCTGCAGTCGGGCGTGGTACCCGTGGTCAGTTACACTGACTGCGCGGTAGGCTACGGCACTCTGCCTCGTACGAAGCTATGCGCTGGCTACATGACCGGTGGCATCGATTCCTGCCAGGGCGACTCGGGTGGCCCGCTGATGTGCAACAATGCGCTGAGTGGAATTGTGTCGTACGGATCAGAGTGCGCCAAGGCCATGTATCCCGGTGTCTATGCGAATGCCTCCTACTTCAACAAGTGGCTAGTGGAAACCAACAATTCTCTGGACTACTCCGTCTACAAGAACGGAGCTCCCAGCTTGGGCGCCACCATCTACGCCATGTGGTTGGCCATTCTGGGCACTTGGATGACCGGTCAATTGTAGAGGCCCGGAACGTCGCCAAAGCTGAACAGAACTGAAATAAGTGATGATCTAACAATAATAATAATAAATATTCTCTAAGTGCGTTCTATATATACGTATACATATATATGTATCTATTTACTGTTGAAGACTGTTTTTAAGGTTCTAATCGCGACTGTGGGGCTTCTCAAGTGGTTTCGGCCTCGTGTAGGCATTCGTCGATCGTCCCTCCTCATTCCTGCCTACTATCTAATCAACTAAGGCTCCACTCCCAAATGCCAAATTAAATTCTCCGTAATGCAAGCGGGGATATTTTGTATCTGTTTTATTGTTCCTCAAAAAAGCTTTGTATGCGCTTCGAGTCTCTCATGAGAATAGGCAGACGCGTCTCGCAGCGTATGACCAGTATTTATTGGTATAAGTTCATTTTCCATCGACAGTTTTACTTCTCCGTTGGGTTGTAATTGATCGACGGTATAGCTCTATTGGACTTGAACTGGTGCTATTCTTATCGCATGCGGTAACAATAGCGTTTAATAAGCTTTATGATGAAAAACCAATCTTTGGGAACAGATAATTTTCTGCAATTAAAAATGGAATATATAGCTCGGACGCAGTTATTGAGGAAACTACTTGAAATATTCTGCAAGATTCATTGCCGACTCTCAAGAAAACGTGTTTGTTGTGTTGGGGGATTTCGTGGATTTGCCCGAGTATTTTCTAACCGTTTCGCTTCAGGGTATTGTAAATTCTCTAGGTGTTAAACCCAAAGATTAGACCTTTTCGTACATATGTTGTATGTCGGGTGGAAAAGCCCATGACTTATCTCAAGGCGTGCAGAGCTTTGAGTAATTTATGAAAGACAAGAGAGCCATAGACGCGCACTCGGAACACACCCGAACACTCCCCGGACGCACCCGGTCTGCGATAGTGGGGCGTTTCATGCTCGCAACGAAGCGTTTGAAGATTGGGATGGACAATTGGAGCTGGGCGACAGAACGTTCTCTAAGTGGGTAGGTCGACAACTAATGGGATGTCTGATAAGATTATGTCGAACGTATGTTGAGAGCCAGATTTAATTGCGGTGATATCGATTGCCTATCGATGATGGCTATAGGTTCTTCTGGCCCTGACTGGCCGAGCGGTTAGTTGACGTTCTCAGCTCGTGGAGTAAATACTACTTGACATGGCTCTTGGACAGACTGTAATCTTTGTGTTCCTCTGCGGACTGTTTCTCGCCACGAACGGTAGGTTAATCAATGACCTCATTTCAATTTGATTTTAAGCTCTGCTTTGCCTTTAGGCCAGATTCAGATGCGTTCGCGTTTCGACGTTGATCCGGGACGCATTATCAATGGCACCGAAGCCAGTATGCAGGCCACGCGGCATCAGATCAGTCTGCGACGTCGTCTCAACGATGGATACTTCTATGGTACTGGACACATCTGCGGCGGTGCACTGATTCGGCCAAATGTAGTGCTCAGCGCAGCGCATTGTTTTGTCGAGTAAGTTACGCGACTCCACAGATAAAACCAGGCGAGGCAATTCCTATATCAATATTATTCGAAAGCAAGACTCAAGTGCATAGCAAACCCAGTAGCTGTGTTATGTAATCCAAGAGAACAGAACAAAAAAAAAAACAGTAGACAATAGATGTATTCCTTCTTTCTTTGTGAATCCTTCTAGGTGTAGGCAAACCTTGACCTTGAGGTCAGATCGAAGCAAAGGATATCTAGTATATATACATAAGCCGATATATATGGGCTAAGACTGTAAAATTTAATGTTTGGAAGTATAATTTGTACTTGGTTAAGTCTATTAAGTAAACTTAAGTTTTCATTAAGAGAATGTAAAGTCAGTGGGCTGTTTCCGGGAGTATCCCCTATCTATATTTTCTCACGGCCCATCAGAAACTCCAATGTTGATATATTTATGTGCTTATTTGCAGTCAGGTCATATACAATGGCACCTTTGTGGACAAGGACAGCCTCATCGTGGTGATGGGCAACTTGGATCGTTTCAACGAAACCAACACGTTGGTCTTTAACATATCACACCTGAGTTTGCTGATGGAGACGTTCAATCTGTCCACGTACAACCAGGATATTGCGCTGCTCGTACTGGATGGTTCGGTGCCGGAAAACCATCCAACAATTCGGCCCATTGCGCTCGATGAGTCGGTCGTTTCAGCGGGCGTCCTATGCCAGGTCACCGGCTGGGGATTCACAGAGAACGGCTCCAATTCGGACTTGCTGATGACCGTCGATGTTCCCATTATCGGTAAACAGCAGTGCATCAATGATACCGACTTGGGCCATCTGATATTGCCCGGCATGATCTGTGCTGGTTATGAGGAGGGTGAACGCGATGCCTGTTCCGGTGACTCGGGCGGACCGCTCGTTTGCCAGAGTCAGTTGGCGGGAGTTGTCTCCTGGGGCATCGGATGCGCCCAGCCCAATCTACCAGGTGTCTACACCGAGGTAGCCTACTACTACGATTGGATTTTGCAAGAAATTGAAGAGCATGCAGGCGGTGCCTCAATGCTATCTATTACATTTGCCTTAACGCTGCTAGTTCCAGCGATCCTTTGCCTTAACCACTAAGTCTAGCCTAAAGGAGTGGACCTCAATAAAATAACCTTTTTTTTTTTGCAACATTAGAAAATATATTATTTCTTCAGGGGATTTTTTTTAAATGTTGGTAGACCGAAAACCGCTTAAAGTCGAAGTTCAGAGCTTGACTGGGTCGCATAGATTGAATATGAAATATCTTTGAGTTTCCAATCAAATTTTAAGACAAATAAAGGTAAATCCAAAATTAAAAGGCTTCTTTTTTAGATGACATGGAACTGTGTATGTTTCTGAAGGCGTTTCTGCTTCTGCTTTCGCTCGGGCTGGTCGTTGCGCAGTGGGGTGGCGAGGATGAGGAGGTAGCACAGGCCCGACATGAGGTGTCGCTGCGACACCAGCGGAGAGACCTGCAACTCTTTGGATCTGGTCACATTTGTTGTGGTTCGCTGATATCTTCGGCCATGGCTATCGTGGCCGCCCACTGCTTTGTGGAGTAAGTAGTTGAGGGTTGTGGAGCACGGGCGAGCATCTAAAGGTCATAAAATGCCCCCAATCTGCCCGTAGCCAGAGCAAATATGACGGTACTCTGCTGGACAAATCGAACTTCGTTGTGGTGGCCGGCAGTATGAATCGCTTTAGGCATACCCTCGAAACGCAGACATTCAAAATCAAACACCTCCTGGTGCGCAATGGGAAGCTCAACCTGTCCACATACGCGGACGACATCGCACTGCTGGTGCTGTACGAGTCGCTGGCGATGTCAGGTCAGTTCAGGGGCAGGAATCGCCGCATTCAGCCCATTACAGTGGCCCGATCATCGTTTTCCCCGTACACCAAATGCGAGCTCAGCAGCTGGGGATCCGTTCGCAGAGGCTGCAACTACGATATGCTGGCCATCGTCACGGTGCCGATTCTAAGCACTGTGTATTGCCAGCGACAGGTCAACCTCACGCAATACACCGTGCCGCCGGGTATGCTGTGTGCCGGCTATCCGAATAAGTCATCAGAGGAGCCCTGTGGCGTGGGCGATGCGAGCGGAACATTGGTATGCAACGGCCAATTGGCCGCCATCCGGTCCTGGAAAATCGAATGCGGCAGCTCTACGAGCCTGCCCAGCGTCTTCACGGACCTGGCCTACCACGGGACCTGGATACGCGACGCCCTACGAAAGTATCCACCGCATATCCGCAAATCGGCCTCCAGAAAATATGACGAAATTGATGAGCGTAGTGCTGCTTTTACATGGAGTGCTCCGACCACGTTGACTGGCCTCGTGCTCGCTCTCGGCTCCTCACTGCTTGGCTGCGTGCTGCGCGTGTAGCATACTTTTGGGCGCCATCGGCAAATCGAGCCTGATTGCGCGTTTTTATACTACATGTACTCATTTGTACCCTTTTGAGTGACTTAACTGGTTTGAGACGCAATAAAGACTAGTTTCTTGCTTTCTTTCTTGGTCATATATCACGACTGACTGAAAATACCCAATTGATATGTCTGATAAGGTGGCCGATTGTAATACTGCCCTGCTATGCCGGGACAATCCTAATCCTTATCTGATCAACCCATCGCTTACAGCTCAGCCCAGCCACATGCACTCGTAATCGTCTGGCTTGTCGATTGCCCAGCCCAGACATGCACTTTGCGAGTGACTGATAACCTGCCTGACTGGCATAGGTAAGAATGCTTCCCTCGAGGTCTGATATGATCGCCGCTCTATATGTGGTTTTTCTATTTCTGCGCCAAATTTCCACTATACTGTACGGTATGTTATATAGATATATGGTAGATATATAGATATAGATATAAGTGCCAATAGAGTTATGTGGGACTTAGCTGTCAATAACCTTGCCGAAGAGGGTGCAATAGTTTTGTTACGAAAGCTGCATAGTATGTATATAGATTTTCGATTCGCAGCTAACGCTTCATTAAACTAGTCCGTTCAGTCGAATAGCTGGATTCGTTAGTTTTTTATTAAAATTACCTAAAATGGATTCAGCTACCTAGTTATATTATATGTTTCATCAAGCTGGAACAATTCTATTTGTTGGAAATCGTTGAAAATCTGATTATATTGTATAACTGCGTTATGAATGCCTGATCTTGCGACTTTTTAAAGTCAGGAGTAGTTTGAGTAGTGCACTATAGTCTTAAGCTATCATATAGTGGATCTATAGGCAAACTATACCAGCTACTGCGCCCTCTCTCTCTCCGTACTCTCCCAGTCGCTTCCAATCGAACAAGCAATTATCGTTGCATTTATATAATCGCTGTAGGTCAAGTTTATTTATAGTTATTGCAAAAATCGTGGGGGATGCTGAACCTTCAGCGAGAGCCTCCTGTGGCTTTCTTATCTGTCGCGTTTCTTTGATTCATCTTGGCGCAAAGTCAAGGCTAGAAAAAATTCGAATTCATCTCGAAATGCATTGAACGCAATTTGAATATGAAAATAAACAAAATAACAAATGGGCAAAAACAATAATAACAATAACAACAACAATCAGAAAAAAGAAAATAATCAGCGTTCTTATCAATTCGCGATTATGATTGTGTGTATTCCCTGCGTGTGTGTGTGTGTGTGTGTGTGTGGGATTCCAATGAATGTACTTTATGTGGCGTTGGTCGAATGTTGCCGCCTTATCAACCACAACAACAGCAACAACAACAGCACACGGCAAGAACATAAACAATAAAAGCAACAACAACATCAACATCGGCCGAAATCAAAACAAAATTGAATTATCTGGGAAAGCAGTGCGAATTTGACTTCGCGCGTTTTAGAAAAGTAAAATTCATTCAGTGTTTGGAGCTCTCGAAAGGTGCACACGAAGCTCTGTCTGCACTCTCGCGTCCGCATCCGACCGACCCAAACTCTGCAGTGGAATCTTCGCTCAAGTCTTCGCGCAAATCTTCGCCAAAATGCAGCCCAACGAGCACCTCAAGAGGGTGATGAAAATCCTCATCTTTGCATTCCTCTGCACCGAAATGCGAACAAGTAAGTAGAAGAGAGTGATATAAGTGGATAGATTGGAAGAGCAATACACACTATTTATGATAATATTCAATATAATTAATTAAATAAGCGCTATATAGAAATATCTTGCAAGTATTTGGGAGTTTTTCTTGGTTTTACCAAACAGCATTTTGCCGTTTCGATTATGGTGATTCGATCAGGATTCGGATCAAGAAATTTTAGGACGTAAAATTAAAAAATTAACTGACATTTGTTTAATATGAAATTATTTTTAATTTTCTGAGGATGCATACAGTTTATTTTAGGATATAACAAAAAAAAAAAAAATACTAAACAGAAAAATTTTAACTAACAGAAATTATTAATTTTTTTGTTCAAATATAGTGTTAAAAAATTTGATAAATACATACATATGTATATAAATATAATATAAATACCGTTTATCTAATACAACAGCTTAAAAAAATAAAATATTGCTATAAATTTTAATAAAGTCTTGGCTAAAATAACATTAAAATAATTAGGCGAATATCTACATACATATGTATGAACAAAAGGTATTATACAATTTTGATTAGGAATCGTTTAATCATTATTTTTGAAAATCAGGCCATTTGTATGAGTCCCCGACAGAGAGCTTTTCCACATACAACTACATATTGTTTATTACGTATATGCCTTAAAGTATTTTCAGTTCTGGTTATACTTATCTATATATAGACCACTCTCTAGCCGGACATTCGCACGTGCCCATAGTCAGGTCCGACCGTACCATATGGCCGCAGTCTGCAGATTAAGACAAGTTGGCTCAGATTCAGATTTAGATAAGCGAAGTCAAGGCCTCCATTGTTTTGCCCAAATACTAGCCAATTCATGCCTTCAGTTCGTGCAACGGCCAAACTATTATTAACGGCGCGATATCGTCTGACTAAGGCAGTAATAGCGCAATACACGAGCTACCAACTGTGTCGATGGCTCTTCAGTGCCCATGGCGATATCACGTCGTCCACGAATGCGGTTAATACCCCAAAGGCAACGAACGCGAGTCCGATCAGCTGATGACGGTGTGGCGGTATGACGGTATGCGCTGGTAGCGTTCGCTTCTGATAAGGTGCTTAGATCAGGCCATTTAGAAACTGTGTTTATATATAGAAACCAGTGCGAAATGCACCGACGTACCGGCGCTCGCCGCGGCCTGTTGCCACGGCAACTGAGCTGCGTCTATTTCGGAGCACCTTCCGATAATCGTCGTACTAATCTGCGATCGCTTTCAATTCCAGGCTATACGCATCGCGAGCTCGCCAAGCAGCGTGGCATAGAGACATCCGCTGCCGGCGGGGCCAGTAGGCGTGGCAGTCGGGCTCCGTTCCAGGCGTCCATTCGTCTGCTGGACCAGGAGCTGGACTACTTCGGCAAGGGTCACATCTGCTCGGGCGCCCTGGTGGGTCCATCAGTGGTGCTCACCGTCAGCGACTGCCTGTACAAGTGAGTCTGAGTCAAGTCGTGCGGGCGAGCGTAATCCTCAACTGTTTTCTTCCATATCGCACACAGCAACCGCAGCAAGAACTTCTATCATCCCGCCCAGTTGCGCGTCGTGCTGGGCAGCTCGCAGCGCTTTGCGCCCACAGCCAACAGTCTGGTGTATGGTGTGACGCATGTCTATCAGCCGCCCAAGCATCTCTCACTGGCCATACTCATGCTGGACCAAGATGTGCCCGCCGATCAGAAGCACATACAGCCCATATCGTTGCCGGCAGCCGTCAAGTCGCAGCAGAAGCAGGATCAGGATCAGGAAATGTCCGAGCCATGGCAGCTCAGTAGCTGGGGCCAGGCCGGAGACGAGGGTCGCGAGCTGCATGAGCTGCTCACGCTGCGTGTCAATTGCCCCGACACGCCGCAGTTCTGCGCACTGCATGACGAGCACGTTGAGTACTCGGACTACGAACTGGACGCAGGTGCTCCGTTGACCAAGTCCAATCAGCTGTTCGCGCTGCGCAGTCAGTCCCCCACATTCCCACACTCCACATTCGTCGATGTGGCCAGTCATGTGGATTGGATTCAGTCGCAGACCGGTGACGGCTCCAACCAGAACAGTTCCATCTGGGGCATTCTGGGCCTGCTCGTCTTCACGGCGTACGTCATCAAGTGCAGCAGCAAGAGCCTGTTGGTCTGAGACCAGACTCGATGCCGCAAGACTTGCTTCCATAGGTTTGCTAAGCGAGTTAGTCCATGTAGCGTAAGAGCAATATGAAATGTGATAATCTCTTTAAGGAGTATTCCAGAAATGCCATTATGATTTTTTTAATTTATGCTATTAAGATTGAAATGTTTTTTTTTTTTTTTTATTTCACTTTTTTTTTAACAAATTATACAATACATAATTGTAGAATACATGATAAGTAGAATAAACATTCAATTATATTTCAATTAAACAACACGGAATTTTGAACTTACTTACACTGAGCTGACTAAATATAAATAACTAAATCATATAACACCCTTTACATCTATACAGGTTAAGCTAAGTTCATACTTATATTACACGCTTACATTTAAGTCTTTATAACGTAACAATCAACAATCAATATTTATATAGCAATATTTTCGAAACGTGAGCAAGTTTGAATATATATACAAATAATCAATTTTTGGATGCAGATCAAGGTGATAAATATCACAAATATCTGCTGATCTTACTCTTTGGTTTTATAATAAGAAGTAAGCTGAACTTGAGCCACCATTTCAGATCAATTTCTGGAGATTTCTCAATATTACAATATTTGTTGTATTTTTTTTTTAATATGAAATTAGGAATATTTACGAAAATTCAATAGAGAAAAGATAATGCATCATTTTATGATATTTACCAAGATAACACAACAATGATAAATCATATTTGATTGTATGCAATAGAGAAAGGGCAAAACGAATAACGATTCATGAATATATATATAAATATATATATATGATATAAATATATATGATATGGAATACATAAATGAACGCAAGAGTGTATCAAAATTCTGTAACTTAATTTCATGGACGCCTTTTCTATTAATTATGCAAGTGGTATACCTCGTATTGCTTAGCCTACCAAAGCTCTCACGACTCTGCACTCATGCTGCCCGCAGAGCAGCATCACGCTCGCTGAGGATGTCAGGGCTGCACCATGTGGCAGCAGAGGCCAAGACCAGAGCACCTCGCTCATGTGGCCGTAGGTGCGCTGCTGCCAGCCCTCGATGTGGCCGTAGCTCAGCAGATAGAAATTGTCTGAGCCTGGCATGGTCAGCACCAGCAGATGACGCTCGGCGCCCACAGTGAGGGGCAGCAGTTGCTGGATGCGCGCCTCCAGGCGCAGCTGCTGCAGCGCCACAAAATGCTGCTCGCTCGCGCTCCACACATGCACATCGATGCGATGGCAGCCATGGCAGCTGAGCAGCAACTGCTGATGCTGCACCTCGAGCACATCGTAGTCGCCCTCGATGAGCTGCAGCAGCTCGAAGCGTTCGCGCTGCACGTCCAGCCGGTGCACGGCCACAGCAGGCAGATGCTGATGCAGTGCGCTGCTGAAGAGCAGCAGCATCCGGGGATCCTCCAGTTGGATGAGCCGCATGAGGCGACCGGCTGCCGGCTGAACGGATTGCCAATCGCTGAGACTGCAATTGGCATGATCGATGCGCAGCACACGCACCTCCTCGACGGTGCTGATGAGCAGCAGGCTGTACTTGGTCTGCTCGTGCAGCTGCAAATGCTCCACGTGCTGGCGCAGGCCCAGCGTGTGCAGCTCCTGGCGACAGCTGAGCTGGATGCGAGCTCGGAACTTCGGGCTGTTGCAATAGTTCTGCGCCTTGACGTGTATCGCAGCCTGCTGGGAGCTGGCGCGTATCAGGCGGCTGGCGAGGCTCACGTTGGCCAGATGCACACGTGACTGGGCACGCGAGAGCTGAGCTCGCAGCTCCTGCAACTGACAGCTGCCAGTTGGCTCCGGTTGAATGGCCGCCTCGAAGTCGAGTGCTTCTCCCGCTGCAGGCTCGGTCCAGACGGCTTGGAAGGATTGCTGCTCGTAGTCCAGATAGAGCAGACGTTTGCTATGATTGCCCTGACTGCTGCGCAATTGCTGCTCCAACTGCTGCAGCTGCTGGCGCAGCTGTTGCCCTGACTGCAACTGACCGGGAGAAGCATCCAAGGGCATTGCACGCGGCTCGGGCAGCAGGTCGGACTGGAAGACCGCTCCGTCCAGCACGAGGCTATCGATGCTGTAGTCCCGATCAGTGAAGATGCTCTGCTGGTAGCTCTCGCTCAGGTCCCTGCCATTGAGTCGCATGATGTGCACAGGTCCCTGCAGATCGATGCCCTGCTCGAAGGTCTTTGTGCCCGAGATGCTCTGCAGCTGCCGGCCGTGCTTGTAGACCACGTTCTGCAGTGGAATGCCGTTGATGGTGCGCAGCATGGCGCGCTCGCCGAGCACCAGATCCTCAAAGCTCAGCGTGCCGAAGAGCTCCAGAGCATTGGCGCCTCGCAGGGGCACACGCTGCTGCAGCAAATACTCCAGGTTCATGCCGTTTATGTCGCCCAGTTGCAGCTGGCGCTCCAAGTGCAGTTGGCCCAGACGAACTGGTGGCCACTCTGCATCGCTTGCCTGCTGAAAGACACCCTCGAGTCGGCCGCCATTCACCTGGCCCTGCAGCCACAGCTTGTCCACGTTGGGAGCCGTCACAAAGTTGAGTTGGGCCTCAATGGGCAGGCGACTGGAGCGGCGATAGAGCGAGGCGTTCAAGCGGAGCAGGTCAATGTGATTCAGCTGCGCGAAGTGGCAATCGTTGGGCAGATTTATGCTGCGTGCGCGCACTGGCTGCAGCATTTCTTGCGGGGATCGGATGAGCTGTTCGCCACTGGCATGCCGCAACAGCGCATCGCTGGCGATAAAACTGAAGTTGAGGTTGCCCGGAAACGAGGCTTGGGTCTGAATACTGCCCAGGTGCGGCGCATGCAGAATGACATGGCCAGCAATGGTTTGAGTGCCGCTGCCAGCTCGTCGCACCGCATGCTGGCGCAGATAGTCCAAGCGAGTGTGGGTCTGCTCCGTCTCCGGCCAAAGGGCATCTCCCAGCACGCTGAGCTTGCGCCAGGGCCGTTGCTGCAGTCGGGCGAGTCGAGCGTCGAGATCGGACAACGGATCGTTGGCCAGTGCACAGTGGAGGCTGCCATTGATGCTCAGCTGATCCACGTAGAGATCTCCATGCAATGTCAGTGCTGCTTGGCGCGTGTCAAGAAAAGCGCTCGCCGGCACGCCATTCACGCCGGGCACATCCAGATTGCCGACGGTCATGCGAGCAAAGGTGTAGCTGCCCGCGATGGACTGTGGCGTAGTACGCAGCAGCGTGTTGTCCAGCAACGCGCTGAGGTCCAGGCCATTGATGCTTGGCGTCTCGAGGGCATCGCTCAGCAGCACCGGCGCGTGGAAGCTCTTGCACCCGGAGATCAAAGTGTTGGCATTCGCATTGACCAGACGCGCCACGTAGTCGTCCCAGTGCAGATCGTTGATTGTTTGCAGCTGCAGCTCGCGGTCGAAGCGCACATTACCCTCGATGATGAGCTGCTTGTGGAGCAGCAGCTGCTGCTGCTTCGCTGGGTTGCCCAGCAGCTCGCCGAAGGCCAGTCCATTCAGGCGATGGAGGTTCAGCTGCTGCAGCTTGGGTGTGTCCAGCAGCTCCAGGCGCTGCAGGCTGTAGCCGGGCTCTAGCAGCTGCGCCACCTGCAGTCGGTTGAGCGATTCCGCAGCGAGATTTCCATTGACTCGCACATTGCCCTTGACCACAATGCACTCGAAGGCCTTCAGGTGCGTGAAGTTCTGAGAAGTCTGCGACTTAAGCACCAGTTCGGAGGCATCTAAGCCATTTAGGAGCGGGCTGTTAAGAGATTCTACTGTCAACGGCGCCTCGAAGTATTTGTTGCCCGTTATCGTGGCCGTTTCTCCCTGACGCACTGCATCCTTGGACAATTCGGCCAGACGGGAACTGTAATTGCGGCAGATTATGTCCCCCTCGACGCGCGCATCCATGAATATGATGTGCAGCGGTTTTTGGCCCTCGCTCAAGGCCTGGTCGGAGCCACTTAGCAGATGCTCCGCCACAGGATGTCCAGCAATGTGCGCGGTGTGCAGTGCGGGAGTCGTCACCTTGGCGTTGCCAAACTCCAGTGTAGTCAGGTTCTGAGAGAGACCGAGTTCAGTTGAGTTGCAAGACTTGGTCTGGGCCGCAGCTCACCTGTGGCGCATGCAGCAGCATGTGCTGTGCGTGGAGATCCTCGCGGCGCAGTGACTGATTGCCCAGTTGCAGGCGGGTTGCCTGAGTATCGCGCAGCAGGTTGTTCACAGTCAGTGAACCCTTCAGTGTGACCTTGCCAGTGTAGTACTGCTGCAGTCGCAGACTTGTGCCGGCCTGCTGCTCCTCCTGGTCGGACTGCTGGCGCATGCGCTGCGTCTCGTTGGCCACAATCAAATCGCCAGAGACGCTCATCTGGTCAATGCGCACGGGAGCTGCGGGTGGAAAGCAAAGAAGAACGTTATAATATATAGTGAATCTTCTCCAGACTTCAACGCACTCTTAATTAGCGCCTCTTCGGTGCCGCGAAAGACCACATCGCGTGCAAAGTCGAGGCCATTGATGAGCTTGGCGTCCAGCTTGGAGACATAGAATGCCGACATGAATATGTTGGAGGCAATCACTTGGTGTTGGCGCAGGTTGAACAACTGTCGCACCACCAGCCCGTTGAGCAGCGGCGTCTCCAGATTGACCACGCGCGCGCGAGACTGCACAATCAGACGCCCCTCGATCTGCTTGTCCCGCGCTGGCAGGAAGAGCGAGTCGTAGAAGTCGAACCAGGAGACATTGTTGATGCGCTCCACGTGCAGATGCTGCACCACAATGTGTTCCCGCTGCTGCTGCAGATCTTCAAGCGAGCGAAGCGATCGCGCATTGCCCGGCGCAGTGAGCAGCTGCGAGGTGTGCAGTTGCTTGGCCCGCAGCTGGCCCTTGATGGTGAGTATGGGTGGTCCGGATGCGTCCAAGTAGTAGTCTGTGGGAAGGGAATGGTCAGGGGGAGAAGGCTTCACTATGCATACACTGAGAGTTCGCTCTCACCTGGCAGCAGTTCGCCATGGTAGACGAGATTCTTTACGTGCAGGCGTCGCACCTTGAGTGTCTCCCTGCCGGCATCATTGGATGCATTGCCCACACCGAAGGAGCGCACGGGACGCTTGCTGGCGGCGTACTGCTTACGCAGTTGCTCCATGCGCTGCTGCAGCTGCGTCGGCGTGCGCAGATGCAGGCCCTGCACATGTACTTCATCGATGTGGCCTCCGCTGCGCATGTGCAGTGGCTGCTCCAGGCTGAGTGTGGAGTGCTGTAGCGATTGGGTCAGACGGTGCACTGCATCCAGTTGCTGCTTGCGACGCAGCAGCAGGCTGCGCAGTGCATTAATCGTGTTTTCAAACTCGAAGCGATGCAGCTGCACGCTGCTCAGATCTGGGGAATGGATGCAGGTACAGTTAGACGCGGATATGGATATACTCGTGCATGTAAACAATTTCCAAATAATTCTCTTGAAGATAAGGGGGAAATTTTATTGTTGCCATTACCGACCTGCTGTTTCTACCAGGGATTAATGTGTCTGATAATTTTGAGCCAATGAGTGCTACGAACAGCAGGAAGCTCCCAGCCATATAATAATATGACAATAAAGTATCCGGAAATATTTCAAATCCCCGAAATGACCAAACTAAACATAAAAACTCGATGATAACTATCGATCATCCACACCGGATTAAGCATCTTCTTCCAATTCTCAATTCTCCAATTCTGGCAACTGGAGAATCCGATGAAATTTAGTACACTTACTTCCTTTTTATACCATTTACCCATTGAAAATGGGTAAAAAATGGTATATTAATTTTGTGAAAATGTATGTAACAGGCAGAAGGAGGCGTGGCAGACCATACAAAGTATATATTCTTGATCAGCATCAATAACTGAGTCGATTTGGTCATGTCCGTCTGTCTGTCCGTCTGTATGAACACATAGATCTCAGCTATTGAAAGAGCTAGAGGCACCAGACTTGGTGCGAGTGTGCGTGTATTCAATACACACTTGATGTGCCACGCCCACCGCCTCCGCAAATCGATAAATGCGTTTTTCGATTTTTTGCAAATAATTCAATAACAAAAAGAGATAAACGCACCAAACTCAATAGGACAACTCAACATTATGCAGAAGTTGGATTTTAAACTTTTGAATGTCACGCCCACCGCCCCTATAAAACGAATTATTTGAATTATAAGAACACCAGAAAAGCTAGAAGCACCGAATTTGGAAGTAAGGCCCCTGGTAACATTACGCAGAACGCAATTTTCAAATTTTGGATACCACGCTTACCGCCCCCAAAAATCTTTTTTGTAAATCGGTAAATCAAATTATAGGAAAAGTAGAAAAGTTTCTAAAATTTTTTAGGTATTATTGTACATAATAATAATATCAACCAACACTATAAATTTAAATCCGATTGGACAATAAACACAGAAGTTACAGGCACGAGAAGTTTCCCTTACAGCAGCAGAGGCCCGACGCAGACGCCGACGCCGACTGCGCACGCACAGTCGTTAGCGCGCAGTCGGCATGTGCTATTAGCGTTAATGCATGTGTATTTGACTTCGAAAAGATGCGAATAAAAGTAATTTATATTAAGAATTATTTTTTTAACAGCTAAAGGTAAATGGTATCTTACTGTCGAGTGCACTCGACTGTAGCTTTCTTCACTTGTTCTGCACAGTGTTAATAAGTCGGAACAAACGCAACTGAACACATCTTATTTTTTCAGTGCTTTCAATATTCTCTCTAACTTTCATCAAATTCAGTTCACTATAAGTGCCATAGAAACCATTGTTGTTTCAACAAATTCGAGCAATTTTGAAATTTTATTTATCAGATGGAAAAACTGCTGCGGAATCTCGCAGACAGATTATTTCTGTCTTAGGAGACAACAAACTATCGACTCAAACCGCTGAACATGCGCTTCAGGCGATTCCGAAATGGTAAATTTGACACCGAAACACACAAGCCAAGTTGACTGAGGAACGTTGATACGGATAAAATCATGGAAATAGTGGATCAAGATCGCCGTGTGACTATTAGAAGCATCGCAGAGGAGCTCCAACTAAGCAAAATAAATAATCGTCAAGATCATTACCAAACATCCTAACGTATACAATATGAGAACAATATACAAATATCGTACTAGAACCTGCAAGGTTATGAAACCTTTAGTCCGCTAAGAGAAAGATTCTTTCTAATGTTCGTTTATTTGAGAACTATCACTTTAAAAACTAAAGTATGCCAATTTTGAAAACGGGTTTCAAATTGACATGCATATATATAATATTTTAAACTAAGCTGTCGAAAAAATCCTATTTTTTTATAGCTATGCAGGTTTTAGTCAGTTAAAATAATAAAATTGGTACTTTATTACACTGTAAGCGAAGTATTAATTTTTTAATATAAAAAGAACTGCAAGTTTGCATAATCATGCAGATATTGCCACATGTTCCATTCGACTGCTCCTTCCATTACCATATACCTACATATAGTTATCATATTTTAAGGTTGCTAATGTTTCAAGCGTATATTTATCGGACACAGTGGATACACTGGTATTTTGAAATTAATTATGGACATAGTGATCAGTGATAGTAATTTTATAGAAAGTGAAATATGCTTTAAAAAACAATGATTGACTTCTTTTCAAATTTTTTGCTTTCATAAAAAAATTCATATTTTAACCGATTGTTCCTATGGCTATACTGTTTATAATAATCCGATTTTAATGATATACAGAATGAATAATGTCACTGTTAGAATAAGATGTTACGATATCTTAAAAAATATAAAAATCGGGAGGGTATACAAATGTTCAGGTTGCAAATTCGCAATGCGATTTCATATTGAAGAGGAATCATAGTTTGCACAGATTTCAATTGCACGAGGTTTTTAGGAACGTAATACCCGAGGTACTACTGTTTAACATACCATCATTTCCCTCCAGGCTGGCACCCAAACTGGCCGTATCGTTGGTCCCGCTCAGCTGCACCAGGCGCAGCAGAGTCGTTCCAGGTTCTCGCCTATTGATAAGCAGGACAAACGTCTCGTTCTGCGCATTGCGATGGGTGAAGAGTCCGCTGGGATTGGGCTCGGAGCCGAAGCCACTGTAACAGTCCAGGCGATGGCTATTGAAGACTAGCACCTCGCCATTGGCGCGTGCGCCGACCAGCAGTTGGCCCAGTCTGGAGGCGGCCAGAAGCGTGAAGTGCAGCTCACGCAGCTGATGCTTGCGGTACACCACGAAGTTACCATCGACCATGCGGAAGAAGATGCAGGCGGCGGCACTGCTGCTTGCGCAGGCGATGAGGCAGTTGCGACCGCGGAAACGCGCCGCCAGCACATGTCGCGCCTGCACCGTCAGGCTCTGCTTGCGTCGCAGATGCAGCGATGGTGTCTCCAGCTCGTAGACCGTCAGCGCAAGCTGCGCAGGAGAAGCACAAGGGAGTTGGAATGACGAATGAACAAGTAGCAGTGCAGCTCACCTTCGTCTGTCCGCGCAGGGAGCGTCCCACGACAATATAGTGTGGCTGACGGCCGACCACCTGGAAGGCTCTGATGGCGGGCAGATTGAGCTCCTCGACGGGATTGAAGTAGGTCTCGAGCCACTCGAATGTTCTGCGCAGAGATCGATAAGGGGTTGGGGATCAATTGATTTCAGGTTGCCTGCACTTACTTGAGCCTGCTCTGCAATTGCGTAAAGTTGAGATTCAGCAGCAGCAGCACCTGATCCTGGCTGGGTTGGAGCAAGTGCATCTGCTGCAACCGACCCGGCAGTGCAAACTCCTGTATGGGATCCAGCTGCCACTGCGCGCTCTGCTGCAGTGCCTCCGCGGGCAGCTGATACACCTCCAGGTACTCGTCCAGCGCCACGGCCAGCAGTAGATCCTCCTGCCACATGACGACAGCTGCAGCCGTGGATAACTGTAGCCGTGTGCGGCCCGTCAGCTCGCCCAGGCGCACCAGACGCTTCTCCTGGCCGCCGATGTGCCACTGGAAGAGCTCGTGGCCGTGCAGCACCAGCAGCAGCTGCTCCGTCTGCAGCACGTGCAGCCGGCCCTCGTGGCGCAGCTCCATGTCCATGAAGGGCAGGTGTATCTCCACGCTCAGGCTGCTGCCGTGGGCATCCTTCCTGCAGACACTTGGAACCAGAGCTCCAGCCTGTCTCTCCACAGCTGCCGGCACATGCGCCGCGTCCACTTCCTGCCAAAGACAATGTGGCTCCAGAAATGCTCTCAGTTTCTGTTTCCCTCCTCCCCCTGCCACTTACCGTGTCCAGCATATTTATTAACACGCATATTAGCACTATGCGCAACTCCATCGATGTTGTATTATATTTTATGGATAATCAGTAACTATATATTATACTATATTAAGTCGCTATCCCAGCAGATTCCAATGCTGCAGCTATTCTTCACGTTCTTCTTCACGTTTCTATTGCGATTGCTTCTCTTTTCTCTGCTTTGCACGTAACGGTTAAATCTCTATGCCGGAGCGACTGTGTGTAAGCCGAGAGAGAAAGAGAGAGAGAGCGAGCGAACAGCAGTGATTCTTGCACAGTGGTCCGCACATAATAGAAAAGTGCCACAATTCTTACACCACTTTCCCATTGAAAAGGGGAAAATGTATCATCAAAGAAATATGTATGTTTACGTATATAAAAACTTTGTAGTCTATTGATAGAAACTGTAATAGAGAAAACAAAAATTTTCATTTTTGCGCTGCATTTTCCTCCAGAAAAATTGTTGTGGCGTTTTGTAGATGAAGGAAGGAATTAGTGTACAGAAAATCAAGGTAAATGGTAAATATTAACAACATATAACTTAAATTATAAGGCTTACTAATTAACTAATGATTATAATTATACTTCAGCTAGACACATATATTAAATTTGCTTATAAGACTTTTGATTTTTATACCAGTGACATATTGAAAATGGGTAAAAAATGGGTATATTAATTTGGGAAAGTGTATGTAACAGGCACAGGCATTTTGTTGCAAATAACGCAATTATTCTAGGAGTCACACGCATCAAATTTGGTAGGAGCGTCCCTTGTTCAATACGCCAGATGTGGATTTTTAACTTATAGATACCACGCCCCCATAAGCCGAATTATAAGATATTTTTTGAATTATAAGAAGAGTAGAAAACTTACAAAACTTGTTTTTTTTTTGACATTTTCATAGCTATCAAACTATCTACCATTTTTTTTTTGTTTAATTTACAATCTGTCTGTATGATAATGGGCAAATTTAAAGGGGGTATTTACGGGGTACTTGCGCCGACTGTGCATGCATAGTCAGTGTACTTAAAGTATTTAATATGAGGAATTATTTTTAAACAACCTAAGGTAAATGGTATCTTACTGTCGAGTGCACTCGACTGTAGCTTTCTTCACTTGTTTTTATTATTATTTTATGGAACTTCCAAAAAAAGACATAGACGTGATCCGTGTGCGCTAGAATAAAAATGTTCAATTTGATGTTTTTCGCAATTCCTAAAGTAATTTTACTTTATCTGATCTGCCACACCTCCTTAAAGAATATACAATTTTACCCTAACAACAACATATAAACTCCTGCATCGCAATGGAAGAAGCACACGGTGCGACAATTCTGTTCGCTTTGCTCGCTTGCTGCTGCCCACGACATTCGCATCTTATCGTAAGCTAAAGCAAAGCAGAAAACCGAAAACGATCAATGTTATTGCTATTGTTTTTCATTTTCATCTGCTGCGCTTTCTAATTATAAATATCGATGACACTGAAGCTTACTCGATACTTATCTACACATACAATCAAGTCTTATCGGCTGATCGAACGAAACTTAGCTAAAGCTTCTGTTTGAATACGCCAGATGGCGCTTGTACGCGAGTGGACAAGTGTGTGTGTGTGCGTGTCTATCATGTGTATGTTTATGTATGCATGTATGTATATGAAAGCTTTACGATTGTCACACACAGTTCCAATGATAGCGCTGTCGTAGGCAGGGCAAATCGATAACGATTATTTTTCGATTAGTGTGTGGATCTGCACGAAGCTGGAACTAGTTGAGTTTTGGAACCTGTCAGTTTGCAAGAAATTTATTAAAACTTTGCAAGCACGCACACAACGCACTCACTCACACAGATACACACACACACTCACACACACACACACATGTGGGGAAAAACGCCGGTGCAGACAGCGCGCGTCATACCGCACACGTAGACAAACATTTGCGAATGCAGCAGCTGCCTCAGGTGTGTGGCAACACGCCCGAGCCCCTCCCACCACTCTTAACCTTCGACCTGCGCCGAGTTGCAGGCAAATTGAAATATTTAATTAAACTCCGGCAGCAGGCGCATTAGTTGTGGAATCTGATGAGCAGAGCTAATGCGTAATAATGCGCTCGCAAATACCTGCGACATACATACATACATATGTATGCATGCATGTACGTATGTATGAGTATCATTTAGCCTGCTCGAGTGTTCAGTTATTGTTGCAGTATCCTTGCGATTCGCTTTAAATCAAAACTCGCTTGGCAGCCAAACCCCAACCACGCCCTCTGCCACCTCGTTTGGGGGCCAATAATTTGGCCAATGACGTGCAATTATTTGCCCAGCCAAGTTTTGAGACAACTTTGCCGTCGCACCTACCCCCGCTGGGCGCCCACTCTGCTGCCACGCCCCTGCCTGCAGGCAGCTGGCGGCTGGCAACAGCTCGCGTGGCACGTACAAAGTTTGTCTACTCGCCGAATGCGGAATGTCGACTTGAAGCTGAAGTTGCCGCTGAACTTCCGCGGGAGGCAAGACGGCAATAGGACAGAGGTAGAGGCAGGGGCAGGGGCAGAGGCAGCGACAGCGGCTGCAGCTGAACGCGAACTCTGAGTCGCAGTCGCAGTCGAATGATTCATGGGCGCTGCAATTTAGCTGCCAACTCGCGAAAAGTACCGGAAACGCATTCATTTTCCGCATTTTTCACATCAATAATAAAGTGCCAGCCATCGGAACGAGGAGAGCCGGAGGCTGAGGGGAGAGGAGAGACCACTGAGAAGCGTCCGAGCGAAACCCAAGCACAGGCGCAAGCACAGAAGCACATGAAACGCCAATAGAAGTCGCGGCCAGAGCAAGGCCCAATTAAGTCGGCAACATTTATGAGTGACTGCAGGATTAACCCGGCAATCGATTGGGGATAAAGAAGGGAACTCACAAGGGGAGGCAGCAACATAG
This sequence comes from Zaprionus bogoriensis, assembly GCA_035046045.1. Lineage (NCBI taxonomy): Eukaryota > Metazoa > Arthropoda > Insecta > Diptera > Drosophilidae > Zaprionus > Zaprionus bogoriensis. The sequence continues at coordinate 235,850 of JAWNOI010000174.1, forward strand.
ATCCACAGTCTTAGCGCTTCGCGCCAGCCTGCCATAACTTTTGACGCTTTTACCTGTTCCGATGCGCCACTCAGAACGGAACTAACTATGGCCGATTTAGCCGGGAATCGCATATCATTCCGCGTACCATTTGGGGCCTTGCCTCCTAAAGCGATGATAAAAAGTGCTTGGCTGAACCCAACTAAGCTCGCTGAAAGTCCATTCATTTCACGCTTCGTCTGCTGCCTAATGCCCTACCCGTAGCTTGTCCTACTTTGCAGATGTCATCGTCATCCTATTGAACTTCTTTCAGAAATGCCACACCCCCCTCCGCACCTCTCTCGCCTTCTTTGAAATTTCCTGGAAACGATGACAGTTGCGCATTTTCTTGCCGTCTCTGAGCATTTTTGTGCTGCTCGCTTAGATTTATACGCCATTTTTATGATTTACGAGAAAGAAGACAGTAAAAAGGGCAGGGAGAGCTCAAATGTGAGGGGTGAGAGGCAACTGGACAGACCACAACAATGTTATTTGAGGTAATCTTGGCCAGCTGCATTTCGCTCCTGTGCCATATCAATTTGCCTGCCAGCCGGACTGATTATTACACCTCTGACTCGGGTCTGTCCATCTCGCCCTTGATCCATGTGTCCATCTGTCCGCAACTCCAACTACGACTGCAGCTTCGTCTCTGTTTCGCTCGCCTGGCTGAACCGTTTCACTGTTCTGGGCAGCAGCTTTGCCTTGGCACGCGAGAGGCTGGAGATAAGGCGACGGTCCAGTCAGCAGACGGACTGCCCGTCCGTCCGGCCGGGACAGACGGCAGCCTGACCCGACTGCTAGCTGTCCGATAAGCGTTGCAATGCGCCGCGTGTCTGTCTCTCGCTCACTCTGTCGCTCGCTCTAGCTTTCTCTCTCTCTCTCTTTCTTTCACTCTCTTGCTCACGCGCGCTCTCTCGTGTTTTTGCAGCTTGGAACTTAACACTTTCGGGTTTTCAGCTTGCAGCTTTCAGCTTCCAGACGGGCATTAAAAGCGAAGCCGTTAAGCGGCTTACGGGCACATTGCGCATACGCCACGTCGACTTTATTAAACATAATTAAAAACAAGTAAGAAGGGCAATCAGCTGGAAACTCGACTATGAAATACCCGGCATACGACAGATATTTAAAAAAAAGAACTAAAGTAGATATCAGCACATAGAGCTCTAGGCCTTAATGCTGTTTTCCAGCTATGCAATACCCTGCATACGATAGATTATTTTTCAAAGTGAAACTAAACTAATTCTATAAATTGAGGATATATTCTTTTGACACTTAATCCAATTTAATATAGTTTCTTTTTGCTTTATAAAGTCGGAATGGAATTCATGTGTCTAAGCTTTCGTTCCGAAAGAAAAACTAAAACAAATATAAAAATCTAAGACATAAGCCCCAAACGGAAAACTCAGCAGTTTTTGAAGTTGTTTGTCTGGAACTTCAAACAGAAAATCTGGAGATAAATTTGACCGACAGATTTAGCTTTTTTGCTTGCAGATCGATTTCTGCTATGACTTGTTGAACATTTTGTTTCCTATTTAATGCCCAAAAGTACAATTTTTCAGTTAATATTTTTTACACTTTACACAGCTTGGATATTTACTATTGCGGCACTTTTGGCAGGGTATATAGTAGCACAAGAAAAAATGCAAAAAAAATACACGTAAAATTAACAATCTTTCGGCGCATAAAATTTCTATTTTGAAGCTTATGTTGTGTACGTGTGTGTGCATGTGTGGGTGTGAGCGTGTGCAGGCGTGTATCACCTGCTCAGACTGTGGCTCAGACTGCAAACATGGTCAGCAGTTGCGACGCCAGGGATACCGCTGCAACGGCTGAGGCTGCCGTCCACACGGATGAGGCGCCTGATCGCAGCTCGGCGCCCTCACGCGTGACACGATTGACGGCCTGCTGGCAGCTGGACTCCTTGAGCACATAGCGGAACATCGACTCGATAACGTTGCTGGGCGTCACGTTGTCGCAGGTCTCCAGGTGGCGCACAACGCACTGCTTGAACTCGTTCAGCTCGATGCACTGCTTCGTGCCCAGCACTAGTTCAGGCAGCTCCAGCGCCGTCACGTTCAGCTCGCTGGGCAGATAGTGACCGAAGGTCTTCTGGATGCAGTCGCCCACGTTGGTCTTGTGCTGCTCCAGGCACTCGGGTCCCTGCTCGGCGACGAAGAGCGCGATCTGATCGCCGTTCTTGTAGCACACAAAGTCGAGCAGCTTGTTGATGATGCGCTGCATCATGGCGTTGTGGGCGCGCTCCTCGCGCGTCAAGCAGGGCAGCAGAGCCGCGTTGAACTCGCGCATGCAGTTGGTCATGTTGGGCAGGCGCCGGCAGTACGACTCGAAGACGACGTCCAGATCGCCGTTTGGCCGTGCCCGCTCCACCTCGTTCAGCACCACGGTTATGTTGACCAGGCCCGTGACGCATTGCGACAGCTGTTCGCCAGCCCGTTGGATGTTGTTGCTCAGCCTGACCGCCTCGGCCTCGCTCGCGGGCAGCGCTGCGTTCGCCTTCTGGCACTTATTCTCCAGCACGCGCTGCAAGTCGGCAAGGGTCAAATTGGGATTCGCGTAGCTGGCGGGCAGATAATGTGCACTCAGCTCGTTGATGTCTTTTAGGTTGGCGGCATCCTTGGTCAGCACGAGCTGTGCTGCGCCCAACTGGGAGCAGGCGATGAGCGCGACGAGCAGCGCGAGCAGTCGACGCGTTCCGTGCAGTGTTGTCTCCATGACTGACGGGCTGAATCTACGCAGGCAGCAGCAACAGTTCGATGAGGATGGGGCAGGGAAGTGGGCCAGAGGGGAAGGGTATAGTGTATGTCGGGCTTATCTTATCGCGCGAGCTAGTGCTGCGACTGCGACTGCGACTAGTCGATTAACGCAGCGGTCAATGGACGAGATTATCGCGCTGCCAGCACCATAACAGTTTCGTAGTCGACAGGCGACTGTGTGTGTGCGTGTGTGTGTGTGCATCTATGTCTATATAAATATATGCTATATATGTGTGTGCATGTGCACAACAAACAATTAATCAAAGCCCAACATTTTGGAAACAACGCGCTCTCGCCGAGAGTTGAAGGGCTGCACTGCCCCAGAGGAAAGTGAATAGGGAGGATGGGGAGGTTGTTGAAGGCGGAAATTGCTGCAGCTCTCGAAAGAATTCCGATTTTATAGTGGTATCAAAGTCCCACTTCTGCTATTTCAATTTGATGCTGGGAAATTTTTCAATCTTCTCAATATGAAACTGAAATCAAATACGCAAACAGTACTGGGCGCCTTGGACTGTATACCTATATAATAATACTATAATTTAAAAGTAAATCAACATTTCCAATTAATATATATAATATGCATTTTTACTCTATATAATATGCATTTTTCATATTCCCCATGTATTCTTTGTAATTTTTATATACTTTTTATATGTATGTATGCACTTGAGAGTGCGGTGTGATATTGTGTGTGAGTGTTTTCAAGTCCAATTTCAATTCCGACGATCACAAAGCAATCGAGCGATTGACCTCAGACTCTGAACCATCGATTCGGTAGTGCGATAACTGCGACTCTGGGGCATTTCGAGATAACCCTCGATTCGATTTGTGTTCGTAAGTGCTTATAATGGAGAGCTTCGAATTACTGCTGGATTTACCACACCACCCATAAATCGAGGCTGATAGCTGGCTTAGCCCATGGGTAACTGTGCCTGATTAGGGCTATCAGTCGGCGGCATTTTGATACGTAATCTGCGTGCGCTGGCCACTGTGCAGGCGAAATAGAGGTGAAGTTGCAGCAGCAACAGCTGCTCTTGCAACTCAAATAGAAAAACGCAGCACAACTAACAAGCAACAAAAAACCAGAGCAAGAACACAAAGCAAACAGCCGAGCAACTACTCACGAATGCAGTCGACTATGAGATACCTGCTGATGAGAAAAACCGAATGCACTCGGCTGTGAAATTTTATTTTTTTTTTATTAACTCAACTAATACTTATGGGTTTCTGTTGAAATTTATTGAAAAGTTAGATGTTACATGATGCTAAATAGGTGCTGAATAAAAGCCTATTAGTTTAAATGGAACCAAAGTTATAGGCTAAAGACTAATGTCATAAGTCAACGCTAGCTGACTCGATTTTGATTCAATTAGGTGAATAGTTAAATAGTATATGAGTTAATCCCAGAAAATTTCCATTAAATATAACTTAATAAAACAACAACAAACAAAAAGTTCTCTGCTAAGCAGAAAATTGATTGATTAAGCAAATTTATATTATAACAAATTATTTAAAATTTTGTTTAATTAAATTAGATTTTTTAACTTGTATGGATTGCTTGGGCTTACTATTTTTTCTTTTCGGCTTCATGCAATGTACTATATAATATATTCATCTATCTTGAGGCTAATGTACTAGGTAAAATTTTTTAGATCTTTCGCCTATAAAAACATTGAAACCTCAAAAATAACTTTCGCACTTTGTAGCGTGCTTCAAAGAAGTATGTGATCAATTTTTGGCGCTGGTACTACGTTATAACTAATGCCAATCGAGATAATGCTTTATCGAACATTGTGTATAGTACAAACTCACTACAGCTCTTTGGGTAGAACAACCATTAAAAGCCCATTGCCTTACACAGTTCCTGAGTATCAATCATTTAGCTAATTTATTCATAAAAGAATTTTCTTGAAGCCTGATATAATCTCTAGCAATCAGCCTAGTAATACACCTGAGGATTATTCTCGTTTGCTTTGAAATTCCTAGTTTCCAAGACCTTTTTTATGACTGTCTGAACCGATGTTGGTGTTCATATGATACCTATAAGCCCGATGGTCGTGCACGTGCTTTCAATTGTCATCCATTATACCCTGGCTCTTAATACAGGGTATTAAAACAAAAAGTGCAAATCAAAAACAACAACAAAAAGGGTACAACGAAAAACGAAAAAAGCCAACAATTTATCTTCGTTTGTAACGGAAGTTGCAACGCAATAAACAACACGGCAACGGGAGGCGTAGACGAGAAGGCGTGGCCAGCAAACATAGGGTGCATTACACAAAGAATTTCGGTAGAAATAATACAGAAAATTACAGCTAACTGCGCCTCGAGACGTGCAGGAAGCGTTGCGGTACAGCGGACGCATGGGTGGTTCCCTGGTAAGGGGGAGGCGAAAGGAGGCGGTGAAATGAAGCGCATGAAAGGATTCTAAAAAATGATGGCAATTAATTGTTGCTGCTGCTTCTGTTGTTGATGTACCCGCTGTGCTGATGCTGTGGGCGTGGCAAGGCACAAAGCATTGTCTGGAGAGTTGGTAGGGGAGGAGGGGTGTGGGCCAGTTGAATTGGGTGTAGACGCTTTAACTAGTTGCCGGCAATTAGAGCGCTTGCATTTGCCAGAAAAGCGCAAATTTGCATTTATCAAAAGCGACAAAGCCCTCCACATCCTCTCCCCCACTCTTGCTGCACTGCACACCAGCTGCCACAATGTGTTGCAAGTGACGACCGAGTAGATTTTTGGTCATTTGTAATCCCGCTTGAGTTAAAGTTCTTTCGGTTCATTTGAGTAGATCGTAGGAATATTCTTTTCCCTCTTTCTCTCTCATTGATAGTTCGATAACACTTACTGTAAGTGGTAGCGATAATTATCGATTTGTTTTGAAACATTTTTGCGAGCGACTTGCTACAAATCCAGCCTGAGTAAAGTTTTTTTCCGGAATATTTCAGCTTTATTTAAACTAGCTCGATACTAGTTCGATGCCACTCGCTGAAAGCGACAGCGATAATTATCGAGTGCTTCTGGTGGTTTTCGAGGGAAGATCGCAGAAGTTTTCTGCTGCGATAAGTATCGAGTTGCTTGATGCTTAGTGTCACTGTGCATGCATTTGTAGTTGTTGTCATGGCACTTAGAGAGTCGCCTCAGGGCGGTTTGTCATCATTTTAATGTGGCATCCAGCAACAATCAGAGGCATGAGGAAGTTTGCCGGTTTCCATTTGCTGCTGCAGGTCCCTTGGCCGGGGCCCAAGCGTTTCGGAAGTGCGGCCGACTAATTGCAGCTGCCAATAAATTGCAACTGTTTAGCGTCGGCGTCGGCGTCGGCGTCGGCGTCGGCGTCGGCGTCGACGTCGCCATTTGCCAATTGCTTTTTCAACGTTTCCGTTTCCGCTTTTGCAGTGCGTGCGATGTCAGTTAGATGATGATGATGACGATCATCATCATCATCGGCGTTTGCCAAATGAGGTTGTTTTATTGTGGCGCAAGTTGCGGCTATGTGTATGTGTGTGCGTCTGATGCAGGCGTATTGCTGCGTATCTGTGTGCAAATATTTCATTTTCATAATCAGACGCTGGCTGAGCGGCAAATTGAAGCGTGTGCAGGAATCCCAATGCACATAGTATAGCTTTGTGTATATCTGTGTATTTGTGTGAGTGTGTGAGTGTGTGTGTGTGAGTGCCTACTATTGTTAATCATATGCACACGCACACTCACATGGGGAACAAAGTGAAGGTCCTGCTCCCTTTGATGCTAAAGGTTGAGGCTACGGAGCAAAAGCGCAAACTGTGCGCAATTAATTAACCCAACTCGAGCCAAAGTCAATATGTGTGTGTTTGTTTGTATATAGGTGTGTGTGCGTGTGTGTAGATGCGTGCATATTTATGATGTGTACTATAGAGTTTTTTTTTTGTGCTTTTGTGTGTAATTTGTTAAACTTTTAATGCAATAAAGAGGCGCAAGTAATCCCAGTAAAGTATATAGTTTCTCGTTCGCTTAGTTCTACAACTGTTTAATTTTTCATGTTGAAAGTTTTTGTTTTTTTTTTTTTCAATTTGGGATATTTCTAATTATATTTATCTGCATATCAGTTTAGATATCTTCTAGATCAAAACACATCATAAGAATAAATGTATCGAAATACAGTTATATAAGGGGGTCGTTCAATATGTCTTTAAAAAAAAGAAATAATAATAATAAATATAAAAACACTGTTTTTTGTAGAAATTTTTTTTTATTTTTCAACATAGTCCCCTTTTAGCTCTACACACTTTGCCAATCGTTTTTCCAACATTTTTATCCCGTCCAAAAAATAGGATTTCGAATTTCTTCACTCGGATTTTCTAAGGACTTATTGAACGGCGCTCGTATGAAAAACTCTTTAGTTTTGCTAGATATCTTGAGGAAATGAATAGTATAACTGCTAACAACGGCACCCAACGAGTTGAATTCGATCTGAATCGGAGGATATAGTCATCCTGCCGGATTGTCGCCACTCAAGGGTATCCTTGCAGCCACTTGATTTTTGCTTGGCCAATGCGGTCTGCTAGTGTGCGTCTGTCAGGTGCCTGCACAAGCCTGCAGACGCTGACCTATTGCCCATCGCTCGTACAGGCGAAATCCATTAAGAGCGCATCGCAATTAAATTGAATGCGAACCGCAAACACAAATTCCAAATGGCAAATGTATTGAACATTTGTTTGGCTATCCGCAACCAATTGACGCTTGAAGGGAAAGCGGAAAGGTTTCAGGTGGGGGGGGGGGGGGTGTGGATGCTGAGGTTAGTATGGTATGTTTATATATAGGACCTGTAATTGGCTCGGGTTGCGGATGGGTGAGCTGTCGGGCCTTGTCTGTGAAAGAAGTGCAATAACTAAAACCGAAACCGCAACAAAACTTTTTGTCACAGTAAAGTACAAGCTAAAGATATGAGACTAACAGATACCCTTTCGTCCAAAGTGAATGGAATGATAAAATTCTAAAAGGTCTATTCATTTCTTTGCAGCTGGGATACCCTGATTATTTTTAATTCAATTAAAAAAAACGTTTCTAAAAGGTTTTTGAACTTGCAGGCAAAATTTAATGTATTAATAAAAATACTTTAATTCATTTTCGTTCGTTCGCTCTTATGGAAATTATAGCATATAGTAATTCGATTTTATGAGAATTGGAATATATACTATTGGTGGCCTAAGAAGTCAAATGTCAAACGAAAACTCATTCTTTGTCCGATTGACTGTTGGCTGTCATGTTATAGGCTAGACCAATTGAAAACTTCCAGTCAAAATTGTTATACCATCTACAAGGTTATAAATATCAAAGCTATAGTTAACAAGATGTCTTAGCTGTTAGGGCCTCCTTCTCTGAGGGGAGGGGTCTATTGATAACTATTGTAAGGAATGTTCTCTTAAGCTTTTTATAGAAGGCAACGCCAGCCTATCATTGGCTTAGGGTATTCCCTGCAAAAGCTGAGGCAGTTGTGCTAAACGAGTAATCGACATCGAATCGAACGGGGCCTCAGCCCAAAACTTGATTGAGAGTTGTGGCTCTGTGGGTCACGCGTGTTTCGAGTGCGCGTGACACGTAAGGGGATCACAATCGAAATCAATAAATCGGACGAACATTGTGTCAAAAGGCTCAGCGCCAGTTCCAGCACCGAGTGCCGAGTGGAGAACAATGGCGTTTCACTGGCAGGCGACGGCAGCGGCGGCAGTGGTGGCGACTCACAAGAGCGTGCAACACGAGCGGGTCAGAGTGTTGCATGTCGCCTGTGTCGTTGTCCCAATCCCGTGGCCTGTGTCCGCTCGCAACAATGCGATTGGCCTGGCGTGTGTCAAATGCCAAACAACTTGATATCTGTCAAATTGCGTGCATTTCGTTGATGCCGGAGCTGGCGCCGGGGAGGCGCTGCAGCTGCAGCTGCATCAACTCCAGAGCTACCGATGAAAAGGGCAAAAACACAAACACAAAACAAGTCACAAAGGCAGCTGCAGTTGAGCGCAAACGACTGTGCGATACCCTGCAGTTATCGAAAAACATTTTCCAGATGTTTTGATTTTAACTCATTTGGTCTTAGATCGATTCCAAGAAAACTTCACAAGCATCAGGATTTTGCAAATATCTACATATGTACAACTTATAAAAAAACTCTGTGCATTTTAGTAAATTGTCTGTGCTCATGTCTCTGGCATGATGCTATAGCACGCTTCTTAGATACACGCACCAGCAGAATCGCCGTGACAAATTTGATAGCTGCAGCTGTTGTTGTTCCCGAGATCTGCATATCCAACGATTCGACAGCTGAACTTTATTCGGAGTCCATATACTTTATTGCAGCAGGGAAGCTCCTGCTGCCCGTGCGCTACGTACCTACATTCGTAAAAACAATGCCCCAGTCAATGGCAATCATGGTGAGAGCGTCGGTTTCACTCGCCTGCCACATCCAGCGGCATTTGCCGCATCCCGTGGCAACTGGCACATTGATTCAGTTGCTTACACAATGTTTACATTTTGGCGACTCGTCGAGAGGTGTCGAGCGCAAGCACATTGGCCCCATCGATGATTATGACGGTTTGCTTGATGTTGCTGGTGCTGTCGTTCTTCCTGTCCCTGTCCCTGTCGCTGTCCCTGTCCCTGTCCCTGTGCAGATGCAGTGCAAGTGCTTGCGGCGCTGCAATTCGGTGTGGCAACATAAACATTGGCCTCCGCCCGCACTTGCCGTAGGCCGAGGGATGATTGGATGTGCCAAAGGTGGGGAGGTTGCACGAACAGCTTGACCCCAAAGTATGCCACGTCAGCGTAATGCACTTGTCGCTTGTTAAAATTGGCCGAGAGCCCATTGAGGCTCGGGTGTGATGACAATGTCCCGCTGTTTAAGGGCTTGCACTTTGAGAGAGCCGCAGAAAATGGGGAAAGTCCCCCCCCAGCACAACATAATGTTTAGATATATAGTCAATTGATATAGAGCAGGTACTACGATTTCTGGTACATTCTGTTGCATACTGAAATGCATATTTAAATGTACATATCTCACAGCTTATTTCGTGCACAGGTTTTGTTGAATTTCAATGAAGTATAATTTTTCAGCTAAAAGGAATTAATAAAAATTTTAAATACATTTTTTTTTGCAGGTACAATGTATTTAATTTGGACTCAACTGTGCAAATAACTTTATTCCAGCGGATTATTATAGTTGTAGTATACTTGGAAAGGTTAAGCCTGTATATTTGGATTTTTCTATCTATGAACGGCTTTTTATAAGCTACTCGACCAATAAAATTGGAATTCCAAAGTAAACGCCGTACAGTTACAGCTGGATATATCTTCGCCACCTCAGTCTCCACTTCTGATGCCAACTTTGGAGCCGATAGTTTTCGAGACCCATTGAAGTGTTCGCATAAAGCTTAATTCGAGTATGTTTCTGATTGATTGCTCTCATTTGTAAAATGATTTGGGACTGTGGCACGTGGTTTCAATTTCCATATTAAAAATAAAATTGATTTGGGATGTTACCAAACATAATTAAATATCAGAAATTCAAACAAATTTTCACTTCTCCATCAAATTTTATTAACTTAACTCACTCAGAAATATTGCACGAAATAAGCTGTGCCTTTAGAAATGTCAGTATTTTCGGTTAAGTATAGTTATAACTATTATTTAGAAAAAATAATAATAAAATACCCATTAGAATAATAAATATTTATTTATTTATTTTTTTTATACATTTCTTCTAGTGTAAAAGTTATAAGACATTAAAATTCAACTAAACTTCTGCTTGAAATAAGCTGTGAGCCACTGTATATGTATGATAAGAATAATTTAATGTAAATAATCACATCAGCTTAGCTTATAATCATCAGCTTCTATAATCAAGAATGTATTTATGTATGTATATTCCAATGAGCTGTTCAGATTTTTCGATCAGCAATCGTCAAATAATGGCATTTTTCTGAAAGAAAACTGCGAATTTGTGCGACGAGAAAAATCTTTAAAACAGTTTTAGGTACAAAAAAAATGACTTTTCATGATCTCAGTTCTTCACCGAAGGCATGATAGTCCATAATTTATCGATAACTCATGTCTCGATTGAGAAAAGCTTAAGTATTTGTTTTCTTTTCCATATGCAAAATACTCACATTACGTTGCAAACGCTTTTGGTGGTTATTTATTTGCGCATAGGTGTGTAGACGTGTGTGCGGGTTGGGGCAATAAATCAAGTTTGAAGTCTGAAGCCAACATGCTGCAATCGGTACCCATTTCACTGCCAATCGCCGGGCAGATAAAGTCAAATTATAGTTACGTTTTATGGCCGAGCCCGAAAATCAGTCAGATGTGAATTGAAACGTTCGCAGAAGCAGGTCGCTTTTTATGGCCGAAAGGAATCGCTGGGCTTAGCCAAAGGATGGATGGACAGTCGGTCGATGTTTTCGTTGAGATACGTGTGTGTGTGTGTGTGAGTGAAGAGCCGGGAATAACTCTGTGTTAGTATGTGCCGAAATCACGTTTGTGTTGTGCACTTCAATTTTCGATGTGAATTGAAAGCAGATTTGACTCATTCTGGAAACTACTCACTAATTAAATTGCATTTTATCGCTATTAATACACGTTTTAGAAAATTATGGTATAAATTGTTTAAGGTGAGACTGTGAGAGGCTCAGATTATAGTATAGATTAGAGTAGGCCATTGGCAATAAATTAATATATTTATGGTATGTAATAGGGAAACGATTTAAAAAATGGTACTTTAAGAAATATATACTGTTGTCTTAATATAGCATGAAATTAAATTTATAGTTGATAGAATTTTTCTATTTATCTAAACTCATAAGTCATCCTATATGTATAACATAAATATTATAAGATATCATTAGTTTATTTTTAATCAATTGCTTCAAGTTTATCGAATTAGAAATTAATGCAGTACGTTTAACCGCAGATTCCCTTCACTTCAAATATATTTTGGTACTCACTGTCTATTGAAATCTATTTTTCCAGCAAATGCTGAATGCTTTTTAAATCGGCTATTTTTACTTTGTGCGCGATATTAACGCCATATTCCGCGTGCTGCGGCTGCTGCTGCTGCACTCGACAATGGTGAATGCCTTTCGATTCGCCCGAATATACTTTTCCCCCCGAAAACATGTTTCCCTTCTGATTGAGTTTGAATATCCGCCGATGGGACCCTGATGCAGACGCAGGCCGTGTCCGCCGCGCCGTGTGCATGATGCTCGCGCGGTTGCTATTCATCGGCTCGATTTTTTTCCCTATACTCTCGACGTTTCTTTTTTTGCAGTTTTCTGTAGGTTTTCGGTTTCTTTTTGTTCGGAATTCAATGAATTTGAGGAATACACAAATCTGAAGTGCGGAGCTCCAGCTGCGTCTTTGACACAGTCAAGAAAAATAGGCAAACACGGGCAAATGGCGCTGGGGCAAGTCGGGCGGCTGCCATGGATGCCACACATGGATGGATGGAGCAGTGGCTACAACAGTAGTGGTATATGGGCTGCTCTCTGCGGTACTATATGGATATATGGTGTATGGTATATGGGCAACCCGTAGTCGAACAAACATGTTTGCATTTCAAATTCAAACGCGCCAGTTCTTTTCATTTCATCCATGCACGGTATACGAAATTGCATGCCACATACGTATCCACAGCCATACGTACCCCCATGTGTGTGTCTGTGTGGGTTAGGTAACAGGGAGGCAGTCACTCACATACTGCCTGCCTGCCTGACTGACTGAGGGACTGGCTGGGAGCAGAGCCCTACGCGCCGTCGTGTTTGCTCCTGTAAATTGAGCACCAGTCCTTCCCCTCCCCCACCTCCAGCTCGCAGTGGGTGGGCGACGTGAGTTTATTAACGTTTGGTTTGGGATTCAGCCAACATTTTCGACTCAATGACAGCAAACATTTACATTTTGCATGTTGTCAGCAGTGCTCGATTCACTCGCTCCATGCGCTCAGCGAACCCCGCAGTTCCCTGCCAGCACCACCCCAAGCCATTATGCTGTCTGGCCGACCGCCCGCCCTCCCGCCTCTCGCTTTCATTTCGCGCTTTGAGGTTTTCGAGGATTTTGATTTGCTTGCGCGCGATTCCTTTGTTGCCGTTTGCACCTTTCTCTCGCTGTCAATAGATAAGAGCAGCAGGAGATTTGATTCTGATTTCGGTTTCGATTTTGATGTGCCTCACGGGCGACCCTTGCCCATAATCTAGGCAATATTTGCGCAAGTTGAATCAAGCGTCTGCTTTAAGTTCTATTTAAACAGATTTAAGAGTCTCTTGAGGTTGACTAACATCTTGTTATTTGCAGTTCGAATGGCCCCATTTTCGCGCTGACAATATCGATAATTCGATATTTCGTGCATTGTTCGCAGAGTTGCAAGCGTAGTAAGGACAGCAACCGCGCAGTTCGTAGCGAAGACGCGCACCAACAGCAACGATCAGTTTGGGGCTCCGCTTAGCACGCATTGCGCACAGTGCCACTCAAACTGCAGCAGTACGTAGTACGTGGTACTTATCAGTGCTCAATTGTTGTTGCTAGACCTTAACAAATGTTTTTTTGTGCTAAATTTTAGAATTTGTTCATTATAGAGATACCTAGTAACAGTTGATAGATAGCGATCAGCTTACCAAATCTACAGTCACAGCTCATGCAGTTTGAGGCATACTGTGGGTCATCAGACTGAAGGTCAACTTTAAGCCAAATTGTATTAATACACATAATATACCCGTTTCACTTGCGCCTTTCCCTACAGGGTGTAAAAATCAAGTGTGAGTGCAGGTTGCAGGTTGCAATATACCCGCTTTGTGTGTGCTCTCGGCTACTGGGTATAACAATTAAGTAAACAAAATATATCGACCCAATTAAGTTGGTCTTTTATTCGCACTTAATTACTTTACACACTCATCCAGCTGGCGATCGGAGGGGGGACCTAATTGGAGTAGGGGCCCGACGCTGTCGCCTGCTTCTTACAGCGCGAGATGCGAATGCAGCTGCCCGACGCGTCCCGCGCGTACCCCTTGTTGCAGTAGCAGCCGTCGGGGCAGCGTATGTAGTTGATCAGGCACGGCTGCCCCAGGGTGGCGCACTCCGTGTCGCAGTTCGGGCCGCAGCTCAGATACGTCTCGTGGCGGCCACAAGTGCGGGGCACTGTGCAAGTAGCATAGAAGAAAACAATCTGGTATAATTACTTCATTATTATTATCGTAGGCCATTACAGACCTAAGTACGGCTGGGCGCAGGCCAGCGCCAGGAGGCAGCCCAGCAGCAGGCAGACGGAGCCGGAGCCGGAGACGCTGAATACCCGTGGAGAGAACATCGCAGCTGGCAGATGGATTGATTTTGCTTATTGTTCCGGTTGTAGAACCTGTCGCCAATTGAATTGTTTAGCACGAAGCGAACGCGATTTTATACGTCAGTTGAGCGCGGGCCAGAGATCGCGCGATGAGGCTCTCGCGGGGGAAGCACCCGTCGAGTTTCGAAAGCAGCCCTTGGGTATGCAAGCATTATGTTATGGAAAATCGTGTGTTTACGCTGTATGTAAATAGGATTAAACAATTAAAGTTTTAAAAATAAAATTTATAAAGCACTAAACGATTTACGTACATATATAGTACTGAATAGATAAGTTGTTGCATTTAGATATAATTTGAAAATAACTTTCTTTCTTTTGGCGTTCTTCATAAATAAAATTAAAAATTGTTATTCTTATTTTAATTTGTTTTTAAAACATGTGCAAACTTTTTAGAACAAATATTTGAGTTGAAAATCAAATTTCTAAGCACTGTATATGTTGATTATACATATATCACAGACCTAAATGAATATATAATACTTGGGATGAGTAATAATATATATTTTATATAATCCATATTAAAGTGCTGCTAAAATTTGTGCTGCAAATAAGCTAGCCTTGGGGACAAAATTGGCTTTAATTGCTGTGCATTAAAATAAGGTATTAACATGCCCTAAACATATGTATATAAAATGTATTTCGCTTTGGCTTATTTTAATACGATAAGAAACTAAACTAAAAAGGCGTATTACAAGAAAATTATTATTAATTTAGCTGTAATTTCATTATAATAAATATAATTTGACCAACATGTTTAGTCTATATTTTAAAATTGCCAATCGTATTGCTACTTAATTTTTTTTCTAACAAAAGGTAACAAATACTATATTTGTTTAAAATTGATAGATCTAGCGGATCGTGACACAAAGTTAGTTCTTTGAAGCACCAAGCTTAAAATTATCGATGTATCGATATGCAAAAGCGTTTTGCTCGAGTCCAAAAACTCTTCAAATATCGACAGGCGTGAGCTGGTTCGTTCCAGTGAACTGTCGCTGGTTGCCATATCAGCAGGAAGATCGCGATCGTCTGGCAGCACGAATTAAGCGGACAAGCAGGCGGGCGAGCGAGCGATCGAGCGATCGAGCGAGCCGAACAGGTAAACGGGTCGCTCGGACTTGTTACAGTTGTGTACCTGTTTTTGTGTTCCTCTTTATTCGTCTCTCTCTCTCTCTCTCTGTGTCTCTCTGTGTGTCTCTCGCTAGTCAACTATTTAGACTCTCTCTCTCACTCTCTCAGCAACGTCTCCATCTTCATTGGGCTCTGCGCGCTTGTCTTAGTTGAGTTTTGCATGTGGCGCGTTCAACAACGACGGAGCAAAAACGCAACGCGAAACGGTTGGTGTCTCCCCCAGTTTTTTTTTTTCTGTTTTCAATTTTTTTGTGTGTGTGTTTTTTTTTTTGCGTTTTGTTTCGTTTTGACTTTTGTGCGTTTCTTTATTTTTTTGTCGCCTGTGCCAATGTGAGAGTTATTCAACGAGTGCCCCCACTGATGTTGGCGAATTGTGTGCGTGCTTGCGTGCGTGTGTGTGTGATGGAAAAATTAGCGAATGGCCGCGGCCTTTGAACTCTGCTTTTGACATCTGTTCGGCTTCGATCGCCCACTCTCGGCGTCTCGCTCGGCGCTCTGCTCCCATTTGCTCATTCACACGCTTCGCTGCCGCCGCTCTCCCGCTCTCCCACTCGCTCGCTCTCCAACGCTTCCAGTCTCCCACTCTCTCCCTCTCCCAATCTGCCGCTCTCCCGTTCTCCCGCTCTCCGGTTCTCGCGGTGTATCAGCTAACCAGGCCATGCATTTTTCTGTTTTCGCAACAAGACGTCAATGGCCAAAGGCGCTGCCGTCGTCATTTTTCGAAACGTTCTCGCTTTGTTGCATTCCAAAGTAAATGCTACTAATAACAAAAAGGCAGCAGCAGCACCAACAGCAGCAGCAGCAGCAACAGCAGCAGCAACAGCAACAACAACAGCAGCAGCAGCCGCAGCTCGTAGTAGTTGTAGTAAAGAGAAAAAGGAAGGCAATCCGCCGCTTCCAATAAAACGAGGAAAAAAAGTTGCCTGACTTGTTTCAGCTCCACTTGTGTGTATGTGAGACAGAAAGAGAGGGAGTTGGAGTGAGAGAGAGCGAGAGCGAGAGAGCAACAAGTGTGTCTCTGCCTGTATGTGTGTGTGTGTGTGTGTGTGCATTGCTCTAAGGCGGCTCTGGCTCTGGCTCTGGGCATGCCCAAATGCCTGGCTTCTTGGCCAACTCACAGGCTGCAGGCTGTGGCCAGGCAGGAATTCTGCATACGTAAATTGGCCCGCAAACAAAGAGGGAAACACAACGAGAGCAGCAACAGCAACAGCAACAGCAACAAGGGCAGCGAAATTTATGCAAGCGAAACAAAACAGGCGAAAGCATTACATAATCGAAGCTGCGGAGTTATTAAAGCCAAACAAATGCCAGAAAATTGGCCAAATTTATGTGGCCATTAGGCGCACATCTCTGTGTGCGTGCGCTTGTGTATATTTGTGTGTGTGTGTGTGTGTGTGTGTGTGCAGCAAGTTCGTTGCCTAAGTCATTTGTATGATAACAGGCAGCAGACGCCGCAGCAACTCGAGCGAACGCCCCTCAATCGAAAGCAATCCCAGACCGATTTCAGTTTTCTGCACAGGAAAGCAGCTTTGGCTTCGTTGGGACATTAAAAACCCATCAGAACGATTCTATCCCCCAATACCTTCTATCAGTTCAGTTGCTTTTTCCGTTTCTAACCAATTATAATTACTACAAAATTGTTTTACAATTCGAAACGAAAAGGCAATAATCAGAGGAAAATCTCACGTGCAGATCGAAACCGACAAACCCAAATACAAATACATATGCACGTGTCTGTGAGTGTGTCTGTGCGTGAAAGGCTCGACAGCAGCAGCAGCAGCAGCAGCAACAACAACAAGAATTTACGACGACTTTGAGGCGTCGGCGACTCCAATTCGGACGCTGTCGCCACATTCCACGGTAAGTGGAGGCCATAAATTCTGAGTGAAAATTCAGCCCGAAAATGCTTACACATGAAATTTATTAGACAAAGCCAGACTATGCAGGTCGCAAAGAAATTACAAATTTAAATAAATCCCCCGAGAGAGTGCAGTGCACACACACACATACACGTACTCGAGCATACACACAGAGATGGAACGAGTTGAAGAACGCTCGAGAAGCGACCCAAAAATACTCTTTCAAGTGAGGTATACACGTTTCTGTCTAAGACATCTTGTTGTACCATATATCGATAGATGTTATAGTTATGGGAAGTGAATTGTTTTGGGAATCTGCTATAGTCTTAAGGCATTAGAAGAATACTCGATTCACGACTCACAATTTATTTTTGAGTGAAGGATAGAAATCGAAAAGTATTTTCTAATATCAACACTAGAAAATATTCTGTTGAATCTAGCTATAGTGAAACTTTGAAATTGAAATTGAAATTCCACTTGTTCTCTTCGATGTTGCATTATTCTTGCATTGCAATCTCTGAAATACTCTGATAATAATAGTCATTAAAGTAGCTTGGGGCAAGTTTCTGATGTAGTCAGCCATACATCATTTTTGGAATGGTCCTTATTATTTTATTGGAAGTGCATTAAGATGGCGTCAGTACTTATCTTTGCAAGAGTGCTTCTGAAATGCCTATAATTTAACCAAGGCATATACTAGCTCCCTACTAGAAATCGTGCTACTCTCTTCAGGGCAGCCAAATTTGAAAGGGTAGAACCGAACAAAATGCCGAAATCAATAATAAAATGATCATAATGCATTTTCTATTGTTCTCTGGCAATCTGCATAGATTAAGGGCCCATCGCTGAGTTTTTGGATTCCGATTCGAGTTCGAGTTCGCATTCGGTATACTGAACTCAAGGTTTACTTCTGTTCCTGTGCCTCGCTCCGGCTGCGGTGGGTCATTGTCATGCGATGCGGTGGCAAGCTAGGGGCGGAGAGGTGGTTTCGGAGGCAGGGCACGGGTACGGGAATGGCAACGGGAACGGTTAATGTTGATAACGGGTCTCTCTCTGGCAGGCTGGCAGGCAGGCCACTTTCTAGCGCTCCTTTTGGTCGAGCTGGTCGCTGCTCGCTGCTCGCGCTTTAGTCTAATGATGTCAATTACATCGTGCCACTCGCATTGTGGGCAACAAATGCATGCCAGCTTATAAGGCAGCAACAATGTGGCTAACAGCAGCAGCAGCAGCAGAGGCAATGGCAGCAACTGCATTTGCAACAAGTGTGTTCGGACTCGCTCGCTGGCTGCGAGTACAACTGCGAGTTTCGACTTCATTAAAATCGTTTCAGCTTTTCATACGGGTGCATGTTTCTCCCGTTCGTCTGTTTCGGCTTTTTCGTGCACGCTTCGCTTTGCTGCTGCTTTCCAAAAAATTTTAATGAGTTTTTATGAAATTGTAGCAGTATCTCTCATAGGCGAGTTGAGGCCACGTTCGCCAAAACAAAAGACTTAGGCAGCGAACTTGAGCAGCCTTCATTTCCGTTCGCGGTTCAAAAACAATGCAAACTACGATCAACTCGAATCGAAGGCTAAGGTACTCGACAGTATCAGCAAATACTTAGGATCACGCTGCTGATAAGATAAACGGTTGTTTTCGTTGTGGTCTTTTGTTGGCCTTCGTCTTGGTTGCATGTTAATAAACTTCAAATTTATGGCTCAATTTTTGATCGAATTTTGTTGGCTTCATTTCGCAAAAAGAGAAAACGCGACCAAAAAATAAACCATAACAAAATCGCAGTCCGTCACGCCCACGTCGTGGACCCAACCGTTTGTTGGCCCAGGAGGGGTCTGGTGGGGGTACCCTTTTCACATGGGCTGTTTACGCCCAATTTGTCACACATTTCAACAGGTTGCAATCTCAGAAGGAGGCATAATCAAAAGGCGAACGGCGCGACGTCGATATGACGATCAACGAGGAGGCCTACTCGACTCTCGGGCCCGGCCCTTAGCCAGAGCCAGAGCCGGAGCTGGAGTTGGAGTTGGAGTCGGGGCTGCAGCCTGAGCCTAAGCTCGATTCTCCAGTCCAGGTCCAGGGCCAGGGCCACTTCCAGACTCGACTGGGCTCTCGGGTAGGCGTTCTCTTGCGGAATTTTCGGGCTTGCCTTGCGGGCGTTATGAAGCGTGAGGAATTTCTTTTCGTTTTACGTTGTTTTTGTCGACAGCCTCATCCCAGCTTGTTTTTGTTTCTGTTTTTCTTGCTGTTCCAGACGTTGTTCTTGCTTTTGTCCTTTCTAAGTGAAAAATTATGCAAAAGTGTTTTATTTTAATAGCGGAAATCATTTATAGATGTTGTAATAAAGACTCGGCTCGTTCCTCCGCCTCCCCCACTCCCCCACTCCCGCCTCTGACATGTTTTGGGTCGATGCTGCTGCTGCTTCTGTTGCCTTGGGCTGTCTTTTGTAGTCGTTAAACGACCGCCAACGACGCTGCGGCAACAATGTTGCCACACTCGAGGCTTAGGCTCAGGTAGGCGCAAGGATTTCACTTCAAAAGAATTCCACAGCCGAAATCCCCGACTCATAATCGACACTAATGAACCGAAGATGTTCTGGACGACAACTATGATCTCTCTCTCTCTCTCTCTCTCTCGATCGCTCGCTTGCTTCTATCTCGTTCACTCTCTGCCAAGCTATAATGGAAATGGATATTCATTATCATAGACACTGATAGACCAATAAAGCAACAATTGGAATAATTAGCTATATTGGCCTTTGTTGCCTCTCGAGTTGAGGATGATTCAACAGATTTTGCGAAATGAAAGAGGCGCGGAAACGAGGCGCGATCGTGCTCTGTTCTCTAATGCTCACAAACATCTATCAAAATCGAGGCAATATTGCGATATTACTCTATAAATCTGTGTCGATTGTTTTCTACGAAAGTGAGTTGTCTTACGACTTTGTGTGTAGCGCGAACTCTTTCCGGTATGACTTCATTTTCACGCAATAAAAGGACAGACAGACGGACAAACTTGCAAAGACTTAGGACACGAACTTGCCGCCAAAGATCAACAAAAAACGGATGGAGGCCGACCACGTCTCACAAGAGCGGAACGTCGGTTCCTCTGTGCTTGGTTCGCATTCAGTTTTTGCTGGCCCGATCGAGCCGATCGAGTGCGGCGCTTTAATACCGGAGCATAAAGGCCGTCCAAAGTACAATTATAAAACCATTAATGCGGCTAAATTAGCTCATTTGTAATGAAACCGGGCTTCATAATCGTTAAAAAAATATTACAAACATATCAAAGAAAAAACGGAGAGCAAGAGGATGGGGTAGATGGGGAAGAGGGAGACTTATAAGAAGAAACCGACTGCAGAGCAGAAAAACGCGAGGCAAGCAAATGATAATCGAGCCGAACGACGAGCGCAGCGATACGGAAAAAGCATTCGGAGCAATAAAAGCAGATGGCACTTCTGCAATTGATAAGCATTTTACGGCGCCCTCGTAAAAGTTGGCTAAATAACAACAACAAAAACAGCAACAATAAGAACAACGCCGCCTGAGCGAACCGGGCGCAGATTACTTTATTGGTTTATGCATAGCTTATGGTTTTGGTGCTCATTGATTGGCAATGGTCGGATGGGCGAAAGAGTCCATTAAATCGATATTGAAAACCCCGAGGAGTATGCAAATTAATGCACTCACCGATAGAGCGTTGTGGAATTGCATTTGTCGGCAGTCATGCAGCTCCAATTTGTTGGTTTTCCACGCGCTGTAGACTCGACCACAGCGCGTTTGTGTCCTAAGTCTTCGGTGTGGTTTGTCGCCTGAGTCTTTTGGCATAGTGCATAACATTTCAATTAATGTGGAACGAGCCATCAGTGTGTTTGTGTAGCCGTATTTATTTAATCGTGTATGTGTACTATATGTATGTATGATATGTGCATCTGTGCGTGTGAGTGTGTGGGTATCTATGCCATCTATGGCTTCTGCACGAGGCGCAGCAACACTCAACACTTCTGCTCAGCCGCTGCCTGCTCGAGCGCTACAGTTTCCGCTGCTTCTGAAGCGCGATTCAATTGATTTGAGTAATTTTACATTGCGGCCATTTAGCTTTTAATTAAATTTGTTAATGCGAACTTTCTCTTAAGCGTCGACAGCTACCGCTCGCATCGGGCATGGCAGCCGAGCCGAGCCAAACTCAATTAAATGATAACAAATTGAATATACAATGTATCTTCGCACTGAGAATCTGGTCTGGTCTTCCAGCTATGTCTGCCCGTCTGCACGTCTGCCTGTCCGCCCGTGAGCCTCAGCATCTTTTTTGGGCTGGCCGATGGTCACGATACGGAGGCGCCGCTGGCGAGTGAGCGGCACAATTCGCACACAATTCGCAGTTGAGGCCACTGTGCCGTCGCTGGCTTCTTGGACGACACGTCTGGTGCCCCAAAATTTATGACCACATTCAATTCTCGAGTTTATGTGACTGCAAGCGAGCTGAATTTGCATAAGAGCCGCCGCTTGCCATTTGCCGTTTGCCATTCGCCGCTTGCCGCTTGCCGCTAGCCGCTAGCCGCTAGCCGCCTGCCGTTGATCAGCAGGCGATCTTCTCTAGAATTCTCTTGGTCGAGGCATTTGAAAGTCTCATTGTCCCAGCCTGACTTACTGCATTGCTGTCTCTCTCAGTGTGTATGTGTGCGAGTTATTCGCATTCTCCTTAAATCGCATATTTATACTCTGGCTAAGTATACTATATTTTTGTCACAAACTGTAGGCTAAGGCTTAGTATGTGTTTAGATTCATATATTTTTACTTGAATTCGAGGCTGATCGAACTTGTTAGATGCTGCGAATCTTCTGTGTCAGACTTACAGATTTCGAGTAGATTCTTCTATCTAGTATGGATCGACAATAATCCTCTTACACAGATTAATTTTGATCTTGTGTTGGCTTAGTTAATTTTCTCATACCATGCGTCGGATCATTGGATTGTACTATAGGTCAAGATCATTCGCTATATATAGTCTGAATGTATCTTTCCCATTCTCAACGATCTTCTCAATGATATTCAAGGGCGTTTCAGCATCGATCGGCCTAGCCTTTAGTAATTTTTATATTTGGCTTTTATCGCATACTCGCCTCCAGCTTTTATCTATTCGATTCTTGCTCATTCATTGTTCTGTTCCTCTTTTACAGACCGGACCGGCATGCTGAATACGCTTTGATGGTTTTCGCATACAAATGACGAATTATGAGAATCTTATAAATTTGCCATTAAATTTTAATGCAAATAATCATGCAAATAATAATGAGAACAATGGCAAAATTGCTCTCGCCGAGCAGCTATTGAATAAGATGTCGCAGCGGGATTTCTCTGAGGTGAGTCTGGGTGCTGGGTGATGGGAATCGCAGTCGTAGTCGTAAGCGTAATCGCAATCGCATTGGGAAACGAAGAACAGGAAATGTGAATGAGAATGAAGTGGGAATGAAAATAGCCATCAAAATCTCAGCTTGAGTCTTTGAAACGCTGTAAAAATGTGTATAAATTTCGGATAAGTGAAAACCTACTGACAGTATAGACTATCAGTGCTTGTAGCCTGTGTTCAGTGACAATTATGTGCGACCTCGAGGAGAGAGAAACCCAATCATGCGATGCACTTCAAAACGGATGAAAACGAGGAGCGGAGCAGACGAAACGGAAAACAATCAACGGAGTCAGCGCTAATAATTAAAATGATGGCAAAATGATTTCGATGCTGATTAACCGAGCGGCGGGACTACAAAAGGGCTAAGCAGCAACAACAATAACAACCAGATAAGCAACAACAACAGCAACAACAACAATGAAACACACGCCAAATTAAACAAAGCGCCGAGATAAAAAACGGCAAAATACACACAAAAAAGCATTTCCAGCTCCGGCTACACCCTAGGCCCTTTCATCATATTCCGCGCTGTCATGTCATGGCCAACAACGACGACAACAACAACAATAACAACGGGCAGGAGAGCCATGAGGATGTGGACAACAACGACAACGTCAGCGATCTTGGATAAGTTCCCTGGTGCATGTTTAGAAAGAAGCTCCCTGCTGTCCCTCAGACCCTCAGACCCTCAGTCTCACTGTCCACATGTCGGCCCATCCGTCTGTCTGTCTGTCTGTTCGTCTGTCCCTCAGTCAGTCTGTCTGTTCATCCGTCCGTCTGCTCCTTTGCCTGTCTATCTGTCTGCCGTCTGTCTGTCCCTATGTCTGACTGATCCATCTGCGCTGCGCTTGTGTTTTCAGTCTCGACATCGAGGTTGAGTTTGTCTCTGAACTTTTGGGGGCAAGCGGATAAGAGTTACCTGCAGGTAATGCCTAATGCCTGGCCTGGCCAACTGCGGATAATGCGTGCATAGACCCATTCAGAAGTGGCCGAGCCGAACGAGAAGCGAGAGCTAATTATTTTATTACGCGTTAAATTGCAACAAAATTCTTGACTTAAGCGCAGAAGATGCCGATGTGCGCCACAGGCAATCGTGAAATTGTTGGCATTCCAATGCGGCGACTTTATCGATGGGCCATCGGGACGAATGCGCTGCCCATGGCAAATATATATGCGTATACATGTGTATATATATGAGTATATATATTGCCGACATATGGCTGTGTTTGTATTGCTGGCTCAGTCGCCTGGTCTATCCCCGGTCTGCTTGTCCGCTTGGCAGCTAAGCTCTGCTCTCTGCCACGCTCCACGCTCCTCACACACATAAACCTCCACTTCATATGGCTGCAGTCAGGGGTGCCGGCGGGGGAGGGGTGAGCGGCTGCAGCTCGGCAGCTGGGCAACAACTTGAAGCCAGGTTGCATCTTTGGGTGCCACTTTTTGTTGGCCAGGCCAAGCGACCAGTTCTCGAATCGCAGGTTTTTCTTTTTTCTCTCCTTTTTTTCACCACTGCCTGAACATTCCGATCGCTTTGCTCTCTCTCTCGCTCTACTCCGTTCCCCCCCTCACCCTCCCTCTCTCTATCTCTCGCAGTATCTAGCTCTCTTGCAGCTTCTTGCTGCTAAATTCTTGCGCTTCTTTGACTATTTTCTAAAATGCTGTTGCTGTTGCTGTGGCTGTTGCTGTTGCTGTTGCCGGGCTTAGCTGGAAATTGTTGAAGCGGGATAGCAGACATATCAACTTACATGACTTCTCTATGTGGCATTTGGGCGCCAATCCCTTAACTGATACACGGCACGACGCATGCAACGCGGCAACGCGCTGTGAAAGGGTCGCTCGCAGTTGCCAGTCGAGTGGAGATTGGAGTGTGGAGAGTTACCTAATCTGCGGTTACCGGATAATGTCAGCTATTTGAATGCCGTCCGCTTAAATTGTCTATTAATAGCTCGACTAACGTTGGGTTAAGCGTTTATCCGTAGTTATCCGTAAGTGGCAGGCCAGCTCTAAGCTAATTTGACATCCTCAAACTTGTTTTTACCTTAGCTTTGACTATTGTCGAATGCCATGTGGCTTATCCGAAGTCTTATCTGTGCTTTGCAACTTCATTCTTTTGATAAGATTTACTGCAGCTGTCAAAGATTATCCCAATATATGCACGATTCATATAAAGGTTCTTATTTTACATTTTTTTGTATGAATGCTACAGACTCAGTAATGCGGGAAATTGAATTTACCAAAAATCAATTCCTTCTTTTTTTATCCGAAGCTATCCACTAATATCGAAGACTTAATATCGTCTTCGGATAAAGCACAAATGAATGCCGGCTACCAAGAGTTCCATATTTACATTTCTTCTCACAGCAGTTTCGGCTTATCCGCAATTAGCCAGGTATGAGCTGCCTGAACGGATATCCGCTTGCAGCATATCACAAATTGCAGCTTGTCATAATACAATAACTTGTAGCTTATCCGGATTTATCCGTGACTCTCTGCTTGCATCGGATAACGCGCCGCTGGTCGCGTTTCGTTACCGTTTAATGGGTCGCAGCAGTCGGATGCTCGCGTAGGGCCCCATCCGCCCTACCGCCGTACCGCCTGTTATTATTAGTTGCGAGTCGCAACGATAAGATCTGGTATTATGAAACGGCGCTCCCTCCGTTCGACTCTGTTCCGTTCTGCTCTGTTCGATGCGAGATCAGTCAGTCTGTCTTTCCATCTGTCCGTCTGTCCGTTTGTCTCTTAGTCTCTCTGGGTTAGCCCCAGCATGTTTTGTGCGTGTTTATTTGACTTTGACCATTTGGCGGATGGTTTCGCTTTTGGTTTTGGTTTTCTTCTTCCTTGGCTTTGGCTTGGCTCTCAGCCCAATCGGCTCGACGAGATCTGCTCGCTAGCAACGCCGCCAACGCTGTGCAGAAATTTCATTTTTGCC
This sequence comes from Zaprionus bogoriensis, assembly GCA_035046045.1. Classification (NCBI taxonomy): domain Eukaryota; kingdom Metazoa; phylum Arthropoda; class Insecta; order Diptera; family Drosophilidae; genus Zaprionus; species Zaprionus bogoriensis. Next base: position 261,311 of record JAWNOI010000174.1, read on the forward strand.
AAGTTATGCGAGTCGTTCTCAAACTTGTCCGACCTGCGGTGAGTTAGTGTGTGTGTGTGTGTGTGTGAGTGTGTCTGTCTGTGTGTGTGTGAGTGTGTCTGTCTGTGTGTGCGCGCGCGTATTTGCTTTTGTCTTTTGATTTTTTGATTGTTTTGTTATTTTCCTCATTTCTGTTACGCCCACTTCATTTGGCTTATCGCTTGATGGCGCAGGAGTGTGCAGGACCGCAGCGAGATATGGATGAGGTAGGGGTGGGGGGAGGTTAAGAGCGCGCTTTAATGGCTGCACAAGACATAAATTTCGGCTGTGTTCAGTTTTGTTCTGCATCTGTTAGATACAATGTGGCTTCAAACTTGGAGCCTCATCTCCGACTTGACTTATGCTTGAAGGAAATACTTCTGCAGTTACAGTGGAAACTAGTATAAGCGGACAGCGAGCGCTGAAGGCATTGGCTTCTTTTCACTTTATGTTCCTAAGTATTTTATATGTCTTTTCTTAAAAAGAAAAATATGTTCCGCTGTGCTGTGTATGATTTTTAACTTATTTCACAGCTTAGGTTCAATTTCAGAAAGTTTTGTGTCCGGCTAAGAGGATATTTCGCTCAAAGTGTGTCCGCATAAGAGAGATTAACATTGGAAATCATTGGAAAATAAATATAAATTGCTTAAAAAGTGTCTGCTTAATAGGGCTGTCCGTTCATGACAGATGCTCACAATCAGATTTTCACTGCAGTTCAAACATAGAGTCTTATATGGACACAGATATGGAGCCACGAGGCTAATCTAGGCACGTTATCCGTAGCCCACGCCCCGAAATACCAGTACCCCCTGCTTGACCCCTCCCTCAATCCTTTCCAGCTGCAACGGCATCTGGCACTTGGCACTTGCTGTACACGTTTTCTAGGAAGTCGCTCGTTGCTCTGGGGATTACGCTGGGATTTCGGGCTTCGTATTGGGTTTTGGCTGTGGCTCTGGCTTGTGATTTTCGGTTCTTAGTTCTGTGTGTGTTTGTGTATCTCGGCGAGCTGAGCTAATGCATTTGCATACTCATCGCATTTAATTGCTTCAAAAATATGTAAAAAACGCCACGTTCTTGTCACGGACTCATCCGCGTCCTCGCCTCATGCTCCGCTGTTGTGGCTTATGCCAAAAAAGGCTCCAGCTGCAACACCTCGCTGGCGCGGTCATTGGTAGCGCAATCGTGGCTCAGTTCTTGGGCCACGAATTCGCGGAATCACTTCCGCATTTGCCGCGCAGGCGGAGCAACAGCAGAAGGAGCAGCAGAAGGAGGAACAGGAGCAGCAGCAGCAGTTGGTCGGGAAACGTGACTCAGTGGCCGCATACCTGCCATATGGCGTGGACTGGCGACAGGCACAGCGGCGACTGCGACGCCAACTGTGACTTGAACTGAGCTGCGGCAATTTAACATAATTACAGCGCGCCGATGAGTCGCGCACAGTGGCGCAAAAGCCGCACTCTGGTGCACAGAAAGTGATGCCTCATTATCGTTGTGGAAATTTCACTTTCGAATCGATTTGCAATGAAATTAATCGAGTCGAGACAATGGGAAAACGAGCGCAATTCGAGTTGCGTATGCGGGTCTCAAAAAGAGAATGGAACGGGCCCTGGTCTGACATTAATGCAGGGAAAGGAATGACTGCAGGGGCAGAAGAGCTTCATAGTTTGCCAAATTTGATCAATAATGATTGGTACTTATCTCTTTATGGGAGATTACCTAAAAATTTTATATAAAAACTATTCCATTTGCCTTACTATTTCCGTATAAACTTGATCAAAGTTTATTAATCAAGGGATTGGGAAAGTCAATATCTTTTGTTGGACTTAGCACAGGATCAAAAAAATATATTATATCCATTGCATTGAGCATTCAGAGGCTTTAATATTTGTAGGGGCTATTAAGTTGATCATGAAAATATACAAAGATGATTAACGCGCATGTATTGATGCAACTCAAGCAAAACCAAGCGTAGTCCGTGCTCACACGCACATGTCGATTTGCCACATACAGTCAAACGTTGCATGGCAGTTGCTCTTTTCTGCGTCGCTGCTACTTTGGCATGGTAATAATAACTTAATATATTGGTCTTCAGTTTGAAGACATTGTAAACATTATTTTAAGCTATTTTTGTGCCAAATAGAATATGAATATATAGAATAAAATATGTCTATTATTGAAGTTGAAAATATAAATTCTTGGAGGCGGTGGGCGTAGTATTAAACGTTTGAAGTACACTTGATCTGCTGTATGCTGTACACGCACGTTCTTGCTAAATTTAATATTCTTAGCTGACTTTTTTGTGTTCATAGAAACAGAGGGACAGACAGACGGACAAGACCAAATCTACTCTGTTAATGATGGTCAAGAATATATATATATATTGTGTGCTTTGTCACCTCTGAAAGTATTACCACAAAGGCAATTTAGAATTTTTTCCTTAGTTCTCAGTTTTAAGATATATTAAGATATTCTTTATTAACTAGAATTCTGATTTGAATGGATATAAACCTCATTATTAGTTAGTGGCGCCTAGATAGAGTTTAAGGAATATCCATTTCACCTTACTTAATTTTCGATCCATGCTCATTAGCTTTTCTTGCTTCCCTTGCAGAACGAACCGGAATGTACGCCGGAGTTGCCCGCCGCGAACCGCGCTCTCTTCTTGGAGAAGGTGCGCCAGTCGAACGCAGCCTGTCAGAGCGGAGACTTCGCCACGGCTGTGTTGCTCTACACGGACGCACTGCAGCTGGACCCGGGCAACCACATCCTCTACAGCAATCGCTCGGCGGCGCGACTCAAGCAGGGCCAGTTCGCGGCGGCCCTGCAGGATGCAACGCAGGCGCGTGAACTGTGCCCGCAGTGGCCCAAGGCGTACTTCCGACAGGGCGTGGCGCTGCAGTGCCTCGGCCGCTATGGCGAAGCGCTGGCCTCCTTCGCCGCCGGCCTGGCGCAGGAGCCGGGCAACAAGCAGCTGCTGGCCGGCCTGGTGGAGGCTTCGCTCAAGAGTCCGCTGCGCGCGGCGCTGGAGCCAACGCTGCAGCAGCTGCGCGCCATGCAGCTGCACGAGTCGCCCTTCGTGGTTAGCTCCGTGGTGGGACAAGAGCTGCTACAGGCATCCCAGTACCAGGCTGCCGTCGCTGTGCTTGAGGCGGCGCTGCGCATTGGCAGCTGCTCGCTCAAGCTGCGCGGCTCCGTGTTCAGCGCGCTCAGCTCAGCGCACTGGGCGCTCAACCAGCTGGACCAGGCCATCGGCTACATGCAGCAGGACCTGGCCGTGGCCAAGTCCCTGGGCGACACCGCGGGCGAGTGCCGGGCGCACGGCAACCTCGGCTCCGCCTACTTTAGCCAGGGCGCGTACAAGGAGGCGCTCACTGCGCACCGCTACCAGCTGGTGCTCGCCATGAAGTGCAAGGACACGCAGGCAGCCGCCGCGGCGCTCACCTCGCTGGGGCACGTGTACACCGCCAGCGGGGATTACCCCAACGCGCTCGCCTCGCACAAGCAGTGCGTGCAGCTGTTCAAGCAGCTCGGCGATCGCCTGCAGGAGGCGCGCGAGATCGGCAACGTCGGCGCCGTCTACCTGGCCCTGGGCGAGTGCGAGGCAGCGCTCGACTGCCACACGCAGCACCTGCGGCTTGCGCGCAAGCTGCACGATCAGGTGGAGGAGGCGCGCGCCTACTCCAATCTTGGCTCGGCACACCATCAGCGGCGACAGTTCTCGCAGGCGGCCGCCTGCCATGAGCAGGTGCTGCGTATCGCGCAGGCTCTTGGCGATCGCAGCATCGAGGCGCGTGCCTACGCGGGCTTGGGACATGCGGCGCGCTGCGCCGGCGACGCATCCGCCTCGAAGCGCTGGCATGAGCGCCAGCTGGCCATGGCGCTGGCCGCGCGCGACAAGCTGGGCGAGGGACGCGCCTGCTCCAATCTGGGCATCGTCTACCAGCTGCTGGGTGCACACGACGCCGCCCTCAAGCTGCACCAGGCACACCTGGGCATAGCGCGCGCGCTCGGCGATCGAGCGGGCATGGGCCGCGCCTACGGCAACATGGGCAACGCCCACGCCGCCGCGGGCGCCTACGAGGCGGCGGTGAAGTACCACAAGCAGGAGCTGGCCATCAGCCAGGCCGTGAACGACCGCAGCGCGGAGGCCGCCACGCACGGCAACCTGGCCGTGGCGTACCAGGCGCTCGGCGCGCACGACGCAGCGCTGGCTCATTATCGCGCGCACCTCGCGACGGCGCGCTCGCTGAAGGACGCGGCGGGCGAGGCGTGCGCTCTGCTCAACCTTGGCAACTGCTTGAGCGCGCGCCAGCTGTACGGCGAGGCAGTGCCGCACTACGAGAGCTACCTGATGCTCGCCCAGGAGCTGGGCGACGTCGCCGCGGAGGGCAAGGCGTGTCACCTGCTTGGCTACGCACACTACTGCCTCGGCAACTACCGCGCAGCGGTGCGCTACTACGACCAGGACCTCGCGCTGGCCAAGGACGCGCAGCATCGGCCGCACATGGGTCGAGCCTACTGCAATCTGGGGCTGGCGCATTTGGCACTGGGCCACACCGCCGCCGCGCTCGAGTGCCAGCAGCTCTTCCTGGCAGTGGCGCACGCCACGGGCCAGTTGCCCGCCAAGTTCCGCGCGCTGGGCAACATCGGCGATATACTCATCCGTACGGGCGCCCACGAGGAGGCCATAAAGCTGTATCAGCGCCAGCTGGCGCTTGCGCGCGCTGCCGGCGAGCGCGCCATGGAGGCGGCAGCCTGCGGTGCACTGGGTCTGGCGCATCGCCTGCTGCGGCGCTGGGACAAGGCGTTGGGACATCACACGCAGGAGCTGACGCTGCGCCAGGAACTGGGTGATCTGGCGGGGGAGTGTCGCGCCCACGGGCATCTGGGCGCGGTGCATATGGCGCTCTGCAGCTGGACGCACGCCGTCAAGTGCTACCAGGAGCAGCTGGAGCGTGCGCAGGAGCAGCGCGACGCTGCCGTGGAGGCGCAGGCGCACGGCAATCTTGGGATTGCGCGCTTGAACATGGCACACTACGAGGCGGCCATTGGCTGTCTGGAGGCACAGCTGGGCACGCTGGAGCGCGTCTCGCTGCCCTCGACGCAGGCGGATAGGGCGCGCGCGCTGGGCCATTTGGGCGACTGCTACGCCGCGCTGGGCGACTACGAGGAGGCGCTCAAGTGCCACGAGCGGCAGCTGCAGCTCGCTCTGGGTCTGGCAAGTCATCGGGATCAGGAACGCGCCTATCGAGGATTGGGACAGGCGCGCCGCGCGCTCGGGCAGCTACCTACGGCGCTGGTCTGCCTGGAGAAGCGTCTGGTCGTCGCGCATGAGCTGCACAGCGCCGAGGTGAAGGCGCTCGCGTACGGCGACCTCGGACATGTCCACGCCGCTCTGGGGAATCACGCGCAGGCGCTCAACTGCCTGGAACACCAGCGGGAGCTCGCGCGCGGCCTGCAGGATCGCGCCCTCGAGTCGGATGCCATGTGCGCGCTGGGACAGGTGCAACAGCGCATGGGCCACCACGCGGAGGCACTGCAGCTGCACGAGCAGGATCTGCAGCTCTGCACGGAGCTGGCAGCGCCGGCGCTACAGGCGCGCGCTTTGGGCAACCTCGGAACGGTGCACGAGGCGCTCGGCCAGCAGCAGGAGGCGCTCAAGTGCTACGAGCGTCAGCTGGCGCTCAGCTCGGATCGCTTTGGCAAGGCGCTGGCGTGCGGCGCACTCGGACGCGTGCACCATCAGCTGGAGCAGCACGCGCAGGCGGTCGAGTATCTGCGACAGGGTCTGACCAGCGCCCAGTCCATTGGCAAGTCGGAGGAGGAGGCCAAGATAAGACATCAACTGGGTGAGCGCAGCACTCTCTCTCTCCTTCTGTCGCTCTAAAATATTTACCTATTTCCTCTTCTTATCTTCTCCACCTCTTGCTCTCTCCTTAAACTCTCTCTCTCTCTTTTCTTCTGGAAGATTCACTCAATTATTCTCTCTATTTTTTGATACTTCCTTCAGTTCCTCTCTATGAACATAAGCTTTATCTCCCCAATACAACTCTCTCTCTCTCTAGCTGTAGGATTTATAGACCTCGTCTCTCTATATCTTCACTCTTCTTCATAATATTTTACTCTCTTTCTCTGTCTCGAGGAAAACTCATCTTACCTACTAGTTGTATCTCCTCAAGCTCGCTTTCTCTCTGTCCTCTCTGAAATAGTTATTCATCTTGCTCTTATCCCTTTGTACCTGTCTATCCCTCTCTCTCTCTCTCTGAAGTATTAACTCTCTATCTCTCGCCTTTTCTTTTTCTTCTCCTGTAGGAATTACTCATAAGCTCTTTCTATCTCTTCCTTTTTTCTTTCTTCTAGGTAATTCACTCACATGCACTCTCTTTTTCTCTTTCCGTTCTTTACCTTCTCAATTTCTTTTTCTAGAGGATTCACTTATCTTAAATACAGAATTTTCTCCACCTTTTTCTTCCTCTTCCCTATATATGGCTCTCATTTTTTACTCCCTCTGGAAGATTTACTCATTTCTTTTCTATCTCCTTTATTGCTATCCCTCTCTTTGCTTACCATCTTCTTTACTTTTATCTTCCTCTCTCTCTATCTCACTCTGAAAGAGTTAGGCGTATGCTTTCTCTACCTTCTAAAGATACTCCTTATTCCTTTCTCTCTCTCTTTATGGAATCTTAACTCATCTTCTCTCTTTATTCCCCTTATAGGTCTTGCTCTGCGCTCCTCTGGCGACGCGGAAGGTGCCCGCCTGCAACTGGAGATGGCGGCGCAGCTGCTCGAGTCTGTGCGCCAGGAGCAGCGCAGCCCGGAGGCGCGCCTGGCGCTCTACGAGCTGCAGACGAGCTGCTACCATCTGCTACAGCAACTGCTGGTGGCGTTGCAGCGCAGCGAGGACGCCCTGGTCGCCGCGGAGCGCTGCAAGGCGCGCAACGCCGACGCCGATGCCAAGTCCTCCGCTGCTACGTCCGCAACGGCCCCGCCGGACATCGAGAGCATTCTGGAGGCGGTGAACCGCGGCCGAATGCCTGTGCTCTACTATAGCCTGGCCGGGGAGCAGCTGTACGCGTGGCTGCTTCAGCCGCAGGCAGGCATTGTGCGCTTCCACGCGGCGCGCATAGACTCGCAGATGCTGCAGCTGCCGCTCTCGCTGCACGAGGAAGAGGACGAGGGCGATGAGGAGGAGCAGCAGGCTGCGCAGCAGTCCACTGCGGCGCCGTCCGGTCAGCAGCTGCTGGAGCGCTACGTAAATATGGTGCGCGACAACCTCGGCGTGAACTCGCAGTCGCTGCTCCACGAGGGCGACGGCAGCGGCTGGCGCGCGAGCAGCGAGCAACTGCTCGAGGATCTGCCCGGCGCCGGGGCCGGTGGTGGCGGCTTCCTGCGCATGGTCAGCCGCAATCAGCTGCTCAACTCGTCCAACTACTCGCTCAGCTCGCTCTTCTCGCTCGGCTCGGTGACGAGCCTGCAGGGCTCCACGCGCTCTGTCGGTAGTCGCAGCTCGCGGCGTGCGCCCGCCCCACCCGCTTGGCGCGGCCCTGCCTGCCTTCATACGTTGTACAACCTGCTGCTGGCGCCCTTCGACGATCTGCTGCCGAGCGGAGCGAGCGTCTCCCGTCAGGGGCGGCGCGAGCTGATCCTCGTGCTGGACAGCGCGCTTTACCTGGTGCCCTTTGCCATTCTGCGCGCCGCCGGCGATGACGGCGAGTATCTCTCAGAGCGCTGCGCTCTGCTGACGGCGCCGTCACTGCAGGCGCTGCGTGGCCGCTCGCGCTCCCGTCGCGATCGCGGCAGACCGCCGACGGCGCTCGTTGTGGGCGGCCCACGTGTGCCCGCTGCGCTGGCTGAGCGCTGGGGTTGGGCCACGGCGGAGTCGCCGGCTGCGCTGCAGGAGGCTGCGATGGTGGCGGACATGCTGCAGGCTAACGCGCTGGCTGGATGCAATGCCACCAAGGAGTCCGTGCTCGCCGAGCTGCCGGGCGCGGAGTGTGTGCACTTTGCGGCGAATCTCAGCTGGAAACTGGGCGCCGTGGTGCTCAGTCCCGGCGACGTCGTCACCGCCGAGCAGCAGCAGCAGAAGGAGCCGCACGAGCCGCAGCTGGCGGACTTCACGCTCGCCGCGGCGGAGCTGCGCCAGCTGCGCGTCGGTGCGCGCCTCGTCGTGCTTAGCTCTTATCAGTCGGTGGAGCCCATCACGGGCATGGGCGTGGCCCAGCTGGCCGGTGGCTGGCTGCTGGCCGGCGCCGGAGCGGTGCTCATCTCGCTGTGGCCCGTGCCCGAGACGGCAGCGAAGATTCTCCTGCGCGCGTTCTACTCGGCGCTGTTGCAAGGCGCTCGTGCGGCGCGGTAAGTGCAGATCATTGTTCTCCACTTGCTCCTCTCTTTATCTCTTTGTAGCAATAGCAATCTCTCACTCTAGCTCAATATATCACTCAATATATTTCGCTATCTCCATATGTGTACCTCTTTTATATCACTTTCTCTCTTTCCGATTAGGATTAATATTTTCTTTCTCTCTCTCTCTCTCTCTCCCATTCTCCTACTAATTTAACTGCTTTCCCGACTGTCTGTTACTTTTCCTATCATGCTTTATTCTTTATCACTCTCTCCCTCTCTATGTATTTATATTTCTTTACTCCACCAGCGCTATATCTCTCTCTTTTTGTGTGATCTCTTCAGCCTTTTTTATCCTTCTCACTTTTTTCTGTGCCATTCTTTCACTATAGCTTTCTATGTTTTTTGCCCTCGCTATATATTTATAGTATCTTCCACTCTAAGTCTTCTCTGTCTATTTCTAACTCTTCTTTCCCTGATTGTCATCGATCTTTTTCCGTTGCCCTACTTTTACTTTCTCAAGAAAGATATCCCTGTATCCATTACTTTTCCTCTTCCTTCTACTTTTTAAACTGCGCAACTAGCTATCTCTTTCCCCCTCTTGGTCCATTTATTTTAATACCATTTACCCATTGAAAATGGGTAAAAAATGGTATATTAACTTTGTGCAAATGTATGTAACAGGCAGAAGGAGGCGTGGCAGACCATACAAAGTATATATATTCTTGATCAGCATCAATAGCCGAGTCGATTTGGTCATGTCCGTCTGTCTGTCCGTCTGTCCGTCTGTCCGTCTGTCCGTCTGTATGAACACACAGAACTCAGCTATTAAAAGAGCTAGAGGCACCAGACTTGGTGGGAGTGTGCGTGTATTCAATACACACAAGAAGTTTATTTCAAACTTGATGTGCCACGCCCACCGCCTCCGCAAATCGATAAATGCGTATTTCGATTTTTTCCAAATAATTCAATAACGAAAAGAGATAAACGCACCAAATTTGGTAGGAGGGTGTCTTGCAACATTATGCAGAAGTTGGATTTTAGAATTTTGGATGCCACGCCCACCGCCTCTAAAAAACACATTTTTATAGTTTAAAAGAAAACTAGAAAAGCTAGAAGCGCCAAATTTGAAAGTAAGGTGCCTGGTAACATTACGAAGAATGTTTGATTTTCAACTTTTGGATGCCACGCCCACCGCCCCCAAACTATTGAATTTTAAGAAAAGTAGGGAAATAACAAAACATTTTTTTTAACACTCTTGTAGCTTACCATAGTACAGATCTACCCTATAAATTTCAATCCGATCGGACAATAAACAAAGAAGTTATAGGAGTTTGAATCTTCCATATAAAGTTGTGGGCGCTTAGAATTCCAACTAGAATGTTGAACTGACGCAGCAGAAGGCCGGCATCAATAAAAGTCTCATTTGCCGATCGCTCCGCGTAACTGTGTGTGGTCTAGATGGTTGCATGCAAGATTCTGGTGCGTGTGGTCGCGGGTTCGAATCCAGCAACGGGCAATTTTTTTTTTTTTTTTGCCGATCGCACTGCGTAACTGTGTGTGGTCTTGATGGTTGGCTCGCAAGTTTCTGATGCGTGAGGTCGCGGGTTCGAATCCTGCGCTGGGCAATTTTTTTTTTTTTAATAATTTTGCGCTATATGAAAAGTATATTATGCAAAAAAAAAAATAAAAACAAAAACTTTTTCTAAGCAATACAAAAAAATGAAGACTGCGCTGGGATTCGAACCGGGGACATTTAGTTATAGAGCTGACAACTCTTACAACAAATCACTGAAGCACATGGTCTGTTCCTAGGCGCGAGAAGTTTTGCATACAGCAGCAGAGACGGAGCAGAGGCTCGGCTTCAATGCTTGCGCCGACTGCGCACGCACAATCGGCGTGCAGTCGGCATGTGCCATTAGCGTCAATGCATGTGTATTTAATTTCGGAAATATGCGGTGCGTTGTTATTAATTCGAATAAAAGTAATTAATATTAAGAATTATTTTTAGCAGCCAAAGGTAAATTATAACTTACTGTCGAGTGCACTCGACTGTAGCTTTCTTCAATTTTTATTTTTTAATAAGAAGAAGGAGTTCGAATTCCCCATATAAAGTTATGGGCGCTAGCGATTCCTAACCAAAACGTTAAATCGACGCAGTAGAGGGCCCGCGTCAATAAAAGCCTAATTTGCCGATCGCATGGCGTAAGCTTGTGTGGTCTAGTGGTTAGAGGTCCGACTCGTAAGTTACAAAGTTCGTGAGAGTTCTTGGGTTCGAATCTGGCGCGGGGCGATTTTTTTTTCTTAATGTAAATTGCTTTTTTTTTATTTTTATACCATTTATTTTATTTTGTATTATTTCTTCGAATAGGGTAAATGGTATCTTACAGTCGCGCGCGCTCGACTGTAGCTTTCCTTACTTGTTCTTTCTTATTTTCTACATTATAATTCCCTTCATCTTTTGCGCTCACTAGCTTCATCTCTTTCTAATCCACGATCTATGTCAAGTTGTCTTCTACTCCCTCACCATTTCTATTTCTTTCTTCAATCTATCTCTACCATGTTCTTACCCATGCTTAGTCCATTATGTGTATATACATCTCTTTCTAATACATTATCCACCTATGCATAGGTTTAGATAGCTGTGTGTCTGTACCTTTCTCCACCTCTATAAATCCATACATCATCTATCTCTCTCATTCACTTACTCATCCATCTGATATGTATCTAACATATATCTATCTCTTACCATTTCACCCACTATCATATGTAGGTATGTACATTTTCCTCACACACTTATTCATGCACCTATCTCACTCATTCTCTCTCTCTCTCTCTCTCTCTCTCTCTTTCTGCCTTATTGTAGCGCCCTGGCGGAGGCGATGCAGACGGTGCAGCACACGAAGCACTTCGCGCACCCCGCAAACTGGGCGGGATTCCTGCTTGTGGGCGGCAATGTGCGCCTCTCCAACAAGGTGGCACTATTGGGCCACGCCCTCTGCGAGCTGCTGCGCACGCCGGAGCGCTGCCGCGACGCGCTGCGCGTGTGCTTGCATCTGGTGGAGAAGAGTCTGCAGCGCATCCATCGCGGCCAGAAGAACGCCATGTACACGACGCAGCAGAGCATCGAGAACAAGGCCGGGCCCGTGGCCGGCTGGAAGGATCTGCTGATGGCCGTGGGCTTCCGCTTCGAGCCGGCCGCCAACGGAATACCCTCCAGCGTGTTCTTCCCCCAAACCGATCCCGAGGAGAGGCTGTCGCAGTGCTCGGCCAGTCTGCAGGCGCTGCTTGCCCTGACGCCGGCGACGCTGCAGGCGCTGGCCAAGCTGGTGAACAGTGCGGAGCACGCGGACGACATCATTGCGGTGGTGCGCAGCATTCTGGCGCACCCGGAGACGGAGGCCTGCATCGAGATGCCGCTGAGTGTGCGACTCTGGCGCGTGGCCGGCTGCCACGAGCTGCTCGCCTCCGTCGGCTTCGATCTCACCGAGGTCGGGGCTGATCAGGTCATCCTGCGCACCGGCAAGCAGGCGAATCGCCGCCACTGCCAGTTCGTGCTGCAAGCGCTACTCGCGCTCTTCGGTGAGTCTCCGAACTGTTCCCGCTGTTCCGATTATCCTTTAGCTAACTGCTCCTTACTTGCAGATACGCGCGAGGCGCCCAAGAGCCTCAGCCTGGACTCGACGGCGGCGCACAGGAGCCGCAGCAACAGCAGCAGCAGCAGCTGCGCATCCCTCACCGAGCCCGAGCTGGATGTGCCGCCCGTGCAGTCGGCAGCCGTCGCAGCTGCAGCGAACGCAGCCAGCAGCGGCAGCGGCGCCAGCAGCAGCAGCTGCGCCAGTGGCACCGCGACGGCTGTGCCCAACTCGGCGCAGTCTCCGCTTCCGCTGCATCCGCGCTCGGCCTTCATCTCGTACGTGCGCAGGCGCGGCGAGCCCGACGGCGGCGGCGGCCTCGACTCCAGCCTGGCCAACACAACGGACAGCGAGCATTCGCTCTCCGACGGCTACGCCACGCAGGCGGGCAGCGGCCAGTCGGCGCCGCGCCTTGGCTACGCCAGCCTGCGCGGTCCGGTGCGCGTCTCGCGCCCTGGCGGAGGCGGCGAGAGCGACGCCGCCTTCACGCCAAGTCCGCCTGTCACGGATCCGAGCCTGTCGCTCGCGCTGGCGCACCAGACGCGCATTCGCTGCCTTTACGCGCAGCCGGGAACAGTCGCCGCAGCAGCGGCTGCGGTGGGCGGGGCTGCGATGCCGGTGCCGGCGCCAGTGCCTATGGGCGGCAGTGGCCGGCGACCCGACAGCTCCAGCTCTGCCAGCTCGACCACGACGGACTGGGAAGGCTCCGGGCATGCCACGGTGCTGCGTCGCGGCGCCGCTGCCGGCGCACATCAGCAGACGCTGGCAGCGCAGCAACAGCAGCAGCAGCTGCTCGTGCAGCCGCCTTTGCCGCCGCCACGCCCACCGGTCTATCACAATCTGGGCGCGAGCGGGGGACGCAGCAAGCCGAAGATCAAGCTGGGCAGCGCGCAGAGCTCGCTGGCGGCGCGTGTGAACAAGGAGCATGCGCTCTTCATGGACAGACTGAGCGTGCGCACCGAGCTGAGTGCCGCCACAGCGCTGGGCGGGGCGGCAGGAGCAGCAGCAGGTGTAACAGTAGCCGGAGCAGCTGCAGGTGGCGTAGGAGCTGGAGGAATGGCGCAGACTGCCGCCGGCGGGCAACGCAAACCGTTGGCCCTCAGCGAGGAGGACGCGGCCGCGGTGAGCTTCAATCCCGCCGGGCTGTACTTCTCGCCCGCCGACAGCGAGCTGCTGGGCGAGGCCAAGCAGCCGCTGGAGGAGACACCCGTGAAGCCGAGCGCCAAGTGCATTCAGGACAGCATCATGAGGCACATGAACCGCGAGCTGACGCCTAGCATATCGGAGCTCTACCACGAGCGCAGCCTGGGTCTGGGCCTGGCGCCGCCGCTGTCCAAGCTGCTGCTCAATCCCAACTACGAAGAGCAGGACCAAGTGACGGGCGAGAGCAGCGCCGCGCAGGCAGCCGCTGGCAACGCGGCGGCCATCAAGACGCTCGTCGACGCCGTCAACGAACTGGAGCTGAGCGGCAGCTCCTCGGGCGCTACCATTCCCACGGTGGTTGTCGCCGGCGAGACGGAGCCACTGGCCATGCCACCTGGCGAGAGTCAGGCCACCTGCTCCATCTGCGGCGAGCACGCGGACGTCGTTTGCCGCTGCAAGGCCGCAACGCTGCAGAAGAAGGCCTCGCTCAAGCCGTGGCTGAGCAACGTTCCCGCCAGCAGCCTGGTGCAGGCCAGCGAGCTGACCACGGCGGACATACTCGAGCGTCGCTTAGAGACCTCCGCGCTGCCGAGTGCTCCGTTCGCCGCCGAGCTGTGCCGGCGCGACGAGGGAGACGGGCGCTCCGTCGCGGACTCGCAGTGCAGCAGCAACTACAAGCGCGTCCTCGCTACGGCTGGAGCTGTCGGGCTCGTCGTCGGCATTGGAGCGGGCGAGCCTGATGCGCAGGCGGTCAACTCGCCGGCCACCTGCTCCTCGGCGCGACTAGTTTAGGCAATCCGCTTCCCCGACTCTCTAGCCCTCACCCTTCCCCCAACTGATATTAACTTTAGTTAGCGTTTAACTTAGTTTCTAGCTTAGAAATTCGCCTCGGCCCTTGTACTGATCAGCTTAGCCCTAGTTATTGCTATCTATTTATTTATTTATACACACACACACATGCATACACACACTCAGACACATACACACATGTATATGTGTCTAGCTTATCTACAACGATTATTTATTAGCCTAAGCAAACACACACACACACACATACACACACACTTGCCTATTTGTAATGTTTAAACGAAGCCACTGATTAAATTGTATGCATTTATGTGAAAGTTCCTTGGTTTTATTGATAGTGTAAAGAGAAAGTGTTATACTGGCAGTGAAGCAGTAACTTTTATACAGTAGTACAACTGCTGCTCTTAAGTAATTATCGAAGTAATAATGGATGTATTTGCACTGTAACTCTATTGGTTTGTGGTGAAGCAATGACTGTTATATGACTGTTATACAACGGTATTTTATGCATTTATGTGAGAGCTGTTAGCCTTTTACTGTACTATGTACTTGAACTTGAATATGAAAAGAAAGTGTTATACTTGCCGTAAGAAACTAACTGTTATACTGCTGTATATTGAGCTATAAGCGACTGTGTTGTACTGCTGTTATACAATTTTGATATTTGATTTTGATTTGATATTGCCATTCAGTTGAACCGATGGACATGTTTTGTGCCTTGTGGCGAACGTGATATGAGCAGATTTTGACTCGTTGACCACTATGTTCCACCTTTTAAGCCAGGGTTCGATTAAGGTGAGCTGCGCTTGGAGGATGACTGAGGCTTCAGCAAAGTCATATGATGTTGCTAGGAAGGCTGTGTCGTCTGCGTAGGTGGCAATGGTGATGTCATCTCTCTGCATGATAGGGAGGTCTGCAGTAAAGAGCGTGTAGAGGACAGGCCCCAGCACGCTACCCTGTGGTACTCCGGCATTGATGTTGTGGATGTTGGGCTCAGCCCAGTCGCATCTTACATAGAACATCCGACTGTGTAAGTAGGACTTCAGTGTAAGGTAGTATGGAGAAGGGAGCAAAAGTTTGAGTTTGTGCAGGAGTCCTAGGTGCCATACTCTCTCAAAAGCTTGTTTGACGTCTAAGAAAGCTGCCGAACAGTACTTTCTTGACTCCATTGCAGTTAGTATGGTCTGTACCACTCTGTGACACTGTTCGGGCGTTCCATGCTGAGATCTGAAACCAAATTGGTGCTCTGGGATATATACAACGAGATGTCGATAATCAAGCAGTGCATGTCTGTTGACAACAAACACTCACAAACAATTCAATCAAGAAAATATGGAAAGCCAAAAATATGTGAATTTGCGGAAACACACAGAGTTTAAGGGCCAATGAGTTGCTGGTGATTTATGCATAGTTGTGAACTCGTGCACAGTGGGGCAATGCTGCCAAAAAACTGAATTGAGCAGATACAATTCGAATTGGAGGAAAGCATAATTAATATACACTATATTTGCACATAGTGTGGAGTACCAGTCCAGTACCAGTCACTTGCAAGGAAAACCGACTGCGTTTGGCACCACTGTACTGTCGATTGAGTTGCCTTTGTCGAGCACAAACATGGAACTGCTTGCGGCCCTTTTGTTTGCTGCGGTCGGACCCGTCAGACGATCCGCTGAGTGACCTGTCATGTGGGAGCCTTTGAGGCTATCGGCCATAACGGTACACTGTATTTGCGACTATTTAATTAGCATGACAGCTACATTAAAGTGATTGATGTTTCGTAATAGAAAGGAAAGAACGCACTGTCGGGCAACTGTAATACAACAGTTCAATTTAAATATTCTTATATAGGTAAATGTGCATAACTTAAAGCACTTTTTTATACATTCTTATTTGATACTATTCTGTGCATTTATCAATAGTTTGAATATAATTATGAGAAGCCATCGAGTGGTTAGTGGTTAGCTTATACGCCACATCAACCGCATCAACTTTTGTGGCCAGACTATTCCACATTGTCTCTGCTGTAAGCATAACTGGATACGTGCCTGCATGTGGGTCATACACTGGGATGTGTAAGCGTGGCCCTATCTGGGCATCCCCAAAGTACGTATACTTTGGGGTCTAATTTGCGGTTGCCGCCGCAGCTCAATTTAGAAGTGAGAAATTAAAATGTCGACAAAACTTTTGCCTTCAACACCTCAGCGGGGGCAAGCGCAAAAACTCACCCGCGAATACACTCGCACACACACAAGTGAACACATGCCCGAAACCGCAAAGTCTCAGCATGCCACAAAGTCTGAGTGTTATTTGGCAACTTCTTCTGTTCTTCGCTTCACGATGTGCGAAAAACTGCAAAATCAGTGCCGTTTCGAGTGGTCAGTTAAGAGCAGAGCTGTGTACGTTTGTGTATGTATGTAGAACATATGTATATATTGCGCTCTCGTTGCGAGCACAACCGAAAAAGTTCATACACTCTCGCTCTTTACGTTTTTATACCATTTACCCATTGAAAATGGGTAAAAAATGGTATATTAACTTTGTGCAAATGTATGTAACAGGCAGAAGGAGGCGTGGCAGACCATACAAAGTATATATATTCTTGATCAGCATCAATAGCCGAGTCGATTTGGTCATGTCCGTCTGTCTGTCCGTCTGTCCGTCTGTCCGTCTGTCCGTCTGTCCGTCTGTCCGTCTGTCCGTCTGTCCGTCTGTATGAACACACAGATCTCAGCTATTAAAAGAGCTAGAGGCACCAGACTTGGTGGGAGTGTGCGTGTATTCAATACACACAAGAAGTTTATTTCAAACTTGATGTGCCACGCCCACCGCCTCCGCAAATCGATAAATGCGTATTTCGATTTTTTCCAAATAATTCAATAACAAAAAGAGATAAACGCACCAAATTTGGTAGGGGGTTGTCTTGCAACATTATGCAGAAGTTGGATTTTAGACTTTTGGATGCCACGCCCACCGCCTCTAAAAAACACATTTTTATAGTTTAAAAGAACACTAGAAAAGCTAGAAGCACCAAATTTGGAAGTAAGGTGCCTGGTAACATTACAGAGAATGCGGAATTTCAACTTTTGGATGCCACGCCTACCGCCCCCAAAAATCGATTTTGTAAATCGGTAAATCAAATTATAGGAAAAGTAGAAAAGTTTCCGAAATTTTTTTTAGGTATTATTGTAGATAATAATAATTTTGACCAACCCTATAAATTTAAATCCGATCGGACAATAAACACAGAAGTTATAGGCACGAGAAGTTTCGCTCACAGCAGTAGAGGCCCGACGCCGACGCCGACTGCGCACGCCGACTGCGCACGCACAGTCGTCGTGTAGTCAGTGTGCAGTCGGCATGTGCCATTAGCGTCAAAGCATGTGAATTTGTCCTCGAAAATATGCGATGCATTGTTATTCGCCGAATAAAAGTAATTAATATTAAGAATTAGTTTTTAACAGCGAAAGGTAAATGGTATCTTACTGTCGAGTGCACTCGACTGTAGCTTTCTTCACTTGTTATTTTATTTAATTTATGTTTTCTGTTGAGCACTTTCCTTTCAGCTCTTTGTATTTCTGCCTTTCAACGAGCAGTGCGTAAAGAGCGGAACGAAAAACGCTCGCATAATGTGAGTCAGCAAAAGACCGATTAAGCGAAAAACTCAACACAAACGGTCTTTACATTTACATACACGCACTCAATTCACGATCGCAATTACTATATTTCCGACTGCGCGCTGATTACACGACGACTGTGCGTACGCAGTCGGCGTCGGCGTCGGGCCTCTGCTGCTGTAAGGGAAACTTCTCGTGCCTATAACTTCCGTGTTTATTGTCCGATCGGATTTAAATTTATAGGGGAAACTTTTCTACTTCGAAAACTTTTCTACTTTTCCTATAATTTGATTTACCGATTTACAAAATCGATTTTTGGGGGCGGTAGGAGTGGCATCCAAAATTTGAAAATCCGCACTCTGCGTAACGTTACCAAAGACCTTACTTCCAAATTTGGTGCTTCTAGCTTTTCTAGTGTTCTTATAATTCAAATAAATAAAATGTCTAAAATTCAACTTCTGCATAATGTTGCATGACACCCTCTAACCAAATTTGGTGCGTTAACTCTTTTCGTCATTGAATTATTCGGAAAAAAATCGAAAATCGCATTTATCGATTTGCGGAGGCGGTGGGCGTGGCACATAAAGTTTGAAAAAAACTCGATCTGCGTATTCAATACACGCACACTCCTACCAAGTCTGGTGCCTCTATCTCTTTCAATAGCTGAGACCTGTGTGCTCATACAGACAGGCAGACAGACGGACACGACCAAAAAGACTCGGCTATTGATGCTGATCAAGAATATATATACTTTGTATGGTCTGCAACGCCTCCTTCTGCCTGTTACATACATTTTCACAAAGTTAATATACCATTTTTTAAATTGTATAAAAAACGGTTCCGCTCTAAGCGCGAGCTCATTGAAGAACCCGTAAATCGGTTGCTGTCTGAGACTTTTCGTATGGAGTCAGGAACGGTCAGTTATTTGCAGATAACGAGAAATGGTCGACAGTTGTTTGCGAGCTCTGATATATACCTTACATGGTATATCGGATATAAACGCAAAAGGAGAATGGAGAATCATGCCTTTTTACTATTAGTACAAACTGCACTATATTTTATAGGTCTACCAGTCGTACCAGTACCAATATATAAATAATTTATAATTTTAATATTTAAATATATTTATCTGCTTCGAAAGACCAGCGCCTGCCAAGGATAAAAAATTGAAACTACAATCGCCGAAATTCAACGGATTTGCCATATGTAGCGCATATATCCAGTTAGAGCCGGAAGTGTTGCTGCTGTGAAATTGCCACTTTTACGTGAATACTATATACACATATTGCAGGTGGCAGGCAAAACAAGTTATTTGCTAATTACACAAAGCAACGACGGCAACAAGAAAAATCGTCCAGCATCCATGTGCGGGCATGGCTATTGCTAATTGCACATACATTGTACGTACTCGATGTCACGGGCCTTAATTATCGTTAAGGGTCATTTAATTATATATATGTGTGTGTGTGTGTGTGTGTGCATGGAATAGATGTGGAATGGAAATCCCAATCGCAGACGCAAGCACAATTATCTGTCGCGGATGCCTTTGTCGAGCATATGTTTCCATTAACTTCCGTTCTCTTTTACTGTGCCAATGTGTATCATCGCATACTTTTGCGAACAGCTTCAGTGCTTACAACTCGTGCCATGCTCTTGTGGCCATCTAGAAGGCGATTTCCAAATTGAACTTTAAACTAAGGGCGGCGAGTAGATTCCATGTCAAACTGAAGAATCCTATATATGAGTTATAATTTTATTTAATTGTATAGCTTTCAACTTGCGTATACACAGCAAACTGGCAACTGCAGGGTATTTGGGCGGGTAGAAAAAATAGCAAACAACACGATGACATTAAAGTCACCCTCGTGTGGTCAGTTGATGGTCCTAAAATTATGCATAGACACTTGACGAGCTGACTAGGGACTTGTCAGCTGTCACATGCGGCGTATACGCAATGTCAGCCATTTTCCCACAAATTGCAAAAATGGTCAGCTGAATTCCGATACACACAATCTCTCTCTTTCTCTCTCTCAGTGTGTGTGTGTGTGAGTCTGTGGTGTTATTGTTACTGCACTAGCCATTCTTGCTGGTTTTTTTTCTCATTTTTTAGCGGTTTTTTGTTCGACGAAAACTTTATTAATTGCGACAGTGAAGTTCCCTGCCGCAAGCCCCCCAAAATCCGATCCTCAACAACGCTGAAACTATTAAAATGCGCGATGTTTAATTTTTCCTTTTACACCCTGTAGACTGCGCCGCCATGGCTATAGACGGGTAAAAGCTAGCGAACTAGAAGTTTGTCTGCGTGATATTTTAGGGAAACTTGGTTCTGTTTTTAGAATATTTTAGAGAAACTTGGTTACGTTTTTAGAATATTATTAAATTTTTTTTGTCTTCTAAGTAATTTATCAATTAATATCGGTTATTCGGACATGCGATATATTTAATATTGCTCACTAAATTCTTATTTGTTAAATTTAAATTTTTATAAAAATTATAATGTAAACTTTTTTTTTATTTGAGTTGCTCATGCATTTGTATTATTTCAATTATTTTAAGATTTCAACTTAATTTTTTTAAGATGCAAGTTGCTTCACTATTGAATTAAAATTATTTACTTATTTTTAATTTAAAGGTATTGCTTTATATATTAAATCTTTTGTTTTTAATTAAAAAAGTTGTTTTCTTAAGTAAGTTTTTACCACAAATATTTATATGAAATTGATTTAGTACAGTTTCTAAAATTTTACAGGGCATTTGCGGTGCTGGCATTTATGTGTATTTCTAAAATATTTTATATTTTTTTGGTACAAAAAATATTAGATTTATTTTTGCATTTTTAATTGAATTCCTCTCGCACATGATGCTTTTGCTGCGGGCTTTTGTTGTTGTTGTTGTTGGTGGTTGTCTTGTCAGTGACTCTCGTCTAGTTGTTGTTTTGTTGTTAGTGCTGCCGCTGCCGCTGCTGCTGTTGTTGTTGCTGCTGCGGGTGTGGTCAGCAGTCAACGAACTTTTCTAATTATTTGCGCGCTAAGCATAAAAGTTGACAGCATTTAACCATGTGTTGGTGAATTTGCATACATAGTTTGCTGTTTTGCCATTCAGTTGACGACGCGTACAAAAAAGGCGGACACACTTGATCACTAAGAGCCAAAGGGTTCTCCTCTCCTAGCGAAAGAGCGAACCACCGAACCTTCATGCCAAATTTGATGTTTACGGCTCTTGAATTCTTTTAGCTCATACAGTCAGACAGATAGACAGACAGACTGCCTAGCCCAAATCGGTTCAGCCAGTAATGTTGATCAGTATATAATACAATATATAATATATATATCAATTAAAAATTGGAGATGACTTTAATTTGAAATTGTGAAAAATTACAATCAAACACAAATTTGCTGCATTCATTTTCCATTTTAATCGTTGTCGAATCGATGACAATCGTGAAAGTGGAACAAACCTCTGCACACTTGACAGAAGCAATGGCAATGGAAATGATGCTCGGACAAGAATCAGGAGAGGCGAAGGTATATGGGGCGTAGTGCACGTGGAATGTGTAGCATTTTATTTGTTTGTATTTGTAGCAAAAATAGAATTCAAACTAAACGAATAGCAAATCTGCCCGTTCGTGCCCTTGGTCTCTCGGTCGCCTCTACTGCCCGTCAACTGTCGTAATCCTCTTCATTGAGCAATGCAGAGCAGAGAGCAAACTGACTATTACTCTGCATAACATGGTAGTACCGCATTGCCTGCCGTTTGTGAATTACCCTGTGATAGCTGCAAAATAGACACTCATAGCAGACTGCAGGCGCAGAGTATTCTGGAAGGGTTTATTCCCCAGTGGACATAGCTTCTTCCCCACAACCCTTGGGCCGGTGACATCGTGCGACTGAAATCTAGCAAGAAAATAAACCAATTTGGCTTTGCGAACAAAAATGCGGTTGCAATTGTTGTACCAAACATCGTCAAGTTGCAAGTGGTATGATGATGAAGCGGCAAAGCTTCCCAATAGTTGCAATTAAACGCAACATTTTGGGGTTTTGTTTTGCATTTGGCAACCCTCAGAGCTGCCCTCTGTCCACACCAGTCTGTGGTGTTGTTCGACGTGTTGACAGTTATTTTAGCTGCAAGCTTTAGTTTTCAATTTGTTTTATCTGTTTGCTCGCCCGTAGTGATTGGCTCTAAGGTAACTTTGGTCTCCAGTAGAGGCTGACGAGTACTTTGTATATGTTAGGCTGCAACTACTTGCATTGGTGCATAAATGATCCGAAATTTAGGACACTCAACGGAAATACGCATGAGATGCAAGTAATGATTAGAGAAACGAAAAGTCCTAAAGTGTACGTACTAATCGTTCCCTTTCAACCATGAAGTTATCGGTTATCACTGTCAATTTGAAAGCTGTTGATCGAAAAAGACAATCGAGACTAATAGATTAAAAAACTTATATAAAAAGAAATCCGATTTCAGTCACTCAAAGAATATACAAATCTACCATGCAGCCTATATTTGTTTAATTTGAAATTTGAACGTATGAATTGTATGCTAAGTAACGCTACATTAACCGGACTGTTAGATACCTTTCACCAGCCTGTGCTTGGGCTCGACCCGAGGTAGACTATGCAAATGGCTCTAAGTATGGAAATATGGAAGTGTCAGTCAGAGCGCATATCTCATGTCTATGCGGTTTAATGGCAATTAGACGCCACTACTCGTCGAGCACTCAATCAACCCACCGGCCACAATTACAACCGCAATTTACAACCACAATCGCAATCATCCACCTGCCGCATTGAGAATAAAAATCGAATTCGAGTTCGATGTCGATGTCGAATCGGTTGGCCGAGAAAAATCTCTTTATGCAGCGGCGCATTTTCCGTTCCTCCAGCTCCGTCCGTAGCCTTCGCCGAGTTTGTCGAGTTGGACGTGTTTGCCTGCTCCTTTTTTAGACTTGTCTTATTTTAATTGCTTTTCACTGTTCCTGCGGTCGATTGCTTGTCACGTTCGCCCCTCGAAAGGGCATTATCGAAGGGTTTGCTTGTGGAGCGGCAGCGACAGGGGAAAAGAGGCGGGGTTCTACGCCCACATCTTTTACTCGGCCAGCAGTTTTCAATTGAGTTTCGACTTGGCTTTTTTGGGCACCAAATGAGAATCGAAGAGTGGCAGAGCTTTACACCCATAGGTATGTATGCGTATATATGCGCTGCTACTTTGCAATTTAAATGAAACACACACTAACACACACATACTTCGAATGGGTCTTTAATAAGGGAAATGCATTTGTGCTGCGTACTTGGCCCAAGAAGTGCATCACTTGCCGGCAACTCTGCGCTTCTCTCTCTGACTGAATGACTGTGGCACCTCTCTCTCACTCTCTGCATCTGCCTTTTGCTCTCTCTCTCTCTCTCTCTCTCTCTCTTTCAATCTCTTTCCGTCCGTCTGTCTCTGGTGGCATTTGGCAAATAGCTTGAAAGAAATAACTCACAAAAATACACGTAGCTCAAGTGCGGCGTTGACACCTAAGCAGCTGGCAAAGAAACCAGACAAATACTTTAAGGCCGGCGACAGACAGGCAGACAAGCCAACAGACAGACCGACAGACACACAGTCAGATCGACAGGCAGACGGACAGGCAGACGGACAGACCCTCACTGAGTGGAAGAAGCACGAAGACGACGCTGTAGAGCTTTTGTCGTGCGTGTCGCCTTTTCTCCTCCTCCCAGTCGCTGCTTCTTCTCACTCTTTCTTAGTCCATGTACCACTTGAGAGTGGGCGAGTCCAAGTGGGGCGTGGCAGCGACATGACTGCTGGCATTTAGCAGTTGTTGAAGCCTGGCTGCACTTGGCAACACTCTGTGCCATAGCCGTAGCCGTAGCCGGAGCTGTTGCTGCTGCTGCTGATTTTCAATTGCTTTTAGTTAAATTATGCGCCAAGGCGAGGCAAGGATTGGAGCTAGGGGAATGCGAAAGCACACACACACATGTAGAAGTAGCACAGTTGCACAAACACCTGACTTTCGCCTGATGGCAAATGATTTAAATATTTGTCAAGTGGATGGTTAACAGGCAGCAGCTGCCAGATTGCCAGACGGTTAGACGGGCAGGCGAACAGGCGGGCTAGCAGGCAGGCAGGCAGACGGAGGCGTTGCGCATACGCCATGTGGTGCCGCCCGCCAACGCCAATTATCAGCATAATTGTTGGCAGGCGACACGAAAGCAACACCCCGGCAGCGTCAGCAAACAAGCGACAAACAACAACGCGCAACAGCAACAATAACAACGCCAACAACGCAGAGCAACGAACAACAAAGCGCAGCAAAAAATGTGCGGTAATTAGTTTATGGCGAACAGTTAGGCAAACACGGAAAAATAACGCCCCGACATGACAGGACATGCAGGCACAGTGCACAGGCATAGCACAGGCTGTGGCAGCACCAGCCACAGTGGGGCAAACAACCAACAACAACAACAGTTATACAACAACATTAGATTTTGGCCAACAAAACACACACGAAAAGTTGACTGAACTTGACGTTGGTGCTAAGCAAAGCAAAGCGTGTTTGACCAGGGTTGTCACCACAGCAAAAACCAAATGTACTGCAATTGTTACTATCGATTGAAGGCAGTTGACATTAAATATTGATATTCAACTTACGGCTTTTGGGCTACTGTTAACAGTATTATCGGCTTCACTCGATATTGTGTTAAGATATCCCTCTTCAAATCGATAGTTCCACATATTTGCCCTATCGTCTACTTTGCTGTCTTTGAATTGGTAGATAATTATACCATTAACCCATTGAAAATGGTTAAAAATGGTATATTAACTTTGTGCGTGTGCGTGTATAGAATATGCAGATTGAGTTTATTTCAAACTTGATCTGCCACGACCACCGCCTCCGGAAATCGGTAAATGCGTTTTTCGATTTTTTGCAAATAATTCAATAACGAAAAGAGATAAACGTACCAAATTTGGTAGGAGGGTGTCTTGCAATATTATGCAGAAGTTGGATTTTAGACTTTTGGATGCCACGCCCACCGCCTCTAAAAACACATTTTTATAGTTTAAAAGAACACTAGAAAAGCTAGAAGCACCAAATTTGGAATTAAGGTGCCTGGTAATATTACGCAGAATGTGGATTTTCAAATTTTGGATGCCACGCCCACCGCCCCCAAAAATCGATTTTGTAAATCGGTAAATCAAACTATAGGAAACGTAGAAAAGTTTCCGAAATCTTTTTTAGGTATTATTGTAGATAATAATAATATAAACCAACCCTATACATTTAAATCTGATCGGACAATAAACACAGAAGTTATAGGCACGAGAAGTTTCCCTTACAGCAGCAAAGGCCCGACGCCGACTGAACGCGCACAGTCGTCGTGTAATCAGCATGCAGTCGGCATGTGCCATTAGCGTCAATGTATGTGTATTTGACTTCAAAAATATGTGATGCGTTGTTATTAGTTCGCCGAATATAAGTAATTAATATTAAGAATTATTTTTTAACAGCCATAGGTAAATGGTATCTTACTGTCGAGTGCACTCGACTGTAGCTTTCTTCACTTGTTTTTTATTAGCACTTTTTCTGATAAATACATACAGCATTTTGAACATTTCTCAATAATCGATATTAATTCAGAACTTATATTCCAAACCATCAAATTGAGTGGCATTCGATGATATCCGTTCAAAAGTCGAACACTTAATCCTTTGGAGATATCCCATACCATTTCCAACAACGAATTTCAGCAGTTTGTAATAATTTATTGACTTTCTATTCCTTATTTTCTCGACAACGGATCACAGCAGCTTTTGATAATTTAACAAGTTTCTTCCATCTATATAAACTTCAAATTGTCCGATTGGCAAGCAATATTCATATAACCAAAACCAAAATGAGGCATTTAGCATGCCTCCAGCAATCTCCAGAGTCTCTTTTTCTCTTTCCACCTACTGTTTTCATCCGCCTAGTGTCTCACTCTCTTTCTTTCTCATTCTCTTTTTCATTATCTCTCTTCCTCTCTTTCCTTACTTTCTTTCCCAGGCTGATGGTGAGCTTTACTAACACTTCTTGCCACTGATCAGTTCGCGCTTCACCATCTCCGCGTGCAGTATTTTCCCAAGGTGGCAGGGATTCTCGGTGACTATACAACCAACTTCCTGCAGGGCCTTCACCTTGTCGGCGGCAGCGCCCTTTCCACCCGCAATGATGGCACCGGCATGCCCCATGCGTCGTCCCGGCGGCGCTGTTTGGCCGGCAATGAAGGCCACGACGGGCTTGGCGTCTCGGCCGGAATTTTCCTTTTTGAGAAACGCGGCTGCTTCCTCCTCCGCGGTGCCTCCGATTTCGCCAATCAAAATTATCGCTTTTGTTTCCTTGTCATGCAGGAAGATTTTCAGGGCGTCAATAAAGTTGGTACCGTTGAAAGGATCGCCGCCACAGCCAATGCACAGGGTCTGGCCAAGTCCAACCTTTGTGGTCTGATCCACAGCCTCGTAGGTGAGGGTACCGGAGCGCGAGACAATGCCGACCACTCCGCGCTTGTGAATGTCACCCGGCATAATGCCGATCTTACACTGATCGGGCGATATAATGCCCGGGCAGTTAGGTCCCAACAGGCGCGACTTCTCCTGGCTGTGCAGCATCTGCATGATGCGCACCATGTCCACCTGGGGAATGCCCTCGGTGATGCAGACGATCAGGCCGACCTCATTCTCAATGGCCGCGCAAATGCCCTCAGCGGCAGTCGCAGCCGGAATGAAGATGACCGTGGCGTCCGGTTTGAGCTCCTTGACCGCCTCCTTGACGTTCTTGAAGACGGGCTTATCGAGATGCTTGGTGCCACCCTTTTTGGGCGAGACGCCGCCCACGATGTTCGTCTTGTACTTGATGGCTGCTTCCGAGTGAAATGTGCCATGCTTGCCGGTGAACCCCTGCACCATGACCTTGGTATCCTTGTTGATCTTAAGGTTGCAAACGGTCTTCGAGTAGTCACTCTTGAAGCGCAGAATACTCCGGTTCGTCCCCACCAGACGCCGCGAGGCTACGAGGCAGCGTTTCAAGTTTAAGAAGGGCATTCTAATATTTTCTCTCTTTTTTGTTTCTTTTCTATAAATAAAAATGGATTTCAATCTAATGTATTTGTTCAGAAAATTTGTACTGAGCCAACGAAATTGTTACCAAAACTGTGAAAAATTCTGACTGAACCGAGTTGACGAGCTCTCGCTCTGCGCCAGCGCTTGCTTTTCTGCGAACAAATTTTGAATTGAAATTGAGTTCGAAAACGAAGTGTTGATAGGCTAAACGAAACTATAACTGACATAGAACACATACGGAAATTAACATATTTTCCAAGAACGCGCAAAGATCTAAATAAAAAAGTAGGAATACGAGCCTGAAAGCTATCGAGCCGAGTTAAATAGACTTATATTTGTATAACTTTATATATTTCGCCTAAATTAGGGTTTTCCTACTTTCAATGTTACGAGCACTCTGACAATTTTTTCAAATTTCAAATCGAAGTTCAATTCAAAGTCGAACTGTGTATACGCTAAAAAATATACTAGTTTAAAACAAGTGAAGAAAGCTACAGTCGAGTGCACTCGACAGTAAGATACCATTTACCTTTCGCTGTTAAAAACTAATTCTTAATATTAATTACTTTTATTCGGCGAATAACAACGCATCGCATATTTTCGAGGACAAATTCACATGCATTGACGCTAATGGCACATGCCGACTGCACACTGACTACACGACGACTGTGCGTGCGCAGTCGGCGTGCGCAGTCGGCGTCGGCGTCGGGCCTCTACTGCTGTGAACGAAACTTCTCGTGCCTATAACTTCTGTGTTTATTCTCCGATCGGATTGAAATTTATAGGGTAGATCTGTACTATGGTAAGCTACAAGAGTGTTAAAAAAAATGTTTTGTTATTTCCCTACTTTTCTTAAAATGCAATAGTGTGGGGGCGGTAGGCGTGGCATCCAAAATTTTAAAATCAAACATTCTCCGTAATGTTACC
This sequence comes from Zaprionus bogoriensis, assembly GCA_035046045.1. Taxonomy (NCBI): domain Eukaryota; kingdom Metazoa; phylum Arthropoda; class Insecta; order Diptera; family Drosophilidae; genus Zaprionus; species Zaprionus bogoriensis. The sequence goes on from JAWNOI010000174.1 coordinate 288,891, forward strand.
AGGCACCTTATTTTCAAATTTGGCGCTTCTAGCTTTTCTAGTTTTCTTTTAAACTATAAAAATGTGTTTTTTAGAGGCGGTGGGCGTGGCATCCAAAATTCTAAAATCCAACTTCTGCATAATGTCGCAAGACACCCTCCTACCAAATTTGGTGCGTTTATCTCTTTTCGTTATTGAATTATTTGGAAAAAATCGAAATACGCATTTATCGATTTGCGGAGGCGGTGGGCGTGGCACATCAAGTTTGAAATAAATTTCTTGTGTGTATTGAATACACGCACACTCCCACCAAGTCTGGTGCCTCTAGCTCTTTTAATAGCTGAGATCTGTGTGTTCATACAGACGGACAGACGGACAGACGGACAGACAGACGGACATGACCAAATGGACTCGGCTATTGATGCTGATCAAGAATATATATACTTTGTATGGTCTGCCACGCCTCCTTCTGCCTGTTACATACATTTGCACAAAGTTAATATACCATTTTTTACCCATTTTTAATGGGTAAATGGTATAAATATGTATAGCAACTCACATGTATGTATCTTGAAAATGAATTAATTTTTGTTTATTACTAGTCTGAAGAATTGCCTATTTTAATACTATTTTAATAGCAGCGACGCAGTAGAGGGTCGGCATTAATGCTTGCATTTGTATGTATGAGATCGGCATGTGTCAGTATTTTTTATTGTTTTTTATACGCCCAGCTTGAGCTTGAGCTGCACCGCTTTCTGGCAGAATTATTGCAGGCACGCGAAAAAACGTCGAAAATGCAATAAATCATTAGCTTCTTTGGGCTGACGTGCAGTTGATTTCTTCATTCGCCGTTCGCTTGTTCAGTGGAAGAGCGGTGCCAGGGCAGTTTTCCGTTTGACGCGAATTCCTGCCGTGAAATGGAAAATGCAAATTTGAGCAGCGCCTCGTTCAAAAGTATGCAAAACTGACCCAACAAACCAGAAGCCCACACCGAAAACGTAGCCAAAACTCGGCTGGCAACGATTGAGCTTATCTGAGGAGCGGATTGAGGGCAGTAGGAAACCGGCTGGTAGCTTAAAAGCTCTTGGATACCTAATTAGTTGGGCACCAGACTTGAATAATCTTTGGTAAAAGCCCCAAAATACTCCGTTTATTATGGAAATTGCATTGCTGGAGTTTTTGACATGTGAAAATTCCTTAAAGCTGAATATGGAAATTACTGTCACAAAATAAAATTCAATTAAAATCGACAAATATTTTTGCAAGCACTCAATCAATTTGGATGCCGATAATGTAATAGCTTTTGGTCAATCGTGTGTTATTTTAAAGGATTTTAATTTTCCCTCTTGTTTAGAATTACCGAAAGACACAAAATAAAAAACCATTCCAATTTTTTACAATTTATTATCATGTCATGCTATTTTTTTTCCCAGTGGGGCGATTATATTCATCCTTCTACACTTTTGACTGCACTTGATTCCCCTGCTTTGCTCTATTCTCTCTCTTTGCCCATCCATCCACTTATTTTTGATGGAAAACGTAGTAATATTTTCGGTTTGCATCTATTTGTCTATGTGCAGGAAGCACAACTCGTGTACCAGCCCTAACTTGTTTTTAGCTTCTTCCTCAACTCCCTGGAGATATATTACTAATTTTGATGTGCGGATACCCTGAACTGAGGGGCGTACATCAGAACGGGTCGCCTTGGTCTTAAGACGAATCGGATTTATGTGTACCAAAGGCTATAAAAAGCCAACAATTTATGGTCAGTCTTTTGTCCATTATTAGGAATATTTTTGCTTGAGAGAATTTGGAGTATATTCTACAATATTTACGTAAGTTTTTAATGCATATTTAAAAATTGAAGTTGTTTTCATACGCCCGAACTTAAGTCCGTATTACAGGGTATGAGCGAGTGTAACACTCTTGCTTAGCAACTGGTACCGTACTCATTCTGCCCTTGTGGCCGTTGACTCCTGGCCATTGACTGTTGGCCATTCGCTGCTGACAATTGGCATTTATGGATTTCGATTTCAATTTGGCGACTCGACCCACAACCCACAACCCACAGCCCGACGCCTGACCCATCCGCCCTTCTGTCAGACCGCCTGTCCGTCCGTCCGCCGATTGTTGATTTTAATTTATTATTGTTTATTGATAAAATGTACGCAGAAATTTGCATAAATCGATGAACAATGGGCCCAAGCGGAGCCACAGAAATTGCAAATGCAAGTCCGAAAACGAATGCGAATGTGAATGTGAATAGCAAGCGGCAATTTAGATATTTATTGCATTTTCGGGGCATCGTGGCAAGCGGCGGCAGTGGGCAGGGGGGGGGGAGGGGTGCTGTGGCGAATGCGTTGCTTGCAACATTTGGTGGCGCTTCCTCCCTGCCAACGCCCCCCGCTCGCTGCCAGTCAGACAATTTCTGCTTTTGCTTTCAATTTCCGCACAGCATTTTACCCAATTAACTAGATTTTGCTTTTGTTTGTTTTGATGCCGGACCCAAACGGATCTGGGAACCGGGGACTACGGACTACGGACTATGGACTACGGACTGGGCATTGGGGACTCGGGCCCGAAAGGGCTGCTAGCCGAACGGGCACTGTTGCATGCTTTTTGCTGGCACTGTCATGGCCACAGCGTCGATTTTCTAGCTGCTATTTAGCGGAAATCGAGTGGTTGCAGAAGGCTCTGAAATGAGCAGAGCCCGGCCGGACGGGTATAGCGGGTGAAAGAGGGGCAAGGGCCTGCAAGGTGCGTTGCTTTGTGGGAGTTTGTGGGATCCAAAACTCGAGTCCTCGAACCATGGGCCACACATATGGCCAAATAGGATTGGGCCAGCGATTGTTAAAGGTTTTGGCGGAAAACTGCAGAGAGAAAAAAGCTTAGGAAAATGTTGAACAAATGTTTAAAAATCACATACAATTCTAAAGACGTGCGTACATAAATAGTCAGACATAGCTGTACGACTCTCGAAGCAGTTTCAATTTTTCCCACTGCAACTGTACTTTGTGCCACTGTGCACTTCCGTCGGCCAGTTGCCTGTATGGTTCCATTGCAAAGCAGGTTGTCTCCTGGTCCTCCTCTCCCCCTTACCCTTGCCCAGTTTTCCCCGTGGCACAGACACAATTTCAACTTTTTGCATTCTTCGAGCGTCTTTTTGTTATCTGCGGCTATCCGCAAACTGCAGTCGCCTACTACGTGTGTGTGTGTGTGTGTATGCACTTGTGAGTGTGTGCGAGCTATGGCACCTATTGCCTGGTGTCCGTTCAACGTTCAATGGCTGCACAACTTTTGTTTATCTCTCAACGTTGACGCTAAGCACCCAATGCCAATCCCAGTCCCGATCCCAATAGCAACTGTATTGCAGTTGCAGCCCTCCCCCCTCCTCTGCCCCTCGATGTAGCCCAACGTTGCCTCTAAACAAATGACCAAGAGCAAACTGCCAACTGCAAACTGTTTTCCTCGATATCCGCTCGGGTTTTGTTTCGCACCGAAGGAAACTTGCTCGACAGCTGCAGGCGGAGGCGTCTGTTTGCCCAGGGCCCAGTTGGGCCCATTGAGGTGACCTCAGGTGCGGTTAGAGCAGCACGCGCCACTTCTTGCAGCTAAATATCCAGCTAAATCCTAGTCTCCGCCTCAGGAGCCAACTAAAGAGGTGCAGTTGAGACCGAGGATTAGAGCCTAATGCGATTGCAACGGGGTCAGCTGAAATATCAATAACTTTCAAGCAATACAACACCATTTGTAATGTAATAAAGACATAGATTTGTATATCTGCAGCTGATTTGCGAGTGGATTTCTGCTTTTGACAGCAGTCCAGTTACCCGGGAGAGGAACGTCATGGAGTTGAACTCCGTAGTGTCCCTCCACAAAGTCTTCGCTCTAGAAAGCAGTTCAGCAGTTTAGTTCCTGGTGAGTACAGTCCAAGTTCCCGCTTTAAGTTTTTTAGATCCTAGCCGCTTCCTCTCTCTCTCTCTCTCTTTCTCTGCCTGCCTTCCCGTCTCTCTCTCCCACTCTTTGTCTTTGGGGCAGCGAGTGGTTTGTGTTCCAGTTATTCGAGCACTTTTTGCCGTGTTCCTTCTTGCTTCTGCTGTGTTTTGCGGTTTCCGCTTTCTGCTCGCCATTGTGCCCCAGGGTGTCCTGCATCCCTTTTGTCTGTGTGCTGGTGTGATTTCGAGTGTGTGTGAATGTGTGTGTGTGTGTGTGTGTGTATGCTGCGCTGCTTATGCATAATTCTTTTATCTCATCCACACCGCTTGCTCGAGTTGCAGCTCGAGTTTGTCTTGGGCCCGCTTTGGGGGTCACCACACAGCTTTGTCCTGCACCTTCTCCTTCGCCCTGCCTCCCGCTGTCCCTGCCGCACACTTCGCTGTGCTATTGATGGCTTGTTTACACAGCGCGGCGCTCGGCTCCCCAGCCATTTGTCTATAATTGACTAATCGACGGCAGGACCAGGCGCTCCACTCGGCACGGCACAGAAAGAGCCTGAAAAACTGCTGCGGGAAGGGGTCAAAGTCGGGGACGGGGTCAACGGGCTGCCCGCCTGACAGTCGGGGGGAAAACTGTGTCACGTCGAGGGCTTTAAGTTGCGCTCTTGAAGTCAACTAAACAGACAACCGGAGGGCCTCGAGAATCCTCCAAAGCACAAAGCCAGCCAAAGCGAATTGAATTAGCGCTGAATTCCGCTCTCAATTAAGCATATAAGTGTGGTGGCTGTGTGTGCGTGTGTGTGGGTGTGTGGGTGTGCAAAGGATATGTGGTCGGGCATATGGACACGCCCACACAGCAACGAGGGCTACTGCCAGCCAAAATGAGTGGCAAATATTGTGAGCTTGGATTAGGGGCAGAGACGTCAGCAGTTGGAAGCTCCTCTCCTCTCCACCCCCCTCCACCTCGTCCCTCCGCTCACTGGGCTGCACTCGGTGCGGTTAATTAGATTGCGAGCAATAATATTGTACGAGTGTGTGTCGGGTTATCCACTTAGAATGTTTGCGGGGATCGAGCTGGAGCAGGGCAAGGAAGGGGGAGCCATGTGGAGCAACTGCATGCAGCCACGAAGGAAGCAGGCTTTCGCAGCGCAGCGTACTGCTGTTGGGGACGATGATTGAGGCCGCGACTTGCATGTGCATTGCCTTAAATACACACACACACACACACGTAGACCCATACATACACACACAGAACACTACATATGGTTTGTGTGTGTGTGCGTGCCTGGTCTGCTGCTACACTTACATGCAATTAGCATTTCCTGTTTGCTCTGGCGGCCGCCCACACACACAAAGAGCCTCACACATACATGCAAGAGACTCACTTACACACACACACACACACACACTCCCACACACTAACAGTTGCATTCGAGTGCGCATAATACGCTGCCAAAAATCAAGCACCATATGCAAGCGACTACTTCAATATGCGCGTATGTGTGTGTGTGTGTGTGTGTGTGTATGTGTGTGTGTGCTATAATTATGGCCAACTGGCGATATCCTTGCGACCGACATGTGCCACTGCCACTGCCACTGTTGAGCCGGCAGTGGCAGTGCGTTGGCTTTTAACTAGCCTGCCGATTGGTTTGCCACCTCACTAGCCCGAGTGTGTGTGGGTGTGAGTGCGGGTAGGGGTACTCACATTCGCACAGCTCTTAAATTGAGCTAAGCCACCGCCGTGGAGTGCGGTGAACATGCAACTTCCATGTGGCGTTTTAACACCTACTTGCTTTACTCGCGATTCCCGGAATTAAGCAGATCTCCGCCCTGATGTAAATCATATATAGTCTATCTAAACATATGGTATATATACACAAACACACACACAGCTTCAATTGATTTGATTCGGCGCCACAAAACTGTCAGGTGAGCGTTTGTAACTGCCTCTGCACGGGTAATACTTATCGCCGTAAGCCAAAAGCTCGCGCAATATCGCTCCTATTTGGTCGCTAATGCGAAGCGGACACAGTGGGAAACAGAGGCATGTCGTGCGTAATGCCAGTGTAAGGATTTTTTGCACGGCAATACTTCAACATACATACATATACGCATCTATCAGGTTCCACATCTCTGCTTATACCCGCCACTTGCAAAAGGGTATATTAAGTAGGGAATTTGTTTTCAATTTTCATATCAATTTTAACTTAATAATAATAATAATAATTAATAACTTTCAGTAGATATGGTTGCCAAGAGTATATTAATTTTTGGTAAATGTATACGAGTAGTTATTTATATAAGTATCTTGCTGTATACAAAAATATATCCATTGATTAACACGGCTATCACAAGCATCCATTCATTAAAAAGGTTGAGAAAACGGGCATACTTGGTTTGTATAAATGTATTATGTGATTGAAGCTTGAAGTGACAGACTAAATTTAGTATGTGCATTTGCTTAGCTTTTTTGTATCCTTTACTCATTGCAAATGGTCATAAGTATATTAAGCTCAAAAGTAAAATACGTTGCGGAAGCAGGTAAAGGATAGACGCTGATTTATAGGGAGCATAAGTCCCTCTGATTTATAAGCAATCGGTTTATTCATTATTCCGATTATGATGGGCTCAAGAAGACTTTCTGTTACCCTATGCTTAATTTGCAGCTACTGTTTGCCAACTCCCAACTCGGACAGTTTCCCACTGGGCAACCAATGCAATTCCATGGACATGCAAACGCTGTTAGCGACTCTTGGCAGCTGAACGAGTAGTAACTAGGTGAGGGGAGGGGACATACTAACATTCACGTGCATATGCAAACACATACACACACACACACACACTCACACACGCAGCGAAAGTTGCATCGTAATTGCAGATTTTAATTTTGCATAGTTTTTAAGCCAAAGCGCTTAATTTCTGGATTTATGCGCATGCATTATAAATAGCCACCGCCGATCCTACAGTAGATTTTAATTAGTTGCCTCGGCATTTGCATTTGCATTTGTCAGATGGCGCTCGCCTCACATAATTTCGCTCTAAATTGTATGATTAATAATTTATCGCTCGCCGTGCCGTGCCGTGCCTGTTGTGCATGCGCTCAGCGTATTCGGTTGAGCTCTGGACTACTATATAGAGGTATATATATATATATGTAAATTGTATATATGTGGGTTTATACCCGATGCATATATCTCCTATATATGCGTGTTTGCCGGCCAACAGTGCGAAAGAAGAAAGTGTTGGGCGGCACCGCGACTGAGAAAACAGTAGACAGGCCAGCCGGGGCCTGCACTGCCTGAATACACTGCAGGTCACGTTAATAGGCACACGCATACATTGAAGTATTTATGTAAATTTTGTAGATATGTTGTATATAATACACTCTATATATGTGCTTGTGGCCTATCAAAGTGGGAGAAGAAAGTGCCGGGCTGCGGCTCAGCTGGGAGTGCAGTAGTCGGGCCTGCGTACACTGCGGGCCAGCTTAATAGGTACACGCATTTTCATAAAAGCATTTATATAGACTGGCGCGCGCTTTAAAGCTGCCGATGAGATTTCACTTAACGACTGACATGGCATGCAAAACCGAAAAGGGGTTGTGCCCGGGCCCAGAACTTCATTCTTTATGCTGCCATATAAATAAACATAATCATGAAACGGAGCCGGCAGGGCGGGGGGAGAGCGTGGGTTGGGGCAACTAAAATGCTGCGGAATTTTAATAGTTCACGTAAATGGTTTTTGTGGCGTTGGTAATGTTTATTAACCAAGTTAAGCGCCAGCGCTGCGAGCAGGAAGGACCCTCGCCGGACCAAAGTCCTTCAGTGGAGCGTGTTTAATGCTCACTTAAGTTGCGTTTATACAAATTTCTTTGGCTCCAGTTGCCGCCCAGTTGCCTCACTCTGCCTCACTCCACACATCCCATCGCCTGCCCCCACACGCGCAACCCCAAAAAATACCCTGTAACTTTCCTCTTTACTCGGCTTCCTTCCGCCGCTTCCGACGGCGCACAAGTTTCGCCTTGTAAACTGGCTTAAGGTATGCCTTCTAGCTGTTGCCTGTGCTGCTGCTGCTACTGCTTGGGCTTCTGTCCTGGCCAGCAACTCTGGAGAACTGCGAACTGAACTGGGAACTGAGCCGGTTTAAGCTTCAGTTACTGTGGCATCCACTCCCAGCGCCCCTCCAACTTGTGCGTAAGTGGATTCATTTATGCCCCAGAATAAATGCTTTGTTGTTTACATTCTTAGAAGTTTTATATCTCACGTCTTGCCGCCACGCTGGACGAGCTGTAAGCAAGGGCTGCTCCTGCTGCTGCCACGTTCCTGGCAAGGTGCCTTCTGGGTGGCAAAATCCATTCAACTGGAAAAGGCTTCGCCGCTGTCTCTGTGCTCAGCTGTGCGTCTGTGCGTCTGTGCGTGTGTGTGTATGTTTGTATGTTTGCCTGTGAATTTGGGCCATCTTAAACGGTCTGAAGCGGATTCGCAGTAGTTCGGGACTGCAGCAGCATGAAAATCATCTGGCCTATATGGGAGGCAGCAGCCGAATTTAAGCTCACGGCGGCAATTACTCTGTCAACGCAGAGCCAGCGCGGCAGAGCAGCAGAGCAGCTGGGTAACTGTGAAGGGCTTATCCGATTACTTAAGTGAATCAGACACCGACGATTAAATATCTGAGCCCGGTGTGTCAGAGCTAATCGGGGCGCTGCTCGAGTTGCGGCGTATCTGAATTGCGGTGGCTATAGGTTGACTTGTATCTGTTAGACGCAACAATAGAGCCCAGCAATATTCAAGTTATTTTCCAGATATTAGTTGTTTTTTTAGACATACTATGTTCGATATATATTCCAGTTACATATATATATTCCATTTATGGTAAGCTTCTGATTTAAGAGAGTCAATATAGTAATCTTGTAATCTATTTACAATATACATAGATGCATCCATAATATATTTCAGATATTTCAAATATATATTCCAGATATCCCAATTGTATTCCCTACAGATACTCCATATATATTTTTGATGCTTCCCAAATTTAAGTTAAAAAAAAAATTATTTCCCAAACTTATTTATTTGAGATATATACCAGATACGACCCAGCTAAAGAAGACAACTGCCAAAAATTAAAACAGACGTGCGTACAATTTTTAAAATGTTTATTTTCAATCACTTTTCTCATATCAATTATTATTAGCTATGCAAAAAAAAGTTGGATTCCATCATAGTATATCGTATAATATCAACTATAATTAATACATTGATGTATCTATGCTACAAGTAGTTATGCTTATGTATATATCCGTGTATACAAGTATATGTTCATTTGCTTATCGACTTACAGACCTGTGCGATCTGGTGCAATAGTTTAAGTATCTGCAACCTTATAAACTTCGGCTTCCTTTTCTTCATTTTCCCGTAAAAATCAACGCTTATGCAAAATGTAAACAACTTTTCCGTTTTTCTTCTCACCTTCTTCTCTGCTCCTCTCTTCGTTCCAACAATTTGACTTAGCTGCTAAGAAAGTAATGTGAAACATATATAGGACTTCTGACAGGGACAATTGTGTTGCCATGAGGAAGAGATTCCAATTCCTCGTCTCAATTTATGTACAATGGGGCACAAAACGTATGAAAAAGTAAAACGCGAAACGCAAAGAACGAGCTAATAATATATGCGATACGTTGCAATAGATAACTGATGCAAAATGGAGCTTACGAGTTATAGGATGGAAAAAAATCTTAAACAAGAGCAGAAACATGGTGTGATTGAGCGGCAGATGCGCATGTGCTTAGTTCGATGATTATCCCTATTATGGGCATTACAATAGTTTTTAAACATATATTCTGTTTTTGCCTCGCTTTTACGATCTGTGTATGTATGCTTGCATGTGTATGTGTGTGTGTGTGTGTGTGGTTTCCCTCTTCTGTTAAACATATGTATACGTATAATTATCCTCTTTATTCAATGTATTTTTATCTCAACAATTTTAAATTATATACAATTTTTACGATTCTCTTTCGATTTAGAATTGCTCTCGCTTTTTGTTACCGTTTCCGTTTCCGGTTCCGTTTCCGTTTCCGTTTCTGCTTAGCATTTAGTGATATTCGTGAGCTAAGTACAGTTAGTTGTTTTAGTGCAGTGCGACCCACAGCAATACTAACTAACACATACATCCACAATATCAATGGAAATTTGCACGCGGATGTCGCTTTTTAGCTTGAAATTTGAAATTTTTTTGAAAAATCTCTTTCAATCTTTGCTTGGGCAATTTTTGCAATTGTATCTAATTTATAATAATCGTCATCAGTCTTGAACTTAGTATAGTTTTTGTTTTTCTTCTTTTCCTCATCTTTTTGATGCTTCTTCACTAAATTTATCATATGTGTGTGCTTTATGCCTACGTTTATGATTATTCTCGTGTTCTCTTTTGCTTTTGCTTTGCATTTGCTTTAGCCTTTGCTATCAACTCGGGTTTTTTGTAACGTCTTTTGTGAGTACGTTTGAAACAGTTTTCGGGACATGTACGAGCTGGAGTCAGTATATAAAAGTGTGTCTGTGTGTGGTGTGTTTGTGTGTGTGTGTGCTGGTGTCCTTGTGTGTATAGTACAGTGCCTGCAGGCCCGACAACGTGATAGTCGCTGCTCTAAAACCCTACACTACACTACTATTTAAAGTTGAAGGCACAATTTCAAAAGTGTTTTTCATTTGCTTTGTTTCTCTCTTGTACACTAGCCATACGAAAGTGCGTATATTTAATATATAGTTTATGTGTGTGTATGTGTATGTGTGTGTCCTATCTATAAGTTTAAAGTTGTACGAAACGCGACGTACCTAAGTTTATCAAAAATAACTTTATACTATTAACTAACTAAATGGTACTTAGTTCGAAGGGGGGACTGAGGAGGGGATGGTGTAGAGTTACAAAAATACTAAATACTATAAAATTAAAATACAAATTAAAAAAAAAACACTGTTCTATAATACAAAGAATTGAACAAATCGAGCTCTAGGCTAGGATTGTGGGGGTTGGGGGACGGTACGGGTTTAAGTTCCGCTTGTGAGTTCGACTCTCTCACTCTCTTTCACTCCCTTCTTTTCGTCGTCTCCCTATCTTTTTCCCTCTCTCTCTCTCTCTTTCTCCTTCCCGCTGACATTAGACGAAAAACTCCTCGTTGCCCAATCCGTCGGCCATCGCTGGATCCACAAAGGGTGCCGCCGGTAGCCACGGCCACGACCAGCTGCCGAGCAGTGCGAATCACCGTTCCGTCGAGTGCGTTGTGGCTCCACCGCCGAGCCCGCTACTGCTGCCCCCGAAGCCGGGTCCTCCGCTGCGTCGAAAGAATCCTAGCGTCTCGAGGGTCCTGATGGTGCGCCGGATCAACTCATCCTTGTACTTCCAAATGGTCTTGTCCTCCACCGAATTCTCGCGGTACTCCTCGCAACTCTTCTTCAGCGTCTTCACGCAGTCAGCGCGATAATGCTGCAGCTGTGCGTCCTGCGTATCCACCGGATACGACTTGCACACGCCGCCCAGGCAGCTCAGCGGGAAGTGATTGTGCAGCGTGAGCACGCGCTCGGGATCGTGGAAGCACTTCACATATTGATTGGGCTTCGTGTAGTTCTTGGCGCGATGCACGTGCTGCAACATGTGCATATACTTGGGTATATCCTTGTGCCAGCCGTGCTCGTGCTGCTGATCGTCCAGGAAGTAGACGTTGCGGAAGTTGTAGCTGTGGTAGCCATCCGGCTTGATTTTCAACGACTCCGGCCGCACCTTCTCCATCAGCTCGGACCACAGCACGGAGTTGCCCTTGGGCATGATCACCTCGTCGATGTCGAGCAGTGCAATGTAGTTGTACAGATAGAGGTTCTTGTACAGGCAGTCGTTGTAGGGTATCACTTCGTTCTGTCGCTTGTGGTTGGTCTTTTTCGTCAGGTACAGGTGCTGGAAGCCGGGCACATTCGGCTGTCCGCCGGGCAGCGTCAGTGGGATCACCTGCACCTTGCCCTCCTGCTCGTAGTGGCTGAGCACCTTAGTGATATTCGGGTGCACTTGCAGATTGTAGAAGTATATCTTGTCGGCGCCGAGTATGTTCAGCATTTCGATCCATTCGATCAGACGCACACTCAGATCATCGTAGAGAAAGTCCAGACCCTTGACACAGACCGCGAATCCCTTTTTCTGATCGTCCGGCGGACGATTGTAAATCACCCGCAAGTTATTCGTGGCCGTGTCGCATTCCTTCTCCACCATGGATACCGAGCTGGGCACGACGCCGTGGAATGGTTTGGGTATCTGGCAGGCGATCAGGTAGGGCTGATAGATACCCTGCTTGTAGTTGCCCCACTTGTTGTACCAGATGTACTTGTACTCGAACGTCTTCACGATGAACGGCTCCTTCTGGCCGTCGAACCAGAACTGGCAGTAGGTCTTCACCTTCGGCTCGATGCGATCGATCATGCCGAGTATTCGCACCGTCGGACCCAGCAGCGAGGTACGACGTATGTCGTAGTAGGCGCCGAACAGCTGGAACGTTCCGTTCGATGTGCGCAGCGTTTGCCAGTATATGTTGTTGAACTCCAGCTCGAAGATCGACGGGTACTTGGCGCAGGTCGACGATTTCTGCTGCAGAAAGTTCTTGTTCTTGCTCCAGTAGGCAATGGGCAGCGAGGGTATCCGCGACTCCACGTCTCGCACCAGTTGATCGTCGTCCATGGCTGCGGCGAGGGGGGGGGGGGGGAAGAGAAAAAGAAGAGAAAAAGCGTTTTAATTATGCTTGCATTGCATTCGACCATCACACTTGGCACTCACCTGTGCGATTGTCGACGAGTATCTCGCTGGGATCGAAGTGATCGGTGGTCGTCGACGTGGTCTCCGCATAGCGCAGCATGTCCTTCTGCAGAAGACTGCGACCGTTGAGCGGCAGCTGCTGGTACTCCTGCGGCACCTGGTGGTAGTCCTGTGGCACCAGGTTCGTGCCGTGCATCTTGAACAGCCCGATGATGACGAACGACCACACGCACAGCGAGAAGAGTATCTTCAGTATGACCTTCGAGTGTGCCATGTTGCTCTCTGTCTCTGTCTTTGTTTATCTTATGTTGCTCGAGACAAATATAAATATCTGCCTTTCTCTCCTTTGTTCACTCGTTCTCTTCCTTTTTGTGTTGGTTCTGCAAGTACAAAGAGGCGGCACAAAAGAAATTGAGTAAAAAGTGACAGCGAGTGTTGCATACTTTCGGGCGGTTTGACTAAAATTGAAGTTGCCATCGCGGCGCAAATTGCTTTGCATTTCTTATCGACATTGCCCATTCGCCCCGCCTCCCGACCGGCCCTCCATCAGTTCGCTCGCTAATGAAATGCCGTCATTCATTTTTAACTTCCCGATTTAGGGAAGTTATTGTAACGACCCCGATTTTGAAGAGTGTCAGATCCTTGAAATTTTCACGTTTCTCGACGTTTCACATCCCCCTGACCCATTTTCAATGAGGGTTCTGTGTGTGTGTGTGTGTGTGTGTGTGTGTGTATGAGAGTATGTTCGTATGTGAGATTTTTTTGTGTCAGCGGTTTCTCATAAACTACTGAACCGATTTGAACTTTTTTTTTTTTGAAAGATTCGTTTCACCGCCATCTAGGTCTGAAAGGAGTTTAAGAGGGTTATATGTTATAGTTTTTTAATAATTCGCCAAAAAGCACGATTTTTCGGGTATTTTTTGCTTTTTTCGGCTCTATCTCGTAAACGACGGGGTTTTGAAGAAAGTCGTAAGAAACTTTTCGAGCCGAAATTGAATTCTCTACAAAAAAGGTAAAATGATATTTTTCAAAATTCTCAACCCTTAACGAGATAATGGTGTTTTAAAGTAGGAAAAAGTTGAAAAATCGCGACACGCTCGCTCACATGTGTGTATGTGCGTATGTTCGTATGTGAGATTTTTTTGTGTCAGCGGTTTCTCATAAACTACTGAACCGATTTGAACTTTTTTTTTTTTGAAAGATTCGTTTCACCGCCATCTAGGTCTGAAAGGAGTTTAAGAGGGTTATATGTTATAGTTTTTTAATAATTCGCCAAAAAGCACGATTTTTTGGGTATTTTTTGCTTTTTTCGGCTCTATCTCGTAAACGACGGGGTTTTGAAGAAAGTCGTAAGAAACTTTTCGAGCCGAAATTGAATTCTCTACAAAAAAGGTAAAATGATATTTTTCAAAATTCTCAACCCTTAACGAGATAATGGTGTTTTAAAAGTAGGAAAAAGTTGAAAAATCGCGACACGCTCGCTCACATCGCCCCCCCCCCCCCAACAACACACTCACCCACCCACCTGTCCACCCACACACACCCACCCGTCCACCCACACACACACACACACACACACACACACACACACACACACACACATACATATTTTTGTTATTTTTTAACTTCCCGATCTAGGGAAGTTATTGTAACGACCCCGATTTTGAAGAGTGTCAGATCCTTGAAATTTTCACGTTTCTCGACGTTTCACATCCCCCTGACCCATTTTTAACTTCCCGATTTAGGGAAGTTATTGTAACGACCCCGATTTTGAAGAGTGTCAGATCCTTGAAATTTTCACGTTTCTCGACGTTTCACATCCCCCTGACCCATTTTCAATGAGGGTTCTGTGTGTGTGTGTGTGTGTGTGTGTGTGTGTATGAGAGTATGTTCGTATGTGAGATTTTTTTGTGTCAGCGGTTTCTCATAAACTACTGAACCGATTTGAACTTTTTTTTTTTGAAAGATTCGTTTCACCGCCATCTAGGTCTGAAAGGAGTTTAAGAGGGTTATATGTTATAGTTTTTTAATAATTCGCCAAAAAGCACGATTTTTTGGGTATTTTTTGCTTTTTTCGGCTCTATCTCGTAAACGACGGGGTTTTGAAGAAAGTCGTATGGAACTTTTCTACCAGAAATTCAATTTTCTACAGAAATGATGAAATAGCATTTCTCGAAAGTCCTGTCCTGTAATGAGATAATCGCCTCTGAAAGCCATGAAAAATATAATAAAACGACACGCTCCCCCTCATTGCCCGTCCCAGATACACACATACTCACACACGCGTAGACACACACACAGATATGTGTATTTGTGTGTGCAAATTATATTCTCTATAAAAAAAAGTTTCATAACATTTTTACTTATACCTACTGGTTGACGAGAAAATTTATGTTTGACACAAAGCTCAGAGAAAAAGCACATACATACATCTCATATCGGGAAGTTATAGATGTGACCCGAATGGGGGTCACACTTTGCCCGCTTGTTAATATGGCGGCCAACCGCTCGCCATTTCCGTTTCCCTTCAGCCAGACGCAAAATGTCAACTTGAAAATTGCGTGTAATATTTCTCACACAGCGCAAACACAAACAAACTCATGCACACTCACACAGACAGACACCAACACAGACAAATACACACAGTCGGATGGCAGGCAGTCGAGCGTCCATCTGTCTCTCACCCCAGGGCCAGCGTGGACGCCTTTCCCTAATGGAAAACAATCTAAAATTGCGACACACTGGTAGGGTGAAGAGTGAGGGCCAGCGCTTGCTTGCAGAGTCGTAAATCAATGGGCTTATCGATAAATGGAATGCCGAACACTGTGTCCATAGAGTAACTCCTAAGCTAAGCAAAGCCTTTTCAATTTATAGGCAAACTGATTGATCGCAAGTAGATTAGGTAAATATGGGCAGAAGAATCAATTGCTTGAACTTCGTAGTAATCGATAACACATCGATACATTGCCAACAGTGAGCTGCTTGTCCTGAAATGTTGTACTTCATTTGAATAGCTCTATTGCTCTATTGCTAATTTGAAAGTCAAATATGTATCGATAATTTATCGATCACACAAAAGCAAGTCAAAAGAGGTCCACAATAACTTAAAATGCAGTGTACGGCTTTGTGACTAAATTAATGGCATGGCATTTCGAATGTCACAATATTATCTTCAGATTAATGTAATCGATAACTATATTATATTATATTATATTAAACTGCAGTGTCTTCTAATAAACATTACGTTTTGCAGTGTCCTACAACAAGCATTAATGAGTAAGAAGCTAACCCATAAGGTTTTCCACTTTGCAAATGTATCGATAAATAGTCGATAATGTCGTACAGTGGCCAATTACCGGCCAGCAGGCATTTAGAGCGCACGCAATTTACATGTTGTCAAAGCCAGTGTTCAGTTCAGTTGGCTCGGTGGTCGACTGCCTCCGTATTGGAGCCGCACACACTGCCGTGCCCCCTAGATGCGACCCTCTCCCACGCTCTAGAGTAGCTGCAGCTGCCATCTTCATCCGCGCTCTGACACGACACTTCGGGCGACAATCTGTTTGTCTATCTAAGCTTTGTGCCCGGGCTATCTTTGTGTGCCGCACGCAGTTGACGTCGCTGTCGGCGTCGGCGTCGGCGTCGACGCTGGCGTTATGTATGACGGTGCGTCCTCTAATATTTATGACACTGCAAGAGCTTTACACTAGCCACCGTTGTTGTTGTTGTTGTTGCTGTCGTTGTTTTCGGAGCGAAGTGCGACACTTGCATGCCGAGACTGTGGCTGAGGCCGATGCTGACCTGCCCCGAGGCGTCTGCCGGCCGATAAACAAAAGGCGTGCCTCAGGGCTGGCAGCGGCAGCTGCGACCAACCTCGACGCCCTCGACCAACTCCCCCCAGTCCAGGCGAGTGCCATTCATAGCTCAATTTTGTCCACAAATTGCACGTACTGGCTGCAGTCGCTTACTCTGTCTGTCCGCCCGTCTGTCTGCTCTGTCTCGCTCTGTCCGACTGCTTGTCTGTCCGTCCTTATCTTTATCTGTATCTGTGGCAAATGGACGACAATGGCAACTGCTGGACACGGGAGTTGCCAGACAAACGGGCGACAGTTTTGACTCGAGCCTCGTTCGCTCATCTACCCATCCATCTATCTATCTATCTATCTAT
This sequence comes from Zaprionus bogoriensis, assembly GCA_035046045.1. Classification (NCBI taxonomy): domain Eukaryota; kingdom Metazoa; phylum Arthropoda; class Insecta; order Diptera; family Drosophilidae; genus Zaprionus; species Zaprionus bogoriensis. The sequence continues at coordinate 305,760 of JAWNOI010000174.1, forward strand.
CTATTTGACTATCCATCTGTCCATTCAACTGACTCTATCTTCCTTTCTCTCTCTCTCTCTCACTCTGTGTGTGTTTTTGCATCCGCATGTCTGCATGGCATGTCTTTGCCCCGGCAAATTGCATGTCCAGTTCATTTCTTTGGCCATACTGATGCCCCACCCCCGCTCGGCCACTGAACGTCATGTTGGCGCTGCGCTGCTTAAGCAGCTCGTTTGCAGCTTTGGGCACTTTGTGCGCCATGCCCGCCGAGAGTTCTGGGCACACCTGAGACGCCATTATGATTGCCCGACTGCCTGCCCGTCCGCCCAGGGGATTGCCCATTTGAAAGGGCAGCCGTGGCTGAGGGAAGCCGGAGCAGGGTTGTCGTCCCAGCAGGCACTTAGATGCCTTCAACGGCCTGTGCTTCGTCACTACGGCCACGCCCCCTGCCTGCCGCTCACCGCCCGCAGCTTTAATGCAATTTTTACATAATCAAAAAGTTTGTGCAACATTTGCAGGCTGCCCCGAAAATCAGGCAAATGTAAAGCACTCACACAGACACATACACACACACACACACACGCACATGCTTTAATTCGTATACACACCTACACACACACACACACACACACTTACAGCTGCCCTGAGCCAGGTCGCATCCTGCAGCTTAGAGTTTTTGCTCAAGTGTTTTCCATTTCATTTGCATGCGCCGCAAAAACTTTGCCAGCAAACATACAGAATACACACACACTCACACACACACACAGAAACAGACAGGCAGACAGACGGACAGTCAGTCAGCTGAAGAGTTAGCGCACATTATACAAAATATTTTGCAACATGCTTTCAACAGGCTTCGTCTTTTTTGTTTTTTGTTTTTTGTTTTATTTCTTTTTTTTTCTCTCTGTTTTTGGATATTTTTCGGCAACAAAAACTCATACTTCAGCTGTGAAGAGCTGGCTGCAGGTCTCGTGAAATATGCAGTAGCTACCTATCTGTGTGTGTATGTATGTGTGTGTGTGGGGGTGTGTGTATTTGTGCTCTTGCTGCTGCAACGTTTGCGTGCGTGTCTGCACGTGTGTGTTTGCGCCTGAAGTTGTTATAAATCTCTGATGATTTGCACTCAACTCATCTCGACTGCATTCACAACTTAAGTCAACAGCGGCATACCCTGCACAGGGGTTGCTTGGGCATTGAGGTATATGCCGCTACTCTGCAAAGTTTGTAAGTTCTGCCAAGTAAAGGTTTTTGAATGAATCAAAGATGGAAATGCAAACATTCGTCAATATTAAAATTCATAGTTTGTTTTTATTCTGAAAGCTTAGATACAGTTACCTAATTGCGTTGCTGTGCATAACTTTGTCCCGATTATCTCTTAGGTATATCTATATTTACTTCGGAAAGATATAGGTACTCCTTCCATATTAAAACTGTTGTATTCAAGACTAGCATATTATGTTCAAGAATGTTATTTGAATTGAAAATAAATCATTTTGATAAGGTATCATATTATATTTATCATACGTGGGTCGTTCAATATGTCTTTAGAAAAATAAATAATAATAATAAATATAAAAACACTTTTTTTGCAGAATTTTTTTTTATTTTTCAACATAGTCCCCTTTTAGCTCTACACACTTTGCCAATCGTTTTTCCAACATTTTTATCCCGTCCAAAAAATAGGATTTCGGATTTCTTCACTCGGATTTTCTAAGGACTTATTGAACGACCCTCGTATTATCATATCATATATTGATATTTATCTATCTATATCATAGTCTCTTATATGTATAATTAGCAACTCTGCGATTATCTACGGAAATATTTCAACATACTCGTAGGCTTGGCCTGAGAAATGATCGCTGCACATGTAAATATATGCATTTGTTTTTCTTGATCTTCGACTATCACTTCTATCGGTATCCACGATTACAAATTCGAAATTAGCATTCAGATTCCCTTAAATTGGAAATACTTGAAAGCATTTCTTCATCATTTATTATTGCATTTTCCTGCGCTTCTCTCTTGCTCTCTTATTTTTTCTGTCTTTCTCTAGTCTTGTCGAGTTGCTGCTCTTCCAGTCAGATCGAGGGGGATCATTAGTCAAGCAGTTTCCATGTGCACTTAACCCAAATCCATGGCGAACAAACAGCATGTCCGACATTTGCATAAGTATTTACAGGAACTTTCACGCCGGGGGAATCGCAAAGCGTTTTGGCTTTTCGGTATTTTCGATTCTTTAGATATTTCAAGCACAATTCTAACAGCCCAACGATTTGGGTCAGTTTGCCGATTCCTACGCCTGCTCCCCCTCTCTCTCACTCTCTCCCTCTTTTATTCTGTTTATTTTTGGCTACTCAAGCAGCAACAGCAGCGGCAGCAACTGTTGCCGTTGTACTCGCTGCTGCTGCTGTTGCTGTTGTCGCTAATTTGCTAGGCAAAACAGGTTCGATCTTGTCCGCAGTGAGTGTCGCGCCCAAAAGCCCCGCTCGAAAATACATTTTAATGATGCCCAACTATTCGAACAACTACCGATTCAACTATCCAGTCGGACGAGTGGACGGACAGTCGGAATGGGACTGGCGGGCGCGCAGCCCGTTTCCGAATTGGGTCAATGAGCCTCGATGACTTTTACAATTTGTAGACGCCTCGCATCGCTCAGAACAATTAAAAATGCTCAGACTTGAAGCTTGAGCTTGTTGGAGATTCGATTCGATTAGCAGTAGCTACTCGCTGCTGCTGTAGCTGCTGCTGCTACTGCGTCCATTGATCTCCTCGGCGTGTCTAACGGAAATGTGTGCTGCGCACGCGCAAAAGCCACCAAACGAGTCTATTTAACGATGTCTTTCGCTCTGTGTGTGCTGTTGTTCTGGCAGACACAAGCACACACACACACACACACACACACACACACATGCAGATATTCTATACGCACACACACACACAGGAAATGCGTGTCAGAATAGGCGCATTGTTGCAGCGCATTTCTTGGAACTCTTGCAACTCTGCAGCACGTCAAGTTTCCCAGTGCTCAATTCCCTCCTCCGAAACCACACCCCCCCCCCCCATGCAATATTTATAGAATTTTCTCTTTTTTGCTTCTTGCTCCTTCTGCTTTCCTCTGTTTGTCTGCTCCTTTGCTTGTCATTTAATTTGCGCTGGGGCGACTGATCGCTTGTCGTCTGGCATATAATCAAAGCTTATCACGCCGCAGATGTCTACGCTTGTGGGGGACTTGACGGCAGCAGCAACAACTGCCGCAACTGCAACAACATCTGCAACCGTCCGTCACTGCCACTGCAACAAGGGACTCTGCAGTCACAGGCTGCAGCTGCAGCACAGAGGCGTCTCTTTGTTTATTTTGAGACAAAGTTGTGCTCGAGGCCAGGCGAAGGATGGCTGCAAAAACGAAGGGGCAGGCAGGCAGAGGATGATGCCGAGCATCGGCAGCTGGGGATGTGCCTGCTCTGCAGATCGTGTGAAACTCCAGGCCCCAGTCCGTACTATATATGCACACATACATGAGGTCAAATACCTGATCGGACTTAATTTTACTGTTAAGTGCATAATAAAGTTCACTTCGCTTCGGTTTAGTTGAAAAAAGCGAGCAGTTTCGTAAGCACTAAAAAATATTCTTGAAATTACTCAGAACTGAGGGGTAACTTGACATGTCTAGAGCTCCGAGCCCATCAGATAAGTCTTAACTTAAGTTGAAAAAAGTAAGAAGAAATTGAATAAATTTCGTTCATATTTTCAATGTTTTTAAATCAGCCAAAAGCTGAAATTATGACAGCGCTTTAAAAACTCATTACTCACATTTGAGAATGAGAAAATAGCATAAGATCGAATTCATTCTGTTTTCTTTTTCAAGCTGGTTCAAGTGCTTTCAAAATTCTTAACTCTCGAAATCCGTTATGTTCCATCGTCTGCTTCATCGGCTTCTTCTCGTGGTCTTTGTTCGCTACCTCAAGAATGATTCGTTCTTCTCTCCGATTTCCATAAACATTCCTAAAAACTCTATTAATACACTCAACGATTGTCTAAGCTGGAACCTGTTCGCTGATCGTACTGGCATTCACGAAACAGATTCGGGTTCCGAATCACATTCGATTCTGAGTCACTGCAGACAGTAGGCAGTAATCGCACAGCCAACACGATTGCTGCCTGCGTCCGCGATCATCGATCATCGATCATCGTTTGATCGCTTACAGCAGCTCCCATTTACGGCTCCATTGATTAGTTCTGGCGTACCGCAGCTTTCTCGGAGGCCCATAAAAGTTTTATAGAACTGCCAAACGGGCAAAGAGCTTCTCATAATTACAGCGATCGCTGGGATCACTGCCAGATCGTCAGATCGCTGGATTGCGCGATCTTTACGCTTTCAGTTGAATTGCTCGACTCGATTTCGGGGCAATTTCAATGAGTTTGTCTTGAAGCTGCTGAGCAATGACCGCTGGAATATGCGTGTGTGTGTGTATGTGTGTATGTGTGCACCATCTATTCACTTATCTAGATATTCATCTGGGCGAGCGAAGAATCGTTCAAAGAACAGCTGAAAGCAGAAACCGAAATGGAATTGCCAAAGTGGCGCAATGAACCGTTCTGGGAAGGGGGAAACCGACGTTCTTCGACTCATGGATTCTTTCTCGACAACATTGAGATACATTTTGTATCTGCGCATAACTTTCTAGTGCGGCGTGTGGGCTGTGTACTGTGTACTGTGTGCTGTGGGGCGTGGCATCGTTTTATGAAAAGCAGAAAGAAAGCAAAAAGTCGCACACACTTGAAATGCAGAGGCGCAAAGTTGCGCAAATGAACTTAAGTAGCGTGCGTGCCACCGTTTGCTGTTCGTATCTGGTGGATGCGTCTACGCACCGAGACGCATGCTGTATGTACACACACACACACCCACACACAAGTATGCTGCACATATGTGCCTGCGTATTTGTAGCTGTAGCACGGTATCTTCGACTATATCTGTCTGTATCTTTTGCTGTAGCTGTATCTGTATCCGTATCCGCTGCTTGCGTTTTTAATTCGCATCACATCCTTTTATTTGCGTACGTGTGCGTGCCAAAGTCGTACGAGCAGTTTCCTTTAAACTCCCTTCCCCGATCCCCACCGCCACAGCTTTCCTTTGCCTTTTCATATCCAATATCTGTATCCCCTAGCCCCGTCCCCGGCCCCGACCCGCCTGGTCGATTGATAGCGAATGATTTTTCGTCTTGTCGCCAAAGTTGATTTTCGTTTTCTTCTCCCCAAATGAAATTTCGTATTTTACGCTTTGCGCTTTGCGCTCCAGCTCCCTGCTGCCAGCTGCCAGATACATTACACACTGATAAATTTAATTAGAAGTAATGCAATTACACACACACACACACACACTCACAGTCACACATACGTCCACGCACGAGAAATACTTTTGCCTTTGCATTGCGCTCGTCTGCATTTGACAGCAATTTGCGATTTGCGATGTGCGAATTTCGATTTGCAATTAAAATTCAGCCTTGAATCGATTAGGGATTCCAAATTCAAATTTGCTGAGTGCTCTACACGTGCTACACACACACAAACACAGTCACACATATGCTGATGCTCAATTCAAACGTTGCCAAAAAACGCGCACATAAAAAGTCGTCGAGTAATCGGCCCATCGCCGATTATCGTTTGTTCAGCATCCGAGAGTGGTATGGGGACAGAGGGAGTATCTCATAGAGTATCTCATAAATTCAACGGCAGCCAGACAATAAAACAACTGCAATCGCGTTGGCTGTGATTTAAAATGTTTAACAATTAACAAACAATGCGGCAAATTGTCAAAAGACACGAAACAGGCAGGGCAGAGCGTACGACGGCTGCGACGGCGGCCGAAAATGCAAATCGAGAACTGCACAAAAACAGTCGCCATATAAATTGCGCACACTGTTGCCTCCTGTTGCCACGCCCCCTGTACTTCCCCCTGCACGCACTGAATGTATTGCTAGTACAAATGTTTGGGCGTGCCGTGTGCCAAGCCCGTTTTCTATCTGTATCTGTATCTGTATCTGTATCTGTATCTGTATCTGTATTTGTATCTGTATCTGTATCTGTATCTGTATCTGTATCTGTATCTGTATCTGTATCTGTATCTGTATCTGTACCTGTACCTGTACCTGTACCTGTACCTGTACCTGTATCTGTACCTGTACCTGTATCTGTATCTGTATCTGTATCTGTATCTGTATCTGTATCTGTATCTGTATCTGTATCTGTATCTGTATCTGTATCTGTATCTGTATCTGTATCTGTATCTGTATCTGTATCTGTATCTGTATCTGTATCTGTATCTGTATCTGTATCTGTATCTGTATCTGTATCTGTATCTGTATCTGTATCTGTATCTGTATCTGTATCTGTATCTGTATCTGTATCTGTATCTGTATCTGTATCTGTATCTGTATCTGTATCTGTATCTGTATCTGTATCTGTATCTGTATCTGTATCTGTATCTGTATCTGTATCTGTATCTGTATCTGTATCTGTATCTGTATCTGTATCTGTATCTGTATCTGTATCTGTATCTGTATCTGTATCTGTATCTGTATCTGTATCTGTATCTGTATCTGTATCTGTATCTGTATCTGTATCTGTATCTGTATCTGTATCTGTATCTGTATCTGTATCTGTATCTGTATCTGTATCTGTATCTGTATCTGTATCTGTATCTGTATCTGTATCTGTATCTGTATCTGTATCTGTATCTGTATCTGTATCTGTATCTGTATCTGTATCTGTATCTGTATCTGTATCTGTATCTGTATCTGTATCTGTATCTGTATCTCTATCTCTATCTCTATCTAATGTGTGAGATGCTTTGAATGTGATCCGACGTTAAGGAAATTAAAGTACAAAAAATCACATGATGACACAGAGGAAAGTATAAGTAAGATAAAACTGCGCACTTTACGATTCAATATTCAAGCGATTATTTCGTGCTTACTCAAGCTATTTGATGTGAACCAAGCTGATACTATATGCTAGCATATAATGTGCTTTATAATGACCGCCTGCTCGTCGAGGGTCGATTAAACAGATTCCATTGTCCGTCATCCGTTTCGTCACTTGAGAGAATGAGACATTCCCCACAATGGCATTTTTATTGCTGGGAATTAACAATGGAGCGGAGCACTCATCGTGCCAAATACTCAACACTTTTTGTTTTTCGTTGTGAGTTTTTGTAATGGTAGAATGTAAGCTGAGACTTGTCTTGTTTGTTAGGATTCCCATTAAAGGATTCCCGGGCCTCCCGGGCGTATGAACTGACTGATCAGTTAACCCATTATGTAGCGTGGACACTTTGGCTAATTACGTTACACATTAACGGGGCGTGCTTGCTCTCAGCTCTTCAGTTGCTCACAATCGTTAGCATCAGTGGTGCTGATGCCTTTCCAGGCAAGCTAACGAGCCTCATGTCACGTAATTCAGTTACGTCAATGCTTACGTTGCGCTGCTGTGCACCTAACGAGCTGACATCCGACCCACACATCAATCAGCTGCCTCAACTGCAACTGCAGCAGCAATGGCAACTGCTGCAACTGCAACTGCAGCATCATCTGCATCTGCAACTGCGACTCGTCCTGCGAGCTGGCAACTGCTAGTGCCAGCTTATTACGGCAATTTACAGATAGCTGCCACGCCACAATAAAAGCATGAGCAACAACTACAGCAACTACAACAACAGCACACAGCAGACACACTCTCTACACACACTCTCCTCACACATGGCCCGCAAACGAGCTGCGCAACGAATTGAGAAACAATTTTGCAAAAAGCAAATCAACGTTTAGCCCCCGCTAAAAAAATGCCGAAAAAAAGCCAGAAAAAGAAGAGGAAGACGCAGCAGGGGGACGAGCACGTTGTCTATAAATGCGACACGAAATGTTTAGCTTTGGTTTTGGCTTCAGTCTCATCCCCGACTTCGGCTTTAGCTGCCTGCCTGCCTGCCTGCCTGCCTTCCACGGAAGCATGCAGCTAACTAACTGCAAGACATGTCCGTCCCTGCCTTAGTATACCCTTGCGTATGCAGGGTATGATGCGCTTGTTGCAAAGCATAGTGGAGACTTCAAAATGCACATCTATATATTCTATATGCCAGTTCAGCTCACTCTCACGTCTTGAGAGTCTTTGTTGGGGCACTCGGAATCATCAGAGAATTAAAATTATATTTATATCATACCATACATCGTGGCCACTGTACATTTTCGTTTTAGCCAAGAAAACATTTATTACTTTTTTTGTTTTTTTTTTTTTTTTAAATACTGTAATAGTGTGGAAAAATTTGATAATCAAGTTTTGATAACTTCATATGTATGCCGAAGAATTCCTACTGAGCCCAACCCAAAGACACAATTTTGAAAACAATATTCTTAATTTCACTATATCTAATTCCAATTTTATCTGCCCTAAGGCAGCCTAGACAAAGCCTCTGCAAGCGCATGCAAGTTTCGGCATGCCGCATTTAGCCCTTTTTCAGGTTTTTTTGCTGCTGTTGCTGTTGTTGTTGTGGTTCGCTGTGTGGTTCAGTTGAGTTGACTGTGTGGCGCCCGCGCCTGTGTCCATGGCCGGCATCGTACTACACTCTGTTATCATGGGCACAACTCAGTCGCATGTTGTTGTTGTTGTTGCTGCTGTTGTTGTAGCTCCTGCCGGCAGTTGTTGCTGTAGTCGCAGATTTTTGCGTGTTTGATTTTCTTGTCACGTTTCTGCTAACAACATAAGGAAGCAGTCAAAAGCTGCCCGGCATCCCTCGCAGCACTCGCACTCGTACTCCCAGTGCTCTCAGTGCGAGTTGCAGTTGCAGTTGCCAAGCAGAGTACGGCCTGAATACGGGAGAGGAAGACTGCCAGGGAGGGGGGTTCATAGATAGGGGACTCTCGGGGTCTTGTGAGTTGTCAACGGCATTTGAATGACATGCACAGAGAACGTAAAACGTAAAGCGTAGGAACGTTGAGCGTGCAGCGCAAAGCGGCGTATCTGTAAGTTCGTCCCGCTGTCAGTCAGCCAGTCCGTCAGCCAGTCCGTCAGCCAGTCAGTCAGTCAGTCAGTCAACTGCGCTGACTTTGATTGCAATGCGCCAAGGATGCTGCTGGTGGTGCTCTGACTGCGACGTTGGAGGCAACGCTTCGACGCACATTGCCGAAATTGTCAAGACGTTGACTACGGCGACAACGACAGGCAGACAGAAAGAGGAGTAAAAGGCTGGGCAGACAGACAGACAGACAGACAGACAGAGGGGTGGAAAGTTCAGCTGGCAGACAGACAGGTGGACAGACAGGCGGACGGGCAGACAGACAGACAATTGCAACTGCAGTAGCTCAGCTTGCAGCCCTCGTTTCGGCTCAGCCAGAAAATTGTGGCGCATCAATTTCTGATCAAATTGCACCCTGAACTCATCTTCTCCCTGCCCTCTGTCCTCTGCTCCCGGCTCTGCGCGACGGCAGCTGCCACTCATCGCTTAATGTGGCGGCAAAAAGTCAATAGATGCGCCCTGCTGCAGCAAGGTGCAAGCTGCAGCACGACACCAAATGGAATGGAACGCCGCACTGCGAATTTAAATGTATGTCCTAGAACACAGCGGTCTGCCAACTTAAAGCATGGAACCATCGCCAACCGCTTTATCGATGATGCCTCAACTGAAAATATTGAGGCGAATATTGCCGGCTGGAAATGACGCACGCACGCACGCGTTACGGAAATGCAGTTAGAAGGGGAGGAGGAGGAGGAGGAGGAGGCGGAGGCGGAGGCGGAGGCGGAGGCGGAGGCGGTCGAACAATAATGAAAAGTGCGAAACTGTCAGCGGCAGGTCGCAACACAGAGTTGAGCACGGAGTCGCCTAAAGATATACGACTGCCAGATAGTCTATATGCGAAGTACGACCTGCGATTTATGGGATTTGCGGGGTGGAGACTCGGCTCGAGCTGCTCGTCAACACATTTTTGTCTAATTTATGTCCGAGTTTTAAAGTCGTACACGAATTTATCTGTTTTTCTTGTTTGGGTTTTGCGTTATGCCGCCATAAATCAGACTCGGACTCATAAGCACATGCCAGTAGTATATACTATATAGACGCCGTGGCGAGTTATGCACGTCAAATAACTCTTTATTCTCATTCAAATAGATGCATATTTGCATAGCATCAACAACTACTACAACTACTCTGCCTATACCCCATCGCAGGCTCATGCTGGGTATGCGCAGTTTGTATGCGTGTGTGTGCTATGTACGCAGTATACGAGAACGTATTTGCCAGCTCGACTTTGTAGGCCGCCGTAGCCATGGGTGGCAATTTCTATTTGCCCCTGCAGCCGTTGTTAGCTCAGCCCCTTTTTCTTCTTATTCTTCTTCTTGTTATTCCACTAGTTCTGCCTGTTGTTCTTCGTGCTGTTGTTGTTGGTGTTGGTGTTGCTGTTGCTGCTGCTGCTGCTGTTGTTGCTGTGGGGGCACAGTTGGCTATTTGACATCGGCGCTTTTTGTTGGAATTTTTAACTTTGAAATGGCGAATAAGCGAAATCGCCAAGGCGAAAAGGAAGAAAAGATCTGCGCACAAAGCGCTGCGCCGGTGCAGCGGCGAAACCAAACCGAGCTAAAGCAAAGCAAACCAAGGCAAGGCAAACCTACACCCACTCTCCTAAGACCATACCCCACCGCCTCTACCCTTCCAGCCAGCCACATTGTGCTGTGCCCTGCGATTTGCATGTGCAATTTATGCTTTTGATGGGCCGTCGCCAGCCTCGCAGCGCCTACCTTCCGCAGTCCCTTGCCGCCAGTTCCTACTCCCCCCTTCTCCGCCACCCCCTCATGCTTATGATGCTTCTCGCCGTCGTCGTCGTCGCGCTGCATGTTAATGAAAGGCAACTGCAGATGCAACCCTGGGCCCTCGGCAAACAGCTGTCATGAGCCGCTAAGGCGACCAGCAGCAGCAACAGCAACGGCACAGCTACAGCAACACCAACAGCACCAACGAAAACTAGAAAGAAGCGTTACCCTTGGCGTCCCGAAGGCTAAATACCCTGCAAATACTTTCAGTTCAGTTACAGCGCCACAATATTCAATTTAATATTGAAATTCTTTAATATGCTTCAATTTAGTCCTAATGCTCTTATATTTCGAAGCTTCTGCGTCCGATTTATGGAAGTTGGTATTATAATTAATTATATTAATTATATTATTTTAATTATAAGCACATAATTAGTTATGGCTCGCTTGACAATAGTATTCTGTGCTTCCATACGAAAACTAATACTTCGACTGATTTTTCTATGATAGCTACATGTTATAGTGGGCCGATTTCGGTAAAATCTTGAGAGAGTTTGGTTACGATATCCTGAACAAGCGGGCAAAGTGTGACCCCCATTCGGGTCACATCTATAACTTCCCGATATGAGATGTATGTATGTGCTTTTTCTCTGAGCTTTGTGTCAAACATAAATTTTCTCGTCAACCAGTAGGTATAAGTAAAAATGTTATGAAACTTTTTTTTATAGAGAATATAATTTGCACACACAAATACACATATCTGTGTGTGTGTCTACGCGTGTGTGAGTATGTGTGTATCTGGGACGGGCAATGAGGGGGAGCGTGTCGTTTTTTTATATTTTTCATGGCTTTCAGAGGCGATTATCTCATTACAGGACAGGACTTTCGAGAAATGCTATTTCATCATTTCTGTAGAAAATTGAATTTCTGGTAGAAAAGTTCCATACGACTTTCTTCAAAACCCCGTCGTTTACGAGATAGAGCCGAAAAAAGCAAAAAATACCCAAAAAATCGTGCTTTTTGGCGAATTATTAAAAAACTATAACATATAACCCTCTTAAACTCCTTTCAGACCTAGATGGCGGTGAAACGAATCTTTCAAAAAAAAAAAAGTTCAAATCGGTTCAGTAGTTTATGAGAAACCGCTGACACAAAAAAATCTCACATACGAACATACTCTCATACACACACACACACACACACACACACACACAGAACCCTCATTGAAAATGGGTCAGGGGGATGTGAAACGTCGAGAAACGTGAAAATTTCAAGGATCTGACACTCTTCAAAATCGGGGTCGTTACAATAACTTCCCTAAATCGGGAAGTTAAAAATGGGTCAGGGGGATGTGAAACGTCGAGAAACGTGAAAATTTCAAGGATCTGACACTCTTCAAAATCGGGGTCGTTACAATAACTTCCCTAGATCGGGAAGTTAAAAAATAACAAAAATATGTATGTGTGTGTGTGTGTGTGTGTGTGTGTGTGTGTGTGTGTGTGTGTGGGTGGACGGGTGGGTGTGTGTGGGTGGACAGGTGGGTGGGTGAGTGTGTTGTTGGGGGGGGGGGGGGGCGATGTGAGCGAGCGTGTCGCGATTTTTCAACTTTTTCCTACTTTTAAAACACCATTATCTCGTTAAGGGTTGAGAATTTTGAAAAATATCATTTTACCTTTTTTGTAGAGAATTCAATTTCGGCTCGAAAAGTTTCTTACGACTTTCTTCAAAACCCCGTCGTTTACGAGATAGAGCCGAAAAAAGCAAAAAATACCCAAAAAATCGTGCTTTTTGGCGAATTATTAAAAAACTATAACATATAACCCTCTTAAACTCCTTTCAGACCTAGATGGCGGTGAAACGAATCTTTCAAAAAAAAAAAAGTTCAAATCGGTTCAGTAGTTTATGAGAAACCGCTGACACAAAAAAATCTCACATACGAACATACGCACATACACACATGTGAGCGAGCGTGTCGCGATTTTTCAACTTTTTCCTACTTTAAAACACCATTATCTCGTTAAGGGTTGAGAATTTTGAAAAATATCATTTTACCTTTTTTGTAGAGAATTCAATTTCGGCTCGAAAAGTTTCTTACGACTTTCTTCAAAACCCCGTCGTTTACGAGATAGAGCCGAAAAAAGCAAAAAATACCCGAAAAATCGTGCTTTTTGGCGAATTATTAAAAAACTATAACATATAACCCTCTTAAACTCCTTTCAGACCTAGATGGCGGTGAAACGAATCTTTCAAAAAAAAAAAAGTTCAAATCGGTTCAGTAGTTTATGAGAAACCGCTGACACAAAAAAATCTCACATACGAACATACTCTCATACACACACCCACACACACACACACACACACAGAACCCTCATTGAAAATGGGTCAGGGGGATGTGAAACGTCGAGAAACGTGAAAATTTCAAGGATCTGACACTCTTCAAAATCGGGGTCGTTACAATAACTTCCCTAAATCGGGAAGTTAAAAATATCAAATATCGTTCAATAGCTTTTATGGCAGTTATGCGATGTATCGGACTGATTTGGGTTTTTCGCAAGGAATAAAGTCAAGTTTCATCAATATTGCTTCAATTGGGGTACAACCGACGGACATGATAAGATCCGCTCGGCTGCTTATGCTCATCAATGAAATTATAAGGGGTCTATGCGTTGCAAACATCCGGCCAACTTGATTATACCCTTCGCAAGGGTATACAACTACAACAACGACAACGGCAACGACAACGGCAACGGAGCAACGGATTTTGCATGCCTGTATGCATATTGGAAATGTGAAAAGTTCAAGGATTGCTCCGTCGGCGTCGTCGTCGTCGTCGTCGTGAGCTTAGATGCTGTGCAGATTGCGCTGCTGCAGTCATTTGTTGGTTTGCTGTTGGCCAGGTAACCCACAAAACTTACACAGACATACAGGCACACACTCACGCACACACACACACACACTCACACAGAGGCCAACAAAAACATAAGCGAACGAATGAGAAATAAACCAAAGTGCAACAACAAATGCCACACGGCCTGCGGCCGCATGCGATGTGGCACATAAGCGCGCGCGCTCTGTGTGCACCACACACAAAAGAAGTGCATGCATAGTGCAAGAGTGCAGCATTACGACTTGCCACAGCAGCAGCATCACCAAATCAAAAGGCAGCAGTCGCGGTAGCCCGAGCAACAGCTGCCGCGCTGAGAAGCGCAGAGAAGGCACACAAAACCGCTCGCGAGAGATCAACGTAATGCAAGCAGAAAGAGCGAGAGAGAGAGAGAAAGAGAACTGCATTGAGCTGCAGTTGTGAGAGAACAAAAGCTCCAGCAAGACTTTAAAGCGCGATATGCTGCTGCTTTAGAGGAAGTTAAAGGCAATCTGAAAGTAATCAAAGGCACTGTGCTAGCTCAACTATAATGCAAGCTATATATTCATATTCAACTTGCAATTTTTGTGTTAGATACGATAAAGTTGATATATGATATATATATATATATATATGTACGTGGGTCGTTCAATATGTCTTTAGAAAAAATAAATAATAATAATTTTTTATTTTTATTTTTTTATTTTTATTTTATTTATTTTTCAACATAGTTCCCTTTTAGCTCTACACACTTTGCCAATCATTTTTCCAACATTTTTATCCCGTCCAAAAAATAGGATTTCGGATTTCTTCACTCGGATTTTCTAAGGACTTATTGAACGACCCTCGTATATATATATATATATATATATATATATATATATTTCTTGTTGTGTGTTTACTAAAGCTAAAGAGTAGCATTTCTTTACTCGTCCGAGTTCTACTTTTATATATGTCTCGTTATTCGCAGAGCAAGGGAGCTTAAAGCAGTGTATAAAACGAGGAAGTATGCTTATCTCTACTAAAGTCTGCAGAAACTGTTCCAACTACTCTAATCTGGTCGAAATAGACTTATCTCTATTTCAGAAACTTCAGACTAGGCCGAGATTAGAGTTAGACTCTGAGCAGAAGAAGCATCTGCAGCGAGCACTCATAGCGCTTGTACTTGAGTGCATTTTCAAGTTATGTATGAAAAACCGATTGAAGGCTTTTGCAATTTTGCGCCGGACTTGGCTAACAATGACCAGGCCAAGACCTGGCGAAAACCTGCCCAAGACGCTGGCTTGCCCCCAAGACAGATTGGTTATCCTCTGACTCCGCCCGTTGCTTCTTTGCCTGCTCCTGCTTCTCGGCCTGCGCTTGCTCTGCCTCCCCCAATTGGCCGTACAAGACTTGTTGCCTTTCACTTGCCACCGCCGCCTGCTGTTGCAAGCTTGCAAATGCTGCCCGTTCCCAATTGCCCGTTTGCCTCTCAGACCCGTAGACTGGCAGCCATTCGTCAGCTCAGCTCAGTCGACTGCACTTGCCCTCGCTCGACTGTCGTCCAATTAAGCTATAAAAATCTTAATTTAATTATATGCCACACGAACAAAGGCAAACGTCAGAACGAGCATGCAGATGTGTACAGCAGGCCGTAACATACAACATGCAACATACAACACACAACATGCTACATGCTACATGCCACATGCAACATGCAACACACAAAACATTCTCCATTCACATTCGCCTTCCCGAAGTCGCAGTCAGAGCTGGAGTCGGAGACGCAGACGACGATTTATGTTCGCCGGTTTTTCTTCATTTGGAGCGGGTGGCAAGGGGCAGGGTAGCGGGAGTGGTGTTGGGGTGGGGGGTTGCATGCATTTTTCATGAATTAGTTCATATAAAAGTCAAATGCACAAAACGTAAGCGGCGCGGCGACAACCGAAGGGGGCGACGAGGGGTGCGCCTCATCGTTGGCTAAGCTCAGATTGGGAGCAGCAGGAGGAGCGACGTGTGCCATGCGGGCTGGCTGCAGGGTTAACCCAAGCGCACCCGGCAGAGGCAGAGGGGCAGAGCGAAGCGGCGGGAGGGGGGCAGGCTGTTGCTGCTGCAGCACATAAACAGATTTGTGGCCGCAAACAGAAAACAAGCCAAAAATAATGTACGGAAAAAATGAGCATGAACCGGAGTAAGCCTAAACGAACTAAGGGATACCCTGTACTAATGGTGATAGATTGATAGAAGTCATGTGTGCTTGCTCTGAGAGCTGAGCACTTACTCACACTACGCAAGTTACTAGTTCGCCTCACTTAAGCTGAGAGATACCCTGTAAAAGGCTGAGAGGCTTTTCCTACTAAGAAATGAGAGCTAACTTATCTATCATACTCTTCAGTTCATTAACTCACTCAACCTAAGACATACCCTGTACAAAGCTGAAAACCTTTTCTTACTAAGAAATGAGAGCCAACTTATGGTATCTACTCTTCAGTTCTTCAACTCACTCAAACTGAGAGATACCCTGTAGTAAAAGGTCAGCCGAAGTCATGTCTACTACTACGAAAATTGATAACTTCATTGCGAAGTCAGCGCTATATTTCTCAGTTCCTGTTATACCCCTTTGCGCATTTGCAGGGTATGTTAGCTGCGCACATGCACACACTGACTGCAATGAAAGGAGTTTCCTGCGCCCCTGGTGGACTTGGGGGGAAGAGGTTTCTCCTTGCTGTTGATTTTCGCTGCATAAATAATGAAATGAACGCATTTGGCGGCGTATCTGTTTTAGCTTAACACCACTACCTCCACCCCCCCCCCCCCATAACACTGTTCACTTCTTGCTCTAACTTAAATTTTATTGGCTCTATATCCTGCTGCTATATACCTGCCAAAAAGTGTGTGTTGGCCACGCGCAAATAACGTGGAGGCCGGAGATAATACGCTCGATTATGCGAAAGCGTGTGCGAAAGCGGATTCCAAATCAAAACTCTGAATTCGGAATCGGAATCGGAATCAGAATCAGATTTCTGAATCTAGAGGCAGCAGCAGCAGCAGCAGCAGAAAGCAAAACTGAATCTGAATCGGCATCAGCGTCAGAATCAAAGCCAGGTCAAAGCTGCCAAGCGAGGAATGCAGTCGGCTGGCTTCAGGGGTTGGCAGAGAGAGCGGGAGAGAGAAGGAAACCAAGAGAGGGGGATGGAGGCAGTGGCAGGAGCAGGCAGGTTGCTTCTGGCACGGTTGCCTCAACTCAAAGCTCAGTCAGCAGGATAAAACGACTCGTTTAATGTTGTTGTGCATGGATATTGTTGTTGTTGTTGTTGCTGTTGTGTGGGCTGTGCCCGCTGGCCATTTTTAGGGCCTGCTGCCACTTGATACAAAATAAGAATTACAACGAAGGGAGGGAGGGGAGGAGAGCAGTCGGGCTTACGTTGCTTTTACAAGCAA
The DNA here is from genome assembly GCA_035046045.1 of Zaprionus bogoriensis. Lineage (NCBI taxonomy): Eukaryota > Metazoa > Arthropoda > Insecta > Diptera > Drosophilidae > Zaprionus > Zaprionus bogoriensis. Next base: position 322,817 of record JAWNOI010000174.1, read on the forward strand.
AATGACCAGAAGGAAAAAGAAAACAGCAACAACAACAGCAACAACAACAAATGGCACGGCACATTGAACAAGTTAAAATATAATAAGTACGTAGGCTTCACTGCCTGAGTGGATGTGTGTGTATGTGTGTGTGTGTGTGTGTGTGAGTGTAGCTCTGTGTGTGCGAATAGCTGCTGCTCCTATTGAACAGCAGCAGCAGCAACAACAAAGTAGCTATGAGAGAGAAGAAGAATAGAGAGAGAGAGAGAGAGAGAGAGGGGGGAATCTCTTTCGCAACACAACAATTTATTTTCAATAGCAAAAAGCAGCCTGAGCCTGGCGCTACGTGAAAACGAGCTAGGCAAATTAAACGCAAATGGATTAAGGGGAAATTCTGGAAAAATAACAGAAAGCGCAATTGAAATTAAATACGACAACATCGGTCGAGGCAGGCCCCACGTGAGCGGCAAAATATTGCAGATTCTTCAGTGTATATGGCTCCGTTTGTGTGTGTGTATCAGTGTGCATATATCACTCAACTAACTGAACAGTTGATTAAATGATTTTTAGCATTTGGTTACTCATTGAACTTATTGGCAATTGCCTCGACTTGACCTTACAAATAACCATATATCATTAACAGAGTCAACATAGTACATTAATATTAATTCCCGACTACTAGGGAAATTCAAAATGCACTCCTTCCATTCACTGCTGCTGCTAGCAACCTTAAAGCCTTAAGCCTTGAGCCGTCTTCATGGGCTTACTAAATTGTTTCTGCTTGATCTAAATTGCAACCAATTATTTTCTAAATATTACTTATACTTCTCTATAGAGAGCAGCTAGTATATATACTTAGTACAACAAATTAATTTCAACAACATTACCATATCGCTGACAAACCCATTTCTATCTACTTTTAATAGTTCGCTTCAGCAGCTTTCGTTTCCATATAATTTCTTTCTGAACATTTTACCTATAGAATAGTCATGGGTTTGTCAGAAATAAATCACTTTTTACCTGAAGAATACGCTTCACAGTTGCCACTTCGCAGAGATCGGGAACTCTTGGACGCTTGTTGCACGTTGCTCCTGTTGCTGCAAAGAAAAGAGAACATGGTTAGAGGCGCAATATCTTTTGTTCCGGCCTTAAAGCCGTCGCAAGACAACGACGCACAATAAAAAAAAAAAACAGCAAAGATGTGGAAAGAAATGAAAAAATGTAGTCTAAAATCGGCTTTCGGCTTTTGGTTTACCTCTAAGCTCATTAATTTTATTTGCCCTTTGCGGTGACTGTCGGGGAGGAAGCCTGTGCCTGAGCCTGTGCCCGTGTCTCAAGTGTGCGACTCGCAAAGAATGGGAGCAAAAGAGGCAGACTTGCGGCACACACACACATACAGAAACACACAGACACACACGCGCTTCTATTCGTATGCAAAGTCAAGTGGCAACAGGCGCTGAGGTTGGGGCTTAAGCCACGAGAATCGCCCCGCCCCTTCCCAGAGTTGGGTGCCACGGCTTTAAGCTGGCAACATCCGCCCAAAGCAGACCCCTGGCCAGGCCCAGAACCATGGCCAGACGAGGTACCTCTGCTCTGCCCACTGCCAGTTGCCAGGTGAGAAAACAGAAATACAGTTCAAGGTTTTCTGGGTGTTGCGAGGTCTCCTCCAGCTGCGGGCGCAAAAGTGAAAGTGAATTATTGGAAACAATTGCAATTGACGCTGATAAGTGCACAGACAGAGGGAAAGAGACGTGGTAGGAAAGAGAGCAAGGAGGGCAGGGGAGTGGAGGTCACGCCCCATGCTCGAGTGGTTTTTGTGGTTGTCGCGGGAACTGTGAGCTGAGCCCACATAAAATGCTCGTTGTCAAATGCGGCACGAGCCCCGAATGCCAAATAACTGGCCCAACTAGCAGCTATTATTGTCAGTGGGTTAATTGAGAAGTTTATGGGCGTGGAAAGGGGGGAGTGTGATGTACGGAGAAGAGGGTGTTAGGTGATAATGGAAGCTGTGACAAAAAATTGGCTTTGCTGTCAGTCTTAAAAACTGTATACTCTGTAGTCGAGCTCGGTTTATAGTGGTATACGAATAACTTGATTCGAATTGATGCCTCTAGTTTCTCAAATGGATAGAATGATATCGAATCTAAATAATGTAATTCGATATTTTGTTCTATTTGATATCATATGTGATGAAATGTGACTGTGAATAATGATCATGCTGATTTTAAGATTTATTGCAATTTTAAACGTATATCTTAAGCAGCGGCTTATAAATAGATTGCCGACGCCTTATAGCTATGATTTTTTTATGATATTATACGATGTGACATTATTTAATGTAGTGGAGAATTATATGATGTATTTTTGTATATTTGATGCATGATTTTTATAAAATTTATTTGGAATTTAGAATTTTTTTTATTCCTTTGCTTCATCTTTGAAAAGTTCCACTCTGAATTTTTTTTTCTAAATTCATTGATGATTCATCAAATAGTTTTTTCAATTGTTTTTTTTTTTTTAATTCTTTGATGATTCATCTAGTCTATTTATGCCTTCGTTTCATTGGTCTCAGTGATATCGAAATGAATTGGAAATTTCGACCAAACTCAAGTGTGGATTCCGATTTAGCTTTTTTTTCTCCATTGAGTTTCTCGGTTCGCCTTTTGATTAATGCATACAAGTGGCAAGTGGCAAGTGCCAAGTGCAGCTGCAACTGCAGCACAAACAATGACATGTCGGAGAGATTCAAATTCAAATTGAAAGCCAAAAAGAGAAGATCGTGTGGCTCCGCCCAACTGCGCCCACTCAATATAAGTATTTGTACCGTTACAATTACTCGCCCCTGTTCCAGTTTCAGTTCAAGTTCCCGCTCCACTTGCCGCTCCAAGTCAGACAAGTTAGGACTGTTGGATTGCTCGAAGCACTCGACATTGCTCATACGCAGCGTTAGCCTCGAGCCAAATGAAGTTACTTGCGTTTGTTGTAAGTTGCAAACAGTTTTTTGCTGCTGCTGCTGTTGCTGTTGCTGTCAGGCGCCTTTTACTGTGCATATGCCTGTGTGTGTGTGTGTGTGTGTGTGTGTGCGAGCGAAAAAGACTTGATTTATGTCGCTTTATTTCATTTTAATTGAAAAACTTGCACAGTGAGCGACCAAAGCCAAGTGGAATTTACGCCCAGGCAACGCACAAAAGAGCAAATATAATTAAAATGGCATTTAAAATGTTTTCGGCTACCGGCAACAGTTACAACAACAGCAGCAACACCGACCATAGCAGCAATAGCAGCAACAACAACAGCAGAGGCGAACGACAAAAACAAATATGCAAGCTGCAAATGTATGTAATGGCAGAAAAAAGTAAATAAATTACAAGACAAAAGCACAAATGTATATAAAATGACTTTATTAAAAAGCTGGGCGCCCCAACAGCAACTCAACAACAACAACAACAACAACAACGCCAAAAGCAACAAGAGCAGCAGCACAGCAGCAGCAGCAGCAGCAGCAACTCGACAACAACGACAAATGGACACCGAAAAAAGGATAGGCGTGTTTATAAACTTTCAGTGTGCAAATAATAAAGACATTCACAAGTTCTGCTCTTCTTCTGTGAAAGCAAAATTGTGCCCGGAGTGCAGCAAACAACCCACAGTTGCCCCAAACCCCGCCTCTCCCCTTCGCCCATCTCTTGCCAGCATTTCCTTTCCCTCTCTTCTATCGGTCTCTTTCTTAGGCGACCTTTTTTCGATGACAAATGCAAATGACGCACACGAAGCTGCTGTCGGCGTCGGCGTCGGCGTCGAAGTGGGCGCAGCATTGCCATAATAAAAAAATGGTATATATAAAATAAATCCAAAATAGTGGAAATAAAAAAGAACTAGATAAATGCCTAGACCTATGCACAGTGGAGCGAGTGCAGCGAGTGCTGCTGACAACTGTCAGCTCAAGGCGAACAGAAAATGGCGATCGCTGGCTGCGATCAGCTGAAAGAGCAATCGGCTAGTATGGCTGTGTGTGCCTGCCCCTATGCCCTGTATAGTCCAACCTATGCAGAATCTACACTACATTGGGGCCAATCTATTTCTTAATACCAACTTGCAGCTGGTTATTTCGCTGTATTGACTGCAAACGTTGCCTCGTATTTTCTACTCGGAGTTTTATGATCATAGCATTTATGTTATGACATGCATACTATAAAATATGAACGATATTTCGTTGCCAGTCACGATGCCGTCACCTGCACGGTATATGGCAGTCAATCAACCTGCGACTGACAGCGACAGTTGCCTCCTCTTTTCTATTTGGTTTTTATGATCGCAAGATTTTTATGTTGTGCATGCGGTAAAATATATTATGTAATCGGTCACGTTGCCGTCACCTGCACGGTATATGACAGTCAATCAATTCGCAATTAGCTGCATTAAGACTTGTCGAATTGGCAACTTACAGCCACTCACTTCCCCAGCAGCTGCCGTCAATTACAGCATTCATGATGGAAGATTTGTGATCATTAGACATACATTTTTATGTACAAATATTCACACTCGAATCCCTAACTTTCCCGGCAGCTGCCCGGTATCTGGCAGTCAATCATTGCTGCTTATCAGCTGCAATTAACTGCAGCTGCCTCCTCTTCATTTTGTGTCTGGCTGTCGACCCATTTCGAAATACCCTACACTGCTGCCACTGCTGCTGCTGCTGTTGCTGCAACTTTCAAATGCAACTGCCCCAAATGTCGAGCGCGCAAACAGGCGACAGCACTTGGCCACGGTGAACAGCAGCAGCAGCAACTACAACAGCAACAGCAACAGCAGCAAAAAAGTGCCGCCAACACCGTAAATCATGCAGCCAGTATAAAGCGGCAAAGGCAACAACAAGAACAGCACGAAAAACGCCAACGCAAAGCGCTAACAGCAACAAGAGGCATCAGCAGCAGCAGCAGCAGCAGCAACAACAGTCGGCGACAGCAACAGCAACAGCAACGACAACTGGCAACAACAGGCAGCAACAGTATCAACAATGCCAACAAAAAAGTGAAATTAAATAACAATAACAAGGTTAGCTATGTTTTTGTGTTGCTTCTGCTGCTGCTGCTGCTGGGCCTGCTGCTGTTGCTGTTGCGATAACGTCGCCAATATGCGGCATTTGCAGCAGCGCGAGAGCAACAAGAATATATAGAGACTCGTATATATTCCGAATGTGCGGCAAATTGAGTGTTTTTATTGCATTAACATAAATAAATTAGAATGCCAGCGCGCGCGCATGTTGCTGACTCACTAGTTGGGATAGCAGCAGCAGCAGCAGCAGCAGCACCACCAGCAGCAGCAGCAGCATGCAAAACTTGCTCCGACAGCAACAACAACAATGTCAGCTGACGCGTGTTGGCTGTCAAAGTAATGTATCTGCCTGGGTGTGTGTCTCCATGTGTGTGTGTGTGTGTGTGTGTGTCGATGCTGCTGCTGCGGCAACATTCACAGCGCAACGGGCAACTTGCGCCGTCAGCAACATTCGCATATTGTTGCCGACGCTCGCCGGACAAGTTTGTTGCCGTTGCTGTTGGTATGTCATGGCTCGACTTGGAATGCCATGCGATGCCTGACTGCTTGGTGTATGACCACATAACGGTGCTTCCAGCACGTCTGCGCATGTTGCTGCTGTGTGCTGCTGCTGTTGCTGCTGCTGTGCAGTGTGCGGTGTCCTTCGCGACGGCAGCAACATTAGCGCAAACAGCACGTTGCTACGTGCAGCAATCAAATGATTTTGCGCTACAGTTTCGAAAATATTCTGCACATATTTTAAATTATTTAGTTGCCATTGGGTTGAAGAAATCGATGAATAAGATGCAATTTCGTTTACTTTGTATTTGCTCCTCTTTCACTTCATCAAGCAGATTTATGTGTAGCTGTTGTCCCTGTTCTATAAGCTCATTAGGCGAGTTTTCTTTGAGGCGAGTTTAAAGAGCAACTATGAGCACACTTGATTCAGCTGACATTTTATTGACATTTGCTTCAGTAAACTGCAAAATAAGTGAAAACTTTGCCTGGCATAAAACAAAATTCTAACATTTTGAACATACCCAGTCGCTATTGGGTACGGGCTATGACGGGTATGCTCAGTTTGTGCAATTATAAATGATAATAAGGACAAAGGATGAAGTGGTAGATATAATAATACTGTTAATACTATATTCATAGATTATCCGCCTTATTTTTTTTACGAAGACGATATTAGGAATAAATTATGAATCAAAAAATGTCAAATTATTAATTAATAAAATTAAAATATTTTTAAAAAAATATTCAAATTAATTTAATAGTGCAATTGTAAAAAATAACGAGAAAATTCGCAATCTTCGTAAAATCTGTTGGGTGCAAGGTATTTTATGGGCAAGTACAATTGATTAGTTGAATAAATAAATTAGGCGAAGAAATCCCAAAGCCTATCGAAAACATTCGCAATTTTTGTATAACATTGTGTGTGCAAGGTATTTTACACCGTAATATATCGATTATAGCGCTTTCCTTGCATTTTCTCGTATTTTATGTATTATATTATTTATTGCAAAGTGATTTCAGGCACTAGAGTTGAGTCTGGGCGACTGTCAAAAATGTTTCCGATCCTCTGACACAGGGCGACACAGGTAAAACAACGTGAACTCAGCGCCGCACACAAAGCCGGCAGTCTTTTATGTCAACTTCTTTGGCGAGGACCTCGGACTGAGCCCGGGACTGCGACTTCGTCTTCGACTTGGACATGGCTTGATATGTGTGCGGCGAAATCGTAATGACAGCTGCCAAGTTCTCTTTGAGCTGCGCCTGCTTCTGTTACTGCCGTTGCTGCTGCTGCCGGTGCGTCTTGGCCTGGAAATTGTTTGGCTTTGTGTGGGTCAGGCAAACTGTCAAGAACAGTGGCTCCAGCTCCTGCAGGAGCAGCAACAATGGTGGCAAGGCTTCAGTTGAGCAACATGCTGAAGTGGGTATGGGAGGGCGGTGCGCACAGTGGGCCTGGCAGTGTCAATAAAATGAAATTAAAAACTTTAAATAACAGCCCAGCGAACTGAGGCCCAGACAATTTAATCAAGCAACTGCAAATGAATGCCCAGGGCAGAGGGCTGAGGCGGGGGAAGACTGCAGACGTGCGACTGGAGACCAAAGATGAGGAACGAGTAGACGCTGTGGCGCCGCTGCCGCTGCCGCTGCCGCTGCGCTGCGCTTGCCCCGCCCATTTGCATGCCCGCAAGAACAGCAACAGCAACAGCGGCGAAACAATCAAAAAGTTTTTAAAACAAATTAAAAGTTGACATCGAGCGACGCTGTGGCAAGTGCGGGACATGGACAAGGCACCAGGGAGGCAAGCAGGCGGAGGCAGGGGCAGGGGCAGGTTCGGCTAAACTGCAACGGCCTCTTGCAATGACTGGCAAATTTATGATGCGGTCAAGTGCAATGCACTCAAGTGGTTAAGTGGGTGGCCGGCAAAGGGGAGGCAGTCTGGGGGGATATATGCGAGTAAAGCACTATATATATACATGCAGTTATGTGTGTGTGTGTGTGTGTGTGCTATGAGAAACCAACTTTATTAGCCCAAAATGCCAAACAGGAACTGAGAAGTTTTATGGCCCAAAGGTGTCAATGACTCGGCAGCCTCCGCCTCTGCCGCTGCCGCTGCCTCTGCCTCTGTAACAGCAACAGCAACAGCAACAACAACTCGAGCAGCAACAGCAGGCAGCAGGCAGATCGGATTAATGTCAAGTTAAGGGGCGACTCTCGTCGAGTGAGCGAGGAGAGCTGCAAAAACGTTTCAATTAATAACAAATTGCGCTTTATTAACAACACTTTGCAGTTCGCGTTCGCGTTCGCGCTGCGTTTTGCATGCATGTGAAATATCATATCATCGCATCGCATCGCATCGCATCGTATCTTGTTTACATATCGCACTTGAACACACTTTAAATATTTGCACATTTCCCCCAGCCCAGGCAATCCCTTGCTCTGCTCTTTTTATAATTGAGTGAAATTGCAACTGGAATGCAAAACTCAATTTACTCTGCGATAGCAGCAAATGCCAGAATCACCTTCAGGTTTCTGTGGAACTACGAGAGTCGTTCAATAAGTCCTTAGAAAATCCGAGTGAAGAAATCCAAAATCCTATTTTTTGGACGGGATAAAAATGTTGGAAAAACGATAGGAAAAGTGTGTAGAGCTAAAAGGGGACTATGTTGAAAAATAAAAAAAAAAAAATGTCTGCAAAAAACAGTGTTTTTATATTTATTATTATTATTTATTTTTTCTAAAGACATATTGAACGACCCACGTACATATGATTTCATTTAGTTAGTCACATATTATTTAAGAGCTCAAATTTAAGATTCAAACAGAAGGTTGCCCAAATTGATGCCCACAACTCGCAGTGGAAGGCAACCTTGGCAATGTTGTTAATATGATCGCAATCGGATGAGGAGAGCAGACGGGCCAGGAACAGTAGCAGAACTATGAGTTGGGATCCAAACTTATATATGCCTAGTTAAAAAAAAAAATTAAAGAGCAGAAGACTTAATTAAAGTTCAGCAAAAGAGACCAATTCAATTGGATGTGCATACTCGGCTGCAATCAAGATCACTTGAGATCTCCATAGATAAGCATAGCCAGAACTGAATTACAGTCACTATACTATATATAGACTGTATCAACAAATACTGCAACTATAGTGAGAAGGAAGGAAGAAACTAAGCAAAAAAGTTGCCCAAATTGATGCCTGAAACTCAGAGTCTGAGGAAGTTCTCGCGCAATCGAAGGCAACCTCACGCCTGGCAAAGTTGCTGATAGCTTCGGAATGGGGATGCGGAGTGTGGTCGGGTCAGAGAAAGCATTGGGGTCAGGGGTTGAGGCTAGGGGACAGCTGCAGCGGGCCTGCAACTGCAATTGCAACTGCGAACAAACTTAAATCGAATTCATGACAAATGATGCGCGAATTTTTCATTTGCCTTTTGTGACTTTTGTGTGTGTGTGTGTGTGTGTGTGTGTGTGTGTATTGGGCGTGTCTGCCCAGCTGAACACCTGAATGCCCGCCCAGCTGCCTACGCGGAAGTGCGACGGAGCGGTGCAAAGTTTGAGAAATCCACGGTTAAGTCAAGGTTACGCCACGGTTCAATTACCTGCGTTTCTTTTGGCTTTTTCGTTTTAGGCTCTTTTCATGTCTGTGTCTATTTTATTTCTTTGGCTTTTCTTCGCTTCGGTATTCGGTACCGAAGTATTCGTCTTCTTCATGCCTTTCTGCACCCCGGTCTGCGGATAATGGTAGCTGTACATGTAGCTGTAGTCGTAGTGCTAGTAGTAGTAGTTGCTCTTTGGCAAAGGTTAAAGCCAAATTAGAAAACAAAGTCTTATGCTTGAGTGCACAGACAAGAGTCTTTGGTCAAGAGTTTTAGCCCCTCCCTCTGCCTCTGCCCCTGCCCCTGCCACTCTCCCACTTTTTTGCATTGCTCAAGTATGCGGCAATCACGATGATGTTGCAGATGATGATGATGCGGATGGGGAGCACGATGATGATAAGTTTGCGCACTCCTGGCCTGGCCGATGGCCACACTTGAAATGTAATTAGAGTGCAGCCAAATGCATCCAAAAAAGAATGTTGCGCAAATTGAAGGGCGTTCGTTGTTCTTGTTATTGTTGTTGTTCTTGATTTTTTTTTTTTTCGAAGACCTTTGCCAAGAGGCGGCTCTTGTTGCTTCCACTCGTCGTGCCAGTATCGCATAGCGTTGTTCTTGTGCCATGTAAAACCACCGCTAGCAGTGGCTCTCGCCGTCGATTTCCCTGAACTTGACAGAGAACACAGCATGGAATCATGCTGCACGCAGATAAGTTTAAGGTGCTTCTTCAATGTGTGGTTAACGGCGCATCCCTTGGGGTCAGATAAATATTTCATACATACGCAGGATACAAGCTGAGTCCGTGTGTGTATGCGCGTGTGTGTGTTTGTATGAATAAGTGACAGCTTAAGCTTTGAGCTTGGCATACATCGTTATCAAGTGATAAATGAGCGCAAATTTAAGCAAGTGCAAATTAGGATTAGCATTGCATTCGATCGAGAAATGAATATGCTTTAGCTAGATTAAAGTGCAGCATTAAAGCAGCTTTAAGCTGCCATGTGCATTTAATTAGGCGTAGCTTTTAGCCTTAGGATGAAAAAAAAAACAAGAAGACGCGTATTAAATGTAGACAGCTTAAGCTAAGCTTTAATGTGCTTTCAATGATACTGAGTTTTTGTAAAGCTCTTGTAACTTTTTGTTTTGCTTTAGCTAGATTAAAGTGCTGCATTAAAGCAGCTTTAAGCTGCCATGTGCATTTAATTAGGCGTAGCTTTTAGCCTTAGGATGAAAAAAAAAAACAAGAAGACGCGTATTAAATGTAGACAGCTTAAGCTAAGCTTTAATGTGCTTTCAATGATACTGAGTTTTTGTAAAGCTCTTGTAACTTTTTGTTTTGCTTTAGCTAGATTAAAGTGTTGCATTAAAGCAGCTTTAAGCTGCTATGTGCGTAGCTCTAAGCTTTAGGTTGAAAAAAAAAACAAGAAGACGCGTAGTAAAAGTAGAGGCAGTTTAAGACTAAGCCTTAATGTGCTTTAAATGATACTGAGTTTTGTAAAGCTCTTGTAACTTATTGTTCTGCGTCTCTGGTATGTGCTTTTAAAGTGGCGTGTATCTGCGCAATAACTTGCTAAGGATACTACTAAAGACATCGTGCAGTGTTAAATAACGTAGAAGTTCACGTCGTAAGCTTTGGCTTATGCGGGAATCTAGAGAAGTCTTCACAGCGAAACAATTAGTTGATTGAGACAACTAAAGTTACGCACAAAGCGTTGCTTAAGCCCCTCCCGCTGGCAGATTTGCAAAATGCCCATCACGAATATTAATGGGCACAACTTTGCTTTCGCTTCAGACTTGTCCGCCAGTCTGACGGACAAAACGCCCACACATGAATTTGGTTGTGGTTGCATTCAGATCGCTGTTGTTGTTGTTATTGTTGTAGTTGTCGCTTTGCATTGTGTAAGACAAATTCGCAGACAATGCAAAATGTGTTAGGGCCGCAGAGACCTGAAAGTCATGCGAATAACTGGCAACAGCATTCATTGATATCTCCCAAATAAGTTGTAGCTTTGTTTGCTTTGTCTTCGGTTTCCAATTCCAGCGCCATTTCAAGCCAAATCTTGTAAACAATTAATCACTGAACACACTCGGTGGCTCGAGTTTGAGTTCATTCAACGCTTGTCCGCTGCAGAAGAAAGTCTTTCGAACTATCCACCACACCACGCCGCAGCTCAGCACACACTCGCACCGGAGAGATCATCATCGATGCGAGCAACGGGTTTTGGCATAGCGTCGCTCGACTACAACTACAACAAACAGCAACAACAACAACAACTACAACTAAAAATGGCAAAGTTTTATGTTTAATGCTCCACGCTTGTCGTTGTGCCTGGCACTTAATCGCCAAGTTAATGCGAAAGCTTTGACCAAAAATTGACAAAAGCCAAAGCTGAAGCTGAAGCCGAAGCCGAAGCCAAGACTGAAGCGTATCAACTTTCGCTCTTTCGGCGGAGAGTCTCACGCGGGTTCATTCCACTCGGCGCTGCTCGATTTTCTCGTAATACAAGTTGCTTATCAGTAGACTGCTCTACGCCTTGCCTGCTTCTTCTTTAAACTTTTCCAAGTTTCGCAAGTTTGGAACGACGAAGTGCACTGCAATCGAGAAACAACTCAATTGAATTGCCGCTGCAGCTGGCAGTTATTAGCAAATAATTTCTGAGCAGACCCAGAGAGAGAGAGAGAGGGAGATGAATAAAGAGAGTGAGAGAGAGAGAGCGAGAGAGGGGGGGATTTACCCTTGAGCTATGGCATGTCTTCAATGTCAACATTTATGGTATTTCCTTTTTGAATTGTTCTCCAACTGGCAGCTGGCAGAGACGACCCTTGAGCGCCCCAGACAAGTGAATCTCTAACGAATGAACGAATGCAGGAGCGAACGCAAGTTTCTGCCTGCGCCGGCTTAAATCCACAGAGCATGTCAAGTTTTGCAGCTGCACTTGAAAGTTTTCTCAGTTTTCAACTGAGCTGAACTTTCACAAGACGGCCAACTATGAGTAGTTAGTATCAACTGGCAACTACGGACTACTGCCGACTGCCAACTGCCGACTACCGAGCGGGCAACAGGCGACGACACCTGAGAACCGCGCCCAGACCCTTCGCCGCCCTGGCCACTGCGACACTGCGAGTCCACTGGACTCCCATGCAGATACAAGATATTTGGCCAATGGGTCAGTTTCAGTGTCAGGGCAAGCTGATCCCGGTTTTTGTGCAACGCCCCAAGCTGATTGCCTGGCCTGGCTGCAAATTGATGCACACACACGCACACACACACACACAATTACAGCCCGAGGCTGTGGCTACGCATCGCCTGGCAAGTTCAAGTTTAACAATTGCTGTAAGAGTCGCCAGCCATTGGCATTTGACAGAGACAGAAACAGAGACAGAGACACAACAACAACAACATGGCTCTCGCCTGGGGATAGGGGGGGGGGGGGGGAGGGGCTGCTGGAGGGAGGGGAGAGGAAACTAACTTTGGCAACGTGTCAAGCCGGTTTCTGGTCTCCAGCGCGCAGCGAGTGGCACATGGTCGCAACGCCGGCCCGGCTCGGCTCAGCTCAGCTCAGCTCAGCTCGGCGCACGATCCAATCCGGTCTGGTTGGATGCCCGATGTCTATTAATGTAGCGTTAGAAAAATGTAGATTGAAACTATAACAAGGCGACGGGCATTGGCAGTGCCGCTAGTGAAACTGCACTCTGATAATTCATTTCAGCAGCAACAACAACGACAACTGCCCGTCGTGGAGTTGTGCATAAGGCTCGTGACACGCACGAGATGTACGATATCAATAACTGGAATGGCGAATGCAGTGAAACTATCTCAAGTAGTAAAAAGTGAATCAAATCGATAGCTGGTACAGCCGACAATTGGCTTCAGAGCTAACGATATCAGTCTTCTTGACAAACGATAGTTATCGATTGTAGTCTGAGTTTGAGTCTAAATAACATAAATGTAACATTTCTATAGATTGTATATACGTAGATTATTAGTAGTCATCCAATGGCACATCTCTAGCGTTCTAAGCTCATTTGCCTGCACATACCATTTCAATCATGACAGACATTTCCCCTTCCTCATGCCGAGCAAGCACGCACACATCGCTAACTAACCCACATGGAGCTGGCAAAACTATCGCGAAGAACCTCGTGCTCAATTAACTTGCAAATAATTGCAATATCGAACTATGCGCCGCGCTCAAAACTCTATGTGGGCCACTAACACTATCATTTCGACTAGCTCAAATTGCCATTTCCGTTGCGCGAAAGAGGAAGAGAAGCGTGAAACGAATCGAATCGAAACAAAGCGTAGAGCAACGCTACACAACGCAGCACAACGCAGCACAACGCAACGCAACGCAACGCAACAAATTGAAACAAAATGCGGCGAATGAACAAATAAATAACTAAAGCAAACATTAATAACAATTTCTGTTGCCTTTTGCCGTTGCTGACCGCCAGTTGCCGCTATTTAATATTGATAAATAAGTATGGTAACAGTTCAGAAATACCACCGCCATCGTCATCATCGTCGACATCATCATTATCATCGTCATCGTCATCGTCATCGTCATCGTCTTTGTCGTCTTCGTCATGATGGACTTCATTGATTATGCTTTCTGTGCAGAGTTTTCATAAGCAATCAATCAATTGATTGAAGACGCTGAAACAGATGCTTAAATGGGCCAACAGGCGGGCTTAGCACACGCGCACGCACACAGTGGCTGCAGTTAGTCAATGCACCAACATCGACAGAGATTATTAGTGCACGTACTACGCGCAGCTAACGGCAAATGCAACGGGCAGTCGGACGAGCAGAGACTTGGCTTAGTTAATGACGCGCTGTTAGGTAAACTTTGGGAATCGATGGAGCATAGATTCGCAAATGGAACAAGCATACATAACCGCTATTTTGGCCAAAGAAAATTCTGTTGAATTGTGACAATGACTCTTAAGCAGCTCTTTCATCATATTAATTTTCCGTGATGCGATACTTAAGCCTCGCATATCTCAATTCTCATTCTCATCGTTCGACTTATATTTAAATACCGTTTGATTGATGGTTTATCGATTAATCGCTTCGCGTGACAAACTTATGTCAACCTATCGAAATCGAACAAACGAGAAACATGCGTTTGTGTAGCTTTCAGCTGATTAATGATTGAAGATGCTGTTATATTCCAACTCGTCTTCTCTCATCGCAGGGCAGACCCCTGACTCATTCATGCCGACAAGTCCGACAAAAATTCGTTATTTGTATTTTATTTACATTTTGTTTTGGTTTTTGGGCTCGATTTGTTGACGAAACGGTTTCGCTTTGATTGCTCCCATATGTATACATATATCAGAAGCTGCGGGCGGCATTTGCATACCTGCACACTCAGACACACACTCACTCACGCATATTTTAGATACATTGTTAATGCGATCGGGCAATATGCGGAGTACCTCTGATTGCCAGAGCGCGCGAAATGTGTTAATTTATTTCGATTAATTGCTAATTTGACCAAGAGTAAATAAAAACTCACGCGAAACAGCAACAACAATTGAATCGAAATAAATAAATGTCGCACGGCAATTTCCGGACATCGTTTACGCCGAGATTACTCATACGCAGCGTTAGCCCCGCTCGCGCTCGCGAAAAGGTCGAACAACTTTCATGTCATAAATCATGCGATTCTAAAACTGAACTGAACACTGTCTACTTATGTCTGTTGGGTTTCAATTGGCTTGCGCGACGCACAAAAGTCAACGTTCAATCGCATTCAATCGCTTTCAACTCAACTCGACTCAATTCAATTCACTTCAATTTAATTCAATTTAATTGTTGTCTCATTGCCGCATGTAGCACATGGCGAGTTATGATTTACGATGTGACTGTGTGTGCGTACGTGTATCTGTCTGACTGTGAAGCTTGCATAAGCTGCCTCTTGAGGCGTGGCAAAGTGTGGGAAACGCTGCTCATCCGAGCATTTCCCAATCTTCCCACTGGATAGCCGGAAATGCGAGAGCGAATGACGAACAGCTGCGCCTGTTAAGGCCAAACTGAAAGTTCCAACAAATTGTTGACATATATTTGTACCAAAAACCGTCAAAAATAGCAGCATCACACACCAACAACAATGACACCACAACAACGATGAGCAGAGGTGTGTTGAAAGTGAAGGTGGCGTTGGCGCGGTCAACCATGCGCCGCGTAGTCCGTGTACGACAACGTCGTGTATATGCTTATGATAATCGCATATAATGGCCTGTTTATGCTAATTTCTGACAGATTTTCACACACAAACACACACACACACACACAGACATAAACTCCCCGGCAGCAAATTGAAAGAAAGGTCGTCAAGCTGGGAGATTGCCCGGCCGGCGGAGAATGTGCACAATGTTTTGTAAGCTCATCAAAATGCGAGAGACGCCCAAATTGAACATGGAACAAGTTTATGTCGCTGCACTCGATCGATTGGAATGAGCAGATAAAGCTGCAAAATATTCGTGATTCCATTGAGAGATTGAAAGTAGTTTGCTGCAATGTTAGTCGACAGTCGACTGCCAACTGCCAACTAACATTGAAATATATTTCAATAATATTCGAAAGTTTCTCCAGCTAATTTGTAAGGTTTCAAAGTGAAGCTTCGATTGAAAGAGATCGATATTTAATGTGGGCTCAAGCCGATTCAAAATGCCATAAGTAATTTCAATAATAGATGTATGCGATTATCTATTGAGCGCAAGTCGAGCATCACAAGTCAGGCGCCTGACTGTTAATGAGAAAAGTCAGTTTCATAATCGATTGAAGGGCACTTTTGATTGAATGACTTCAACTTCGAATGCTCTTCTGTATTAGATTTGGAATTAGAGATGTTCGCAACAGCACATCAGTAGCATCAGTAGCAGCAGCAGCTGCACTCAAACAATACAATTTGGCAACTGTCTGTCCCGGCTGCCAATCAATATTGAAGCTCAGCTCATCCGTTTTCCATTTCCCTTTTCCACATTTCAGAGCATTTCCTGTCACCTTCAATGCATTTATGCAACTAATCAAAGCAACTGCTGTAGGTTGTTTTGTTTGTTTGCTGTTGCGCTCTCGGCGCTTTCAACTTTTATGCCCGCACCATCGTCTTCAATTTCAACTTTTGATTGCACTGCATTAAATTGATTTTCGACATGTTGTCTCTAACGTCTTTGGCTTCATCTCCGCTTTGCTTTGCTTCACTTCATCTCATCTCGGCTCGACTTGCCTCGCCTCGCCTCGCCTTGCCTCCTTTGCTCTGCTCAGTTCCTCGTCTTCTCGTGTCATCATCAACTTTTAGTTGCTGCTTTTGTTGTTGTTGTTGCTGGTTCTGCTGCTGCTGTTGTTGCTATCGCGCATGATTGGCATTTCTTCAGCTTGTTTTTTGGCTTTTTTCTGCTGCTTTCAACAGCTTGAACGCAACCCCCGATTCCCAGACTCACCGACGCTCATCAGTTTATTTATTTACTTTACTGTTTACTGTGATTACTTCACTTTGCTTTAACAACACCAGAGACAACAGCAACATTGACGACAGCAACAGCAACAGCAACAACTGCAGTCATCAATGGCAAATGAAAATTGATTTCAGCCGTTTGTTCATTTCCGATTTGCAGTTACAGTTACGCCAATGTTCGACTTCCAGTCGAAGTCGAAGTCGAAGTCAAAGCCGGAGTCGAAGTTGGAGTCGCATCCCAAGTGGAAGTGGAACTTGAGGCTGAGGCTCAAGTCGAAATGTGACACATCATTGTCACACTGGGATTGGAATTGGGATTGGGATCGCGGCATTGCATAAGCGGAACAATGCGGAACCCGCGAAGATGCCAAACGGCAAACCAAGCAAATGACTCGCAAATCAGCCAACAAATATGGCCAAAAAACCAAAGAAATAAAACCCAAAAGCCAAGAAAAAAGCAATCGCTTTGCTCGCATTTCACTTTCAATCGTCGACTGACTTTTTGGCCAGGCAGGCGGCCATTCACTTTTTGCCAATCTCCTCCACTCGGCGGCTTACCCCATTTTGGGTATTTGTTTATATTGTTTTTGTTTCTCTATTGTTGTTGTTGTTGCTGTTGTTGTAAGCCATGCATTCGCTTGTTTGTGCAGTCACAGGCGATTCTAAGCAAATAGTTCAATCAATTTAACTTGGTTATAATTCAGTTTAATGTTTCACTAATTGAACAATCAGCTTGAACGTTTTATGTCATTTTTACAACTTTGGCAGTGTTCAATTTCAGGTTTCGATTTCAATGGAATATGCACTTCAAGCTTGAGCTCTAAGTGTCTGCACAGCATATAGTTGAATGTGCGATAGTTTCAATTTCAATTTAATTTTAGATCAATTTCAATGAAGTACAACTTATTACTTCTGAATTCAAATTAATAGCTGCATAATCTTATTCTTATCGTATTCATTTTGGTTTTAATTACACTAAACTATCTTCAAGAGTTTCAATTGCTTTAAGTTCCAATGAAATAATTGAAAACAAAACTCAATATTGCGTGGGAAAGATACGTTTAAAGAATTTCAATTGAACATTACGTAATTTTCATTGCTTATTCCAATTTAAATTAAACCAAGTCTCGAATTAGCCCAACGAGTTGAAATGTATTCATTTCGTTTTCTATCCTGACGTAATTCCAATAATATTTACATACACTACGCTTGAACTGCAGTTCAATCTTGCACAACGCATTGAAACGTTTCAGTTTCAATAGCAATGCAACTTTTAATTTAGTCGACCGTTTACACCTCCAGTTGGAATGGAAAACTTGTTGCTCCATTTGCGACTGCAATTCCGTCGAGCGCAAGAATTCGCCCCCGACTTCTGCACGACTTCAATCCCGAGCGATGCCAAAGCCGCATTATGCCCCGTCCGATGTCTGAGTCTGTATAAGGGCATATCATTCGACAAGCATATAATTCCCCGACTCGCCGACAACAATCAGTTCAGCACAAAGAATTCTCCTCTCTTATACGTTGGCTACAGTTCTGCCCTCCCTCCTTGCTCCCCTCGCCCATCCATTACCCGGCTGTGGCTGCCGGGCGGAAATGGCGCGTTGCCGAGGCGCGCTTTGAGCGTGGCCTTTTCAATAGTATTTTTCACACTTGTGAAAATTAAAACTTAACTGAACATTTTGCTCGTGCCGTTTTTCCAGTTTTTGTTGTTGTTGGGGCTGTTGTTGTCGCTGTTGTTGTTGCCTTTTATTGTTTTAATTACACGCGTATTTTTGCGCATTGTTTCAATGACCGTCACGCGCCGCGAGCCTCTAGCACTGCGCTCCCTCCCAAACAGACCAACCAGCTGAAGTTGTTGTTGATGTTGGAGTTTGTGTTGTTGTTGTTACTGTTACTGTTGCTGCTGTTTGTTTGCAAAATGAAGTGGTCATATCTGTGCTGCAACTGCCCGGCCTGCTCCCTTCTGCTCTGCTCTTAATGATAATTTCCAAATGACATAAAAGCAGACGTGGAGCGCTGCGGGTCCTGTCCGGGTAGAGCGCGCCGTACACCGGCCGGCCGGTATACCCTGCACCCGACAGGCGGGCAGACGGGTAGGTGGTTAGGTGGGTTGGCAGGCGAGCGGGCGGGCATTCGCAATCAATGAACTGCTCGGCTACAGGCCCCCGAGATAAATGAATTAAATGAATGGCTGCCGGTATCTCGTGTCTGTGAATGTCTCATTGTCTGGGTGTGTGTGTGTGTGCGACTGTGTGTGCGTGTGTCTGTGCATTTTAATGCCTTAATGAAAAATGCATTTTTAATTATTTTTTGTTCATTTACGGGCAATTTTTTATCATTGAGCCGTCGTGCCCCGCGGCGCGACAGTCGTGCGTTGGCTTATGCGGCGTATGCGTTATTTATTGTGCTTAATTTTCCCTCTGACGGTTGACAAGTGCCCCCTTCTCTTAGCTTTCGATTTGTTTTCTGCCGCTTCTGCTCTCTGTGCACTTGACCTCTCGCCTCTTAATTGTGTATGCTCTCTCTCCCCCCTTGCTCTCTCACCCTTTTCTGCGATCACTTTTGCTCTTTTCATTTCAACTTTTCTCTCTTCCAGCCATGGCTTTGGTTCCAGGAATTTTGACTTGTTCGGTATAAAGGGTAGCAACTCTAGTTTCCTTTTTTTTATAAGGCTTACTTTTTCTTTATTTTATTTCAATAACTATTTTAGTTTCTTCTTTCTCTCCTTTCCTAAATTATCTACTAGTTCTACTGTATTTCTTACTCTTTTTGCATTTTGCAATTTTCCTTAATCCTTCTGTTTTTTCTAATTTTTAGTTCCATATATGCTTCTGATGCTTCTGTTTGTCCATATTCCTACCTCACTTCTTATGTTCCAATTTGCTAATGTACCATATATTATCAACTACAGTTTTTGTACTCGTCTTCTTCTTTTCACTTCCCGCTACTCAACTCTCTCTTTCTCGTTCTATCTCTCTTCACGTTTCCCAGCTCTACTCATCTCCCCTCTATACACACTCTCTCTCTATCTCCAGGCGTGCTTTGAGCCCCGTTAGTTAGTTTCGGTTTTGGTATATCGCTTACACCAACATAACTGCACTTTATGCTTCGGCTAATAACGTTGCCAGCGAATCCAACGAGAACGGGAACAACAACGAGTTGACCGTGTGGCCAACTATCGAGTTTCATCATTTGTTCGAGCTGAGCCATTGATTTGCACACAGGTAACTGCCGCTAACTGGCAACTGGCAACTGGCAACTGGCAGCAGTTCTTGTCATTCATTAGCATGGCATGGCATTCATTAGCCCCGTCCTGAACGGCTCCGCCTGGCCCAAGTCACTGCACAACTTGGCACCCCTGCGACGCGACTGGAGGGAAACACGACAAAAACTCATCAAATTTCAAGCCAATTTGCTTATTCGCCGTTGCGTTTGATACTTGACGAAACCGACAGGCAGAAGCGGCAGGGGTGCATTAGGGCCAGGTGGTAATTTATGCGAGAATAACAAGAGAGTGTAAAATTGGCAAGTGGCCTTTGTACTCGCTGCCGAAGGCAGAGCACATCAAATCAAATTAAATGGAATTCTTTCTCGAAACACTCGAGATTTGTGCGCATATATGAATCAGTAGCTGAACCTTATATGCATGCATTGTCTTTCAATTAAAAGCAATTATTTCATTTCAATTTGAGCTGACATGCTTTCAGTTTTCGTCGCATTTTCCATGCGAATTAAATGTCACAAAAATTTTCGCATGCTCAATTTTCACTAGAATATCAATTTCGATTTCAGTTTCGGCCCCGTGCCCCGTGCCCGGCGCCCGGCGCCTGCTCCAGCTGCAGTTTCAGCTTTTCAGTCTCTGTTTGAGTTTCAATTTCAATTGCAATTGCAATTTCCAAAAGACTTGATGATGTGACAAAGCTTTTTCACTCTCGCCCCATTGTCTTTTGTTCAGTTGCAACATAATTGCAATTTGTTCAGTTTGCGCCGTGTTGCACTTGTTGTTGTTATGGTTTGCTTTTTTTTTGTCATCGTTGCTGCAGTTGCCGTTGTTACTTTTAATCTTGCTGTTGTGATATTCGCGTGTCAATAAAATGTAATAAATTAAATAGAAAGCGAAATAGAGAGAGAGAGAGAAGCAGGCAGCAGAACCGTAAAAGGATGCCGAAGAGCGCATATGGTACAGTGGGCTAGACCAGGGTGTCGTGGTCTGTAGGTCTGTTATGGAAAAATCAGCAATCACTCGAATTTATTTGAGTAAAACACACACTCTCTCTCTCATTGAATGCCTTGCTTGCTAATAAAAGACAAAGAGAGTCAGTCGAACTTATCTAAAGAAATTGCAGTACCACTTTCATCTGCTTTATGCCCCTAAAAGTGACACTTTACAGGGCATAGAAGTAATAATTTAACAGCGTCGAAAAGAGGGGAATGATTTGCAGCGACAACGTCAACTCCGAAATGTCTTAATTAGCTGAGCGACTGCAAACACACACTCATGCACTCAAACACAAACAGAAGTCGTGGGCATTTGCCTGTTGTCGCCGGGTTTTCAGCCGAGAAAACGAAACTAAAACAAAAACTTGGCAAAAAAAAAGCTGGAAAAAACTGAAAATGAAAATGAAAGTTTCAATTACGAATCGGACGGGTTAGTGTGTTGTCTAGTTTATGTTTGCCTGCTCGAGTGCTGGCGACATCAGAAACAAGTCAAGAAATAAAGCGCGCAAAAGCTCGGGCCAAGAAACAGCAAAAACAACGGCAACAGCAGCAAAAGCAATACGTCTTGTTGTTTTCATGTTTGGGCGAAAGAAACTGAAGCCATTTAATTACTGGTTTTTCCGCTTCAGTGCGCACTCGACGATTTCCAAGGTGAATGACGAGCGGGCGGTGACCACGACCACGCCCAGGCTTAAGCCGATTGAAAGAGTCTAGTTATAACGCGCGCTGATTGAAAGCGCCAATCGAGTGGAACAGTTAACACAGATTTCATTTGAAGCTGCTTTATTTGATGGAATAAGCAAAAGATGGATTAGGGCAATAGGGAGGCGAATTAGAAGCCAACAATCTGATTGAAAGATGCCCGATAAGCGAGTTCTGGGCCAAACGCAAGCTCAACCTGTCAATTTTCAGGGGAACTTAATTGATCGACAGTGTGGAACAATTGAAGCTCAAATTGATGGCGAGTAATGAGTCACACAGAGCTATTTATTTCAAACGAAACCGTTAGCCCAGATGTCATTTGAAGCGACTTAAGTGGATTAGACCAGTTGAAGGTCGCATTGAAAGCCGAAAGTGCGATTGAAATATGGCCGATTAGCAGCTTCTAAGCACAAACCGCTTGACGTATTTACAAGCCAAGTTAATTGATCGTCTCGGCTTGAGACAATTGAAGTTGAATTTGAAATTGAATACACGTCAAATCGCATTGAATGATGAGCTGTATATTTCTACATAAATTTTCAAGTTCTCAGCGTCGCGCTCGACGTGTCTAGTGTCGGCAATCATCAAGGGAAGACGCCCGCTATCAATGCCACCAAACAGAGTGTTCAATTCAATTTGAGCTCATTGTCAGAAATTGAACGCTTAGCCAAAGCAATAAACAAGCCAAAAAGAAGCAGCCAGAAAGATGTCAGAAGATGCTCAAGGCCGTCGTTGCTACCAAAATCGTAAGCAGCTTATTGGAGTTTCGTTCTTCTAGCCACATCATGTTGACATTTTAAATCCCAAACACACACACACAGACACACACACACACACACACACACACTGATGAGCTGGTAAGAAGTAGCATATGCTAGACACGTGCAATGGTGGGAAGACCCCAATAAAAACGCCTTCAGCTCGATTTACCTCGCCCCCTCCTAACATCTAGCTAAGCGCATGACTTGCATGCCGAGATCCGAGATCTCTCGGCTCGGTGAGGTGAGAAGTGGATCTGAGAATCGGGAACCCTGAGCCAAGCACGATGAGCTGGCACAAAATGAATATTCGAATACAATTCGAATAAAACTTGCGCATTGTTTTCGAAGCATTCCCATTCCTTAGGGGAATTCAGAAATTTCGTTGCGTGTTTTTCTTGTGAATCGCTAAATTTGGCGAGTTCATGTTAAAGTGGAAAGAGTAGAGGGGGGAGACGGGACAACACACTGTGCATCTGATTAGACGCATTTACTGCTGCTATTTGCCGTGTCTTCTGATACTGCCGATAAGCGTGAGTACACAGAGCTCGCTCTACCCAGATACTAAATACTAGATACTGCATTGTGCCTCCCCATAGACCGACAGTGGGAGGCAGAGCCAGGAGGCAGATACGGGGAGACACCGCTCAGCTCTTTCAATATTTGCGACGAACGAAACACTAAAGTGAATTATTAGTTGAGCAAATAATTGCACAGTTCGGTTTACAGCAGCGTCTTTCTACCGTTCTGATAACTTGGCCAACAGACGACGACAGCAGCGTCGTCAGCGTCGTCTTCCTCGTTGGCAGCTTGCGACAATATTTGTCCAGGGCGGAAGATGGTGGCGATGGGCAACGATGGTGCTGATGGCGATGATGGAGGGGCAGACGAGCTATAGACAAGCGGATGTCGCAGGCAGCACCAGGAGAAGGCGGGGCGTGAGGGGGTAAGTGTGCTCTATAAAGCCGATTAGATAATTTTGTTTTTGCTTAAGCTCAATTCCATTCAATGCTGTTGCTAATTGCTTGACACACACAATCGCCCACACCCACTCACACACACAGGGAGTACTCAAACACCCACACATGGCGATCTGTACGTGCTCCTGCTTATGCATCTGCTATCAACACTTTCCGCTCGCATTTCGCTGAATGGACGAGTTCAAATGGTAAACCTTGTTGCAGCTACCTGACCCTGACCACAAAACCATTAAAGTCATTGGCAAAGCATGAATGCAGTGCTCGACGTGTAGATACTCTACAGCTAACTGAAGAAGCTCTGCAAACGTTTGCTGTTTTGTGAGTTGAATATTTGTGCTGGATCCCTCAAAAGCCAGAGAAAAAGGTATACATGTAAGGTATATGTACTAGTAGACATAATATATCAGAGTTTGAATCTTTTACGTTTAAGCTGCTTATTCAGCTGTAAGTATTTATGGCAATATCGCTTGATCAAAGAACTGCATATATATATATAGATATATTTTATCAGCTATCTGCTTATATGCTATATGGATATGCCGGACTGCCAAGCAGGGTGCAAAATAAACAGAGGATTGTAAGCTTTATGGGGTTTAATGTACCTTAGCTCTATGAGGCTTATGCATTTCGGTTTTTGCAATTGCAATCGCTTATCTCTTCTTCTTTATAGATATCATATAACTCGACGATAGTCAAACTGAACATTTCTGTCCATATATTACAAAGCATTCTATAGAGAGATCAATTTCCTTGGATTCTGCAAGAAGCCAACTTTCTGTAGTTTTCCTTTCATTTAGATTTCTAAATTTATAGGGTATATGAAATCGTTTGAATGTTTAGAAATATGATTGCTTTGCTGTGTCTGCTTGCCATGTTTGTTTATTTGTCTTACATTTTTTTTCTCTCTTTCTTGTTGATGTCTTTTCTCTGCTTCTTCCTCTCCATTTTTGCCAATGTGCGAAAGTGTTTATGTCACGATTTAAAATGCGTCGCAAGTCAGTGTGGCTGGTCGATCGGTCTGTCGCTCTGTCCGCCGTCGTCTTTATGCGAATGAGTTATGAAAAAATCACTGGAATTTGTTGAGCTGTGTAAATAACTACAGCGGCTTATTGCATATTAAAGTCGACGTGCGGTGCTGATGCTGGTGCCGATGCTTTTGGCCCTGGTATTTCTGTTGTGCAAATATGCCAAGAAACAACAGCAGCAACAACCACAACAATAACAACACCGTGTCGGACAACAACTGTGGTTTAATTGCGGCACGTGGAGTGGGATGGGGGTGATGAGCGGGAAGCGGGAAGCGGGGCGCGGTGAGTAGCGCCAGTGAAGGACAATGGTAAAGAGAGCTGTTAATAAGCCGTAGAGACTGCTTAGAGCAAAACTTTATTTTATAGTTTCTACTTCAAAAAGTGCAGAACGCAATAGACGAGCACACTCGACTGTGTGATACCCCGCCTTCAGTTCTTACGGTTAGATAAAGAAACAGATTGACCTTTCGCTGTGCTTAAAAAATTTGCTCAATCAATTAGAATAAAAAAAAAGTAAATAAAAATGTTGAATGCAATAAGCTTTCATAAAGTTTTTTTTTTCCACAATGTTTGTGAAAATCTTTTGGTGAAGTCGCAGCGTGGGTATGATATTATTTCATAGAATAATTCAGGTCTTAATATTGATCAGAAGTATAAAGTATGTTGCTTATATAGAGCCTGCTTGCCTGCTTCCTACAAACCTGGTATACCCGGACGGCAAACGCAGTTATGACAAAAGCTGAAAGCTGTGACATGAAAAACTTGAAGCTAAAAAGCGAAACTTGTGCGCAGTTTATGATCAATTGAAAGTTGGCAGTTCTCTGAAATTAGCCTGGAAATTAGGTCAGAATTTCATTAGCCAAAGTTACGTTCTCTTTGGACGCGAGTACCACTGCGATCAACGGCAGAGTCGTTTAGCTATCACATTAAATCAAATGGAAAACTTCGAAAAGTTTTTACTCGAAAAATCTAAACTCGATTTTCCACCCTGAGTGAAATTGATTCGAGATTGAAATTAACGAGCTTTCGCTACGAAAAGCCTTTCGTGTGCTTTACGTAATTGCATTGCGAGCGGAGTCCTGTCCCTACCATCCATGCCCTGTGGGTCGGGTTAATTTGTAAATCTTCTAACTGGAATGGCCCGTTACCGTTATCGGGGCCAGTTTAGCTCGGTTAGCCGCCGGTAGATGGCGTAATGCGACAGCGGTTGCCATTCCGCTTACAATGTACGACGGCGGATTGATTCATCGTATCCTCCAACCTCCCTGCCCTTGCCTGCCCTTGATTTCCCCTAGGCGACGCCTCTGGCTGTTCCCGGAATTTTCTAATAAAAATCAGACAAAATACATGCGCTGATATAGCTTTGCGGGGAAGCCTAGGGATGGCATGGGGGATTTAACGCGTGGTCAAAGCTAATGGCAGGAAAACAAAATGTTGCATTTGGAGCAGGCACCGCGATGAGGGGAGGAAAGGCAGGAGGGAGTGGCAGAGCATGAGTTTGCGAATGCGGACGCTGATGACGACGACGACTGTGGCCAACTGCATGCGGCAACGGCAGCGTCATCACCTCCGACCCAGACACCACGGCCCAACCGGGAGGCCTTCCCTTAAGCCCGCCATTAGATGACCGCCTGATGCGATTGCATTTTCCGGCTGATGATGACGAGAACTCGCAGTTAGCACGAGATTTTTGCATATAATCGCAGAGGCGCCGGCGCAGCTTCGGCAGCGCCTGGGGACCATCTGTCTATGCTCTTGCCACACAGCAGAGCGCAGTGCAGCGCATCGCATCGCATCGCTTATATTTGCATTCACAGCCGTTTATATGGTTGTTTCCCCTCGCACCCTGCCTAGGTTACACCCTCTCCCCACGTCCCTCCCTCACAGCTGGGCGCCCGTTTAGTCATTCATTTTGGTTTATAGGTAAAGCTGCCCCGACATTGAGCTGCAAAGCAATTTAGTTGGCGCCGCATTACGACGGGGCGTTGAGTGGGGCGAGAGAGGGGCAGCGGCAATGAGAGGCGTAACCATGCCACTCCGTTCCGAAGCTAAGGTCGAGGGCGCGACGTCGAGCATACAATGTACACGAGGGCGAGGGTGAGGGCGAGAACGAGGTGTGGGTCTGGGCGTGTTCTAGTCCCTGCACACTGATTGTGAGTTTTAGAATGCGTTTTACAGACAATTTTGCACTTACCATTTACGACTTAGTTGAGGTCATTGATGACAGCGTTGACTGTAACGAGAAAAGGCAACGGAAGAGGAGGAGAAGTTAAAAGAGCTATCAAGATAGCAGTAGCATGTAGGAAATATTGTTATAATTTAACTAGAAAACTTAGCCCAGAGCACAGGAGTTACTCTCCGCAGTGAGAGAAGTAAAGTCGAAAGTAAAAAAATAAATCATTTATGATGGAAATTATATGTATAGTATATTCTAAACATTTATTCTCTCTCTGTCGCTTGCTTGACTCATTTTCCCGCTCACGTTCCTTTCTCTCATTCGTCTCTTTCTTGCTGGATATTTCCTGCCTATCTCTTTGTCTCACTCCGATCTCGCATCTTTCTCTTTATTTCTTTTTTGTTGATTTTTAATTTCTACCTTACTCTAGTCTATTTTAGTATCCCCTTTTTCCATTCTCAGTTTCTCTCACTACTCCCATGCTTCCTACTCTCTTTAGTGTCGCTTTTTGCACTCTCCTTCATTTCCCAGGGCTTGTCTCTAAACTCTTGTCCTCTCTTATCTTCATCACTCTCAGCTCTCGCATTCTCATTATTTTTCCTGCTCTTTTTGTCTTTCTTTTCAATCGCTTTTCACTCCATCTCTTTCACTATAATGTTTCTTTTTCTCTCTTTCTAACTCTCATCCGTCTTTCGCTCGCATTCGAGTTTTACTCTCATTTCTCTTACACAGCCCCCTCTCTCTCCCTCTCCATCGCTCTCTCTCTCTCTCTCTCTCTATCAGTCTGAACAAATGTTTGCTAACATCATTTGCGATATATTGACCACAAACACACATTGTATGCTTATGGGCGACATTCCACACAAATCGGCGGCTCTATCATTTGTGCATCTAATCTGATTACCTTGGCACCCCAACACTAGTACACACAGGCACACACACTTTAAACAACGATTTGCGGTTGTGCGAAAAACTTGGCAAACACATCACGTGTCGCATTGACAGATGTTCCCTGCTGTCCGCCATCCGCTGTCTGTCGTCCTCTGTCCGCAAATTGCCCACCCACGCACAGGTGGCACTCGCAAAAAACCGTTTTGCCAAATCGACAAGACCTCAAAAAACCACAACAACAACAGCAAAGGCAACGACAATAGGTCGCAAATAGTTGAGTGAAGGGAGCGAACGGCGACGACATTTTTCTAAAACCAACTCATTATTTTACATTTTTGGTTCATGACCCAGAAACAGAGGCACTCCCCTCTCCCTCTCTCTCTCTCTATCTCTCTCTCTCTCTGTCTCGCTCTCTTTCGCTCAATCAAAAAGAACTGCGTTTCCATTCGTGAAACGTAAAGTCCACAGAAGTCGAGTACGTGCGGTCATCTGTCATGATTCTCGACTTATCGTTGGGCTCCGCGCAAAGTTGGCCTACAAATCAAAAGTGGAGAGCGATAGAGAGTGGGGGGAGGGGGGGGAGGTGAGGAGTATAGAGAGTAAAGAGTGGACTTGTCACTGGGTCTGGTCTGTGGTCTCTGGTCTCGGGTCTCGGCATGGTTCCATTGTCTCTCTCTCTCTCTCTCTCTCGTTCTCTCTCTCTTTCTCTCACTCACTGTCTCTGTCTATGTGCGTGCGCTTTGCTTAAATGTCAATTATTTTACGCTTATTAGATTCTCGATGCTGATCATGACGATGTTGATGATGTTCCCACTGATAATTATGATGGTGATGGCGAGGCTGCAGCTCCGATGATGGGGCAACTTCATTAGACGAGAAAGCCGACAGCGGCAAATGGAACCGAACGAAAAGTGAAAAAAATAATGAAATGAAAGAAGAAATATTTCTCTGGCGGTGCCAAGCTGCTGTTGTTGTTGCTGTTGTAAGTACCAGGTAGACTATAAAAAATAAAAGTAATGTCTCGCTTTTTATGGCATTTTAATGCGATCTTTACGAGCCGGCGACAAAGATCTCTCAGTCGGGGACAGACATCTGTCTGTCTGTCTGTCTGTCTGTCTGTCTGTCTGTCTGCCTGCCTGTCGGTCTGTCAGTCTTTGGCTTTGGCTTCAATTCTTTGTGGGTCAGTCCCAGCATGAAATCTGAGCTATGCGCCAGAATGTTGCCCATGCTCCCACTGCCCCACTCTCCCATTCCCTCTCTCTTTCTCTCCCCCTCTCTCTCTCTCTCTCTCCATCTATCCCACGCTCTCTTAAGCTTGATCTGCTGCCAACTGTTGACAGTTTTTAAGTTTGTTAAGCGGGAAATTGTCTTGAATATTGATATATGCCATGGCGAATCTCAGAGCTCTGCTGCTCACTTACACAGGAGTAAGAGCGAGAGAGAGAGAGGGAGAGAGAGAGAGAGACGCACGCACGGCGCTTGCATCATGGCCTCAACTCAACTTTAACCAATTTCCAAACATTTTCCGCAGATACAATCAAGAAATTTTCAACAATAAACTAAAACGAACGACGTCGACGACGACGTTGAACGGGAGGCTCTCTGAACGTAACGACATTTCGTACGACCCCATTTCCAAAGTCGTAATAATTTCATGAAAAACGCAGCGCGCAGCGCTGGCAGCGTTGGCAGCGTTGGCAGCGCTGCAGTTTTCGCTGTCTTTGGCGGGGGTGGAGCAGGGGGAAAGGGGAGACTGTGCGCGTTGCTGGTAATGTGCCAGTAAAAGGTATTTTAACGCTGGCATGCCTCTGCCTCCGCCCGACCTGGCCCTGCCCCTGCCACTGCCACTGCCCCTGCCCGTGCCCCTGCTGCCCCTTCCACTTCTTTTACTCTTCTCAAGCGTGCACCTATCACTCTACCCCCACACCATCTTACTTCATTCCTCCCTCTCTCCGCCACCCATCACTGTCCTCTGTCGCCATTATCTGCTTTACCGCTAGCTGCCTGCGCGCTGGCAAAATGAGTCGAAAGTCGAGACTCTAGGCGGGCGACTGAAGAGATAGAGAGAGAGAGAGAGAGAGGGGAATGGCGGCGGAGTCGAGAGGAATCCTCGGCTGCTTTGTCATGAAAAATAACTTCGCTTCGTTGAAATGACAGTCACGATTTTGCTTTTGCTTTTTTGGGCAACTCCGATGCCGACATCGCCGGCGACCACGCCTCCCTTTAGCCTGCCGCCTACTAGGCAGAGACCCTCTTCTCTCCCTGCTCATCTTGACTTCGCATTCGCATCTTTACTGCACGTTGCCTGCAAGAGGTTTTCCATCTCCCTCACTCTCTCTCTCTCTCGCTCTCTTTCTCCCTCCCTCAGTTGTTTTCTTTTTCGTCTCCTTCTTTCTATCTTATGATTTCCCTTCTTTAGACTACACACATTTATATAATTTTATACCCTGCCCACCCCGCAACTGCCCTGCTCTATGCCGGCTACAGCCATGTAACAGTCTTGGATGCTGCAACTAAATGAAAGATGATGAATTTATTAAATTCTCCATGTGGACCGGGGAGCCAAGGGGCACTGAGGGGAGAGGGATGGGTTGAGTTGCGCTGGTGTTGGACATAATAAATACTTCTATATGCAATTCTAGTGCGCTTAAAGGGAAAACGATGCAATCAGTTTTGAGTTAGGCGCCAGACACACACTGCATGCAGTCGGGTATGCGCAACTTGTAGAAAACTCTATTGAAAAGCATGAGATTAAAAACACTTTCTTATTTTAAGGCTTTTAAAAATAGTTATAATGCTGTATACTTCACAAATAATTTAAAAGATTATGAAAGAAGTCCGATTAGTTTTACAAGTGGAGAAATCAATCAAGAATTTTCGGAAGTAATTTCATAGATCTATAAAATTATTTTAAATAATATTGAAATTTTGTTTCCATATTTCTTAATGATCGCCGGGCAACAACTTGATCGATTTTAACAAAGTAATACAGCATTTCTTTACAATAACGAAATCCTTAAAGAAATGAATATATAACATCCATATGCTAGATTGAGAATTATTTTCATATTTTCTTTCAAATTTCCAATTTAATCAAAATATTTTTATTTCTTCCTTCCTTGCCGGCGCTCTCCGCCCTCTCACAGCAGTGCTATCCGTCTGCCACGAATATATATGACCTACAAATTGACAAAGTTCGCATTTCCATTTCAACTCTGACCATGCGTTAGGCACTGCCACCCTTCGACCCCTTCCCACTGCCACGCTCCTCCGTCCTACAACTCGGTCATTTAACGGTGAAGAAAGAAAACTTTGTTAGGCAGAGGACGCCCCTATCCGCTGGTCGGTTTAATCTTTTGTACGGCGATTCTGTATAGCCTGCATACGACGAGAAAATTCTTTGGGCAATCGCAATAACACGCCGAAAGAGAGCGAAACTTTTTCCGGGAGCTCCGCGCTACCAACTGTCGGTGTCGGCTAATAAAGAATGTAAATGGAGCAAATTGCTCGGGCAAAAGGTAAAATTTCATAAATTTCCGGAAAGAAAGAAAGCAGAAGAAGCAGGAAGGAAAGATGAAGAGGTGGCAAGAAGAAAAGCCGGAGGAGAAAAAAAAACCGGAGCGCTGCGTCGTAACTTTTTTCCGTAACTTAAGAAACAATCGTAAAAATCGCGCAGTGTCATTAATCTGAGGACTCTCTTTCCACCTTTCTCACTCTCTTTCTTGAGAAATCCCCTCTTCCTCTCACTCTACATCTCTTTACAGCCTCCCTTCCTCCTACCGACAAGCTGAAGTTTCCGACTGCCCCGCCCACAATTGATGTTATAAAAGCGTTTAGCCTTAATTGTTGGGGCGTTAAAGGTTATTACTATTGTTGTTGTTGTTGTAGATGTTGCTGTTGCTGTTGTTGTTGTTGCTGTTGCCGCTGCTGCCGTGTGCAACGATTTGTTTTTCCTTTACGCATTTTTCTCGGCATTTTGCTCTGTCATCATAAAAACAAAAACTCCCGTATAGGTGAGCGCCACAAAAGCGAAATCAAAAACGTCGTGGCTTGGATTCATTATGCCTCGTAGCAATAAAAACTGGGGATGGAGTATGCCGGACTTGGTTGAAACTTTAAAATTGAATTTAAAAAAAAGAGTTCAAGAAAGTCTATAAATATGCACATATATGTTTCTTCATTTAACACACTCATAACTCAACTATTTTTGGGGGTCAACTTCTAAAACTTCGTACATTCTATATATTCACTATATATTCTATATATTGGCTTTTATCTCAGAAAACTCAACTCAACTTATGTTTGAGCCTGAAATTTCGTACACTTTAAGCTAAGTAAATATTTGTTATATATTTTTTCTGAATTTTATGGAATGACTCTGCTTTAGTAACACCTATTAATTTTGAAAAGATTCAACTTAAATGATGTACCGTGACAGTTGCATAAACAATTCATTTGAAGTTTGACATACTGGAAACTTAATTGTTACTCTGTATGCTCCAAAATATTCAGGGCAATATGCAGTTCCCCAAAAATGGGACATCACTATGAAGCCCATCACCATTAACGATGCTAACTCAGTGGTTTCTGGGATACTGCTCTGAAACTGTAGCTTAGGGTTCTCACATATTCAGAGGGTATGTCCTTGCACCCAATCACTTTTAAGTAGAGCATTGCCAAACTTGGCTTCAAATCGTTTTTCAGCATTTTCATCGTGCTTTTCTGGAAACTGTTTTTAATGACCGAATATTAAAATAAAAGGTGCTACGGCTGCTGCCGCTGAAGCTGCCGCCTTTCGGGCTTCACGGCCTTGCGTCTTCGTTTTCCATTTCCCATTTTCCGTTTTCGGTTTTTCTGGCCTTTTGTTTATGGTCAGGGGCCGCTTTTGTGGGTCCATCCGACGGTCTTATGACACTTTTCATTTGCCGCTGCATAATGAAAAATTAAATTAATGAACGCACATTTAGGAGCGAGTGGGCGAACGGTCCAACAGGGGGCAAGGGGTGTGGCAGCCCCGCCTCGACTTTCGCAGTCGAAACAGATTTCATCTACCAATTTCACATTTCTCATGCCGCCTCGACTGCCTTTGCTACTGCTGCTGCTCTATGCTCATTTCCATTTCCATTTCCATTTCCCCTTCCCTGCTCTCGTTTGCCATTTCCATTGCCAAGTAGTCCACATTAGCGAAGTGCCAGCCAAACAACAACAACAGCAACAACAACGCGTCTGGCGCCTTTTACTTTGTGGCAAATTAATTTGGCAAGTGCAATAAAACTTTTGCAGCAGATTTGGCCATTATTCAATGCCTGGTAAATGCAGGCAGTTCAGCAGCTTCCCCAACAAGCACGGAGTGTGAGCTGGGATGGGAGTCTGAGCTTTAGGTGGAGGTGGAGGTGGAGGGGACTCTGAATGGGTTGCGACAGGAGCGTGTCTAGATCCCGTGCCCGGAGAGCGCCATGTTCGTGTAATAACCAGGCCATTAAATAAATTAGTCAAATGTTTTTGTTGCCAGTTTGGGGATGCCGCTAAGTGGATGATTGGGGCAAACAGAGAGCGAGAGAAAGAGAAAGCGGGAAAAATAAAGTTTAGGAGCGTGAGATGAAAAAGAGATAGACAGACAGTGCGTGAGTGGGAAAAACACAAGAAGAGAGAGAGAGAGATGGAAATATAGTGCGATAGTGAAAGGACTAGTGAGAGAGAGAGAGAGAGAGAGAGAAAGAAAAGTTGGGATCGAGTTGCAATCAAAAAGTTCTAGTCGCTTCTATAGGCTGCTCGAGGGCATCACGGGATCAGCTACTAAGCCGGAAGTGACAAGAGCATGGCCTGAGTCTCTCTCTCTGTCTTTCTCGCTCCGCCTGTGCTGTCTCTTTCGTCTGCTGCATCTGTTTGCGCCTCAAATCAACCCTGAAATTCGTAAATGACAACAGCGCAGCAGAGCATAGGGCAGTGGGCAGGGGGCAGAAGCAGCAGGACAGGAGGCAGGGGCACAAGACAATGGACGCGCCGTCCTGACAACCCTGTGCTCTACGCTGTCGGAGGACACACTAATAAATCCTTGTCACAATATCCTTTTGTTTTGCCATTTTTCGAGGCGAGTCGAGTCGAGTCGACTCGAGTGAAGTAGCTACTGCTGCTGCTACTGCTGCTGCTGCTGCTGCTGCCTCCGCTGCTTGCTGCTTGCTGCTTTCTGCTGCTGTTGCAGACGCATCATCTTTTTTGAATTTACAGCGCAATAATTCAAAATACATTCGCGCTGACTGACAGACAAAGCAGACGGACGGACGAGCAGACGGCCACGCGGAGACGGAGATCGCAGTGACGGGCAAGCGAGAAGGGCTCGTCTGGCAGGCTCGACTCAACAGCCTCGTCCCCGTCCCCGTCCCCGTCCCCACCGTCTCTTGCCCCTGCTCCGACCCCTTCACAATGATTAAAGTCCTGTCGGCACGCAGAACTGAGCAGACCACAGCGAAACAGAGCAGCGCCGAGCAGAGCATATGCTACTGGCTTCCCTCTCAAGCTGCGAGATTAATTCGCCGCGTGCCTGTTGATTGGCATGCTTTGGTAAATTGCTCTTATATATAAGGAGGATGCAAAGACTGGTCTAGAGAGCACAAGAGGTCTAGTGGCGCTGCTACAGCAATCAGCTAAAGCATTTAGTGATCCGTTAAGCAGACGCACTTTACAATGAGGAGCGCGATCTACCAAAGCTGCTAGACGATCGAAAAGCGAGAGGAAAAGACGCTATATCTAATTAATTATAATATATAAATATAAACAGCTCCGAAATTGGAAATTATGTATACTTTTTAAACAATTTAAGAAAGCTCTTGAGTTTCGAAAAAACAAAGAAAGAGAAGTAGATAGAAAATACCGATTGAAATAGAACATAATCTATATAGAAAGTGAATTATTTAGAAACAGACTTACTAATGAAACCCATGAAACAGGCAGGAAACAAGAGACATAATACCGGCCAATAAGCAAATCATCCAGATTCCACATTTATAGCAACTTTTCAGTTTATGCCAGGAGAAATTCCCCTCGAACATTATTCAAATTGCATTAGCGATGAACTCAACGAGAGTGAGATAAAACTTTGCCTAAATATAAATCAAGTGACAACTACGAGTAAGTTTTCCCCCACATGACAAAGAGAGAGACAGAAAGTGAGAGTGAGAGAGAGAGCGACAGACAGCAACTTGGTATCGGTTCAGTTTAGCTGAATTAAGTTCAGTTTAGTTCATTTCGGTGCCGGTTCAGGTCAAAGCAGTTCATAAACGGGCCTGCTTCAGCCAAGAAAAGGGGCGTGTCCCCATGGCAATGGCAATGAGACTGCAAATGAGCGAGCAGACGTAGGGCTAAGCTCAAGAAGTGTAAGAACTGCAGAAGGCTGCAGCCGAAAGTAACAATTTAAACACTCATTCACACACTCACTCGCACTCACAATCAGACAAAGTACTCATAAGACGCAGCTCGAGGTTCTCGTTTGTGCCTGTGCCTGTGCCTGCGCCTTAGCCATGAGTGCAGGCATCTGAAAGTGCAGCGCGATATATACAAATATAAGTAAATATATACTTATGCTATATATGTATATATGTGCATATAGCTGAGTATAGTCATGTACATAGTCGCTTAGGCAAAACTTGTGCGCTTAATTCCATTTTCATTTTCGTTTTCGCTTTCAGCCACGTTTTGTTTGCCTTCTTGAGGCGCGTCCTTTTAGCCCAGTGTGTGTTTGTTTGGCCAGCACAAATGGGTCAGCGCAAGTAGCAGGAAAGGGAAAGAGAGAAGGAAGGGGGGTAGTGGTAACAGGCAGCCAACTGGCATATCTTTTAATTGCCAACTTTTTGTTAGCGGAACTTGCGATGCATTTCTTAGCGCACAACTCGGGCTGATGTTTGCTCGTCGTGCCGGAGAACTCTCGCCTATGCCTGCCAAACTTTGCTGCACACACACACTTCCCCTGCCCTGCTTCTAACACATTCCCTCTCTCTCTCTCTCTCTCTCACTCTCACTCCCACTCGTAAATCATGTGAGGTAACTTAAAAATAGGCGCCTCTTGACATTCGAGTGCGATTGTCAGTCAACGCTCTGGCGCTCGCTTAATTGCCGCACATCTGTCTGGCGGCACGTCGAGATCGACCATGCCATAGACCCGCCCCGCTTCGTCCCGCAGCTGGTCCCATCCTCTAACTCAACCCCCCCCCCCCCCCCTGCGTTCATTGATGCCTCTGGGTCGACGCGGCCAAATGAATTTATGACAACTGAGCATAAATAATTCAATTCGTGCGTGTTTACAACATTTATTAAATGAAGTGTTGAAGTGGGTGAAAATTACGCCCACACACACCAACACACACACCTATCAGCACACACGAGCACAGACAACACAGATACATGCGCACACACTCGCACACACTCACGTGCACACACGTCGGCGTCTCCCAAAAATATCTCGTAGCTTGAAGTTGTCCGTCTTAGAAGAAATACATAAAATAAACGAGAAAAAAATGGGGGAAAAATTATATATGAGAAAAAGTCAGTTTTCAGTACGCCCCTGTCAGGCTGGCTTTATCTATCTATCCATCAAATGAGTCATAAGTGCTCAGACTTCCGCTTGTGTAGGGTTCAAAAAACCCAGATCTGCGCCAGATTGGAGGCTGAACTCCGAGCTGAGGTTGTTGCCATGATCTGTCGCTGTTTGGATTTTTCTCTTTGCTCCACGTTCTCTCTCTTTCTCTCTTTATTTCTATGGCTATCTCTCTTTCAATTACCTTTTGGGTTATTTTCTGATTGATATTTTGCGGGGCGACTTTTATAGAAGCTACTCTAAAGGCGGACTTCTCAGCGTGATCATCTTCTTCGTTCGGTTTCTCCCCTCCTCTCTGTCTCGCTCACACACTCATGCCTTATGGCCATTTAGGATCACGCGAATCCCCTTGGCAATTGTCCAATTGTGGACATCACCGACTTATGATGTCAGCTACTGTAAAAAGCCGCCTTGTCAACGTTTTAACAACAATGGCAAAACTATTTAACAGCGCCAAATACAAATATATATGTACGTCGGAATATGAAACTATATGCATGTATATGATAAAAATAACGACAACAACAAGAGGCAAACAAGTCGTTAACGTCATGGAATTATAATTAAAAATCTGAACAAGCCGTCGGCTCTGGCAACGACCTCTCCCCGAGCGCCCCTCGCACGCGGATGACGATGATGATGTTGATGACGATGATGATGATGATGATTGTGGTTGCTGTATTTGATAATTGACTTGGGCTTAACGCAATTAACAATGCGAACGATTGAATAAAAATAAACCCCATCAGCGATTCAATAAACATAAAAAATCAAGAAGAAAAAACTCCATTATAATATCGGAGTATATGAATAATCACACTAGTTGTGAATGCATGCGCCGAGCAGATAAAAACCCAGACTCAGTTGTCATTCATGCATTTGCGTATTTAACGAACAATATAAACATTAATAAGTTAATAAGTGTTATGCATAATTGATGTGCGTTCACATTGGATTCTGTTAATCGATTGCTTAACTACCCGTCGATGAGGAGGAGTGTAATGACAGTACTCGTTGTTGGGTTGTCACGTCCATGCGAGAGAGACAGGCAGACTTGCAGCTCGGCGACTCTTCGGGCTCCTCGATCCGAGGCTACTCCCAATCCGAACTCGATCAATCTTACGTTCAGTTGCCACATCGCGGAAAACAATGTTTTTTCGTCGGTCGGCACAACTAACCATGAAAATCGAAATAATCACAAATAAGCTGAACGAGCGAGCATCAATTACCCAAAAAGCATTTTTCGTATGTCCAAAGCTTCCGGCAGATGATACAACTAAATTGACCCCCCCCCCCCCTCTGCTCCTACTTAACCCAGCTACAACTAACGCAGTGTGTGATTAACTTTATCATTATGTTGGCGATTATGATTATGACTATGCGATTATAATCATCATCGCGTTCATCAGCAAGTGGGCAGTTCACCGGCAGGTCGGTCTGACTGCCTGCCTGCCTGCCGGTCTGTCTGTCTGTCTGTCTGTCTGTCTGTCTGTCTATCTGCCTGTCGTCCATCTGCCTGTCCCTCTGCCCGCCCAAGCTGGGCGAGCTGTGAAGCTAGCCAAACCGTCAGCCGGATGGAAGACGTAATTGCTGGCCATTATGACTGTAGATGTGCGAGTATGTATGAAAAATGACAGCGAAACTTTGGCCCAAGCCAGCACACACACTGGCACACAGCCTCACACACATGGGTCCACGAGTTGCGCGTTGCAAACATGACGAAAACAAATAAAATTTCGTGAATAACATTCAATTATGCGCATAAAGCTAATTAATTAGCGCCAGGCAAGCGGGCAGCCGGCAACGGGCCACAGCGCTACTGCAACAGCATCTCCTGCATACGTTATACCATATCCCCCTCCCGTTCCATGACAAATCAGATAAGGTAGCAGTCGCCACAGCAGCAGGTGTGCACCGAGCACGAGCTAAGCGTCCCAGCAACTGCAAGCCCATCTAGCAATTCCATTTAATCGACGGATTCCCGTACGTACACCTAACCCAGTTGATGCACCTGACAGCGGATAAGTTATATATAGACATCATATATCTTCTATTTGCATCGGCAGTGATCTCATAGCAAGTCGCGACATTGAAAGACGTTAAACGGCACAAACGACGACGAAACCCACAAAAGATCAATCATAATTCGACATAAGCACCACACATAGTATGATATTATGTGTGTGAGCTGAGACCCGGGAGTTGCTTTGCTGTTACTGGATATACGAGATGCGGTAGATAAATTATTCTTGCTTTAAAGAGTTTTCAAATCTTACATAGTATTCCAATGATTGATTATCCTAAAAGTTTGATTTGTATATATCATAGATATTCAGAAAATGAAATACTTTCTTGACTTTATTTTCCTGTTAAGCTCTTAAAACTGCAATATGGTATCTAGCTATAACTATACAACATACTACTACTTGCTTCAGTATAAATTCGCTTTAGCTAAAAAAAACATCAAATTATTTGTTTTAATATGAATTCTTGTTGTTACTTTTAACAATATAATACTATATTTTATATTTTATTTTAAAAATATCATTATATCGATATTTTTATATAAATGTGAAATATTTAAATCGGAATATTTTTATTTTGCCAAATATCAAAAATAACGTGATATTTAATAATATAATATATTTAGTTGATTATTATTTAAAAAAAACTTAAAGGAAATGATCATTAAATAAATTACATTAATCATTAATTCAATTTAAGTTTTCACTAGTACTGAACTGAAATCTCTATAGAGCTTACTCGTTCTTACAGCAAGTCTTATCTGGGTTCGATTTGAGTTGATCAATTATCAGACTATTCATTTTATATGGAATTTCAAAAAATGAAAAATATCAAATAAATCTATATTTTAAAGAAATAGTTAAAATATCATTATCATTATTTAAAAAAAAAAAAAAAAAAAAAAAACAAATTATCAACGATAATATATTTTAAAATAATACGACAACCCAATATTTTTCATATTTTTCTTTTATGGAATTTTATATGATCGAATATGTCGATATTTTAAAGGTATATTTTAAATATCATTATAATTTTTTTTTTTTTCAAAAAAGAAAATATCATCGATAAAAATATTAACAATTAAAAAAATATTTAACAACCCTAATAAATATATATATATAACATATGTAAGTATAATTCACACTCAATACCCTAAAGAAAATGCGTCGTGGAATCCATTCCACCCATGTGCATATATACAAATAAACTTCACCAACATTAACGATTATTTTCCGATAAATGTTCTAGAATTAAAAAAACGAGCTCCTAGCCTAGACTTCATCCGGTTCTATCTTCAAATTAAATTTGGAAATTACATTTAAGATACCATGCAATAGTTGAGCAGACATTTCCCCCAAAGCTCTCCCGTTTCCTTTGCTTAAAAGTTATTTGCAGCGCAAAATAAAAAAAAAAGAAAACCTTTTAGCATCAGCCTCGACAACTGGCTGATTCCATTGGCATGCAAATGAGATGGGGGGGATATTAATTAAATCTCGTGCAAAGCACAACATTAGCTGCCAGGGATCTGATTGGGTTCTGTGCGGGCGGCGCAACTTTTCAATTTTCGTCTCGCCAATTTATTTCCATTGACAAACATTGAAGTGTCGCGGGAAGAGGAACAAGCGCTCCTCCTACAAGTATGAGAATTCTGATGGCACAAAGCGCGGGTGCCACCCCTAATAGACTTTTAATTACCTACCTTTACGCGTTGCTCGTGTTGATTTTTGCGCAATGACAGCATTAAATTACCAAGCAAGGCGGTGGGCGTGGCACGGGCGTGGGCGGCGGGCGACGGGTCTGCAAGCGGAAACGGAAACAGAAATAGAAATCAGTATGGAAATGGGCGAAATACACACAGTACTAGAGAGAGAGAGAGAGAGAGAGAGAGAGAGAGAGAGAGAGAGAGAGAGGGAGAGAGAGATTAACATTAGTCGAGTAATATATGCGATTTACTATATTGTGTATATATAGGAACGATCACAGATTTGCATAAGTCGCAGTCGAAGTCGGAGACGAAGACGGCAAATGCCGCTGTTGCATGTCAAGCTGGCATTAACTGCGTGCCGCAATCAGGGCAAAGTCCCCGACGCGCGCAACTGCCTCAAATTGAATAGACAGCGTGCTGGGGACGAGGGGCGCGGGGCCTCCCCAGGGCGCTCTGCATAGGAATTGACATGTAGCCGGAGAAATTTGTCACACGAAATTAGCGTCGAGTACCCGCTCCCCCTCCCACTGCCACTGCCACTCCCACTCCCCCTCCCTACTTGCCGTCAGCTCCTCCGATTGACTCGATTCGCGTCGCAGCGCTTCGCAGCGTGTTGAGTCGCGTTCGCTAGCGCATCATTTATCAATGTGCGCCAAATCGCCGAGTGACAGGCGACAATAAAAACAAAGCGGCAGCGAAATTGCCAGGGGGCGGAGTCAGAGGGATAGAGATACGGACTGAGCGAGAAAGGGGATAGAGAGGGGGTGAGAGACAGGGCATGGGAGGGGACAACGGCAAGGCCATTGTCAAGGGGCTGGGTTGATTGTGAGTTTGTTTCGAAATTGCGAGATTGAGAGATTTACAATGCTTAATATGTTGATAATTAGCATAGAGAGCGGCAGAGCGAGAGAGAGGGAAATGGGAAGAGAGCGAGACAGAACGAGTGAAACGCTTGCCTTTCATTCATATGCATATCGAGTGAAAGATAAGCCGTTTGATTAGATACAATCTCTGGGGTGACATTTCAGGCAGCAAATATACACACACACACACACACACACAGACAGACACACACACACACACGCTTATCGGGCAATCACAACTAATTTTGGCAGCTGCCTTCAATACAAAACACTCGACTGTCAATTGTCGCCCTGTCAGCTGGCAGCCCGAGCAAAGTCAAGTGATGATTGCCGAGCTCAGCACTTGCAGTTGCCATTCCCCCTCCCCGTGCAGCTCGAATACCAATTCGAACTCGAATTCGGAATCAAATTCGAGTGCGAATTCGACTTCCAAGTTCATTTCCATTTGCATTTCCAAAACCAAATCCAATTGAAATTCCCACCTGGACACAGCTTGAACCGCATACAGATCGATACTAGCACACACAGTCTCAGCCTCTCTCTCTCTCTCACTCTCTCTCGTTCTCGCTCTCT
Source organism: Zaprionus bogoriensis (assembly GCA_035046045.1). Lineage (NCBI taxonomy): Eukaryota > Metazoa > Arthropoda > Insecta > Diptera > Drosophilidae > Zaprionus > Zaprionus bogoriensis. The sequence continues at coordinate 363,914 of JAWNOI010000174.1, forward strand.
CGCTCAGTCTCTCTGTAGCTTACAGTGGGACACTCGAACGTGGCCAAGTGACATTTCAATGGCATTTGATCGCGTTATTTTGGGTTTTTCGGCTTTTCGCTTCAATTTTTCAGTCACATTTTTTTATTATTTCTTATTTTTTATTATGGCCTGCGCTCTGTGCTTTGCATACTTGAGCAGCAGCAGCAGCAGCAGTAACAGCTCGGCTCTAGCTCTGGCTCTTGCTCTGGGGTCAGGCCGGGGCCATCCTCGCGCCTTCAGCCCTCACCCTCAGCATTGGAATGCAGTTTGGCTCGCTTGTTTGTTTTAACAATTTCGTTTTCTTTGCTCAAAAGTATCGAGTGCCCTTGAATGCGACTCGCATTGCGTATTTTGTACTCGTACTCGCACTCGCACTCGCACTCGTACTCACACTCGCACACACTCACACTTGTTGTGCTGCTTCGTATGGTTATAGATATTTATGGCTTTAGCAGCATTTAGTTTTCAATTTCAATTTCAATTTTATATTTATAGCCCGCTCGAAGGCCGCACGCAGGCGTTGACAACAAATTGCCTTATAGTTAGAGACCCCACTGCCGTCTTCGGCTACCACCCCGCCCTCTGCGCCATCTACAGTCTGAGCCAAGTCGAAGCGAACCCGGCATTACCATAAGTAATTGTCGGCAATCGAAAATGCTTAATGAGCTGCTGCTGTTGTGTGATCATAAAGCATACTCGGGTAGTTACACTGGGAGAAACTAGGCGGGCTTCGGTAAGTGGATTAGGATTACATGCACTCTCACAATAAGTTGACCTCAGCGAAAATCTCTGTCTCTATTTACTGTTCTCGATAACAAAAGACTTTTATAAGCGCGTGCTCAATTTTTCATGTTGTTCAAGAATATATATAATATATATAAATATATGTAAGCATTTCATTGGCTTCAGATTTTTGTATTTTTATTATTTTTCAATTCTTTAGTTTTTTTAAGCAAAATATTAGATTTAATTTATTTATTTTTTTTTGTTAATTTTTTAAAAATATTTATTTATTATATACACAATAATAAGCTATATTAATCGCATATGTACACAAACTTCTTTGTTTTAAATATATTGACTATATTCAAGGTATTTTCTAAACCTTTTTAAAATCAACAATTTGCCATGCTGCTCAAGAATTTATTAATTTAAGTCTTTAACATATTTCGTGCTGTAATTCACACAGCAGAAACTTTTCCGTTATTAAGCTTTCTATGTAGAAATACTTATATAGAGAATTATGATGGGCTTAGCTTCTCACAGTGTACGCATCAAACACAGCTGGGCAATTAGCCTGCTCGCCAGCAATTCCTTTCTGGGCATTTCAAACGTTGCAAAGCGCCCATCGACGATGGGAAACATCAATGACTAACCGAACCAAACGGAATCGCCTGCATTGTGTGCTGCAGCCAGTGCAGCCCTCGCCCCTCCCCCACAGCCGTGTTCGACTTATGGGAAACTTGTCGAAATTATACGTTATATTGAACTAACATTGTCACAGCGATAACAACGACAGCAGCAGAAGCAGCAGCAGTAGCAGTAGGGTGCAGCAGGGGTAACAGGGGCAACAGGGGCAACAGGGACAACAGGGGGCAGTAGCAGCACATCGACAGAGTGCAGGCGACACCTTTATCCGGGTCTGTGTGCATATTCTACAAAATGTTGCAGCTCCGTCAGCTGCCTTTCAATTAGAATCTTGTCAATGCTTGCGCCGCTGCTGTTAACAGGCAGTCGGGCAGGCGGACAGACAGACAGACAGACAAACAGGCAGACAGAGAACAGGCAGCCCGGCAGAGTACGGACAGAGGACATCTATTGAATATGTTGTGCCCCTACTGCAACTACCTACGCTGTGTCACCTTCGTCGCCGTCGCCGTCGTCGTCGTCGCCGTCCCCCTCCTATGCGCTCCTCTACCCGTCTCTGCCGACAGCTCTCGAGCTGCATGTCGTCCATTTTTCGTATGACAAAGCGTGCCATTGTTGATTTCCTGCCAGGCACCCGCTGTCGCTGTTGGCGGCGCAGTCGACAGCGCAGCATCCCTGGGCAGATACCACTTAACCAGCCAAGCATCCATCCATCCGTTCGCACACACACACATACACATATACAGAGCAGGCACAATGGGTGCGCGAGTATTTATGAATGCTCAATGGAATACGCATAGGGAATTGATAAGCTACCGATTCCAGTAATCGATTTCTAAGTATTATAAGAGGATGCAAGAAAATTAAAATAAAATATATACTATATAAAGCCAATCAGAAGTCAATTTGCTTATTCTGCTTATAAAGAAATCGATAACTTTTCAGTATTTCACGAGTTCGAGTTATCGATAATTTTCTTTGAATAGGTAAGTAAAACCATAAATTAAATAAATAATTTCATCAGCGTAAGAAGCAATTCTCAATTTACAATCTACAAAGCAATCGATAATTGGCAAACAATCGATTGTCTGTACTTGCACTGTCTCCCAAATTCTAAAAAAATATTTTAATGGCATTCAAAAATAATCTGTTTTTAATATATACCAATTACCATTAACATTACTAATTGATTTTACATTGAATGGTATATATTTAAGACACATAAACATTAGTATACAATCGGCCAATGTTATCGATAAACACTGCCTATCGAAAATAAATATACCATCGCGAACAAGTGCCAACTTTCAGTTGAAACTGCGCCGGCAATCAAGAATGAAGCCTGCCCCCAGCTAGACCCCAGGATTATCCTCGACACTGGCAGCCAGGCATACAGCTCCGACCGCCGCGACTGTCCCATGGTGAAGTCGAGCTGCCCCGTCGCCGGCACCTCCGCCTTTGTCTCCACCTCGGCTTGCGCCTCCGCCGACGCCGTCGCCGTTTGCTGCTGACATGTCAGAAATTTTAACTGGCAATTTGCAGCAGAACGCGCGCCACGCACGTACAACACGACCAGACTGCCAGACGGCCAGACGGCCACGTGGACTGCCAGCCGGGGGGGGGGGGGGGGCAGGGCGGACGGTAAACGGTGCATGGGAGCGGGGACGGGGGCGTGGCAAGCTGGAAGCACACAGGAGCCACAAAAGGACAATCTGACAGGCAGACAGGCAGACGGACAAGCGGACGGACAGGGGCACAGAGATACAGAGACAGCGACGTCCCCAGCAATTTCCATGAGCGCGTACCGTTCTGCACTGCAAGTGTGTGTGTGTGTGTGTGCGTGCTGGTGTGTGTGTGTGTGTGTGAGTGTGTGGGAATGTTGTGTTGCTTTTGTTGCATAGAACATGGCACAATATGTTGCCATGTCTGCCACGCCTGCAACGCCCCCAGCAGCCACGCCTAGCGTCTAGCTGCCACTTGAGTGTGTGCTTTGTCTGTGTGCCCGTGTGTGTGTGTGCGTATATATGTGTGTGTGTGTGTGTGGTGAGCATTTTCGGTAATGGTGTCAAAATAATTTGGGTTGTCATTTGTTTTGTCGGCCACCCAGAAAGGTAAGCCTTGCACAGTGTTGCCACCCCACCCCTACACCAGTGTGAGTGTGTGTGAGTGTGAGTGTGTGTGCGTTCACTCTGCTCCGCCTCATAAGCTCATAATCAGCAGCAGCGCTGCCAGCGTCGACGTCGCTGCCGGTCAGAGAGGAAGTTGCCATTTGCGATTTTTAATAAGCAGGCAAACGCGGGCGGCTAATAAACTCTAAGTGGTAGGGGGAGGCGGGGGAGGGGGCAGCGCTATGAGTCGACTTCCGTTTGTGTACAGCCACACATACACATACACATACACATACACACTCGCACGCGCACACACATGGGCAGCTTGCTGTATTGTTTCAGCTTAGCTTTTGCCGCTTGATGCTTTGCTTGTTTGCCTTTTTATTAAATTTTTTGTAGCCCTGGCAGTGGATGGGGTAGGAAATAGGGCGATGCTACAGCACAGCACATGTATGAGTGTGAGTTTACATGTGTGTGAGTGTGTGTGTATGTGAGTGCTTGTGTATTTGTGCGTGTTTTGTAGCTGCAAATATTAATTGATTTTCCTGTTTGCTCTACGCCGACTACGCGTTCGTGTTTGCATGTGTTTTGTGCATGTGTGCGTCTGTTACACACACACACACACACACACTCACTCGCATTCGCACTCGCACACACCCTCACACACATTTCAGCGACTCGCTCTAGCGTCGCATTTTTTCGCCAAATTCAATTCCCGCTTCACTGACGCTCGCTCGCGATTCGATTTGCAGTCCTTCCCAACTGTCACACGCGGCGTATGCGTAGTGTCGGCTGGAGTGGGCAGGAGGTAGAACTAAAGAGAGAGAGAGAGAGAGAGAGAGAGAGAGAGGACTCTCTGGCAGACTAAAAACTGTTGCCTACTTTTCAGCTGACTTTTTGTCACTTGATTTATGAATCGTGGCAGCTCCCTCCGAAATGAATTTAATTTTGCTGCAACATGTGGCGCGCTTTGATATGTTTTGACAGTTTTTTCCTGGCCCTCGAGTAGTTGTTGCTGTAGCTTTTGTTGTTGCAGCCACTGTTCTTCTTGCTGCTCTGGCTGCCACATAAATCCGAGGCAGACAACAAGTTAAATGGCGTCTCACAATTTTGATTTCTTCGGGCCTCTCCTCATAAATCATTCGCTAGGTGTGACACGGTAACTAAAGCAACAGCAGCAGCAACAATGACAACAACAACAACAACAGTAACAGCGACAACAACAACAAGAACAACAACAACTCTTTCAGTTAGCACCATAATGAATTGTTGTCCTCGTGTTTCGTATTTGATTGATGCTTAAGTTGGCCCGCCTCGACTCGAGTCCCAGGACTGAGAGAGTGCTATTCGGTGCTGGGGGGAGGGGGGATGGGGCATGCAACAGCTGTCGAATGCCAGTAAACAGTGCCGACTGGTCGAGTAGTCTTGCCCCCCTCTGCCGCTCCACTTTGTTCTTTTCCCCCTTCTGGTGTGACCGAAAAACTCATCGTCATCAGCATGAAGAGCCCTTTGTTTGTTTGCTAATAGCTTGTTAGCCATTTCGAAAACAATTTTCTAACAACAACAACAACAACAGCAACAAGGATAGGGACAGTAACATGTCTCTGCCTCTCTGCCTGACAAGCTTAACTGCCAAAAACCCTCTTGCTGGCACCAGGGGGAGCTCCTCGAGCCGGTCTCGACTTTCATAATTCAGACAAGTGCAAAAGAAGTGAAATAAAAAAAAAAATCACACACACTCACACGAACACACACACACACACACACAGGCACGCACTCACACACATATTGACAGCTTTGCCATAAATTTCAGGTAACAGCGACAGCCAAGGACGCACTCACCCCACTCTCCACACTGTTGTTGTATCACTCATACGCCACGTGGTGCGCTGGCGGAGACAAACGTTCCAGGGATTACGATTATGTATGTAAATGTGAATACAGGCACGGGCAGAGGCACTGAGAACGGAGTCAAATCTGAGAAAGGAAACGCGAAGGGACAGCGGCAGCAGCAGCAGCGAGTGTCAAGCGCAGCCCATTGACATAGCGATCGCTGTGTTGCGTATACGCAACGTATGCTTTGCATAAGGATGCGCTGTTAGATTTACAGTGAGGAGGAGGGGCAACCTATCGTACCAAAGGCAATTTGCAATATTTTGAATCCTACCCCACCTTCTCGTTGTTGCGCTGTTTGCTCAACTTCAAATTCGCCAGCTTGTTGCTAATAATTCAGCACAAGGGTTGTTCGAGCAGCTAAGCTACCCCTTGCGGTAGGTGGAAGAAGGCAGCAGTGACGCTGTTGTTTTTCTTGTTGCTGTTGTTGTTTCTCTTGCCGCTGTTTTTGTTTTTTACGAACTTTCAACGAGTTTTTGTCGCCCCATTTCAACCCTTGTGCACATCCGGTGCGAAAAGCCCCCACTTCGTACCACTCAACACTCAGCACATTCACACTCGCACACACACACTCGTTTGCCCACTGCAATATAGACACACACACGCACACACACATCCAGCCTTTGTTGATGGCAAATTAAAATTCACTTAACATTTCGTTTTAGTTTTAATTTTCATTAAAAAATTTCCCATTTTATTCAAATTTTTTGTTTTACCCTCGTTTTTCCCATCGTTCTTTATTTTCTGGCCCAAAATCCTTGTTAAGAATTTATGAGCCACAAAAGCCGCAGACGTGACCCGTGCAATTTGCATTCTGTTGAGTTAAGTGGAACGACATGGAGATGCGAGAATAGGGATAAGAATGCGAATGCAAACGGAGAGGGGAATGGGGGTTAGAGGGGGCGTTGAGTGGGCTGTTGCCGCTTGCCAGATGCGTCGTCAATAATGTATAAGGATTGCGGCAGAAACTTATTCAATGCCGGCTGCCTCTTAAAAGGTTTTCCACTCCCCTCTCCCTCGCTGTCTCTCTTTCTGTCCGTCTCTCTCTCTTTCGGTGCTTTCTTGGACTAGCTCTTTGTCTCGAGCTGCTTTTACTCAATTGCAATCAATTAAAAATCAATCAACTCAAATGTAGTGAAAAACAATTTATAATTGAAAAGCAGCCAAAGCTGGACTCGAGACTGGAGCATGCCCAATCCCAGATGACCGTTGCACCTGACTACGGGACGGGGGCTTGGCGACCGGGGACTGCGGACTGCGGACTGCGGACAGAGGACTACTGAGTGCTCAGCACTGAGTACTACATCAAGTGGCTTTGCACACACACACAAGCACACACACACACACACACACACTGGCAGTCAGACGAAAGCAGAGTGCATGAATATTTTATGAAGATAAATAAGGATAAAAACTTCAAACGACCACGAAAAGTGGTGGTCGTCGCTGGGAAACGGACCTGGGCCAAAAGGATGCCAGTGCTCATACTGCTCCTTCTTCTGCTACTGCTCTTAGTGCTGCTGCTGCTGCTGCAGTCGGGGCAACTGGCAACTGGCAGGCAGCACAACAGGCGGTCCAACAAGACAAAGCGCCAGAGCTGCTCCAAAGATTGAAAGAGAGCAAGAGCAGAGACAGAGCTAGTGAGAAAGGGAGAAAGAGGGGGAGCTAGTTAGCTAGAGAAAGAGAGAGAGAGCGATAGCTTAAGCGGAAGAGTGGCCCACACAGCTGGACGGCGCACATGGCGTATGAGCAATGTGCGCTGCAATAGACATTTGCATTTTACATGCCACATTTGCTAGTTTTATTTACTTAGCCGTGATCACAAGCCAAACGGAAATCGAAATGGCTAGTTGAGGAGGAAGAGTAGCCGAGGGAGCGGAAAACAAGCCGAAAAGCTGCATTTGGAATCATGAAAGGTATATTATAGTGCAGCCCTATAGAAATATATTTTTTAAATTCTATTAATTTTTAGATAAAAGGTTCAATTGGCGAACTAAATATAAAAACTCATACAGAGCAAGAACATAATTAAACTAAGGGATAAATTGAGAGAAATAAATAAATAATTCATAATCTTAACAAATATTCAAGCGATTTGCTACTCTTCTGCTGCTTGGCCTTTGCTACCACTGTAAAAACACTGCTCTTTCCTTGACTCTCACTCAAGCTGTCGCAGGGTTAATAACAACAATGAAAATGACAGCAAAATTGCTGCGGAAGAAACGCCAGAAACTCAAGCTGAAACTGAAAATGAAACTGAAACAGAGGAAGAAACCGAAACCGAAACTCAAACTCCAACGCAAACTCGAAACGCAAACTCAAAACTGAAACCCAAACATAGTTCCGTGTGACCGCTAATGTTGTCTGCGGCTCGTGGAGTTCTCTGCGTAGTTTGCATTATGCGAGCTAACAGAACTGGCCGGACAACCAGACCGTCCAAACTGGGTCCAAAAAAGCGAAACTCATTTCAAAGCTATTAGCCGGAACTGCAAAAAAACACAGGCCAAAACAAGAGCAGAGCAAGAGCAAGAGGAAGAAGGGCAAGGGAAGGAGAAGGGGAAGGCGGCAACTATTTGAGGAATGAAATGCTCAACGTCGCAGTTTCTTTTGGCATAAGGCGTTCGAGCCTTACCCCCCATTCCATCCTTCTGTTCGCTGCGCCTTTGATGGCTTCATACGCATACGTCCTGCCACCTACATGAGGACTACTCAAACAATCCGCCTCCGTCTTTGTCTGCAACGGAGCGTAGCGAACGGAACGGAAAGCAGAACGAAGGGAGACGAAAGCCAGCAGTAGAACCAGGGGACGGAGGGCACGAGGAGGTCGAGTAACTGGGCAGAGGCGGCCACTCAATGTAATGAAGGTCATTAGAAATGTACTCGGGGCCACGGGCGCACGCACAACTCATTTGCACTTGGCCAAGTTGCAGGCGAAGGCATGATGAGGGGGCTGAGGGGAAGGTGGAGGGCGGGGGCTGGAGTGGGGAAGGAAGAAGGGCAGGGCCATCAAAAAGTGCGTAAAACACAGTGTAGAGCAAAAGTTTTCTTTCGCCTTGCGACTTGGCCTCAACTCATTGTTGGCAGCTTTGGGTCATTAGGTGACGCTTGTCCATGGGCGCAAACGTAATTAGTCGACGATGGAGAGGGAGACGGAGGGGAAGATGATGATGAAGGGGGACAAGGGGCGGGAGACGGGAGACGACAACGACAACGACATCAAAACATGTAAAGTAGGGCGAATGCCGCTCGACTGACCCAACGAGGCGTGCCCCCAATGGATGCCCCAATGGATGCCGCAACGGATGCCGACTCCAAGTCGCAGTCGGAGAGGGAAGACGGCAGAGCGAAGAGGGGGAGAGCGGGGAGTGAATGGAAGTCGGGAGTTGGCCAGTTGCGAGTTCTGATGAGAGCTGAGACTTGCGCAAAAACTTGGTAATTAGGATGTTTGTGCTGACAGCGAGACAGACACAGGCAGACGGAGGAACGGACAAGCGGGCAGAGAGACAGACAGGCAGACAGACGACGGCTAAGCGGACGGACGGAAAAAGAATGCGCAAAAACGCTCCAAAGAAAGTGAAAAGGCAAAAACGAGCGAATGTCGAACGGGTTTTTGTCAGCCAAAGAAAAGAAGATGACAAGCAAGAGGAAGAGGAAGAGCAAGAGCGAGAGCAAGCACCAGTCAAATAAGAAGTGAGAATAGCAGAGATGGCGAGAGGCAAGGAGTAAGGGGCAGGCGCGCTGCGTAGCTGCTAACGATACCCGAGCCGAGGCGAGGCGAGCTGCGCTGGGGCTGCGCTCGCGTAAATTAAGTTGACATCTTAAGTTTAACTTTTTTAATTAGATTTTATCATTATAATCAAGTCACAGTTGGCCATCCATCCGCCGCCTCACTCTGCCTGCTCCTCGCCTCCACCCCCTCACGCCGCGCTCGGAAGTAGGCAACATTTTGTTGCAGCCCGTTATGAGTGCCTGCAACATTTTGACGGCATAAGCGCGCCACGTGCAACAATGTGGCACACACTCGGCGCAAACTGTTAATCGCCTCGCTCGACCAAGCGGAACACACATACACACACGCACACACACACACACACACAGCGTTGGTGCATGCAGCAAGCGTATTAGCAGTAAAAATGGCGATTGCAGCAAGGAGTACTTCATCAGCAGGCACTCATAAGTCGAGGCATGCCACGCACACTCATACATGCTCACGCTCCCGCTTACACACACACACACACACACACACACACACAGGTGTCTTGAGCATTTTTAATGTCATGCTGATGCTTTGGCTCTTGCCTCGTGCGCTTCCGTATTCATATTTGTGAGTGTGAGTGTGCTATGAATGTGAGTATAAGTGCTCATATGTGTGTGTGTGTGTGAGTGGAGCTTGCTGTGGCAACAACGGCCACTAAGCAAATAATAACAAATGAATAATGAACTGCGCTTATACGAACGGCAGACCCGATCAACCGCAACGAACGAAGGATTCGACCAGTCGACCAGGCGACCCGTCGACCCGGAGTCCACCAGAGTCCGGGTTTTTGGGCAACAGCAGCGCCACGCACCGCCCACACACAGGCACACACACATACACACACACACACACAGACAGACAGACAGACAACACTCATTGATTATTTAAACGTTTGCGGTGCGATTGTTGTCCAGAGTCCCCAATTTCAGCCCCCGCCGGCTCGATTGCCAGTTCGACTCCCCCCACTACCCTCTTCATTCCCCGCGCCTGGCCAGATACCTGCCAGAGCCGCAGCCACAGCCGCAGCCACGTGCATTTGTGTGCTTCACACTGTGGCATTTATTGTTTACCGTTTGTATCTAAAGTTTTATGGCATTGGGGCATGAATAAATATTGATTCGATGTCTGTGTGTGTGTGAGTGTCAGTGTGTGTGTGTGTGTGAGTGTGTATGTGCGAGAAAGCGTTGGGGACGGACAGGTGCAATTTGCCAAGGAACTCGATTAAGTAAAGCTGCGAATTGTGTGATAAAAGCAAACAATTGACGGGCGAGCGCCCATTGATACGCCAAATACGCGCTAATGACACGAGCTGAAATCGCACTCAGAGCTGAAACAGTACAAGGGGAGAACTATCAAGAAATGCTTGATTCTCTGATAGACAACTTTCTTTTTAAGCTGCAGCTAAGCCAAACCAAATTAAAATCTATTTTCAATCAATTTGCAATCAGATTTAATTTATATTACATTTTTTTTAATTTTAAGTTTTTTATGCTAGGTTTTTCTTGCTTGCGTATAAATTAATAAGCTCTTGTAACATTTAAAGTTTATATTGAAAATTTACATTTTAGTATTTTTTTGTATTTAATTTGTATTTATTTATTTAAATAATAAAATTAAGGCTACTCTTTTAATTATTAATATTGCTAATAACTATTTTAGAATGAATATTTTAAATACGCTTTAATTGAAAATTACTATGTTCTTGGCTCAAATTAATATTTAAATTTTTTTCGACAAGCTTTAATGCACTTTACAAGCTAAATACAACTTCAGTTGAAGCTCATCAAGCTTTCAATTCATTTGTTCAAGCGCTTCGGAGATACTTCAATTTCCCTTCAAACTGTCGAAAGCTGCTCGAGAGCTCAGATCTATTAAGCAATTGAGTCACTCAAGAGCTTTCCTCGTACAGGCAACACATGCAGCAGCTTTCATGTGCTTTACATCAAAATCCTTTTAATTGCCAGGAAGCCCGAGAAATATGCAAGACAACTTTGATTCTACTCTGGTGCAGCATAGAGGGAATCCTGATGCGCTTCAATTACTCAAGCAGTCAATGCCACTGCACAGCAAGCAGCACAAGAAGCAGAAGAACATTTCCAAGAATGCTGGCAAAGCAACTTTTCCGGGAGGAGGACGACGACAGGGTGGCTGAATGGAACATTGCACGTTGAAGTATCGTCGCATTCGAGCCTCCCATTCATGGGGCGCATTGTGTACTTATTTTTAAACGTATTAAGGAAGCACCGCCAAGGAGTCTCGACTGTGAAGAGGCGAGAGTTGAGAGGGGTGAAGGGGACGAGGTGTGGAGAAGGAGCGTCGAGAGTGGCGTCGAGTTCAGTTGAGTCGACTTCAAGCGGGGCAGCAACAGTCCCTGAATAAATGATACGTTCCATGTGCATAAAGAGCAACAAAGGGCAGTGCGAGGGAAGGACAGTTGGAGAGGTGGAGGTCGAGAGGTAGAGAAGCCCTTTACTGCAATAGTCAGCTAAAGGTAAAAGTAAACAACATTCAGTTGCCAGTTGAATTGGCTTTTCATTCTGATGCCAAAAAAAGAACAAGGAAATGGAAAAGCACTCGTTGTACGCCGGAAACCTATGCGAAAAGTCAAGCGAATACCAAAGAATTCCCATGGCCTGCGAAATGGGCAGCAATAAAATTCTAAATATGTTAATTAAATAATCAAGCTGAAATACTCAGTTAAATCATACGAATTAAATAATTAAAACCAAGTTTTGTTCATAATATTCAAAAAAGGTACAACGTTTGAAAAAATATTTTAATTGTAAAATAAAATTCAACTAATTGACTTAAAGAGTAAATAAAATAAATTAAATTAGATAATTAAATTGTTTAAATGGGAACCAAATTAAAAAAATTAATATTTTTAAAAATAGTTTTCAGAATATATTAATAAAAATAATAAAGTTACAATTTCTGAATTGCAACTAAAACTTAAAGTTGAACACCAATTCGTAATATTAAAGCTACCAATAAATTATTAAAATTAGCACGAGGTATCTGCTAGTCGAGTGCAACAAAACGTACACCTACATAGATCACAGAGAAAACTTCAACTTGGACTTCGTTTCGCACTGCATTAAAGATGGACAAAGCGGACAGCCAAGTAACCAATCAGGGAGGGGAGCGGATGCTGGGGTCAGTTGCGCGTCCTGTGGCGATCAGCGCACTGACCCAAGTTGGCAGGGATTACACACAGACACACACACACACAGACAAACAGCTCGGTTTCCATTTCGCTTAACAGATTCTCAACTTTGTGCGGCTCGCGCAAAAGTTATGCGCGAAATAAATAAAGCAGCAAGCGTTAGAGCAGCGGAGAAAAGAGAGAAAAACTGTGAAAATAATAAAATAAAAGCATAAAGTATTCCTCTCTTCCTTTCTCCCTCTCGCTCTCGCTGTCTCACACACACACACACACACACACACACACTCGAACACTCTGTCGAATTCATGTTGCACGCAAATTTATGACTGTCAAAAAGTTCCCACTGCAAAGTGTTGAGACAACGATGGATGGCGCTGGGCGGGACGGGGCGTGGCCGCAGCCAGAGAAGGGCGTGGATTTGCTGCCAATGACTTGCAAGGCTTCTTCCAGGATTTGCAACTATGTTAAGCTTTAATATTTGATGCGCCTTAAGTTGCAGTTGCCTTTTTTCCAAAAATATCAAATATTCATGTTCATGATTTGCAAATGTGAATGCGAATGTGTGTGAATGCATGTGGATCCACCCACAAGTGTCCTCGGTGTGCGCACCACAAGAGCAGCTGCCATTACAACGGCAACAACTGTAATAAAAACAAACAGAAGGAAGAACTACTCGACTGTCAGATACCATTCACCCAGTTAGTCTATTACAAATTAAAGTCAACTTCGTTCGAAAACTTTTATATTTTTTGTTCGATCGAGATGCAATTTGCAACATAGCTCTACATTAGAGTTAATACTAGTGTTATAACTGGCAGCTTTTGCCCAATACTTGCATCGAAAATATCCAGCGAAGCATCCAAAGTTTTTGGTATACTTCAACAGCTTCGCCATGCATGCCTTTCGAAATTTGCAATATACTCAACATACATTTACACAAAACTCATATACCCCTACTACCCGTTTCAATGGAGAATTGGTATAACAAGAGCGCATTGAAATCAAAGCCACAAACCTATCAAGACATTTTTAATGACGCAGCCTGCTCGTTGCTCGCTGCTCCCAGCTCGCGCGCTTCCTGCTGCGACCCCAGACAGCAGCAACTACCTTGTCTGCTCCCCCAATCGGGCCAGATATATGGAGCTATGTGTGTGACTATAAAGCCGGAGCTGTTTGTGTGTCTGTGGCAGAGATTCAAACGAAACAAATGCAAATTGTTGTCATTGAGCGGACAACGAGGACGTGCGACGACGACGCTTCGATTCCATCCGCAGGCGGAGCTCGTCGGGCGCGTGTCCCGTGTCCCCTGTCCCCAGACCCGAGTGTCTCCCGTAAATGTTCATTAATCCTGCGCTAGCAGACAGTGCAGACACAACAACAACAGCAACAACAACAAAAACACGTGAATTTTGCGGTGTTTTTGTGTGCGGGTTTATTAATGCGGCGGGCAAAAGTAGCTTTTAATTAGCATGTTGTCTGCGGGCCCCGTCGCCGCTCGTTTGTTGCAAGTTGTTTTTGGGGTTTTCGAATGGCTTTTTGGTTGACTGGCAAAAGCCCTTCGCGGCGCCACAAGCCGCAAGTAGGCATGGAGAGGAGCAGCATGAGCGAGAGAGCCAGAGCGAGGGACAAGGGGAGGCGACGTCGCAGGTGCACACAATTTTGAGGCGGCAATAAGTAAGTAGTTTTCGTGGCGACATACTGCTGAGAAAGGGGTACGAAGCAATGGGGGTTAATACCAAACGAAGGGGCTTAGGTAAACCTCTCTCTCTCTCTCTCTCTCTCTCTTCCTACCTCTTCTCCGATCTGCGCGCTTGCTGCTTAGACTGCGTGGCTGAGCGTTTCTTAGTCTAATTACATATCAATAGTGTGGGGCGCTGTACTGTGGCGGCGTCTGCGGCATGTCGGGGCTTAACTTGCTTAAGTTACTTAACTAATTAAGGGCTTTACATCGATTTTATAGCACAGACAGACGAGCTGCGACTGTAGGCAGAGGAATTTCAAATGCGAGGGGTACAGCTTGGTCTCATAATCGCACATCTGCATCTAATAATATACTGTAAAGGAATATACCACATTCGACTATAAAAAGGCGTTACAACAGTATAAAACAACAACGACTGCAATCAAGGAAATTATTAAGTCACCTATTGATATACTGTAAATGAATAAATATACCTATGCTGAGGTCCTGCGTTGGTTTTACAACAGAGATAAACTTATTACGACTGCAGATAAGGAAAATGTCAATCGAATTTGGCTATAAAAGGCTTTAGCCATAAAACATTGAATGAATATAAAATGATATACTAAACATAGATATAAATATAGGTATAAATTTATATATTTCTATATAAGGAGCTTACATAAATAACAATCTAGTAATGACGGCACTCAAGGAAATTGTCAATTGATCGGAACCCTACGTAGCTTGAATAAAATATATCTGCATCTATCGACATGCTTGCATGAATGTACTTACATATATGTTCTATACCCTACACTGGTTGTCAATCACAGTCGGCTGCAGCCTTGCCTGCCTTTAATTACACAATTAGCCATTTATAAACATCGTAAACATCATCTCCAACTGAATTATTCTCGTGCCGTACTCGATTCTCGATATAGTCTAACTACGAATCACTTATCCGTAGACATTTAATAGCCAATTAGCCGACTGACTGCCTGCTGCTTGCGGCTTGCTGCTTGCTGCTTGCCGCATGCTGCTCCGCCTGCTCGTCCGCCTCTAATTGCCGTCACGCACATCCGAATCAAGCGAGACGGAACACTTACAAATCGCCCCGGAGTCTCGCGACTTGGCCAGAACCGTACCAAAATCTCAGTCCATGGACTTGCGAGCGACCTTTGGCAGTGCACAAAATGCCAAATCTACATGTACTTTGAGAAAATTGCAGTTCTATTGGTTCTACCCCATAAACACAGACGCGCAACAACCTCGAACCGGTTCAAGTACTCGCGAGCTGATTGAAATGATTATGCAACTAACCTGTAGTACTTGAAGATATCTCTGATAAGCTGGACATATACTTGCATCTACATACAGCTTGTAGTTGGTTGAGTATTGAGTTTACATAAGCATGATGAAGATACATTGAGATAAAAAGTTATGCGCTTACTTGAGCTATATATCTATATATCTATGGCAGCTATATGATAATGTACTGTCGCATGATTTATATGATTTATAATTATTTATCATTTAAATTAATATAACATTTTACTGAAAAAACCAAGTATGGAACATACTTTATTAAGTAATCCTATATTTTCATATTGAATTAAGCTAAATAAAATAAACTAAATAAATAAATAAATAATTTATAATTTATTTGTATTCTCTAGTAACTAATATTTTCATTTTCTTTACAGCCTTGCTACTACCCTGTTATTATTGGTAACAGCGTGATTTGATTACCAATTAAAATCAAGCCGCAAATTATATGGCATATCCAGCTACGCATTATAATTATCAATATATTTTAAATGTCATATATTCTACACTTCTTCAGCTGAAGCTTGCCACATTTACCCTATCATAATGCCAATCAAATGTCCAGCAAAACAACTTAAGGAGTTGCAGCTGTCCAGATATCTGGCATATTTTAGATAGCTATGTTTATAGGGATTAATTAGTTGACTTTTGGCCAGTTCATTGAACGGAGCCCGCACAACCAGCCATCCAGTCATACATCCAAGCGACGTCCAAGCCGAGCGCGGCAATGTCAAGCGTTGTTGCAAGTCGTCGCACTGGGAGCGAGCGAGTTTTCTCAGTACACGCTAATTAGACGGCACGCAGGCGCATGACACTAAGCCGAGGGGAAGGGGAGAGTGGCGTGGAGGGGCAGGCGGACGGGTGTAGAAGTTAAAGGAGCTCGTAGTTGTCGTTGCAATTGTTGTACTTGCTGCTGCTATGATTATTAGGCATAAAGTGCTGAGGCTGGTGCCGTCGGGGAGCTCCGGCCTAAGTAACACGATTTTTCTTCATTATTATTTCTTGGCACGCGATCTGACAAGTTAGACGACTGGCTTGCTGCTGCAGCAGTTGCTGCTGAAGTTATTGTTGCTGTTGTTGTTGGTGTTGCTGTTGTTGTTGTTGGACGGACTTTGAGCTAGTCAAGCAAGCTGTCGCCATCGCCAGCGCCTTCGCTGTCGTGTTATGCGATTTACATGAAGTGTCGGCGAAGGCAAAATTTCCACGCCTCCCCCCTCTCCCCATCCCTCTCCTCACCTACCCACCGTCCATCGCCCACCCGAGGCAGTCGAGTCTCCCTAGGCAACTGGTCGTTGATGCCTATCTCTCCGCACACATACGCAACACACTCTCATATATACTCGTGCACTGCGATATATATCTACTTAGGTTCGTCCAACAATGTGTTTTTATAAAGAAATTACATTTGACGACTTACTCGCAATTAGCCACGTCTGCAGCTCGTTGACTCGCCCGTTCGTCGTTGCTGTGTTTTGGCCTTTGTTTTAGTTACTGCCTTTGCTATTGTTGCTGCTACTGCCGAGTTTTCCCCCAACGATCTGCAAAACAAAAGAAAAGCGATATTTTTGTTAGAAATCAACATCAAATTGCTCCGGCGAATCGACAGGCGGCAATTATATGTAAGTTAAGGCCGAAGTTGTATTGCCCAGCGATATGAATCAGTCACAGCTCTGGGAGCAAGCCCCTCTTTCCCCTCAGAGCCCCCATGCATACAGCGTTAATCAGCCGCAGCTGTCAACTGAACATAGCCCTGGTGAAATGTGTTGAAGCGGTCGATGGGAGTTCAAAAGCTTCATTTGAGTTTCTGATGTGTCGAAAGTATTTTCGATAGGAAACTGCAAAATAAACAATATAAATTTTGCGAAGACAGACTCTAGGAGTAATGGACAGTCCCCGAGAGATCGAAAGTTATAGATGGGTATTGATCATTTGTACCATGCCACATAAAACAGGTCGAGCTCATTTTCTTTAATTTGAAGATTCTGACTTTACTGCAGACCTGATAAAAGTTGCAGAGTTTCGTTATGTTGAAATTCATTTAGTTTTTAGTACTACTAAATAATACTTTGGTGATCTACAAACTGCACTACTAACTAACTGATGAGTTGCTAGATATGAAAGCAGAGTGCAGTATTATTTTGATAACTCAGAAATTTGTGTCCAACCTTATACTCTATAAAATTAGTATATATCGTATGCATATGCATATACCACAGGGTAGCACCAGCTCGATCAGCATTCGCTCTTATCTCAAGAAGTACTCGCACTCCCATAAAGTCTGCCCCGACAGGTGTGAGTCATGTGCTATTTATTTTATTTATTTTTGTTATTTCGCTCGGTAATCATTTTGGGTATTTTCCACAAAGGCAATTTGTTACGATCTTGTCGCAGTGCTTCAAATCTAAAGATAGTTTGGAGTAACTAAAACAAGCAAACTACGAGATAAGCATCAGCAACGGGCAGAGATGAGGCAAAAGTTTCCTGCTACTGATGACCTTGATGCCTGTGCCTGTGAGTACGTTACATAATATAATCTTATCTGAGCGTATTTGCATAACTTTAAGCGCAGCCCGAGCAGCTAATCATGACGTGGGCGATCGTGTCCAAGTAGATGTGTGTTTGTGGAGAAAACGCGGGTATCTTCGCGGTCGCATCACGTGAGAGATGCGCGCGCTCAGATTGTTAATTGCGAAAATATAAAAATGCGAGAAAAACCTATAAAGGAATGAAATTTTATGCACATAAATAACGAATGCGGCCCAAAAAAAGAGAGGAGAAAAACCTAAGAAAAAGCAAAGTACTAAACGGATGAAGGAGGGGGCCGCCGGCAGGAGAAGCAGTTGGCAGGTGGCAGGTGGCAGGTGGGCGGAAAGGAGTGCAATGCCGCCGCTGCACAGACACATTACATTTTCTGCTCCAAATACGCTTTTCACAATTTCCACACACAGCCGCACACTCGCACACACGCAGCGCACGCAGACTCTTCATTTTGCTTTTGCCAACGTGGCGTATGCGCAATGTTTGCAAACGGAGCGTGCGCACAGAAGGCAAACAACGCCAACAAACAGATAAGCAAGCAAACAAACAAACAAACACAGACACACATTCGCACAAACACACACACACACACACACACATGCTCGGGGAGATAGTCAGTCAGTCGGGCAGCCAATGAAGCCACTGAGCCATATAAAAAGTGAAAATTGCATTTGTTTTTAATGCAGCTGCAAAATTAAGTCGAAAATGTGTGGCAAGGTTGTGTGTGTGCAAATGCGTGTATGTGCAAATGTGTGTGTGTGTGTGTGTGGAAGATGTGGAGCAAACAGACAAGCGAGATAGACAAGACGAACAGACTGACAGACAGACGGACAGACTGGCTGTGAGACGGACCTACACCCACCTAACCCCAGCCAGATGCTGCGATTTTGTGGCAGGCACCTTTTGTCTGTCAATCAGCTGCATTTCGCTCTAGGCCAAGGGAAATCTAGTAAAAACTCTGCATTTCGCATATGCAATCTCTTCCATTGCTACGGCAAGCTGTTTCCAAGT
Organism: Zaprionus bogoriensis; assembly: GCA_035046045.1. Lineage (NCBI taxonomy): Eukaryota > Metazoa > Arthropoda > Insecta > Diptera > Drosophilidae > Zaprionus > Zaprionus bogoriensis. Next base: position 382,786 of record JAWNOI010000174.1, read on the forward strand.
TTCTTTCGGGCTTTCCCTTCGCAAACTTGCATACTCTTTTCCAGTGAAAATAAAATGCAATTCGAACAGAGTCAAGGCCTCGTTAACTAGATCAGAACCACATATATATAAAGATAGAATCAAGTTTTGATATTTGCCAAGCACCTATTCTCAAAGACAATGTCAAGAAGTTGGCAAAGATCTCTCGAGTGTGACTTGCAGTTGTCTTTGTTCTGACTGCACTTGAGTGTTTCTCTTGGATTATATCGCGTCTCTTGAATCAAATCTAGTTCAAGTTTCTTTATAATCATTATATCAAAGTATCGATATATCTGTCCACATGTGAATAAACATATATTTTGCCTTAATATTGTTTTTCTTTATTGCGATTAGTATAACATGGTGTATACATCGAGTAAGCCATGTAGGGATCTATAAGGCGAACTCTATATATCTACATTTATAGCTGTCTACCTATCAATCAGTAGCTCTCTTTGTCTACTTCTCAATCAATATAAATACGTCTCTATGCTTATCAAAGTATTTTAATTGATTAATATCTTTTCAGTCTGAGCATGTCCACTAAATTCGCATCTCCATTTCAATAAGTATCCCCAGGTCCATCAATCCATCCAATCATTTATTGATCTTTCCATTGAGTTCTAAATGCTTGAATAATTCACTTTCTAATAAGCCAACCACCAATCAATCAATCGATCAATATATTTTTCACTTTATCTCTTGGTCTATTATGATACATACTTATCTATCAATCTATTAATCTGTCTCTCTGTCTATAACTATTAGCTTCTACTGCATACAAAATCCCTTACAACTGTAGTCTATGTGTATTGATATTATTTGTACCATGCATTCTAGCGATAAGCCCCAATCGTTCCATCATTTTCCACATTTGCTTCTGCTGTCAATAATCAATTGGACACTTGGCACATTCGGTTAGCTCGATCTCATCTGTTAATTCCGCTACGCTCAAATATGCAAAACTCATTGACATTTGCCCACTGTCCGCCATGCACTGTGCCCACATCTCGTGGACAGACGGCATCGATGAACCCCAGAATCATCATCATTAATTAAACACTTAATTAAAACTGCAGCCGCTGCCGACGCCATTGCACGGACGGCTAGTTACGCGGGAGAAGAAGGGGGAGGGGCATGAGGGGCTGAGCTAGTTGAATGCGGTGCAGCGAGGCATGTGAATGAAATCGTTGGAGAGCCCCGGGGGGAGGGGAAGAGCGAAGCAAAGAGTTGGCGCTACAAATTGATTAGGCGGCATTTTGTGAGCGCTTTCAGCGCAGTCGAAAAACCGACAAAAAGCAACAACAATAACAACGAGAGCAACAGAGCAACAACAACAACATCAACAAAAACATCAACCGTAAGCAACATTTAAAATACAAACCGCTAAAAGCAAACAGCAACAACAACAACGCGACTAATGACCACCGAATAATAGGTCTAATAAATAGGCACACACACACACACACACACACACACGTACAATTACAAATGCATATCGTATATGCGTGTGTGTTATATAGAAATTAACGCAACTTTCATTTTTCAACACGATTTCAATCGTGGCCATTGGGCAAGAGATAAACGATTAAGCGATAGCGATAGTAGGCGATAGGCGATAACACTTTCAAGCGCATAATTATAATTGCAGTTCTCGCATAATCTGCAATTACGCGAGCTAATAAAATAATAATTTTAATGAGAAAAAAGCTTTAATAATAAATAATAAAACTTCAACTTCAGCATGCTAAATAAATCAATTCGCCAAATAATTGCGCACAAATTTGATAAATTGTACATGTGAATATAGTATATACCATATATATGTGCATACACCTGTACATTTGTATTTTTTAGTCATTAGGCAAACGAGAGCGCTGAAGTTATAGATTATATTAATTTTATTGGCTTTTCGCAGTTGATTGTTATTAAAAAACATAAAAAAAAATAAATTGAGAATTTGCGCATTTCTGTAATCAGAAAAGCTAATAAAAATGCGAAATATGAAAATAAAATTAAAAAAAAAGTAGAAATGTAAAAAATATGAAAGTAATTAAATCCACCTATACTACCTATACAAAAAAATCAGAACAATGGAGCACCAATTACATAAGTCAATAACAATAGTATTGCGCTCTAATTTCATATGAAACCATACATAGGGTATATTACAATGCCCCTACTCCAGCGTATAAGAAAGCGAGCAGTGCCCGCACAATTCCCGCAGCGCGCTTCACTTGAATGAGACAAACTACCGAGTTCCGTTCACCGTTTACACTTATGAAATTGCTTGACAGGGGACGGGGCTGATCCCGAGCGGTGACGGCGGCGGCGGCGGCGGCGGCGACGGCTGTGGTGCGACAGCCCTAACGGACCCCTGAGAATGGACAAGCGAAACGATAACGAAGACCCGACCCGACCGGCTCGACAGTCCCGAGCACGACAATCCCCGAGTGCGAGAATCGCAATCAAAGGCTGTTTATCTTCTTGACTGCTTCTAGTCCCTTATCCTTCTCTTCTTGTTGTTGCTGTAATTTTTGGTCCATCGGACACTGAACGAGGGTCACACGCACACGCGCACACGCACACGCACACACGCAGACTAAGTGCGTCAGTTGGCCTTGGGTTTAGGTCCGACTTCTAATGTGCTGCCCCCGCCAATCAGTAGTTCCTGCCGCCCTCGCCATCTCCCGCTCGAGTGTGTTTTTCATTTACATTTCCATTTTCCATAATGGAAATCGTCGTAAAATAATAATAATAATAGTATGTAATACACAACTAGGCAATTTGTTATTGCCCTCACATTTATTGCAGCCAAAATCGTTTATAAAGTATTCAATAGTTCGACATGTCGGGGCGGTCACTCGACGCGTCGATGGGCAGGGGCAGGGGCAGGGCGCCGTTGGGCGTGCTCATGTCCATGTCCATGTAAATGAAAAGGAATTGTTATAAATTGTCTTGGACCTTTTCCTCTGTCGCCTTCGCTTTCGCATTCGCTTTGCTTGCTTCGCCTTACTTTTCCCACTTTCCCTTCGTTCTCGTGCTTTTTTCGAGGCGTTTGGCTCGTTTGATAGATATTCCTTATTTGCCGTTAGGGACTAAGCGGCATATCTTTGAGATATTGTATCTGTTGTCATGCAGCATGCGTAGGCGATTTACTCGATGTGCCAATTGCGGGGGCATCGTCGGGGGGAGGGCAATGGGAATGGGAGGCGCACAGCAAAAGATCTAGAAAGAGGAGTATGCTGCCTCAGTCTCAGTTCCCGGCTGAAACCTGAACGTGGGCCCACCGCTTAAATCATGATGTAACGGTTATTGAAGGCATCTCTTCACAGAAAGCTCTGCATAATTGTAAACAAATGAGAGGCCCAAAGCTGTTGGCCCCTTATCAATGCTCGCAGACTCTGCTTACTGGACGGAGAAGACGAATGGGAACGGAGGGGGCAGGGAACCCAAGTCACTCAACCTGATTCTGAACCGGTTGATGTTGCAACATTTGTCGTTTTCTGTGGGCGTGGCTGGCGCTAGAACTGTTAGCCAGATAAATAAGCGGAGCAGACACTTGACTGAACTGTTTCGACAGTGGAATGAATAGCACGAATGCTGCACCATTAGTAGGCACTAGTACTATCTGCTTTGTCTTGGTAGTACTGCTTTATGTCATAGCTGCAAATAATGTTTAGTTAATTAGAGTTTTGCTTTTGCAATTCGCCCGTTTCTGCCCACTGTGCAGCGTCCAGTTTGGGGCCCAATCCGCCTACGTCTGTGTCCAGCGCAAAGTTGGACACTCTCAGTTCAGCCCGGTTCAGCTCAGCTCAGCTTGGTTCAGCTCGGTTCAGTTCGGTTCTTTTCGGTTCGTTGTGGAAGTGGAACGGGCCGAAAATAAATTTCAAAGCGATTTATCAAAACGAAAATCCCAATCCCAGCCCAATCCCAATCCCAATGTCCAGACAACAAAAAGGCACAATTTTTAGCCGCAAACGCAGCCGCAGCTGAATAGAATTTAAGCTGGCCGAGAGAGAAAGAGCGAGAGTGAAATAAATAGAGAGAGAGAGAAATAGAGGAAGATAGACAGAGGGCGGGGGAAAGGCCTAGGAAATGGAGCTCAGGTTCAGCTTTTATGACTTTTGCCAGCTCTGCGTTGACAAACGTCCAAGGCAAATTATTCATAAGCAGGGCAAACAAACATCTTGTAGCTACAAGATAGAAAGAGAGAGAGAGAGAGAGAAAAAAAGAAAACTGTCACTGCCTTCTGTCTCTCTTTCTCTCTGCCTCTCTCTATCTCTCTGTTGTATACAAAACGTTAAATTAATGTTAAAAGCATGTTGGTCGCCCGCTGCTGGACAGTGGACACTCCAGGAGGAGACAGAGGCGTGGTTGACAGAGAGTTCGAGGGGGTTAGAGGAGCTGCTCTGTGGCCATCTCGTTGCCTGCAGTTGCGTTTAACGTCACTGAACGTCGCTGATGCTGATGCTGTTGCTGTTGCTGCCTCTTCCTTCTCTTCTGTCTTCTCCCTGTCTGCCCCTGCCTCCGTCTCAGCCCCTGCTGATAAGCCGCTTAGCTGTTGTGCAGTAAAAATATTTCGGTTGTGTTGTGCCCCCGAGCCGTGGGCGGCGGTTGAGCTTAACGAAATGGCGTAACGGAAGCACAAGATCAGATTGAAGTTTAAAACGTTGCACGCTTTTCTCTGGAGCAACGTTTGGAAGCGCAGCTCGCACGGTTATCGATTGCGAGTTATCGTACAAAATTGCACAACTTGTCAGACGTAACATCGGTTGCAATTAAAACCAATGAACTGCGCTATTCGCTCACGAGGTATCGACACACGGACAAACGTATCGTTATTTGGTCATTTATCGATAACGATACTTTTTAATTCAAAGTAAAATTAAAACGAATGCACTAATGTTTTTTTTTTTCTTCTTAAAAGTTAGCGCTATGCATATATGTGTATCGTTATTTCATACGGTATCGAAATGCACATGAATTTAACGCTTACCAGTATTGCTCAACAATTATGAATTTTTATGCTTATTACCAAATATTATCGATAACAAAGCAAGCTGAGTTTAGCTTAAGATTTCAATCAAATTGTTATTTATAAGTAGAAGCTCACGTCAAACTAATGAGAAAGTAATTAATTCATCGGTTATCGATAACCTTAAGTTTTCAACGGTATTTAATTGACTGCACATAGCCAGACAAACGAACACACACCTCAATGACTCTGTCGGCATCTCGATTTACTTGCAACTGTTATCGATTGACTGCTGTTCCAACTAATTGACATGGAGTCGCATTGAACTACTTCAGTGAAGAAGGCGGAGGAAGCACAAGAGAGCTGCCGGTAAAGTTCAGCAAATGGTAATGCAGACAAGCTGGCAGCCAGGCACAGGAGAGTTCATCGATTTCCATTGTTTTCCCACACATCGATAATTGTTTTCGATTAGTTTCCTGAACCAAAGGCAAGGTTGCCGCCTCTGCAAATTACGTAGTAGTCGCAGCAGCAGCAGCTGCAGAGGCTGCCTCGAATGGCCCTGCCATTTATGTGGGCACCCTCCCCTTCGGCCTTAAGCCCCCTGAGGCCCCTCGAGCCATGCTCTGCCCCTGGTTAGCTGTGCAAATAAAAAGCTTGTCACTTTGACATTTCGCCGGCAGGAGCGTTAAGTTGCAAGCAGGCCTCGAACGTGCTGCAGATAGTCATAGTCGACTTGGAGGAGTGGCGCGAGTCTCGTTCGCAGCCTCGTCTTCATCTCAAGTCGAGGATGGCGTAGAGAAGAGAAAAAGGCCGGAGGGGGCGGATTTTGCTTACGGGGCTTTGTTACCCAAATGCCTGGCCAGGCCAATGAGTTGTGCGAGGATTGTTTGGGGCAGATGACGGAGAGTTGCTGGAGAAGATAGGTTGAGGGTATATGTAGGCAAGAGGGGCTTGTGCGGGTGGAGGGGGCAGTCGCGTTGCGCTTGGTTTGTTTACAATTTTGCATTGCAAAAATCCAATTGGCAATTGCAGTTCGCCGTTGTTGTTGGCCGCAAATTAAACGTTTTGGGTCGTGCCAGCAGCAACAACAACTCGACGAGAAGGAGAAGGTAGGGAGAAGCGGGAAGAGAAGCAGCTCGGCTTTTGTCTGCGCGCCTCCAATTATTTTGCATTATTTTTGCTTGCAACGAAAAGTAAAAGTTGCCTTATGACTGCGAAATATTGTCGAAGAAACTGAACTAGATAATGATTGGAAAGAAGAGGAAGCAGAAGAGGCGCTCGCTTGTGCAACGTATCTACGTATCAACGAGCATGCATCTTGTATCTCATGCAGCGAGCAGCTGCACTGCAATACTTTTCGCCTGCTTTTGCACTCGGCATTATGCCCACTAATTCAACGCTTTCGAGCCACGGTAAGACAATGGTGCGTTTACCTCCTAATTGGACCACATCGAGATGCAGGCATAGATACAGCGATGTACATCAGCTACAGCTACAGATACATTTTATTTTTGTATCTCGTTTTGGGCTGTTGGTCAAAACATGAAATTTTCGACCTCTCCGGCCCTTGGGGTCGTGCGTTAATTAAGCCAAAAGCCCCCAGCAACTATGGCTGAAACTAAAGACTTTAACAAATAACCCAATAACAAAACTCATCCAATGCGTTTTGGCCTTTTCTCTGTTTTGGTATCGGTAACGGTCTCGATTTCGGTCTCGGTCTCGGCTTTCGGTTTCGGTTTTTTGGGCCACATCTGTAATTGGGCAATTGGGCCCGAGGAGCCACAAATCCGCAGCGACAGCATAGAAATTGGAGGTCAATTGACGAGGCCTATTGCGATGCGATGCGATATGGATCTGAAGCAAGTGGCAAGTGCCAAGTGGCAAGTTTGCCAACGACTACAAGTCGATCGATTGTTAATAAACAAATAAGATATATCGTATGTATGAAAACTCTCGATGCGCTGTTGAGCAACTCGAGTGATCACGTTGATTGATCGCAGTCACTTTGACGGCCAACGATCGTGAGTGATCTTGTGTGATCTTCAGCTTTAGATCGGATCTTATACAGGGTGTCATCTCAATAAAGCATTGCTGTCTTGCAGACTGCTATCAAATGTTTTAAAAATATGATTATAGATCAAACTCAAAACTTTTAATTGCGATCTTCGTGGCACATTGCAAGATCAGCAAAGTATTAAGAGCACGATTGTCGGGAAATTATATATTTATAGCGATCATAATGAACAAATTTTGAAAGTTTAGGCAAATCAGTGAACGATTTTAGATTGATCTTTTGCCTGATAATTTCACTTTTTGATAATAAAGAAGCTGCAGAGTCGGTGATTCTGTAAAAAGAATCCATTTTGATGACGGATAAATTTCAAGATCGGTAAAAAGAATAATAGGAAATATTTATTTATTTTCAGAATAGTTTACCAGAATATATAGACTGAAACTTCAAATTCTCGTAGAATAGACAATCCCAATGGCAAATGGATATTATGAGCAACTGTAGATTATAAATAATCTGCCAGATCAAGCGAAATCTTCGCGGAGATTCGTGCTTATGTAACTATCAATAGCCTCAATACGTGCAATAAATTGAACGAACGAGGAAAAAAGAAATACACACACACACACACACACATACGACTCACTCGCACATACAAATCGCCTGAAAAGGGTTTCACTTGAATTTGTCGAGAGGAAACATAAAACTCATTGCATTTTGTAACCATTAATCGATGGATATGAAATTTTCACTCACACAAAAGATGCGAACAAAGGCCGGGGCGACGCGGGTACATACGGCTGAGACTCAGACTGAAAGAGACTGAAGGAGACAGTGAGAGAGGGAAGAAAAGAGTGGGAGAGAAGCAGAAGCAAAGAGAAAGATGTGAGGTAGGCACCGCGAGCGACTTTATGCACTGCATGGGTGCAGTGACTGTGCCCACGCCCCAACCTCAGCCCTCCACCTCCTCCGCTTCTACCTACATCCCTATCCAGCTGTTGGGGTAACACATTCGCATGGAATCCCAGTTTCAAAGAAGAAACAAACGAAGCAGCGCCCAGAGAAGCGAACAAAAAAAGCGTCAACCGTTTTGCTTCATTGCACAAAAGGCCGCCCAGACCGAGCCTCGGTCTTCCAGCGAAGCAGACTCCCCGCCCCCATCCCCACCTGCACCTCCGCCCTCACTCTCACCTCCCGCTGCTCTCAGCACCTCTGTAGACGGCAAACCATAAACAAAACCCCGCAGCAACCACGAAGAGGAGCGGCGTCAGCGCCGACGTCGACGTCGACGCTGGCGTTGTCAATATTATCTTCCTCTTTCTTCTCCATTTCGCGTACGTTGGGCATAGGCGTTGGGCCACTGAAGGTGCCGCATCGCAGAGCTTCCCCCCGCTCCTTCGTTTGCCTCCCCTGCCGCCTCCAGCTGCATTTTTCAGGCGTTGACAAATTTTGAGCCCAAAACAAAACACGAAATAAGCGACGGGGACGAGGCGAAAGTATGCGCAATAATCGAAAAATGTCGCCGGCGATGAATTGCTGGGCGGAATAGGGGAATAGGGCGGGGGCGTGGCAGCGGGGTAGCAGTCTGTGTAGCAGCAGAACAACGTGCAGTTAGCGGCATCGCATAGCTGGAAGCTGTTGTCTCGGGCTGCAGTTCCTCTTTGTCGCCATCATCTCATCCTCCTCATGCCCCGTCGCCTGCCCCTCCGGCCCCTTAGCCACCCACAAAATGTGGCATGAAATTGAAAGCAACAACGAAAAACGATGGGAAAAAAGAACGAAAAATTGAAATATTTTGAATATTTGCACGTGCATTTGCATAAACGGGTGGGCGAGTGAGGGCAGCGGAGAGGGGAGCGCGGCGTGGGGAGTGGGAAGCCAGAGACGTGTCGCATTGACAGGCTTTGGGGCTGCTGCACTTGAAGCGACTGCAGCAGCAACAGCAACAAGAACACAACAACAACAACAAAAGCGCGTTGCAAAAAGCTTTTTGGCAATTTGCCTTCAAACGCTTTTCTTTTTCCCATCCAAAGGGGGCGTGGCCAGCATCGAGCTGAGATGAGTGCTCGGCTAGATGGAAGTGCTGCTGCTGCTGCTGCTGCTGCTGCAGCTGCCACTGTTCGAGCTTTAACGGTTAGCCAAAGGCACAAAAGACATTTTAAAGGATTGACGTCTGACGGAACAAAATGATCAACAAAAGGGCGCAGCCAAGGCTCAACTGCAGGGCACCCGCTTACCCCTCCCTCTCCCATGCAATCCCCTAGCCATAAGTTGGGTGTATTCCGTTATTCAGACTGCGAATCAATCGATACAACGCAACTAAAAACGAAGCTCAGTAAAGCGAATGTATAACACATACAACATATACAAAATACTGCATTTAGTATACAGAGAATACTACCGTATGTACCATTTAAGATACATTCTGAATGGGGTATATGCAATACACGACAGAGTTGCAGTAATATATATTATATCATACATGATTTGCTTATAATATTTTGCTGGGTGGACGTGGCACTCAAGGCTTGAAACTTGATGCGCTTCATCTATTCAGGTATCTTCATGCAAAATTTGGTGTCTCTAGGTCTTGGAGTAGCTGAGCTCTGTGTATTCAGACGAACATGACCAAGTCAACTCGATTTCGACTTCGCCTCGATCTGCTCAGGACAGTAATATGCGAAGCTCATAAACTGTTAGTATGATTTCAATAAATCAAACATTACTAAAGTAAAAGTTTCTAAATTTAAAAAATTTTAATTATGTAAAGTATTACAGAATAGAAATAAATGAGTAATTAAACTGCTAAACAGCCGTAATCTTGATTATAAACCATCAACAAAATGACATTTGAAAAGGTGCTTGACTAGAACATTTTTAACTAATGTAATTTAAACAAAAAATTGGAAAAAAAAAACTGTAGCAAAAATGTCTATAATTCCAGATTAATAAAGAGCTTAAAGTCATGAACAGATTGACACAGCTATGGCAATTGGAAGTCAACTATAAGCGAGATCTCAAGCGTACTTCACTTGAAACAGAAGTGTTTCCCCTTGCGTTCTACAAGCTAGGCGCAAATTCAAACCGAGACTGAAGAGCTTTCAGTTCAATTTACTTGCAACTGTGCTGTAGGCTCTTCTTTCTTCAGTTTCAGCTGCAAGTATCGGGGATTAGGTCAGTTCTGGCTGCAGTTTCTCTCGTTTTCCGACACAGGCCGACGGTCTCCCTCTCTCCTTTTCTCTCTCTGCCTGCCAATTGCTTGGATGCTGCACAACTTTGTGCCCGACGTGCGACCACAAAACCTATGCAACACATAGACAGCAGCAGCAGCAGCAGCAACACTACAACAACAACACGCGTCTGGCAAACAGGAAAAGAAACCGCCGCATCGCAACGCCAGCAACAATAACAACAACAGCGCGAAGAGCGACGGCAACTGAGCTGAAATCCTCCCGCCAACCACAACAACAGCAACTGGTACCTGTTCTACATATTTATATATGTATTCGAACAGCATCTGTATGTGTGAGCGTTCTGTATGTGTGAGAGGTACGAGCTCGCTTGGGTCGCCCGGAGGCAGGCAGTCGGCCACTCATGCGCAGGCAGAACGAACCGCAGACCGGGAACTCTGCGACTCTGGGAACGGGTCTGTGTTTTCTGCCAACGTTGTTCTTGTTGCATACAACATGTGGCAGCCAGTCGCGAAGACAGAGAGAGCGAGCAGAGAACCAACGTTTGTTTTGCTCTTTTGCACTGCACTTGCCGAGGGTCGCTTTGTATTGCCAACCAAAGTGTAACGCCTTGAAGAAGGTGTCTGCAAAACAGACCCTAAATAGCATTATCTACAATATATCGAAAGACAACTTAAATGAAAATATATATATATAACTTCAATTGCCAGGAAATTATCTCCAAGTCTTTAGGCTTTATCATCGTTAGGCATATTCAGTGCTTAGAACTTGGAACTATTCAATTCTCGCATTCTTTGCGATTCTTCATGATTCTGCTTTATATTCTGTCGCATATTTTAAAACTAAATTGATGATCGAACCTAGGCATTTTTTGTAATTTTCAATTCTACATTGATAGGACTCCTTGCAATTCTTCGTGATCTTCCTCGATTCTTAGTTATATTCTGTGAGATCTCCCATAGACCAAAGCCGCATGTTATACGGTATACTTAATTGCAATTCTGTATCGTATTCATTTCTACAATACTGATCTAAATCTAGTAATGATTTAAGTTTAATTTGCCTTAAATTCTCAACGATGCTTTTCTAAAGGTGCTCTAGGGCATGCGATGATCCTATGTGATCGCAGTCTAACTTAGCTCTCGGTTGCACTTCCTGCTAGAATTTCCCTTGCAGAATTGTTTGCTTTGCATCCACGCGAGCTGCGATCGATTCCACTCGTTGACCCTGAAAACTTCGATCTCAGTTCGCATCGCTTGTGGCGCAGCAGAAGAAGATTGATAATATTATTTCAAGCATTTGCAATTGCAGCCGCAGCTCTTTGCGTCGCACTCTCTTCTCCGCCTCCCACTCTTTCTTTCTCCCGCACTGCCTGCCTTTCTTCCCCCTCTCTCTCTCTCCCTCTCGCTCGTTGCTTCTGCTTGCCCTGTTGAGTATTTGTGCTACATGCAACATGGCAACAACAACACGCAGAATTAATTCAAGAGTGCTCCTCATTAACATCACAAACACACACTCGCACACTCACGCACACGCACGCGATAACGATGATGTTGATGTTGATGTTGCTGTTGCTGTTGTTGTTGCTGTTGCTGTTGCTGTTCATGATGAAGCCTCGGGCCGCACATAACTCGTTCAACATCACATGATGGTAATGTTGCGCGTGTTGCTCGTGTGTTTGTTGTTCGTGTTGCTGTTGTTGCTGAAGTTGCGTTTGTCTTTGGGCCAAAACATGCGTTGTCTGCCGTCTGTTGGTGTTTGTGTGTCTTGTTGTTGCTGTTGCTGTTGCTGTTGCACGTTGAATGCTTGCTGCTTGCTGCTTGACTGCCTCTGCCTCGGCCCTCGTCTTGCTTTTGGGTTTTTCTTCGTTTCTTCTTTCTTTTCTCTGCTGCCAGGAATTTGTTCAAGGCATACACAGCAACAACAACAACAACAACAACAACAACAACAGCAACAGCAGTAGCAACAACCACGACAACTAGAACCGGTTGTCTTTGCATATGTTGCTTTTCTTGGCCGCCTCCTCTTCAACTGCTTTTGGCCCGTCGTGCCCCTCTTTCTCTCTCTCTCTCTCGCTCTCCCGCATCATGCCGGTTCTATCCGTCATATTCACTTTCTTAGGCGCCTCCTCAACTTGTCAATAGATTCTCCGTTGCATGTGCCGCAAAACGAGAGCAGCTGCTGTTGCCCCTGCCCCCACATCCGCTGCTTCTGTGCCTTGCTTCTTGTCTTGCGTTGCCTGCCAATTTCTTTTTTTTTAGCCAACATTCGCCTCTCATTCACTTGTTGCGGTGTGGCCCAAAAGCGACATGCCACATGCGACTTGCCGCATGTCTTTCAATTGACATTTTCGGGGCGAGGCTGCGAGGGGTCGTCAGTGCAATAGGTCGAATATTTCGCAGAACAAATTTAGATTTCTTTAGCTGAGAGCTAAGAACTTCAGGAGCTTTTTGTGAATCGAAATTTCAGCTTATCTTAAATTTTCAAAAATGTATCTAAGATTCTAAATGTCCCCTATATATACAAAATAAATATTGTGTAAAATTAAAAAGAGTAGTAAAAACATTAAGGAGATACTTAAGACGTTCATGCCGAATAAAGCTTCTATGAGTTAATTTTTCATTTTTGCAAAAAACAATCTAGCTGAATAATAGCATTGTTCTGTATGCTATAATACGTGGGTCGTTCAATATGTCTTTAGAAAAAATAAATAATAATAATAAATATAAAAACACTGTTTTTTGCAGAAATTTTTTTTTATTTTTCAACATAGTCCCCTTTTAGCTCTACACACTTTGCAAATCGTTTTTCCAACATTTTTATCCCGTCCAAAAAATAGGATTTCGGATTTCTTCACTCGGATTTTCTCAGGACTTATTGAACGACCCTCGTAGTATCTTTGTATAAGCCAGTCATAGATTTAGCTTGAAAAGCGTATTAAAATGCAAAATAATATAGATTTTAATGAGAACAGTAGAGCACTAAGCTTGTAAGGCTCTCGTATACCTGCATTCCAGCGAGCCAATCTATATTCGCTGTATATACTTCCAATTAAAATATATATATATCAAATCTTAATGTACAGAACTGCTTTCCTCGAAGCAAATGACTTCGAGTAGTTCCAACACGAGAGTGCAGTTGCCTTAAACAGCTCCTAAATAGGTAATATTTGTATGTACATAAATTACCCCCTCTTTTGGTTGCTGTTTATCGATCAGCTCCGTTCGTTTTCGCTTTTTCCAACGAACTTCAATAAACTTCAACTCAAGCGAGGGAAACACCTTAAAGTCGCACACCAAATGCCAAATACAACAACAGCAACAACAACAACAACTAGGCGAACAAACGCCAAAGAACAACAAAATAAAAAGTCAAATGCGAGAACAAACAAACAAAGCAAAAAACAATCCCATCAACAGCAGCAGCAGCAACAACAACAATAACAATTGCAGGCGCGCACACATGTGCCACCAAATCGTTCACACCTCCAGCCGCAACGTGCCCCACACAAACCCAACACTTAGCTGCCACCTGCCCCCTGCTCCCTCGAGCTGCCTGCTACCACGCCCACTCGAGACACACACGTGCAGACGACGACGCCGCCGCCGCCGCCGCCGCCGCCGTCGACGCCGACGCCGCATTATTATTATTTTAATTACACAAATAAAAAGCGAGTCGCACTTGCAAGTCGGACTGTGACAAAAGTGCGACACACACACGCACGCATGCACACACACTCGCACTCCTTTTCGTAGTGGGGGCGGGGCAGGCACAACTCCGACTGCGACGCGAACTCGAGCAACAACATTAACACAACTCGAGAACGCATCGAAAGAGTCGGCGACAGCTGTGGGGCAACTTTGCGAAATTTCGCATGGATGGTGGGGGAGGGGGCACAACAAGAGGCAGGAGCGGGGGCGCACACTCGAAACTTGTTTAACCCCTCCCCCAGGCTAGGGGAGATGGAAGCGAAGCAAAAGGGGGATACCCCCGTGCTTTGCAACGCATTAACTTCTTGCTCTGGCAACCCTTTCAGCGCAAACTGTTGCATGCCCGATAAATTATCGAAAGCTGTTAATGTCCTCACTTCGCCAACAGTTTGGCTTAGTGGTTCTTCACAGGAAGTAGGTGTAATATATGTCCATTCTGTACTTGCTCTTATATACATATAAAGAGGGATATATAATTGTTTATGTTATCGATAGTAGCTTATCGATTGCTTACGTTTTACGCGTTAGTACTTTATTGGAAGCTGCATATCTAATCGGATACTCGATTCAGAGATGTTGATGGCATCTGTATTATGTCCCCAACAATTTATTGCATATTGCAAGTAACTTAAAAGATAGAGATATAAATATATGTATTGCAGCAGGAATGTATCGAATATATCAAATTATGTATCCCATCGATTTATTGTATTTTTAATTCATTTAAACGAAAATAAGTATCCTTTTTCAAAGAAAAGTGCTAAAAGATTCAAAAGATTCAAATTCAAATGAAATATTTATAACTATCGTTCTGATGATATCGATAGGATAAACAACTATCGTTAAGTAATTAAAATATATCTTTAGCACAAAATTGAGCTGTGAACTTGTTTAAGGGAAAATCTTAAAGCTGGACTTTCCCCTGAACACTCACTGGGAGAGCAAAGCATAGACAAAAGGAATGGGTGGAGGAATGGAGTGCCGGACATCGCGAATCGCAATTCTATATATAAACACGCGCGCCCCGCAGCTCAACATTCCACTTCCATTTCCACTTCTCACATCGTGCCACACGAAACCCCATGCATTTATTGCAACGTTTTCTGCGTCGTTTTTCCTCCTCTTATTTTTGCGGATTTTTCTTCGCTTGCCTCGTTTGCCAATGCGTTTCGTGAGCTTCGCGCGAGAAGCGCGCGCAAAAAATCAACCGACAGACGGACACAGACGGACGGACGGAGAGACGGGCCCAGCGACAGACCAGACAGACCCCAAGAAGCCAGCAGCTAAATATAAAATGATTCGAGCCGAAAAAACCGGGCAATGCCAGAGACAATTGAAAACGCGCTGCGAAAACGAAACGAAACAGCCGAGATGATAATAGGCGCATTTTACAATAAATCAGCTAAAGAAAATGTTCGACTTTTTATACCGTGCACCCTACTAAAAAGTGTAGAAACGGTATAACAGCTTAATGTATATAAGGAGGTGACTGAAGGAGGTGTAACTGACCATACAAAGTGTACTTAATGGTCTTCATCGCTTTGAGTTTGTCCGTCTGTCTGTCCGTTTGTCTGCTTGGTCTGAAGTTTTCTGCAAACATGTAGTCCTACGCGTTTCTATATTTTCGCACGACTTTTTAAAAAAACTTTGAAAATAAGAATTTGGTAATTTGAATTAATTTGGAATGGGAGAAATGCTTGAATGGTATCTTGCTGCCGGGTGCGCTCGTATGTGGCTTTCTTTACGTGTTTCGGCTTAGGTTTTTCACAGTTCGTTTTTTCGGTGTTTTTTGGGGTTTCGGATTCTTTTATTCTCGCCCGTAATTCGTTTTTTTGCGGTCTGGGAAGTAGAACTGCGCACGAAGCTCACAGCATTAGACACGAAGACACTTGAGCGCGGGCTGATCTCGCGAGATCTACCTAATATAGCGCAGAGCACACATGTGTTATGTATATATATTTAGCATTTATATAAGTGGGCAACTCTGTGCATACAATGTACAATGTTCATGTGCATTTGTCAATATCTGTTTAACAACTGTCGGGCTTAGTTCAAGGTGCAGACTTTGGTTCACTATAAACTGTGGCTTGAACTCAACATGCATACTATATGCGGTGGGCCCCATTCCAAGGCAAACAATTTAAAGGACTATACTTTATTATGCTACTAATGGAAGACCAATTTGCACTTTAAACCAAGTTATAATATGGAAGTTTTAGCTTTAACCTCACTACATTCCAATCTTAGCTGCGCTTACAACCGATTACGATTATGATCGTAATCATAATACTATAAAGCAGCACCTGGGCCCAGTGCCATTGCGACAGCTTCGAGCTATCAGATTCATTCACACGTCTGAGTTTGCGTACTTGACCGTTCCGGGCCACGGTGCGATAGTACAGTTGCAGGTACCATGTGCGTATCTTTAATCTTTCCAAGTGCTGCCTTATCAGTAGGCAATAAATGAGGCACAGAAACTAAATGAGTACATGTGTATGTTGCTATCTGATTGATTTCAATTGCCATACATAAGCACACAGGTAAAGACTTTAGTGGATCAAGAGAGTTTGCACTCGTAGTGTGAGCTGAAACGAATTGAGTTCAGCCCCAGTTCAGAAAGTAGAAAGACTCATTAATAAGCATTAGACAGTCGCTTAGACCCCGACGTTATTGTTTCCGGGATCTCAAGTGGAGGCGCCTTCAATTGCACAGAGAGCGCGCGAGGGGAACCTTGCGAAATTATGGCCAAAATTCATATATCATGTTGAGGGAAATATGATGCGATTATAACGCGATTCGTCAGCCGAAATTCCAGAGACCGAATAAAAAGCACGAACCCGAAGGCAGGGAGGCATACGAATGAATAAGTCGTACAAATGAATGAATGACTACTCATTATCGACATCTGCTGCCAACTATCAACTGTCTATAAACAAATCCAATAACTTGGCCAACCATAAAGACATTAATCAGATGCGCCGGGGAGAGACACTCAAAAAGACATCAACGAATTTTGCCTGATTTTTAATTAGCTAACATGGCGCGAGGGAGTGGACGACTACGATTGCGATTGAGATTCCGATTGTGATTACGATTACCTACGCTAATGATGACGATAATCACGATGTGCCTTACGACGCCGAAGACGATAATGATGTCAATGATGATTTCGCTTTGGATTCGGATTCGGTGCAAGCTTTTCACTTTCTTTTCGCAAATCAAATTAAGAGTGTGCTGAAAGCTGAACAAAAGATCCACAATCGCATTATCTCTGCTCCCTATATGCACGTACTTTCGTTACATATTCCCAAAATCCCCATTTACCGCTTTATGATTATCAATTCAGCCCAATCGTTAAGTAATTGTCAGCATTACCGGGCAAATATACAAATATACATATAGACAAACCTAAGCATATACATTTACTCTCCCTTTCCACGATTTGCAAACTGCTGTACATGATACGCAACAAATACTTCACTTATGAGTAGAAAACAAGAGCAATTACTGGGGAACCTTGTCGAGTTTATTGCTGATAATATATAGATCATAATTGACGGAATTGTGACGGCGTTTAGAGTAAGCAATAATATCGATAAGCACTCAATGAGGAACTCAAAATTGAACTTTATTGCTATCGTTTAAGAGTGCGATTTATCGATTACCCATCGCAATTACCGGTGTACCCGATTTAACAGCAACAATTCTAGCAGATGGAATATCAAGATATGGAACGTTATAGCTATCGTTGAATGTGTGCGATTAATCGACTATCGATTTCCACTTTTTCCCACCGATAACGAATGAAACGCTTTTTCTGTTGGTTCCCATTGGACATTGTCGGTTCTTTGGGAGATTCCAACATATTTCCATTTCAAAGAGCGTAAGTAAAAAAGTTCTAATCACAAGATTGATAACGTGACCGTAAAACCAAACAAGCAACAAAAGGAAGACCACAAAAGAACAATAACAAACAAAAAGGCAGCAGAACACAAAGTGAAATGCGGCTAAAGAGAAGGAGGAGCACACTGTGGAGGAGTAGGAGGAGGAGGCGAAACAGTAGCAACAACTTCGTAGCGATTATTTGTGTTTCGATTATGGAATGTCCATTTGACGCCGGGCGCTCGTATACGCCCTTATACGCTACATGTAACCCATTTTCACAGGGTGACACGAGTGTGAGTGTGTGGGAGAAGGAGACAGAGAACGAGAAGAATGGAATTTAGCTGAGAATTAAAAGTGAATGGGAATTTATTGGTCATTTTTGTTAACAATGTTCGACATTTGTATGGCAGAGACCAAGTAAGCAAAAGCGACTGAACAGCTGCAACATACCCTGTGGCCAGGTGCAATTTATAGAGTGCTCAAGTATACATGGAGCAAATGTCTGCGGAGCTTAAGAGACTTTCAGCTATAACACATTGAACTTTCATTCAACTGAATATACCCCACTTCCCACATTTGGTTGCTTACAGGGCAGTGTAACCGTTATCGAAAAGCTATTACAATATTTCGGCAGCTGCTTCTTCTGCTCTTCTGCTCTTCGCACTCTTCTCCACTCTCCACCGCTGGCATCTACATACATATCTGCATTAATCCAATTTACAGTTTCCCTTTCCCTTTTGCCTTCTCTGCCCGACGCCGGGTACTAATTCAATTAGCGCCTCTATGCGAGACAGAGAATAGCATAGCAGAGAGTACGAGCACAGGAGAGAGAGAGCGAGAGAGAGAGAGAGACACTGAGAGAGAAGGAGACACACTGGCGAATCTCTGTCGTTTTTCGCGCTAAAACTCCGCGAATTCACCAACCTCCCCCCCCCCCCACACACACACACACACCAAGCAAAAGTTGAACTCTTCGTTGATCCAATACTCATTTTCCTCTTTTTCATCGTTCATACGAAATTAGCGCAATGTTGTTAGGTCTGGCATTTTAGCACAAACAACAAGAACTACGCGGAGAACATGGGCCTAACCCTTCAACACATGTTAAGCCAACAGAAGAAACAAAAACAAATCTTTATTTTTTATTTTTAAAGGTAGACGGATAAACCTAAAATAAAAAAAAATAAAACAGAATACAACAAAGCAAACATAACAGAACAGCAATCAAAAGTAGCGGGAGAATGATATACAATGAGATACCATATAAAAATTATTTTCTAGTTTTTAAGAGTTTGATTTCTTCTTTTTTCTGAGTTTTAAATTTTTTTTTTTTAACTTAAATTAAATTTAAAATCGAAAATATAAAATTCTACATCATCATTTTTATAATTATTCTGGAAACTGTTTGTAACTTAAGGCAAAAAATTATGAAAAACACTAAAAAACTCGAAAACGAACGTAATTTCTCACAATTCACCGTAGAGAATCCAGGGCATGGTGAAAAGAGTATACCCAGCAGGCACACATACTGATGTACCTACATGCCATATGGAAAAAGAGTGCAATGCCAATACAAATCTAGCTGTGCTTCGTTTTTCTAGCTCTTTAGCTATTTTCCCTCTTTGACCGTTTAGCTTTTTAGCTCATTATGTCAGCGGTTTTTACGGCGCCATTCGGCCAGACACCTGCCAATATGCATGGCCATAAACATGTTGACCGATATCTGCATTGATTTACAATTATGAATGAATGCCCGGCCAGGCTAATGACACAGTGGGACAAGTTTTTTGCTCTCATTGCGTTCGCTCTTTGTTCAACTTTTTCTAATCTCTTTTTCCGAGAAAACGTTTTCCCTTTCCAAATTGAAAGAAAAACACAAGCAGTACACACATAGCTTAAGGGGCTCTAGGCCGTTCCCTTTCAATGGCATGTGTGAGATGAGTTTCTGCTGAGTTGAGCGATGCTCAATTTCTTTTTTAAATTTTTATAGATTATTTTCAAATTAATTAACTGAAGCATCCCTAGCAGCCCAATTCACAAGTGAGTTTAATTTCCATGCCAATCAAACTGATTCGTTTTCAGAGTCTTTTGTAGATTTCTACAGCATTTTTGCATTCACATTTTTACCATACTGCGATTTTGGCAAATTTAATCCTTTCCCGTACCAATGTGCTACAAAATTACAGCAGCGAATTCTGTTATGTTGGATATGTTAATTTAACCTTTGCTGCTAGCAGCGGAATGTTAGCTTCACTCGATCAGCAGCAACTTTCCCAGCTGGCGCTCTTCTCTTCTCTTCTCTCCTCTAGTTTTCATTCAGAAGAATCACCAGCATTATTTGCACACACTCTTCGTCGGCGTCTCCTTTGCGATCGCCTGTTTTCCTGCTGCCCACACACAGGCAATCACGCAGTCACGCACACACAAGCACTCAGCGAACCGACGGCAAACAACAACAAACACTTACCTTCTCTCGTGTTGTCTTCTCTCTCTCTCTTTCTCTGCCGCGGCTGCTGCTTCTCCTGTTACTTCTAATTCTGTGTTGGGCGCAGCGATCGGCGGCTGCTGCTGCTGCTCCTGTTGCGCTTGCTCTATGCTAAGGCGGCAGCAACGACAACAGCGACAACAGCGACTGAGCAGCTGCTGCTGCTGCTGATGCTGGGGTAAGATGTTAACGCTGACGTCGCAGTCGCAGTCGCAGTCGCTGTTGCTGTCACAGTGGTGCTGTTGTTATTGTTGTTGTATTGAATCCGGTTTTAAATTTCTTCTCTTTTTTGTTTCTTATTTGCTTTATATCAAAAATTTGTTGCTGCTGCTTTGCCTTTGCCTTTGGTTTTGGTTTGGTTTGGTTTGGTTTTGCTTATTGCTTTTTACTTTTTGCTGTTTGCTTTTCCCTTGCAAGCACAGACACGCTCGCTCGCTGTGCGCAAGTTTGTGCACGCCTCGCGCGATGCTCAGAACAAATTCACGTGCAGCAAATGCACTTGAAGCGATTTTGATTTCTCTCGTTTTGCACTTTGGAAAAAAAATTGCAAAAAAAAACCAAATATTTCGGTATTTATCGATGTTGTTGTTGTTGTCACTTGTGGATTTAAATATTTCGTTAACGATTATTGTTTGGCTTATTACGTATGTGTGTGTGTGTGTGTGTGCATCAATCACAGGCAATACATCGACAACAACAACAAGCACAGCGATTGATTATCATTTGCGAATCACGCGCGCGCGAAACTGGGAACAACTCGAAGAGTTTTACGCAAAGTGCGAAACATTTACAGAACGCTCGAACGCGGCGGCAGCGGACGTGGAACGCGTGCGCTCGATTTGAATGCCGGCAAAAGACTAACAGCAGCACTTAACAGCCCTCGCGTAGGTAGACGACGGGCTGTTAAGCGAACGGCCAGCTGCTAACAGCGCTGTTGTCGCAACATGTTGCTGACTGTGTGCGCACAGTGGACACTGCTGCGGAGACAGCTGGCCGCACGTTGTGCAACTTGTTTGCGTGCTGTAAAAGTTAGAAAAAATATTTGCTTAATTGATAACCGTAAGGACAGTTGAATAAATACAAATAAATATGTATGTCATAATTTATGTAATCTTTCCTGTAACTGTATGCGGAGTGATAATTAAATAAAATCCAATCAGTTATGTCAGACTATTTAGAGACGTGTGAGGAAATAAAGAATAGGTAATAGTTTTAAATAGTTACTTTTATTGGTGTACACAATTTGCAACAAATTTTAAATGGGCTAAAGCCAAACGCATTTTAAAATAAAAACGACTAGAAATTAAATTGCAGTTATGACAGCACGAATAACACTTCGCAGACCACGGTGCGGCTGCGCGCTTAACGAAACACGCGTGCGCGCATGTTGCTGTCTGTTGTCGAACATGAGACATGTTGGAGCTGTAAAGTAACAGGTGTTTTTACAGCGATGCCGTCGCGGTCGCCGCAGTCGCTGCACTGCCGCTGCGTCTGTTTGCACATACTTGTATGAGTGTGCGTGCGTGTGTGTGCCAGTGTGTTTGCTTGCTTAGGGTAAATATTACAACTTAATACATAGTAATTTATGCAAAATTAAATATTGTGCGTAGAGCCAAGTACTAATGAATTTAAGGCAAACTCGGCAACTTAGCCAAATTAATCATTATTGCGCTGCTGCGCTGCTGCACTGTGGCGCAGGTGCGCCGGCGCCCTGCGAGCGAGCGAGACGGAGGAGACTCAACGAACGTTGCTCAAGCATGTATGCGAGTGCGAACGAGAGTGTGCGTGTGTGTGTGTACGTGTTTGTGTGCATGTGCGTGCGTATTAATGATCAGCTTGGGGCGCGTTGCCCGGTGCGAGGCGCGTTTACTCAGCATTTTAATGAGTCGCATTTTTATACCTTTCACCCATTGAAAATGGTATATTGGCTCTGAGCACATGTAACATGCAGGAAGAGGCACAATACGTATAATATATCTATACACGCACTATATATTTAAGTGTGAAAAAAATAGTAATAAAAATAGCTACTAAAAAAATTTCTTAAAGGTCTTTCCAATCAATTTTCGAATTTTAAATGATTATCTTAAATCTGTTAAAAAGAATAAATAATATCGAAATTTGTCCGTCTATATTATACTTTTTATTTATTTTCTAGTCTCTGAACCAAAAATTGTTGTTTAATGTTATGAAAAGATGAAAAGGAGCCCAGGACAAGCTTTGGAAAATGTCTTTTAGGGGTGATACCATTATTTTTTCGGAGCTATATATTATTTATATATACAAATATACATAAAGTTTTAAATGAACTTTATATGCACAAACTCTCCCGCCAAGGTTGATGTCTCTAGCGGTTTTAATAGCTAAAATCTGAGTGTATTCATAATGACAGACCAAATGGCTATTGACTATTTATGCTGATCAAGAATATATATACTTTGTAGGGTCTCCAAATCGCAGCGGATTTGACAATGAACACGAAGTTATTGCCATAGTTACAGTTATCTTTATAACTCTTAAACCATACAGAAGTAGAAACGACTGAGGACTGCGAGCTTGACAGTATTTTAAATGATATCGTAGCTAATGTTGTGGGTGAAAGGTATTTCACAGTCGAGTGCGTTCGATTTTAAACTTCTTTAATTGTTGTCGTTGTTGCTTTTAGCTTTTTGCACTTGACTTTGAACATTTGAATAGCAATAGGTAAATTTGATGGAGTATAGGAGAAGGCGGTGCGAGGGATGGAGGTGAGCAGCGAGGGTTGCCAGAAGATTGTGTAATTAATAGTTGTAGTTGTAGATGTAGTTGTTGCTGGCGCTGTCTTATGCATTTCAATGGGCCGGACAACGCACCTGCTGCCCACTGTGCGCTGACCTTGAGGACGACCCACAGTGGTCCAATGTCAAGCACTCGGCGTCCGGCCGCAATTTCAGCTCACATTTTGTTGGCTTTTGCCCGGCTTTATTTGACTTGCGCTTCAGTTTTGTCGTTTTGCCTGCCACGCCCACCACGGCGAGGGGCGTTGAACAGTGGACAGTGTACTGCGTCTGAGTGGAATTTCTTGTCCGCATAATCAATCGGCGAACTCATCAATCAAGGTTTAACTGCGAGTTAGCAAAAGCTCTGCCAGTCTACCACTCTCTCCCTTCCCTTTCACTCTCTGCCTCTCTCTCTCTATTTCTCGCTCTCTGTGTCTATGCTCTGCTGTAAGTGCACGCGTATGGCGTCTCATTAACATCAAACACATTTGAATGCAGCCTAGAAAGTCAATAGCATACGCACTTGGCAACAGTGTTGACAATTCAGCTTTTTTCCCGCTAGCTTGGCTGTTTCGAAAGTAGCACTGGAGCAAAAAGTGCGAAAAAGTTGTTCTATTTTATTCTATTTTTCATCTTCATTCAATAATTTTTTCTTTTTAAGTTTTGGTAATAAATCAACCTGGCTTGTATGTATTTGGAATTCACCGCAGTTGTAATTACCCAGCGGCAGTAATTTAAATTTGCAGTTATCATCAATGCTTTGCGAGTGACTAATTATTGGTCTGAATATCCCAATTACATTCGTGTATTATGTGAGCCATAAAAGCTTCAGTGATAAACATTCTCGATAATTTGAACACTAGAAAATTCAGCTTCTCAGTCATTTTGGCACTGAAATGCTTTCGTTATATTTCCTAATAATTGTGATGAAACAATTTCCACCCATAAAGTGTGGGCAAAATGCTTATTAATTTTGACACCTTGCGGACAAAATGAAAAATACATTAACTATATTTATTCGATAAATTTTGCTTTTTAAGTAATACCATCAGGTTTTTGACATGTTAAAGTTGAATAAGTCGCACTTAGTCTGGCCATAAATTGTACGGATTATCTCATTCAAGCAATCAAATTTAGTTATTAGTTCGACGATTAGAATTTTATTCTATATACACTGCTGCATATCAAAGACGTGTTAGTGATATTATAATGCTTTTCTCCATGGTAAATCTAGCTCATATCTCTTCATTTCAAAATATCAGATTTCCTCAGAAGAAGGTTCAGTACTAGCGTCAGGCTGAACAAGGATTGTTGATATGATATAAATTATCAATATAGTATATTGATATTTTGTAGAATAATTATGTATTTATATCTGATGTATTTTTTTGCTCAATATCGAAAATAAGATACTTTTATTTGATATTTACTGATATATTGGTTGTTCTATATGGTGCCATGGATACATCTCTATGGAAGTTTACTCGTTCAGCAAGGTTTAATTTGAGTTGAGTTATTTTTATGAGAAAAAAAATATTAAAATTTGGAATGTATCGATATTTTAAAATGATATTTAAA
Source organism: Zaprionus bogoriensis (assembly GCA_035046045.1). Lineage (NCBI taxonomy): Eukaryota > Metazoa > Arthropoda > Insecta > Diptera > Drosophilidae > Zaprionus > Zaprionus bogoriensis. The sequence continues at coordinate 407,401 of JAWNOI010000174.1, forward strand.
ATATAATTTTCTTTCAATGAGAAATTATCATCGATACGATGCTTACAATATATTCGGCAGCCTTAAGCTAGCTAAGCAATATATCAATATATCGATATGTTTGAAGAAATATGATATCTTTAAATCAGAATATTGTTTTTATCAAATATCGAAAATACTTTATTTGTATATGATAAATAATTTTATATATCGTTGATCATTATGTTAAGAAAATTTTAAAAATAATTAATATTAACTTCTATTACAGTAAGTCAATTTTATGTTCCACTACTTTCTTTCATTAAAATTAAAACTTTATGCAGCTTACTCGTTTTTTTAGTAAGTTATCAGTTGGGTTTAATTTTAGTTGCAGTCATCTAACAGCAGATAATGCATTTTTTATGGGAATTAAAAATATCGTTATTTTAAAGTGATATTTTAAATATTCTAATTATCTTTCAAAACAGAAATCACCATTTATACGATATTTTAAAAAAATTCGAAAACCCTAGGTTAAACCTAAACACTCTGTTTTTGTAAGTTGAGCTTGAGTTGTTTTTATATTGACTGAATTAAATATTTATTATTTTCAATTTTGCGAAATTTTATTAACAACAAAGATTTTTTTTCTTAGCTTTATTTTTTGGCTGTTTGGACTGCATCAAATAGTTGGCAGCACTGCATAGCAATCAGTTACATTTGGCTGTCTCGCTCTCACCGGCTGCTCTTCCCTCTCACTCCATACGCTGCTCTCTTTTATCTTAAGCCGCTGCGGCTGAACGCGCGTGGAACGGCAAAAGTTTCAATTAAAACTCAAGAACGACAACGTCGACGGCGACGTCGACGTCGCTGCGACGCAGTGCGTCATGCTACGCTTGCCAGAGTTATTAAAAGCAGCAACAACAACAGCAACAACAACATTCACAGACAAACAACAAGTCAACAAGCCAAAGAAGCGTTGAAGAGTAAACACAACAACAACAACAACAACACAAGACCAAGAGCAAAAGCTGCCTGCACAGGGGCGGGGGTGGCAAGGCGACAGAGAGAGTGAGGGACGGGGAGGAGGGGGAGAGGGAGAGGGAGCACGACAGTGAGAAACTTTGAGCCAGCACCAAAACTCATCAGCAAATCACGTTAATCAGTCAGAGCGCCAAGTTCTTAGGCCGTAGCCCCCTCCTCCACGCGCTGCCTCACTCTTTAAACTTGGCAAGGGGAGGCAGGGGGAAGCAGGCGGCAGTTCGCTCGGATTTTGGGGCCAAAGTCTGCTACGGCGGCGGCGGTTGCAACGGTAATAAAGTGCAGCCAGGCGCGGCAAGCGCAGCGATCTTGAAAGCCAAGGCGAGCAGAAAGAGACAATGAATAAGAGAGAGAAAGAGAGATACGGAGAGAAAGAGAGATCGAGGCAGAGGCAACTGTATAAATGGACTTGACTTTGACTTTTCAGTTGGACTCCCCGAAGTCGAAGCCGACGGCTTTTGCTTTCGTTGTCTGCGGCGTATGGAAATGAAAGAAAGCGGACAGAGCGGCAGAAGAACAGCAAGGGAAGAACACGCGAAAACCGTCAGACGGATAGACACATAGAGATGCGATCTATTTAGAAATTATCGCTGTAGCCGCTAGAAAGCTTGTTGAACATTTGTTCTTGTGGGTCACTCGAAAGCTCCATCAAATAAACCACAAGTCTTGAGAGATTTGTGTAGATTTATAATATGCCTATAGCAATTCACAAAAATACACTGATGCCTCTTGTTCTGACTGGAACGGTACTTACATATATTCTTAGAGCTTCGATAGCAGCTTTAAGCTTATATCGAAACAAGATTTATAAGATTTTTAAGAAGATACAAATAATTGACTCTTGAGTTTTTATATATGCAACAAAGTTGATGAAAGCTTCTAAGGTAATCATAGACAAAACATAATTTTCTTAAAGCTTTTTTGTAATAAAATAAAATGTTTGCTTAGATTAAATATTAATACGTGGGTCGTTCAATATGTCTTTAGAAAAAATGAATAATAATAATAAATATAAAAACACAGTTTTTTGCAGAAATTTTTTTTTATTTTTCAACATAGTCCCCTTTTAGCTCTACACACTTTGCCAATCATTTTTCCAACATTTTTATCCCGTCCAAAAAATAGGATTTCGGATTTCTTCACTTTTCTAAGGACTTATTGAATGACCCTCGTAGTAATAAAAGCTTTATCTGAAATATTATTATTTATTTAAGTACTACTTTCACTTTTAATAGGACCTTTCGCAGCGTAGCTGCAAGTCAAAAACTTTTCCAGTAAAGCACATTAAAGCTTTGACGCAAGTTCTGTTTTGTGTCAAAGCCCTGCACATCACCTTACATGACTCTGCAGGGTATTTGAAAGCTTATTAAAGCTTCTGCTTAAATTATCATAGAGTAAAAGTAGAATCCATGCTTTGAGCAGCAGTCCAACTTTCCAACCTTTCCTAATCTACAGGGTATCTACCAGGAGAGCACTTAGCGAGCAACGCCCACTTATCCATACATTTATTATGGACTCTATGCTGGCTCTTGGCCAACTGAACATTGGCGAACCTTGTTCCTGCCTGTTGGTGGAATCGATGGTGCCGTCGATGCACCTTTTTGCTGCTACCCGCCCCTCCCCCGCCTAGATAAATGCTTCATCCTTAATCCCCGCTGACTCCACGCTCGCGTTGACAGCTATAATTACTTTAATGATGATTTCAGTCCCCGTTCGACAGGCGTCTGGATGGGGAGAGTGGGTGGCGGGGCTTTGGCTTTTGTTTGTGCGCGTTTAAAATGCAATTATATATGCATTTAATAACACTCATTGCATACTTCGCAGCGGAACGCAGGCGACTCGAGCGCAGGCCCGAGCGGGGCTCACTTATCGAGCCGCTGCAGCTACTGGAGATTAATTAAATTGAAATGCGAGCGGAAAATCGAATTTAAGCGGCGCACTCGGCGTATGCGCAATGTCTCTTGCATTATCCTCAATGCGTGTGCGTGTCAGTCTGCGTCTGTGTGTGTGTATGTGTGTGTGTGTGTCGGACATACAATTAAATATACGTTTATCCGGCAAATTAATCCATTAATGAAACTAACTAACGGCAATTTGCAGGCTCCAACGTGGGTACCGCGGGTAGAAGCAGAAGCAGCAGCAGAAGCAAAAGCCAATCGATAGTTCGGCGATTAAGAGCATTCGGAACATTAAATTCTATATATATACTGTTGTATACCATAGATAAGTAACAATACAATACGGGTATCATGCCACTGCAGCTTTACATTTAGCTTCAGCTGACTGAGCTTGAGTGGAGAAAATTAAATAATTTAATTAATTATTAATAGCTTATATTTTTGATAGGCAGTTTAATCGGCAAATTGCGAATTAAATATAGCATAAAAAATAAATAAATTAGTATAACATAATTATGCATTTTGGGTGTTCGATAAAGTATTTTCTTGTTTCGTCGAAAGGTGTTGTTGGAGTCGTCTATCTCCAGTGCTGCCCATTACATTGTGTGGCACCATATAGTTTTGGAAATGTCGCCTTTCGAGCTTCAATAAACAAAATATAAAAATTAAATTCGAAGAGGTTTAAATAAAGCTAATAATAAATAATAAGTTAATTAGTATGCATATGTAATAGATAATACCATCCTGCATGAATGTATTCATTTTCCATAGTACTGTACAGGTATAATCTGTACTCAAAATATGCTGTACTCATTAGTTACTAAACAGTATATTCATTATGCTAGTTAAATACTGAACAGTATGTTTACTGTTCTCACTGAAAGTGAATGACAGTAAAAGCTGTACCCATTCCGATTGGGTGTACCAGTATTCTGTATTCGAGAATGTTGTACAGTAGAAACATTTATGAGTATGCCTTTTGTATGTTGTCATGTTTATGTGTGTACATGTTTTTTTTTTATTTTTTTTCTCTATTTTTTATTAACATTCCATCTAATTAAAGATAATAAGTAAATGCTATGATGAAGAGAGTGACTGAAAATTTTTTTTAATTACGGGAATATTTACATCTACCACTCCTTGGCTGGTCTAACTGTACAGGTGACTTCAGTTATTTCCCTGTACTCATAATATACTGTACTCATAAGAAACTGTACAACAAAAAAGTTCGATAGTATTTACTTACAGAATAAGCTCCTTGAAGCCTCAGTCTGAGAGTAGAGTGTGAGATAACTTAAGGGTGTTCATCTAGGCACAATGCTATCATAATCGGTAAAGATTTATATACGCGCAATACATTTACTGAGAGATGATAAGCTCGTAGGGTACTCAGAAAACATGCAAAGAAGTCTGTCAGAGCTTTGACTGACAGTACAGAACCACATTCCCCGCTCTTAATTGCCCTACAGGGTATGCAGTGAAGATCAAAATTCAATTATTGCACTCGAGCAGCCTCGTAAAGCCATTGTTAAGCCTGCCTTCCGGTTGCAGCCCACCCCCACCAGCCTTCTGTGAAACGACCTTGGCCGGGGCCAATCGAGCCGTGTGCCACGCCCTGCGTTATGCCTACAATTATTCAATTAAAAAGTGCATGGCGCGCAATTAATATAATTTTCGAGCAGCGAAAGCAAAGCTAAAAGTTTTTCGGTCTGCTGACTCCGATGTGTGGGGTTAGGGCAGAGGGCAGCGTGTAGAGTGGGAGGGGAAGGTGTGTGTGTGTGTGTGTGGGCGGGGGGGTGGTGGCAATAGGCGTGGTGCATTGAGGCGGCCTGACAACGATGTTGGCAGCTGCACGGAAAACTTGCGAAAGTTTTTAAGTGACTTCTAATAGCGAATTATGATGCCGTTGCAGGCGGAGGGAGACTTTGATGAGGGGGCGTGGCAGCAGCAGCAGCAGCAGCTGGGTGTGGGTGGTGTGTGCTGTGTGTGTGTGTGTGTGTGTGTGTGTATGTGCTTCCGCTAAAAGGAAGGCAGCCAATTTTCAATGCAATGGCTGCGGTTCCTGTGCACGCCAGGGAGGGGCGGCCACTGAAGTGGAGGCGTGGCTGCTGGCAGAGCAAAAAGTTCACGCTTAAAACTTGGACGATAACTTCATTGCAGCGCACACCAAGTGACACACACACGCACACACACACTCACGCGCAGTGTGAGCCTAGCCAGATAGCAGCGGATAGAGGGGCAGAGGGGATGGATAGAGGGGGGCGTGGCGTGCGAGTGTGAGGCTTGCATAAACAGAGCGCACTTTTAACAAAGTTAGTTAGTTTCTTCCTTCCGCTTGCGGGTCATGTGCGTGTGTGTGTGTGTGTGTGTGTGTGTGTGTGTGATTCTGCCTATGCATGTGTGTGCGTGCGCTGCAGGTTGTGTGTGTGTCTGTGTGTGTGCCCACTGATATAATGACAAAGTGCACTTTGACATTATCATCGTCAGCGCATGTCGCCGTCGCTGTCATCGCGCAAGCTGCAGGCAGCAGGCAGCAGGCAGTCCCAAAAAACTCTGCCAAGCCACGCCCCCTTGACAAGCGCCCCACGCGCAGCTGGCAGTGCCAAGAAGTTGCAGGTTTTAATGAATTATGCGTACATTGATAATAATTTCTTGGTTAGTTTTGCCCGCGACTTGTGCGTTGCAGTGCAGCAGCAGCGTAGGCAGCGCCTGCCACGCCCACACATACACATGCACACAGACAGCAAACGCCCACCCGCACAACACAACAACAATCTGCCGGAACATAAAAGTTTTTGCACTTTTAATAAGGCCACGTTTATGATGTTGAAACGAGAAGGTTGCCCCACTGTCTTCAGGCTTTCCTCTTCTTTCTCTTCTTGCTCTTCCCTCTTCCCTTTCTTTCTTTACACTTCTCCCGCTTTCCCTCCGCTGCCCTGTCTTCACATGGCGACGACAAATGTCAAAAAGTCATCAGCCGGCTAAAAAGTTTCGCCTGGCGGCCAAAAACGCGAAGATTGTTGCCAAAGTAGAAAGGGACAGAGGAGAGAAAGAGATAGAAAGAGAGAAAGAGAGAGAACGAGAGCGAGATGGAACGTTAATTAAGAGCCAACAAATATTGCAAAATACATTCAATTTATCCATTTTTACTAAATATATTATTATTGGTACCATTGGTATACCCCATATAATGCCTAAGCAGGGATATATCATATAGTATATGTCGAATAGAAGAGTATGTAACCGGCAAAGCGATAAAACTGCTCTATATTCGATATTCTTGAACTGAATAGAGCTATGCTAGCTTGTCTGCCTTCCCTAGTTTACCTTTCTTTTCTCTTCTTCCAAATTTAGGAGTCGCACTCGCCAACTGCTTGAGAATTATATCCTTATATTATTTTAAGCATATCTTATCTAATAATAAGATAAAAGCAAAGTCTATGTAAGCACAAATAAATAAGATAATAAAGTGAAAAAGGGAAAAGATGATAAACAAAGAAAAATATAGAAAGAAAGTAAAACTGATAAAAAATAAATATAGAAGGAAAAGAAAGAAGGATAAGTAAGCAGATATCTGTATAGATGGAAAAAAAAAATACGAATAGATACATGTATTGATATTTGGATCAATAGAGTGATGGCAAAATAGGTTGATTGATACAAGATAACAGATAGATAATGATAAAGGCAGATAGTCAAAGAGGCAAATAGATAAATGTATAAATTATTTTAGATAAGTATATAAATGAATAGATAAATATGGTAGATAAGAAACTTATTGATAGAAATAAAATGAAACAATGAAACAAGGATGTAGAAATTCGATAAATAAATTAATAGAAAAATGCGTACAATTTATATACAAATTAGATTATATATGTACAAATTACATAGATGAATTGAAAGATAAATTTTTCTGTATTAGATTAGATATTTGGAAAAATATTTATAAGTAAACATATCTGAAAAATAAAAAGATAAATAAATATAATATATCAATATAAACAGATAGATAAAGGCAGTAAGTGTTTTAATGACTCAAAGGATATACAGAAATCGCCACACATAGATAGGTGTATTGCAATATACATAACTAAAAACTAATTGTTTAAAGATATAAACGTAGGTATACCACAGTTATTGAAACAGACCCAAGTACAGGAACGAGGGCGAACACCTTGCAGGTGACTAATGACCGATGGCCTTTTAATGGGGCCTAATCGCCGCCCTAATTGCTCCATTCCGCCTAGATGACGCCACCCCCATCCCCAAGAACGCACTGCCGACGGGCAGGCGATAAAAATCAGATACTCGCAAGGCGTAGGCGTGCCGGGGAGCGATGGGGGAATGGGGTGAGTAAGGTCGGTACACGCACACACGTCTCGGACTTAAACAGGGCAACTAGTCGAGTTTAGCTTTATCTTTATGAATATCGCGACACTTTACGGGGGGCGCCAAACGGCTGCGGCGATAACGAAAGACGTGTCAGCCGGTCAAAGCGGCGGCTGAGCCACAGACTGATACACAGGCAGAGAGACTCAGAGGAAAAAAAAAAAGAGACAAGGCGAGAGACGACGTCACGTAGCTGATGCAAATGTCAGATAGACGCACTCGAGTAGACGTCGAGTTGCGCATCGCACCGCAACGAGTGAAGTCGCTCCACATCCGTGATATATGTTCTAACTGATCTGTCTCGGAACTGGGTCGTTCACTTGTCTCTCGCGCTCTTTGTTCTGCAGACACTTGTGGAATGCATTATGATGCCAGACATCATGATAAGCCGCCGATGCTACGCGAGCGCGTTAAGTTGGCTGCGCCTGCGCCCTAAAAGCTATAAGTTATTTTCGTCTAACGATAGATCAAAGTGATGTACGATTCTCAGATATTCAAATGCATATAATATATTTTCGGATAAATGTTTTTAGTATAAGAATATAATATATATAAATATAATATAAAAATATAATATACAATATTATAATCGTAAAAAATAAAAATATATATATTACTGTATATTAATTATATATACCACAGTTACAAGTGCATATATGGGTATATCACTTCCAGTCTCATGTTCTCTTTGCCAAATGCGCACAGCGCGCAGTTGACCATTTGTCAAAGTCGTAAAAGTGTCAAAATGGATTTTGCGTTTTGTGCTTGTGCTTTTTGCTATCTGTCTCTGTCTCTCCCTCGGTCTCTCTCTCAGTCTCTCTCTTTCTCTAGCCGTTTACCGTTAACATTTGTTCTTGTTCAGGCCCGACTTTCTCGACTCGGCAAGCAGCTAATTGATTCTTTGTGCTCGATTTGACAACTTAAGACTGATTGATACACCATTAGCTGGCCGAATGTGTTCTGCGCACATGTTTGCCAGATCGATTAGGCAGATAATGTGTTCGTTATGCGTAGAAGCGCTCCAGATACCCTGTAAGATGCACAGCTGTAAGCGGAAGTCGAGCTCCGTGCGGCCTCATACTGGAGAACTAAAACGGCAGCTAGACCAGAAAACATACGGATAACGCATATATCCGTGCGTACTATATAGCATACTTAACCCAAAAATTCCGTCCACTTGTCTCAGTCTCTAACTCTGTCTAGCACTTGTTCTTTATTATTCTCGCTCTCTCTCTCTCTCTCTCTCTCTCTCTCTATCTCTCTGTCCTTATATTATTTTTATCAATTATTGGGTTTCTCTTGTGGTTCTTTTTACTTTTTCTCGATTCCCAAATATCCCACTCAATGTCTCTAACTGTCTCTCTTTCTTTTCCCTTACAACTTTTGTATGTCTCCTCCCTCCCTCTTTGTCTCTCTCTATTCCTCTTGCTCTTTCTCTCTCTCTTTCTCTCTCTCTTTCTCTCCCTCTCTTTGTCTTTGTCTCTGTTACATTCTATATAGTCCACATTTTTTGCTCATATTTCATTCTGTTGCTCTTTCTCTGAATAAAATCATCCTAGCTTTTATTGTATCTCTCTTTCCCTCTCTCTCTCTCTCTCTCTTCCTCTCTCTCTTTCTCTTTCTGTATATCTATTGCTCACTTTCTCCGTTTCTCTTTCTCTCGCTCACACTTCATTTCTCTTTTCATCATTCTCGCTTTATTTTTCTCTCTTTCTCTTATTTATCTGACTTTTTTTTCAATTTTCTCTCTTTTCGTCTACCTTTGCTTATATCTCTATATATCCTATTTATCTTTCTCTCGCTAAATGCTCTCCTTTTCTACCTTTTCATTCCTACTATGTCTAACTAACTTACGCTTTCTCTCCTGTTGCTCTCATTATCACTCTCTCATTCTTTAGCTAGTTTTTTCTCGGTCTCCCTTTTTTTATTCTCTCTCTTTTTCTCCTGCTCACTCCTTCTCCCTCTTTTATTATCCCTCTCTCTCTCTCTGTCTCGACTTTGTCCCTCTATACGTATGCCTCATTCTCTCCCCACTTCTGTCTCCCTCTTATTTCTCCCCCCTCTCTATTTTTCTCTTTTCTCGCCCTTTGCTTGCAGGGTCCATAGGCTACAGCTGCCGGGTTGCAAGCGCGCAAACCTTGAGTTCTTCGATCCCCGCGCGCAACCTGCAGCAGGCAGTTATGCAACCTGGTTGCAAGGCGCCGCAATGGGCTTGCATAACATGCAACAATATACAACTAACACCAAATATACCGCTTGGCAGCGAAAGAAACAAGACATAACAACAGTTACACATACAAATGCAAACACAAATACAGGTGCAAAGGCAAACACAGAGGCGCAAACACCTCGTGGCCAAGAGACAAACACTTTGACCCAAGCCGATGAGAGGCCCAAACTGAAGCGCAGACCGAGACCCAAAGACAGTAGCCCGACGGCGGGCAGAAGTGCAGTAGCTGACAAGCAGTTGCAGCTGGGGTTTGATGCAACCTGTTTCCTGATTCCAGCAGCGGGTACTTACATGCGCTGTGTATATGGTACTCTGTGCCGCCTGCCCTGTCCCCGGCTCTCTCAATCTCCACTCTTCGGAGTTGCTTCTCTCGAAATGGTATTACTTAATTATAGATATTCGAAGTGCTGCTTTCTGCTGTGCGACAAGAAGATTTGCAAGCTGTCATGGGACACAGTCGGCTCCCCTCCCCCACCCCCACTCGACTGTCTTCAGCCTTCCTACCTATGCACCCTCTCGGATTACATATGCGCAACTCTTTAGGCGAATGCCCCGGGAGACAATAAAAGCGACGTGCGGGAAAAGGGTGATGTCAGCAGGTGTGGGGAGTCGGGGAGCAGTTGGATTTGATCGCTTAGCTGTGGATGCCGCAACGGGAGTGTTAATGGGGAAATTGAAAATCCATTTGCTGATTAATTTCTCACAATGCCAAAGCGTTTGGCCAAAAAAAAAAAAAAAAAAACAAACGAAGCAGGAACGGCAGCGGGAGGAGAAGCTTGAGAGGCGGAGGATGCAGAAGACAAACAAAAACTCGCATTTACGTAAATGAACTTTTTGCTGTTGCTGTGCTGCCAGCAGAAGTAAAAGTTTCAGTTGACAAAAATGTTTTCGAATTCGTTGCCAGTTTTTCCAGCTTATCCCATTCGCCCTGCTCGACTGCGACCCCAACTCCAGCAGTTTACATGGGAAAATGTTATGGCAACTGCAATCGAGTGCAGCAGAAACATATTTCGCATAGTTTGCCTCGGGGCTTCGTTGACCCCTCAGTCCCCTGCCCCTGCCCCTGCCCCTGCCCCTCCTTACTCACCCGTTCTCTGAGCCGTGCTTTATGCTTGCTGATTCTATTCCATTGGGCTAAGCACCTTGCCGACAGCCTGAGAACACCGAAATGCCTCTGAGTGCTGTCAAGCTTAAGCTCGGCTTGAGGCTCCTTACTCTATGGAAAGGTTGCTGCAGTGTTGCGAAATTTCAAGTGAAGATGCCTGCGGATGTGTCTCTGGGCTGAAGCACTCAAATCGCTTTGAATTTCCTTCGAAATCAACTTAAGTCGGGCAGGCATTGTTGGAGAGTAAGAGATCTGCAAGGCTTCTGACAAGAATTGACCAATTATGCCGCATCCGATATAGCAATTCGAATTTTCTCCTCTGTTTCTCTCTCTCTCTTTGTGTCACCCTCTCTCTCAGTTTGCAGATAAAATGTGAGTGTCTGTCTCTCTTGCTTGAGTCACGCATGAAGTGAAGTCGGGCAGATACTGTTTGAGCGGGTGTCTAAAGGGTTATAAATATGTTCCGTATGTGGAGTTTTATAGTTAAATATAGGATATACGAGGTTTGTCCGAAAAGTAGATCAGTGCAATTACAATAAACTAATGATTTATACCCAGTCATGATTTTAGTAAGCACATCATATTATTACTAATCATTTCTAAATCATCCCGAGCGATTTCTACAGGACCGCTTTTTATCCGTCGTTTTTGTCGTCGATGGTCGGCCAGAACGAGGATCACTGTCAACAGATGTGCGGACACAGTATTTTAAACAAACTATAAAATAACTTCACATATTATATTGAATAAATCTCTTTTTCCGATCTCACTCTCCCTATCTCCTTCTCCTATTGTCTTAAGATATTTCTCTTTCTCAGTCTATTATGTTACAGTCTGTCTGTCATTATCACACTCTCTTTCTCTCTCCTGCACTATCTCTCAATTTCTCTCTCTTACTCTCTTTCTCTATCTCGCACTCTCTCAATTTCTCTTTATCTCTCACTCTCTCTCTGCCTCCCTTTCACTTTCTCTCACCTTCCCCCTCACTCTCTCTTCCTCTCAGTCTCAGTCTCTCATTCCCCCTCTCTCTCTCTCTCTCTCTCTCTCTCTCTCACTTATACTCTCCCTTTCTCTTTATTTGTTCATCCTCTCTCTCTCTCTCTCCCCATATATATTTCCCTCATTCTTTCTTTCTCTCTCTATCTCTTTCTCCCATATCTGTCTCTCCCGAACTCTCACTCCATATTTCTCATCATCTCTCTGTATTTACCTTTTCATTATTTATATATTCTTCCATATTTTTCTCTTTCTATGATCTCTCTCCATCCATTCTTTCTTGTCTTAAGCTTTTTTTCAACCATCATCGTTAACTTCAAAGTCTCTCATTCTGTCCCTCCATTTTTCTATAATTTTCTATCTTCTCTTTTATTATTCCTCGGTTCTTTTCTCTCATACGTTCGTATGGTTCTGTCCTTGGCTAAGTGAAAAGCTCTCCTGGTCGTGCTTCTCCTGCTTCACCTCCTCCCAATCCTCCATCTAACACCGACTTTCTCGCCTGCCTAATCAAGTGTCCAAATCAGAGCTGGCTGCGAGGGACTCTCTAACTCCCAGCCTGACATGACTTGGACTAGCACTGACTCCCGCTCGGACTTCAGCTCTGACTAGGAGCCTGGGCTTGGCGAGGAGCTGACGCACATGCATTATTCAGGAGACAGCGTTGTGTCTGTGTTGCCGAAACAGGACACGCATGATTTGAATTGTCTGCGAAAGTTTCGCATCTCGGGCCTCAACTCCGCTTTGCACCTTATGTGACAGCTATGCGCAGACTTTTCGCAACTTGAACGAGCCAAAAAGCAAAAAGAAAGCAAAAAATCACGTATAACGAAAAATGAAATAAAATGAAGTCGGGAAAAACATACAGGCGCATGCATAAGTATACGTACAGCCGCGCCACTCACATACACGAGCATACATATATTCATGTATATTGAACACACACACACACACATATATATATCCATTCTCGTCCTGTTCTATGTATGCAAAATGCAAAAGTTTAGCCAGTAAATCTTTGCAAGTGGCACATAAACTTTGCCAAAGAAACTTTTTTACTCTCTGCCATTGCAGAAATCTAGAAAAAATGATACAGTGCCAAAGAAAAAGTAAACCAAAAAAACCGAAGAAAACGCCTGGAAAAAATAAAAATAACAGACTAAACCGAAAAGTATCAGAAGAACTTGCAAGAAGCGCCAAATGCCGTTGAATTTACTTCTCGCCTGCAAAAAAAGAAAAGCCCATAAATATTGGCCTCGTAATTAGAAATTGGGATGGATTATCAGGACGATAGGAACATTTTTTTTTACCTAAACTAAAAATCGCTTTTACCGTGACTATAACTAAGTTGACCTTTAAGAACAGAAACTGTTGCTCCTCTGCAGATAGAACTAGCTTTGAGTAAGACCTATAATTACTAAAATATATATAATACAGTATAAATATATATATATATATATATATATATCTATATATATAAAAGAAAGTCGTGTTAGTTACACCACTTATAACTCAAGAACGGCAGAACAGATTTGGCTGAAAATTGGTAGGGAGGTAGCTTAGAGCCAGGAGACGGACATAGGATACTTTTTATCCCGTTCGACAACGTTCCTCTGTGACTTGACATGAAACGTCAGTCACTATAAAACGTGGTATAACAAAAAAGAATCAGACTTGGAATAACAAAACGCAAATGACAGCTATGTAATTGACGTGAAATGACAGCTATGTAATGACGTATGGATGACAATTTGATATTTGTAAGAAATCAATATTAAAACTATTTCTATTAAATAAATAATTAACAAGTGGATTGAAGTGAAGTGAAGTTTAATTAATAATGCCGCGACCAAGACGATCGAATCTTTTCCGACAAAGCCGTAATGCAAGAAGAATACAAAATACTGCAAATGAAAGGACTGAAGAAGAACAAGAAATTGCACGTGAACAGCGCAGCAATAGTATGGCTCGACTTCGTGCTTCTCAATCACGAGAGCAAAGTGAAGCAGCCCGTGAAACAGCTCGGTTGGCAATGCAGAATCGTCGAGCGAACAACAGAAGTCAACAAATAGATAATTTGCGACGCAGAACAAGATATTTAGCTGATTTGAATCGAGCTGCGTTTCGATACGATTGCAGCAATGATTACAGCTTGCATCCTAGCGTTTGCATTGGGCAAATGGACGTTGTTTGCGAGTATTGTGGTGCTGAAGATTTCTCGGAGCAATTGCTGACTATTGGTAATGGTCAAGTACCTGTCGATGAATCGAGCGGATTAATATCATTTCCAAATAATTTCTGTAATTTTGTCTCATCAAAAGACGAACTTATCAACAATGTATTTCCAAATATTATTTCTAACTACAAAAATAATGAATGGTTGAGTGAGCGAGCAATTTTAGCGGCTAAGAATAAAGATGTAGATGACCTGAACTACATAATTCAAAATAAGATCATTGGAACAATGCATTCATTCAAATCTATTGAGTGCGTCACAAATGAAGATGAAGCCACCAACTATCCAATTGAATTTTTAAACTCTTTGGACGTGCCTGGCTTACCACCGCCTAAAGGTTGGCTCTGTAGTAATCATGCTTCGAAACATAAACCAACCAAAACTGTGCAACGGTACGCGTTTGGTGGTTAGTAAATTGATGAACAATGTCATTTACGCTACGATAATGATAGGAAAATTCAAAGGTGAGGAAGTTCTCATTCCGAGGATCCCGATGATCCCAACCGATATGCCGTTTGAATTTAAAAGACTTCAATTTCCGATACGTCTTGCATTTGCCATGACAATCAACAAATCACAAGGCCAATCCTTAAAAGTTTGTGGTTTAAATCTAGAACATTCATGTTTTTCCCATGGTCAATTATACGTGGCATGCTCACGGGTCGGAAGACCATCTGTGTTGTTTGTTTTTGCGCCTGATAATAAAACAAAAAATGTCGTGTATCACAAGGTGCTTAAGTGAAGAGCAACCTATGTACTAAAATACAGAAATAATAATGAATGATTAATGTAGTTATTTAATTTTATTTTGTATTTTTTCGAATAAAATAAAAAAAAAAAAACTGCTTATTTATTGCCATTAAGGCGGAACAAAGTTCGCCGTGTCACTAGTATATATATATATGTGGAATTGGTATTCCTGGAACATTACCAACAGCAACTACAACAACGACGATTGGTTTGAAGCAACATCAACGACGCCTTAAAGAACAGCAAAGAGCAACGACGACAAGAGTAAGCGATCGACAGTTGAGAAAGAGCCGCGAACGACGAACGACGTGTGTATAAAAGAAGACGTTTAACCCCTAGAACTTAACTACAACTATATACTATTACAACCCTAAACTAAATATTACTTAATAACTACAAATATATTTTAATAAACAACAACTTATAAATAAAAACCCCACATATATATATATATATATATGATATATATATATATATATATAAATATGTAATATAAATATATTACATTTGTAATCTTAACTATCAAGAAAAATACAGTAGCATAAAAACTCAACTTTTATTAACTTGTGCATTTCTATATTCTGGACAATAAAATAATATAATAACGTATATATGCATATGAATGTTATATACTTTCATATGCAGGCGAACTACAAGCACAAACCTGAGTATGTTAGCTCTAACACTTTAGGTATCGGCAGGTATATTAGGTTGCAACTTAGTATTTGCACACGAATCACTAAATTTTAAACGTAAAATTAACCTTTTTGGAGCTTATATTGAAAATAAATTTAATGTTTAAAAACAATTTGAATAGGGCGAAGTAATTATTTGACGTTTCTTCTAACTAACCTAGACACTCTTGCGTTCCACTGGGGTGAAACACTCTTCTTCAGGCCTTAAGAAGACCCGAAATGAAAACAACAAAAACAATCATAGATTTGCCGTGCTTAATCCGTTTCGGACTAACTCATCTCCGGGGCTTTAATCACACTCGAAAAAATCGAGTCGAGTAGACGTCGCAACAGGCGTCGGCCCCATTAAAATCGAGTGGGCAAGTTGGGAAATCGAAGCTCTAAAAAACCATTGGATTTACCCCCCAACCCGCTTTCCACGGCAAAAAAAAAAGAAAAGGAAAACACACATTTCACATTACACACACATACACACACATCATAATTGAGGAGCGCTTCCCGCTGAATGATCTGTCAAATTTGAGCTGCATTGTGAGTCGGTCTAATCAGAGAGAAGACGCTTGAAGGTGCCGACAATTAGTTCGAATGGAGGCGAGTACGAGTACTCACAGTTTCGAATGGGGTACTCGAGTTGCGATGAACCAAATGATGATCGTCTGGCGAGTCTGTTGCAATTGCCGCTCGTCCGCCTATTAAATAACTTCAATTTTCATGCACTTTTCGGGTTGCAGCGCTGGCGGACAGACCGATGGATGGATGGAAAGACTGACGGATGAACCGACTGCCTGATTGACGTTCCGTCTGGCCGCATTGTCATTTGTCCCACTCGTTAAACATTCATTTGTCGAGCTTCGTGGTCGTTGCGCCTGCGCAGGGGTGAAGGGAATGGGGGCTGATGATCTCGAGATCTTAATGACACCCGCAGACCTTGAAGCCGACTTCGACTGCGACTGCGACGGCTAGGCAGATGTGTCGCAAGCCCCGACGTTTTTGGCCCTTTTTCGGCTGAGGCGACGGCACTCGCGGCATTTTGGCCAGAGATTCGAGTTAATTGCAAGCACGTTTGGCCAACGTGTTGCCGGCAATTGCAACTGCAACACTTAATGGGGCAAGTTGCCGCGTTGCAGCAATGCGAAGCGCCTGCAGTAGTCGCAGCAAATGGAAATGCAAATGAATAAAGCACGATCCAAATCGATTGGCGACCACTGGGAAGTGCCTTCCGAAAGACGAAGCAAGCTTAGCTCCAAATTGAAATTCGATTTTCGATTCGATTTATGTATCTATTACAAGTAGATGGAAAAATGTTAAATCATCGGGACTAGAGCTGAAGAAGCATAGATTTTTCGCTTATCCGGTGTGGTAAATCGAAGCCCAAAAACACCGGTAAAGCATCAATGCTTGAACATCGCATATAGTAGAACAAAATATTAACGATAAAATGCAGAATGAAGAGTTGCAAAAACATCGATATTTAGAAAATAAGCAGCTACGATAGCTTTTTCTTATTCGATGTTTGAAAGGTGTAATCGCTAATAAATTTTTACTAAAACCATTGAAGTACCGGATAAAACATCGATAATTCCCCAGCTTTAGCCTGATCGGATTTTCAGAAAGCTTAGAAAAAATGAAGATCTACAGCATCGTGCATAATATAAGTATTTCTACAAACATTTCAGTCATATCAATAAAACATTTTTCGTAAAACCAAGGATTTAGTATTTTATTATCATGTACCATATATAAGCCCAAATATTGTCTTCCAGAAAAATTACTTATTATTCTATAGAATAAATTGTAACTCATAAAGGGGTTCAGAAGGTCATTAAGAGATTTTAAGGTTGAAGGCAGCCAGCCACAATATCCAAAGTGTAATGGTTGAGTATTGATAATAATAATGTAATGGTTGAATACGATTAAAGTTATAGTAAAAAGCAATTTTCAAAAAAAATGAACGCCTGGATGGATTGTTAGTCTGCCAAATACCTTTTTAGTAATTGTGGCAAAATTTCAGACATATCCATGACACAGTTATACTACTTCAACTGATTTCTTAAGTCAATATCATACCGTGTTAAATGAACTGAATGTGAACACGAACTGGTGCAATAAATAAACTTTAAAAATAGTTCAAAATCGAATTCGACTTTCTGGTAGATTACGGGTTAATTGAACATTTTCTAATATGGTTCTATTGGTTCTCTTCCATTATCTTCTGATTTCTTTTTTTCTAAAGACGGCCTCCTATAGAAATAAAATGAAGTATTTTTAATATCATCATAATTATATTAAGTGTTCTATATATGTAATATTTCAGACTTAATGTCTGCTATATCGGCCACTTACAGCTAATAAATGTTTCCAGCTTATGATGCCTAACTTCATAGACTCAAGCTGACATACATATCTAACATCTCTCATTTCGCAGCTATCGATATGCTTAGTAAATAATCGATGTCAAGTGTGTGCATTTCTTTCGCTTTCGCTAGTAAATCGCATTCTCCCTGCCTCGGAATGGATAGCTGCTCGAGCAGGAAGCTGGCGATAATCTGTTGACGGTTTACATTGCAATCAGTTTGCTTGTTGCACGATTATGTCAAGTAAAAGGGTTTGGAAGGAGGACACTTATAGCTTACCTCCCCCCCTCTCCGTCCACACCTTGTTGCTGCTCTCCCAGTGGGACCAGCAAGCAGCGCGCGCTGTGTAAGGCAAGAGAAGTGCATAAATCGCTTTAGCCAAACACGCGCGTTCGCATAATTTTCAATATCGTGCCAATAAAATGTCGTCGAGTGCGAGGGGCCGGGGGAGGACTGCAGGGAGTGTGTGGGCGAGTAGAGAGTTCGGGCGGGGAAGTGCTTGAAATTACATTTAAAATTGAACAGCAGTGGAACGCTG
This sequence comes from Zaprionus bogoriensis, assembly GCA_035046045.1. Classification (NCBI taxonomy): domain Eukaryota; kingdom Metazoa; phylum Arthropoda; class Insecta; order Diptera; family Drosophilidae; genus Zaprionus; species Zaprionus bogoriensis. The sequence continues at coordinate 425,591 of JAWNOI010000174.1, forward strand.
CTCGCACATTTTGCAGCCACTTCCGGCGGCGGCAGCGCGGCTTACATTAGCACCTCGTCTCGCCAAGGTGGAACAGCACTTGCCAGGTGCCCACCAAGGGCTCTGCACATGTGTGTAGGTGGGTGTGTGTGGGAGAGGAGGGGCCGGGATGCTGCAAGATTTATGTGCCATGTGTTTTTATAGCGGAATAAGCTGGCGCTGCTGGAGGCGAGGCAATATGCTAAAAATTTCCCAACGCAATTTTTCATATGCATAAATGCTCGTTCGATAATACACCCACACACACACACACACTCGCACAACAATATATTTATACTATATATTGTAAATACATATATAAGTTTGTAATTTATATACGATCGTGTGCGTGCTCACTGCTTGCCTCCGCCAACATTTTGCGCGTTAGTTTTTTGCTGCCCTTAAAAAGCAATCTAAATTTTTTTCATGTGCCCTTAGCTTGAGGACGCTCCACTGTGAATGGTTCATCGGAGAGAGTTTGCAGCAAGGGTGATGGGGGAATTAATAGAGCTTTTTATTTCCGTGCATCGAGAAACGTACATTGTCGGGTACATTGATTTTATGAGGCGCATACTCCCCGCGGAACAGCTGCAATCCTGGGATTGCATTAAAGTGGATTTGGTTTAATGCGAATTGGTTATAAAAGCAATGAATGTCGACTATTCCTGATAGAAGCTGCACTATATTCAATAAATCAATTAAAACTTTTCCAGTTGAAGGCCTCTTAAGAGAGTTTACTAAACTATTATAAATAAATTATGTAATATTTTGTACTTGACTTGGCAACTGTATTAATTACTGTATTATTAATATACCATACTATACCATACTATACCATACTATACCATACTATACCATACTATACCATACTATACCATACTATACCATAGTATACCATACTATACCATACTATACCATACTATACCATACTATACCATACTATACCATACTATACCATACTATACCATACTATACCCTACTATACCATACTAAACCATATTATACCCTACTATACCATACTAAACCACACACTGCCATACAATACCACTACAGACCTTATATTGTAGTAAAGCCTTTTTGTATTACAAATCCCCAGTTTAAGCCGCGGAAGTTCGGTCAAATTGTGTTTCATCATTTTCGGCTTTCGGCAGGAATATTTGTGCACGGTTCAAATCGATCCGAGAGTCTGCATAAATCGCCGTTAACGCTTGGAAAGTTCTCTATTCCTCTCTGATCGGATCAGTGTCCCTCAGTGGCCGCTGTCAATGCACTGCCGCACAATTCTAATGACAGGCGAGCAACTGGTTGAGAGACAGGAAGACAGACAGCCAGAGAATCAGGCAGAGAATCGAACCAATGGATGGACGGCCGCCCACAACATTCAATCTGAGCCATTCAATGGCAAAAATGAGAATCACCCAAACAATCAGTTGGGTCAGGCGCCCGCTCTGCCCACTCATCGCTTGCTCTGCTCTTTGTGCACTCTTCCTTCTGGCTTCCCCCTGCTGCCCTTGGCCCTCGTTTCGAGTCAAAAGCTGGCAACTTGTCTTGCTTTTTTTGGCCACACTTTTTGCGCAGCAACACATAAACATGGTTGCAATTTATGCGCCGACCCGCCAGTTGTGCAACCGCATTCCCATTCCAGGCGAGTGCCCCGTATCCATCCTCCACTCTCCTGCAGACAGTCTGTTCCCGTTGCCAAGAGTGCTGCTAACAATAAGACTTTAGAAGTGAAGCCAAAAAAATTAAATTTCGAAAAAAATCATGTTTTAGAGTATATTATAAAATTATGTATATTATTATGTATTATTATTATTATTATTATTATTATTATTATTATTATTATTATTATTATTATTATTATTTTTATTATTATTATTATTATTATTATTATTATTATTATTATTATTATTATTATTATTATTATTATTATTATTATTATTATTATTATTATTATTATTATTATTATTGTTCAATCCTATAGAGTACACATGGATTGAACACTGCAGTTGAGATGAACTTTAGAATGCTAAGATTAGTTTCTTGCCGTTGTCAACTCATAAACAATGCACTAGAAATAAGTTTTTGACACCAGCAACGTTTAGAAGGCAATGAACTTTCTGAATCGAATAAATACTTTGTCAAGTAGATGAGTTCAAAAGGTTAAATATAAATCAGTCCAACACTTGAGATAGGCCTGACCAAAGCAGCGTGTAGGAGTCCGCAGCATATGCATATGACAGCAGCTGGACCCACGCGATGCAACATTACACATTGTGACCCTAAATATAAATACACACTTATCGCTTAGGGCGCTCATGTAACCCCCCTTAGCTTAATATAGAGATAAGTTAGAATAAGATTTTGATATAAATAAAGGAGCCGTGAAAGCGGCTCATCAGTCTGTTTTGGAACTCGTGTCGCGTACTTCATTTCTGCCGTTTTCATTTTGGTGACCCCGACGTGATCAGTGAACATTGTGATGTAAAATTAAATTTTATAAACAATTTCGGTACGCGTGTGTTTTAAAAAAAAAAAACCCGTGTGTTTGTTTTTTTTTTAAATATATATAAATAAAATATATTTAAAAAAAAAAAAAAAATTTGCGTGCGTGTTGTGGAAAAATGGAGACAACTATGGAGTTAATAGAAACCCAGAAGGCTCTAGGAGGAGCCCTGGAAATCCTCTACAACACGGCGGCGGCAGAAGCGAGTCGGACAGACTCGGTACAGCTAGGGCTGTACAAGGAGGAGTTGACTGCCATCACTGAGCAGTTCGAGCTCAACGACAAGAGGTTGCTCGAACTCTCAGCAGAGGCAAAAAAGACGCCGTACTTCAAGGAGAAGTACGGCGAGCAGGTACGTGGTTTAATTTATAAAACACATGTACTATTAAGTTCCATTAACCCCTTAGGGAAGGCCGTGAAGCCTGACTCTAAGGGTGATAAACGCACGAAAAATGTGTGTAAAAAATTCTCATATTTGCTGGGTGAATATCGGTCAGCCTTAAATAGAGTTAAGGCTGGACATGAACCCATGAGCGAAGTGAGACAAGCAAAGAAAAACTGTCAGGAAATTTTCATCACGTACATGGATGAGTACGATGATGATGATCTGACAGAAACTTTTTTCTCGCTTAACGAGGCCTATGAGGAACTTGCCTCTAGGTCAAGAAGCGAGAGTCTTCCATTCACTCTGCCTAGAGTCGATATTCCGTCGTTCTCTGGCAAATATGAGGAATGGAAGACTTTCAAAGAGTTGTTCCAACAACTGATAGGATCAACTATGATTCCGGACGCACAAAAAATGTGCGTCCTAAAAACAAAGGTACACGGTGACGCAGCTGCCACCATAGCAAGTTTGGCGCCGACTGACGCAAATTACAAACTTGCATGGTCCGTGTTGGATGCTAAATTCAACAACAAAAGAGCAGTGCTGAGTGTGCACTTGAAAAATTTGGTCGATGCACCCCATGTCGGGGATTCAGCATCGACCATTAAGGCTCTTTTGGACACGATCCAAGAAAATGTCCAGGCTATAAAAGCCATGGGCTTGAAGAATGAAGATATTCTTCAGAGCCTATTTAATTTTCTCTTTCTACGGAAATTAAGTGACCCATTGAGGTCAAAATATGAGAGCGGTCTCAGCAACTCTAGGGAAATTCAGTCGCTAGAGCCGCTGCTCAAATTCCTGGAGCACGAATTTTTCGCTCTAGAAGCGAGTCAAATAAGGCCCAGTAGCAATAATAAACTCCGAAAGGACGAAGCATGCATACTGAAATGCAAAGGTGCTCATCCTTTGGAGAATTGCTATAAATTCAAGGCTTTAAATAGCCAAGACAGATGGGAAACGGTGGTTAAGCATAAGGTATGCGGCCGCTGTTTAGGCAGAGACCACCAATACAAAAATTGTAAAAAGGTGTGTTCTGATTGTAAAATGTCCCATCATGTCTTACTGCATAAGCCTTCTTACAAAAATGCGAAAAATGCCACAGTCAGTAAGTCCAGTAATTTAGATAAAAAAAAGTATATTTTACTGGCCACAGCCATAGTTCAAGTAAAAGATAAGGACGGAAATTGGCATGACTGTCGAGCTCTGCTTGATAGCGGCTCGCAGGTGAATTTTCTTACTGCAGCTATGCAGAAGAAACTGGGCATTAAAGGAAGTAAAATTCAAACTTCCATTGAAGGAATTTCTGGAGGAACAGCACATATAAAAGAGTGCTTAGAAGTTCACATAAGATCCAAAAATTCCAGTTTCAATACACAAATTGAAACGTTAGTAATGAAAAATATTGTCTCTGAGCTACCGGCTCGCCGGTTTGAAATAGGAGAAGTGGCTTCAGACTTAGGCTTAGCTGATCCATCATTTAATATTCCAAAAAGAATAGATATGCTGTTGGGAGTTGAGCAATTCTATGAGACCTTGTTAGAAGGTACAACAACTCTGAATAATGGTCAAATAAGACTAAATAAAACAGAGTTTGGATGGGTAGCCACTGGTCCGTTGGTGATAAAGGAATCACCAGCAGTTTGTGGCACAGTAACCGAAAGGTTAGACAGCTTAGACGAGCAACTTCAGAGATTTTGGCAAGTTGAAGAAGTCAATATAAAGGCTCCGAAATTTACCAAGGAAGAAATCCTATGCGAGGATATCTTTGCGAATAATGTAAGCAAAGGCTCGGATGGGAAGTTCTTAGTTAAATTGCCCTTTAAGTCTAATATGATGCAATTAGGTAGCTCTGAGTCACAAGCCAAACGGAGGTTTTTGACCTTAGAGCGAAAGTTAGAGAAAAATTCGAAGCTGAAAGAACAATATGTTCTATTCTTAAAAGAATATATCGATTTAGGACACATGGTTGAGGTTCAGAGCCCAGAAAAAATAAACAGTAAATGTTATCTCCCTCATCACTGTGTTTTAAAGCCAGATAGTACGACTACGAAATTAAGGGTAGTTTTTGATGCATCTTGTAAGACATCGAATAACTTAGCCCTTAATGACGTGCTCCTTACTGGACCTAAACTGCAAGAGGATCTTTTCAATATACTGCTGAGATTTCGCAAATATAAAATTGCTATCTCTGCGGATATTGAAAAGATGTATAGACAGATTTGGGTACAGAAGGAGCACCAAAAGTTTCAGTTGATTTTCTGGCGATGGGATCGAAATGATCCTCTAAAAACATATGCACTAAAAACAGTGACATATGGCACAGCTGCTGCACCATATTTAGCAGTAAAATGCTTACAACAGGCAGCGGAAGAGATAGAGGATGAAGCTCCTAAAATGGCTAGCATTGTCAAAAACGATTTTTATATGGATGATCTAATGACAGGTGCGAATAGTGTCTCACAAGCACAGGAAATCCAAAAATATATTTCCAGTGAGCTAAGAAAAAGAGGATTCCATTTGCGAAAATGGTGTTCCAACAGCGCACAAGTCTTAGAAAATATTCCAAAAGTCGACAGAGGCATGCGCCTAGAGTTTGATAAGGAGCAGGCAGATAGCATTAAAGCTCTGGGAGTAGCTTGGATGCCAGATATTGACAAGTTTGCAATAAAATGCAATTGGGAATGCAAGCTAAAGCCAACTAAGCGAAATATATTGTCCGATATCTCAAGACTTTTTGATCCATTAGGATTAGTCAACCCAGTTACAGTAACTGCCAAGATTTTAATCCAAGAGCTATGGAAGGAAAAAAAGGATTGGGATGAAGAGATTTCCGGAGATATACTAGAAACATGGGGTAGGTTACGATCTGATCTACCCACACTTAATAAGATAATGGTACCAAGAAGACTAATTGGGGATAATGTGGACCGTATTGAGCTACACGGTTTTTGTGACGCATCCACCAAAGCGTATGGAGCCGTCATATACGTAAAATCGTGTAGTGCAGACGGAAGAACTTTTATTAATATAGCGACCTCAAAATCGAGAGTCGCCCCCACAAAAGTCTTATCTTTGCCTCGCTTAGAACTATGTGCGGCAACATTATTGACTGAATTAATAATAAAGGTGAAGGAAAGCTTAAAAATGGAGTTCGACACCATACAATATTACTCTGACTCCAAGATTGTCCTATGCTGGTTAAAATTTGAACCAGCAACACTTAAAACATTTGTTTGCCATAGGGTAAATTATATTCAAGTCAATTCCGAAGTGTCAAACTGGAATTATGTGGATACAAAACATAATCCAGCTGACATAATATCAAGAGGCGCTTTCCCAAAAGAGCTAGTAGGGAATAAGTTTTGGTTTGAAGGGCCAGACTTTTTACGGCTTAACCTCCCAAGGGCAGCATTAAAGTTTGATGAAACATTTGATGTACCCGAAAGAAAGGGAAATTTAAAGGCATTGGTAAGCAACTCAGCTTCAATGTTCCGGAAAATTGACCACAAAAATAGTTTTGAGTTTCTACAAAATGTTTTAGCCAATGTGCTAAAATTTATAGCTAAATGTAGAAAAATTGACACAACCAATTGGGTGGAATTAAAAAAAAGAGCATTAGTTACTATTGTGAAAATTATTCAAAAAGAACATTTTCACAGTGAATACAAACTCTTGAAAAAAGGAGAATGTTTGCCCGGATCAATAAACATAAAATCATTAGCTCCCATTTTAGATCATAACAATATTATTCGTGTGGGAGGGAGAATTCAGAATGCTCATCTGAGTTTTGACGCGAAACACCCTATTTTATTACCATATAGCGATGAATGGGTATACCTTCTCACTGTGCATTTGCACGGGAAACATTTACATATAGGACCTCAAGGGTTGTTAGCAATAATGCGACAACAATTTTGGCCACTGCGAGGTAAGCAGCTAACGACTCAAGTTGTGAAACGTTGCTACCGATGTTTTAAGGCACAGCCCAGGTCGATTCATCAGATGATGGGTAATCTACCGGAAGATAGGGTAATACAGACCAGACCATTTCTAAATGTAGGAATTGATTTTCTTGGCCCCATAATGGTTCATCATAAAATAAAGGGCAAAAGAATAGATAAAGCTTATGTATGCGTGTTTGTTTGTTTTGCAACTAAAGCTGCACATTTAGAAGTGGTCTCGGATCTGTCAGCAGCCGCGTTCATAGGCGCACTAAAGCGTTTTATAGGTAGACGAAGTTGCCCGAGGAAAATATATAGCGACAATGGCACAAATTTTATTGGGGCAGCAAACTCACTGAAGGAGATTTATGAATGTTTCAAGCAGCAGCAGGGAGACATAGAACAATTTTGTACACAACAACAGATCGAATGGGTGAACATACCAGTTCGATCTCCACATGTAGGAGGATTATGGGAAGCATGTGTTAAATCAGTAAAAAAGCATTTTGATAAGGTGTCAAACGGTGTAATGACGTTCGAAGAACTCACTACGTTAATGACACAAATTGGAGCTATTTTGAATTCTAGACCTTTAACACCGTTGTCCGACAATCCGAATGATTTGCAAGTGTTAACACCTGCCCATTTTATCTTAGGAGAAGCTATGTCAACGATAGTTGACGCAGATAATAATAAAAGTTATAAGGGGTTCCGGGACCACTGGAAGGCAGTCCAAGCAAATTCGGAAGAATTTTGGAAGCGATGGTCCGTGGAATACTTGTCCGAGTTACAAAAAAGGTACAAATGGGCAAATCCAAAAATGAACATCGAACCTGGCACCCTAGTTCTCTTAAAAGATGATAATTTGGTTCAAACCAATTGGAGGAGGGGCAGGGTGACAAAGTCCATCATAGGAAAGGATGGACTTTGTCGAATGGTAGAAGTAAGGACAAGCAATGGAGTGGTTATGAGATCCACACACAATGTTTGTCCTTTTCCTACGGAAGAAAATGAGAAAAACATTTCAAATAAAAACAATAATCGAAACGAGATACCACATAAGGTATCCGCAAGTAGACAAACAAATCCAAGAAAGGTTAAGAATAAAAATTTAATACTTTGTATCTTAGCATTTCTAAGTATTTTTAAGAACACAAATTGTCAAAATGTAACACAAATCAGAGATAAGGCAGGGATATTTTACGAAGATCAGGGAATTGTCGGCCTGTCAAGAACATCGTGGGACATAATTATACATGCGGACATGGAGGACTATGACGCGTTCAAATACCGAGTGGACGAAGCGTTGGCAGCGACACAGGACATTGGCGAAACACTGAAAAACGATGCACAAGTGAAGTCAATGATATCGACATTGGACAGCAAAGCAAAGAGGCTGTTACAACATGACGATATCATTAAACACATAAGGACACCGGGCAAGCAGCGTCTACCAAGGGCGCCGTTGCAGATACTTGGGTCCATCTATAGTGCGGTCTTCGGTCTAATGGATGAAGAGCAGGCCGAAGAGTTAATGCGGAGGGTGGACCAAGGCAGGGAAAATGAAGGATACCTTCTGGACCTACTGCGCAACCGGTCCTCCGTACTAGACACTACTCTGGAGGTGCTCGACAAGCAGAACAAGGCAATCTGGGGAAATTTCCAGAGGATAGACGACAACATATTGAAAATCAAAGACGCCACGGACAGAGTAGGCGATGAGCAATTGTTTCTACAAGCTTTCGAAACGCTGAATCAGGCTATGGATGCCTTCGAACATCTCCAGCAGGGCATCATCAACCTGATGTGGAACAAGAAGGGAAATTTCCTGGACAGCCTATTACCCGTTACCCAGTTCCAGAAGCACATTCAGGAGATTACGCTCAACATGCCATCTGGACTACAGCTACCTACTTTGGATCCATTAGAGCTTGGAAGGACTGCTAAAGTGAAGGCCCGGACAACAAAGTCAGCCATTCTGTTCCACGTAAAGATTCCGCTGATCAGCCAAAACATTTTGCGAGCATATCAAGTATATCAGCTGCCTGTGGTACACAGTGGGCGCTTCGTCAGCATAAATCCCGTGTATAAATATATACTAGTGGATGAAGCGAGGACTGTTTATTATGGCATGTCTGAAGACAATTGGGAGCACTGCCAGAAGATGGAGGAACTAACCATTTGCGAGCAGCGTCACCCTCTCTTCAATTGTAACAAGGCGACCAAGTGTGAAGTCCTTCTACTTGCGAAAAGGTCACCCATTATCGAAGAATGCTATGTAAACGTAATGATGCCTGAGACAACCTGGCACCAACTACATCAACCGAACTCTTGGTTATTCTCCGCCTCAACCAAAATAATTGCGGATGTGTTCTGTGCAGACAAAACAAGCACATTGGAACTCACTGGCGTAGGAATACTGCAGCTTCAGGCCGGATGTTACCTGCATTCTGAGCATGTCAGTCTATGGGCTTTCGAGGACCGGACGTCAGATGTATCATTTTGGATACCAAGGATAAACCTAACGGACCAGCTTCCAGCGATGAACCATATCGAGGTAAAAGGAGGTATCCAGGCATTCAAGATTCCAGAGCTTCCCCGCCAAGGTCGGATTATGGGTTTTCCGGTCGAACTGGAGTGGCACCATGCAGCTCACTATTCTCTTAGCATCACAGCAATGATCTTGATCGCTGGGGTCGTCGTGGGACTTATCATCCTCATCCAGCGAGTATGCCGCATGCCGTCACAATTCTTGCCAGCCACAATTGCCCTGCCCCGCATAGCTTAGAATAATGATATACAATTTAAGATATTTAGAAGAAATGTCATTTTATAAGTAACGGTCGTTTAGCAGGGCCAGATATATTAAGACATAAGAAATATATGACTTATGTAAACAACGGCCATCTAGCAGGGCCAGAAAACAAGACATAAAGAATGTATTTTTTTGAAAGGTACACCTTTCAACAGGGCCAGGATGTTCAATCCTATAGAGTACACATGGATTGAACACTGCAGTTGAGATGAAGTTTAGAATGCTAAGATTAGTTTCTTGCCGTTGTCAACTCATAAACAATGCACTAGAAATAAGTTTTTGACACCAGCAACGTTTAGAAGGCAATGAACTTTCTGAATCGAATAAATACTTTGTCAAGTAGATGAGTTCAAAAGGTTAAATATAAATCAGTCCAACACTTGAGATAGGCCTGACCAAAGCAGCGTGTAGGAGTCCGCAGCATATGCATATGACAGCAGCTGGACCCACGCGATGCAACATTACACATTGTGACCCTAAATATAAATACACACTTATCGCTTAGGGCGCTCATGTAACCCCCCTTAGCTTAATATAGAGATAAGTTAGAATAAGATTTTGATATAAATAAAGGAGCCGTGAAAGCGGCTCATCAGTCTGTTTTGGAACTCGTGTCGCGTACTTCATTTCTGCCGTTTTCAATTATTATTATTATTATTATTATTATTATTATTATTATTATTATTATTATTATTAGTATTATTATTATTATTAATATTAATATTATTCTTTTTATTATAAATATTGTTATTAATATTACTATTATTATGATATTATTATTATTATAAATATTATTATTATTATTACTTTTATTATTATTATTGTTATTAATATTAACAGCCTCCTGCCTGTTACACAGACTCGCATATAACTACCATTTCCATGCAATTTCAATGGGTCAAAGGTACAAAATCGGCATAGACAGCAAGGGATAAATATAGAAGCCAAGTTTCACGCCGTAGTTGAACCATGAAAAGGCTAGTTCTGACGGGAAAAAATGCCGAATTGGCAGCACTGCTTGCCAACTGCTACTACTGCTGCTGTCCTAGAAATGCGCGGACTGCCAAACTAACTTCAAACTCGCAATATAAACACATAAATCCCGTGCACTGATACACACAGATTCCGTTAGACAGGGGGGAGGACGGTTGGGAGGCGGGTGACTGTGTGTAGGTTCAAAAGCGCCAGCGGCAACTTTTGCGTACCTCGCACCGACAACAACCGAAAAAGTAGCCAGCACAACAACAACAACAACAACAGCAATAGCAACAACAGGAGCAACAACAAGAACAGAGGCAGAAGTTGCATTCAAAAAATATTATTGGGGCGTCCCTTGCTGCTGCTGTTGTTGTTGCCGTTGTTGCAGCTGTTGTTGTTGTTGCTGTTTGCACGGAAAATGGGAAAGCGGTCACAGCACAACGGCAACAACAAAAGTTGCACCTTTTGCTCTCTGGGGGCGATGGACAATGGGCGGGGCAGGGAGATTACAAATGATGAAACGCTTAGTTTTTTATGCATGGAACTTGTCGATGGCAAAAGTTGAATTATTGCCAACCGAAGCAAACAGTGGGAAAGTCATGGGCGTAGCGGAAGAGCAACAGAGAGCAGGATGGGCAGAGCGAAGGGGTAAGACGGTAAAAGAGGAAGCCTGTAGTACCAGCAGCAGTGCTCATGCATTATGAATGCCATTGGGGAGGCAGTCTGCGGCCCAGAGACAGGCGGACAGCGGCAAGAAAACGAGCAGACAACAAGCAACTGGACTTATGTGGCTTAAGGTCGTCACCAAAGGGACGCACTCAACCCATTTGGGAACTGACAATTCCGCACAGAGCACCGAGCACCGAGCAGCGAGCTCTGAGAACTGGAAAGGACTGAGACTCGTTCGGAAATGTACAAGAGACTCGCGTGAAGAAATATTTTAATTTGAACAGGGAGGGAACAAGAGGGAGAGAGAGAGAGGAAAGAAACACAAACAGAGGAAAATATGTATCTAAATTGCTTTAATTACTGCTCGTAGTTGTATGATTTATTTGCTTGGGTTTGTTGCGAATAGTTACTCTTATATTTAATTAGCAAATATTTTTGAAATTCAAGGAAAATTGTAGCAATAAACTAGTTAAGGTCCCTTGTAGTGACGATACGCTCTATTTTTACTCAAATGATGGCAATAAATAAATAAGTATGCACAGACAACATAGGCCACCATAGGTATATCCTATCAGACTATAGTAAAATTTATTAAAGTGGCGGAGTTTATTGTAATTCACAAGATCACAGATTAAGGAATACTAAAAATCAATATCAAGCCGAACTAACTAAGATTTCAATGTATGATCGGTAAATATCATCAGTAAATATGTGTCAAGTATCCGAAAATACTTGAGATACCGTGAATACTCTGCAGCATTACAAAAATCGGCTTAACTGACTGTGTTGATCAAGAATATATATACACACAAAAATTGTATATTTATGTATACATACATATGTACATAAGCATCTGGTCTTGTGGTCATGATCATATCTATACATTTATATATATATACGCATACATATGTATAGATATATATTTCTTTACTACTTTTTGTGTATATATTACATTGTCCATTTGTGTGTAGGGCATCGCACAGTCTGCGTCGACCCTCTGCTGTGATTTGTAATGTGATTTGAATTTTATGCAAAATCGCAAAGCATTGAAAACATAATATTTACGCATTGAGATGGCTCATTGCGTATTTTCTGATTTTCTGGTATTTAGCATTCATTTATCCATTTGTTTAGCCTAATTGCTGCCCGCGGCAACTGCGAGAGCAGCAGCCGCGTTATGACGATGATAAAACGGAAGAATAGGAATATTTGGCCACTAAATCAATGTTGTTGTACAGGCATTTGTGTGCAGTGGCTATGCTCGTGGCCACAGCCGGCGGCGGAGCAACCAGTCTACGCTCCACTCGGGTTGCTTAACCTAACCAAAGCGAACCCAACCGAACCGAACCGAACCGAACCTGGTTGCACAATGCAGCCGCGGGCAGCCTTAGGAGGTATCTCATTTCTGGGGTCGCGATGGCGACCACGTTGCAGGCGGGGCGGCATGGGGATGGACTGCTAGTTGGAGCGGGTGCTGCAGCCCAGGCTATGGTATCATCATTTAAATGCTGATTGTCGGTTTGTCGGGCTTGTCGGCTTGTCGCGTTTCGTTTCGTTTGCGGTTTTTCGGGGCCAGCGCGGAGCCAGAGGCCGGCGGATCGGCGAGGCGGCCGGCTGGAGATTGCATTGAGAGAGCGCTGGCTTGACTGCAGCGGCAAATTGGGAATTGGGGAATTGCAATGGATGCGAGCGATACAAGCGCTAATTTGATGACATCACAGGCCAATGGGAGGGCGTGGGCAAAGGGCGTGCCCGAGGGCGGGAGCAGGGAAACGGGCGCAGAAGCGCGGGAGGAGGGGGCGTGGAAGCTGGCTCATCGTAATGGGGAGCGCGGCTGAGCTGTCTGTTCGGCTCAGCGAGCGCTGCAGCTTAATTAATGATGCACCTTATGGCTCGACCGGCAGAAGGTAATCGGAGAGGGTGCAGGTATGGGGGTAGGGGTAAACAACCCTCAAAGAAGCAACTGAGCTGTGTTCAGCTGCATTCCGCCCTCAGGGTCAGTTCTCCTATTTAATGGTTCAGCGCCTGCTGCAGGGCATTGCACTGGGTCAGCGCGAAGAAATGGACAGGAACGGTGGAGTGCGCAAGGAAGGGGGGGGAGGGGTGGCATCGCGCTCCTGCGCTGAAAAAATGCACATAATTAAAAGTTATGAGTGCAGTTCTAATAAGTATTCTCGTTCTGTCTCTCCCCCTTCCCTGCTTCGGCCCCTGCCCCTCTCTCGCTGCAGGGGGCATTCGCAGGCGACTCGAAGGTGTTTTTCAAAGCGCAATCGAATTAAACGCGCGTTAAATTAATGTTCAGCGAACAAAGGCAGCGAAGGGTTCTCTGTCTGCTCCTCCGCCTCCTCCCTCGGGATAGAACATGACTCGCCGAGGATAACAGAAGCGCAGCAGCAGAATGAGAATGAATGAGAGTGCCGGAGGCATGTTTTTTGAGTAGCCTGCAGAGCGTATTCCCTTTCTCTCTCTCTCTCTCTCTCTCTCTCTCTCTCTCTCTCTCTCTCTCTATTGCTTCAATTCCATCTCCCACTTGAAGTCTAGAACACTTTCGCCCTCCTTCTCAAAAGGAGTTAGGTCTTTATATTTCTTTCCTCTGTATCTCTGCCACTGTCTCTTTGCGTTCGGGCTGCATGTCTTACATCCAATGGTGCTCTCTTTTCATACCTCTGTCACTTTTTAGCCCTTTACCTATTGCTTTTCGTACAATTCCCTCAAAATTTTTCCTTTTTCTCTACATATTGTTGTGTTTTAGGGTCTTTCTTCCAAACTAACCATACACTATTTTTCCTTCTCAGCACTTCTTCTCACTTATTATATCTTTTTTTCTCTATTTATCAATTTCTCTTTGCTCTTTCGCTTTTTCTCAATTTTTTATTCTCTTCGAACTCTATCAGTTTTCATCACTTTCTCTCTCTCTCTCTCTCTCTCTCTCATTCTTTTGCTGTCTTTCTGTCTCTCTTTCTTCGTTCCCTACTGGCCTTCAAAACGACCTTCCTAGCAGAGAGCTCAAGTTCAAAACGCCAGCTTTAATCCAACTATAATGAATATTTCCCCCACAAATAAAGACCCCGTTGTATCCCACGGATCTGCAGTTAAAAGTCTGTTGGTAATTTCTGTCATAAAGCATTTTGTTTATAAATATGTCGTACAAATAGTTATTCGACCTTGCAACAAACTTGTTTCGCGTCTAAGAAAACGTCTTCAACTATTTATCACTCTTCAACTCTTCTCTCTCTCTCTCTCTCTCTCTCTCTCTCTCTCTCTCTCTCTCTCTGTCTGCCTGCTTGACTATAGAAATTCTACAGTGCCGTGGACTGTGGCTCAGTATCTCTTGGGGCCCGATGATTCGGTCTGGCAGTTTAATTGTCTGACGGTCTGACATTCCGAGGGTCTGCTCGCCGGACTGCACGACTGTCCGGTTCAGCTAGGGCTTTGTGCGCGTGTCAGTTTGAAAGTGGCCAGAAATAGAAAACAAAGTCATGGCCACCACAATTGCGATAGTTCCCGGGAAAGTGCTACTAATTAGCCATGTCCAATTGCAAGCTGCTCGCTGGGCTGCAAGGGGGGCAGAGAGAGGCGAGCGGGCAGAGGCAGAGGCAGAGGCAACCACTTACAAAAGCCGCTTTACAAAAGTGTCGCAGCAAATGTGTCACAATGAGATGACAACTTGTTGTTGTTGCCGCCGTTGAAGCGAACGGATGTCAAATTGATGTTAAATAAATAATAAGCTGTCTATAATAAATGATATTGGCGGGCGTGTGGGGCATTTCGGTTTTTTGTCCGGCCATTCGCCATGACATAAGTCTGGTGAGGCGTGCGACATATTGTTGCAATGCGACTGGCAGGTGCTGGAACACCGCAATCCATTGAAAGTTAGCACGGATTGGCATTGCATGCATATGTACATGGAGAGTGTGAGAGAGTAATGGCGACAGTGTCATACTCAGCGTGACCGTTTATGGTATTTTAAATACTTTTTGGTATTTTATCAGCTCTGATTTTGCTCAAAAGTATTTTAATGGTATATAGGTATTTAGTAGCATTTTTCTGAGATTTTATGGTATTATATGGTATTTGTCACACTTTAACATATGTGACGCTTTCTTTTTATTGAATAATATGTAATAAATGAGTAAAAAGAATGAGTAATAAGCAAAAATATAGAGCTGAGTGGGAGAATATGCCAGAAAATGAAAAATGGCTGGGCAGGAGCGCAAATAAGATGGATGCGCACTGCAAAGCGCGTCAGTCGGACATTTTGAGTAGGCTGGCGTCACTTAAGCAGCACGCGGCTACTGATCTCTAGCATGAAACGGTGCGTTTCTCCAGCGGGAAGGCCTGTGTTCTTCATAATCATTGATAAAAAAAAATTCTAAAATTCTAATACGAAATTATATTCAAATTTCTAGGCGTTTTAAAAGAAAATTATTATGATAATAATCTAATAATCGAAATAGTATATTTTAGTATATTTTTCTTAGAAAAAAAGTATTTTTCGATTGGTTCGGCGCGGTCACGCTGGTCATACTGTCTAACTGACTCGCTTACTCCTTAACGAGCTCTGAAATAGGCAGCCATTTCACACGGCTCTGGCTATTAAGGCCGTTAAACGACTTCTTTACAAATGCAAAGTGACATCTATACATGGGGTTAATAAGGATCAATCAAAGCTCTTGATATGTGGCTACGATTATACGATGTGTATTTTAAAATAGTTTTATTGCTATGTGAGCTCTTATCTTTGAATATGTATTTTTTTGAAATTCAGGTTAAAAAGAATTAATTGTATTATTCAAGAGGAAGTGAAGTGTGTAGAATGTGATAAAAAATCAGACCTACCTATTTTATTATTATTTTTTTATTTTATTAAAAATCAGTAGAAAAGTTTATCAATTTAATGAACAAAAAAATAAATACTTTTTTTGTATAGCAGAAAATACATTTAAATATATATATTTTTCATAAACGTGCGTTTTTTAAATCAGAAGAAAATACTGTGCTTAGCAAAAGAAACACTTGGCGTAGCCAAAGATACATTTGCTATAAACTTGTTAAGCTTTAAGTATGAATGCGTTGCTCTGCTTACTAAGCAAAAGATATACTTTGCCTAAGAAAATATACACTTATTTTAGCCAAAGATACAAGTTGTCCAGATGCAGATACACGTTGCCTGGCAACAGAAACGTGTACATTTGTTAGGGAAGAAAATCTCTGAGTCGCATTTGCAACCATTTAAGCTGGCATACCCGACTGCAGGTCAGTATATGTGTCTGTGTGTCTGTGTATGTACAAATGGTATGCGTGCAAATTCAACTGGAAGTGCATTAAGCCGCAGTCAATCAACATGGACGGGGGACAATCGGTCCAATCGGCCTGCCCCTTCGCTGTCCGCGGCAAAGTTGCAACTGCCAACCGAAAATGCCGGGCACAAACGAAATCATTTACATTTTTTTTGTACGCTTTTTTCGCTTTTGTTGCTCGTTGCATTTTTATTTGTATAATTTCCTTTCGGTATTTTGTTGTTGCTGTATTTTTCCGTTTTGTTGTACTTTTTAATTTCGTGCTGCCAAAATAAACTACCCATGAATTTATGCATGCGAGTGAGCTCACAGCTCGCAGTTCGCACTGTTCGCAGTGTGGAAATGACTCGGGAGGACGATTCCGGCAGCTTGTGCTCGCTGCGAATTGCCATGGTCGGGGGAGGCACGAGCAGAAGCGAGTAAGGCAACCCACAGACAAACGCGCTCGACTGTTAGATACCGTTCAGCTTAGCAGTTAACATTTTCAGTCCAAATATAAATGCAATAAATACTTCCGTTCTGTGTACAACGGAACAGCTTGTAGCGGGCTGCTGCTTCGCTGCTTCTACAATAAAAAGCTTTAGCTACTGTGTTTATTATCTGATCGAGTTATAATTCACAGTGAACGTCAAACATATATATAACTAAGTACGTGCCAAATGATAATTTTGTAACTTGCAAACTTAACTTAATATTCAACTTCAAATTCGAAAATATCAATTCTTGGAGCGATGGACTAGACTAAAGTTTGAAATAAACTTGATATGTGAGTGCTGTTTCCTCCTGTAATAATTTAGCTCTGTGTTTACACAAATAGACAGAGAGATACTGATCGAAAATACAAAAACTTGGCAGGGTCTGCCACTAAACTAATATGCCATTTTACCCATTTTCAATGGGCGAGTGGTATGAAAAAAGAAGGGGAAGGCAAACAATGAAAACGCTCGCAATGAAATGCATTGAAAATTGAAAATCAATGAACTGTTATAATAACTTGCCGCAGAGTCAGAAACAAGCCCATACATATCTATCTGACTCCGCAAATGTGTGTGTACGTGTGTCTGTGTGTGTGTGTGTGTGTGTGTGTGTGTGTGCCTGTGTGCACATTTGTAGGTTCGTCCTCCTTTATGACCTTAAATGCATATGTGCGAGCCCGAAGAGACTCGCTCTGCGGAATGCACTGGCAAAGGCGGCTTAACCGCAATGCACTGCAGGAAATTGGGAGTGGTAAGACCGAGCTGGAATATACGTACATAGAAGAACTGAAAGATTAGACAGAGAAACCTTAAAACCTTTTAAGTATCATGTAGCTTTTGTTGTATATTCCAATTTTACTATGTCTATTGTTTTTTTTATTTTTCAAAATACAATAAATCTTGTATCTAATTATTTAAATTTTAAAAAAATTTAGTATATGGAATTAGTTTATTCAACAGTAACATGCGCTAGAATGTTACCGTTGTAGTTGACCTGAAATTTTTATATACCTTTTTTTGAAACTATAAAAAATGTGTACAGTTTTCATTATATATAAACTTTTCTTAATGTATTAATATAATTTAAGCTTGACTTATTTTTTCAGATTTTAAGCTGACTTTCTGAAAATTGCGTTTATTTTCTTTATAATAAATATTAATAATATTTAATATTTATTTTGTATTTTAAAAATTTGAGGAGAGCTCGCCTGTCAGCTAAGCTTTGCAGCTTTTTAGTTTATGCAAATATTTTATATGGACAACCACCCAAAATTTGTATTGCAGTGTATCGACTTTTTGTGTTAAGCTGAGCTTCACGGACTGCCCGTTCGACAGAACAGGCAGAAAGAGTGAGAGAAGCATGAGGCTGGTGGAGAAGAAGGCGCAGGAGTGTGTTCAATTGAGGCAGCCTCTGTCTGTCTGTCGGTCGGCCTGTCTGCCAGGCAGCGGCAACTCGTGCGTGCAGGGCTCTTCATTAAACATATGTAACGCGTTGCCCTCCCTTCTACCAGTCTACCCCGCGGTTCCTGCCCGCCGCAACTTTGTCGCCTGTCGCCTGTCGCGATGTCGCGCTGTCTTCAGTCGAATTCCAAGTCGGATGCAGCGATTAAAAATTAAATGTTGTCGTATTAACAAACGAGCTGCATCAGTTGCCAGTTGCCAGTTGCAAGTCGCGAGTTGCAAGTTGCAAGTTGCAAGCTGCGAGTGGCAAGGAAAGAGCGAATTGCACTGAGACGGGGAAATCCTTCTGAGCATGTAAAATGCATGAGGCTCTTGTTGCTGGGCGAGGCGTGACAGGCGTGCCACGTGTGAAATTTATGCACATATGTTGCATGCATTTAAAGGGGCAGCCCTTGGCCACGCCCACAGCTGCAGTGCAGTTGGCGCTCAAGCAGTCTTCTGGCTTGGGTGATCAAAATTCATGAAAAATCAAGCAAAGCGCGCATAAATTTCGGACAGCGCAGAAATGTGCAAAGAGAATGGAAAATATGAAAATGCAATTGTTGGAAAATTGCTATGGCAATGGCAGTGGCAGTGGCAAAGGCCATGAAAGCGGATGAAGGCCATAAGAATGAGAGTGTGAAGGAGTTGGAGTTGGCAGGCGAAGGCTCAGCTCCACGCTAGGACGATCAAACGTATTAAATGAGCTGGAAAATGTATTCGCTCGGGCCAAGAGCTGCACTCACTGCAGAAGTTCTGCTCCGCCTTTCCCTTCTACACGCCCCCCCCCCCCCACCCGCTCCTCCTTCAGCAGCTTCTGCTTGTTGGCTGTCATTAAGGTTGAGCTCAGCCAAAATATGCTGGCCCCGTCCTTGGGCTGCATATCAATGATGCTGCCTCGGGCCGCAGGCTGATGAATGCTGCCACTTGACTTGAGCTGTGCCATCAATTAACACAGTTTTTCTTCCCCTCGCGCTCTCCCTCTCCCTCAACTTCTACCTCTCTTTCTCTTTCTCGCTCACACACACAATTTGTGTGTCTTGCCATGACCCGAAGGGCCGGGGTCCGTCATTAGGCTTAGCCAAAAAAAGCGCTT
This sequence comes from Zaprionus bogoriensis, assembly GCA_035046045.1. Taxonomy (NCBI): domain Eukaryota; kingdom Metazoa; phylum Arthropoda; class Insecta; order Diptera; family Drosophilidae; genus Zaprionus; species Zaprionus bogoriensis. The sequence continues at coordinate 445,215 of JAWNOI010000174.1, forward strand.
GAAATTAATAAAAATATTGCATAAGCAGTGAGATTCAAGTACAAAGTGCGCCCCAAACTGTGAAGTCATCTCGTTTGACAGTCGCACAGGTGAATAACACAAATAACACGTAAACAAATCGTCGATAGGCGACGCATGATAATAAATCATTAGGCCGACAATTGAACAACGGTCGAAACAGTCGGGCGGGCCGCTCAAATTGGTCAAATCGTTTGACAGCCAGAACAATTTGCGTGAATATGAAAAATGTGACAGGCAAACGCCAGGGGCCAACGGGATTTGGGACACTATTCAAATATTTGCCCTCCATATATCCTATGAAGTGTATGGCATATAACCGCTATGCTGCTAAGCAAGTTGTGACATGTTGTTGCTTGTCGTTGCAAGCAAACAAACCGATTCGGGTCATTGGAGAGAGAAAAGCGAGAAGGTCCACACCAAACAACTTATTAAAGCTTGTCAAACAGAGCGGGGGTACCGCTTTGAAGTTGTATCGCTCGGAAAGAAGTGTGAGAAGCTTGAGGGTGCCAGAAATTCATGAAGACCTTAAAGTACCTACAGGTAGACTTCAGAAACAGCAGTAAAACCAATGGGAAATTAGTACAACTCGGGAGTTTTTCAGCTCTATACTGTGTTTCTCAATTTCAGAATGCTTTTAATCATAATGATAGTTCTGTTTTGAGTATGTAGCCTTAAACGGTTCTTGAAAAAGGCTTAAGGAAATGTACAGTCAGTACATGTAGAGGAATCGGATCTGTTGTAGAGACACAGCTGAAAAATCACAGATGTATCGAATGACATTTTTGAAATGTGGTTTCCCGAAAGTCTTCACATCACCCACCAGAAATTAATAATTAAACTCTCGCATTGGTTCATAAACATCGATTGCATGCTTTAGTTGGAGCTCCCCTTAAAATGCTCGACTACTTGGATACGCTTGAGAGCTACTGTCAGCTATATGCGGCATCAAATTAAGCGTGTTGGTCCTTAAGTTGGTAAATTGTCTCATTTCGTATAGATAGTACGGAGACTCTACGTCCTCGCCCTGGCCCACTTGTCCCAACTGGCATGTTTGGCTTGGCTTAAGCCATGTTGTCACTTTCAGTTAACAAGCATTTCATTAGCCTAATTTCAATGACGATTCGCTGTTTGATGGTTTTTGCAGAAACAGAAGCAGATGCTGATGCTGATGCTGATGCTGAAAGCAAAGCCCAAAAGCAAATGCTACCTCCCTCTCCCTGTCCGCCTTCTCTGCTTGCCACTCGTTATTGGCATTACCATAGTCCCTCTTATCGCCTCCCCGTTCGGCCCACTCTGCCGCTGCTCTCCCTCGATTTGGCCTCTTTTCATCATTTGCTAAGCAAACAGAAAGCAACGACAACCAAAATGGAAGGCCAACTGTCACACTAGACGTATGCGCAATGTAATGTTTTTTCTTTTCGCTTCCATTTTTCGCATTTCTTTTTTCATTCTTTTTTCGATTGCCATTAAATTTGTCTATCGCAGCTAACGCCCGGCTTTGAGTGTCTCCCGCTCAGCTACCAGCCACCAGCTGCCAGCTGCCTGCTCTCGCCAGTCTCCTTGTCCAACAGTTCTCGGAATGTGTCGTCATTCGGATGCGGAACGACAAAGTGCACTGCGCCCCAAACTGAGCTATGAAAATCCACTGAAAATGCTTGTTGGTTGCTTTATTAATGAGACTTAGACAGAGAACGTCAGAGAGAAAAAGCCAAATATGAGGGAAGCAGAGAGTAAGAGGGAAGAACTCAATCCAAGAGCAGAATCTTTGACGTATGAAATTAACACTTAAATCAGAAAAGGAAACTCGAGCAACGTATACGCAACTGGAGATATACCCTGCTTTTAAATCAGAGAGCTATAAGGATAATTAAGGAACCTTCTCTGCGATGTTGAATTAGTTTACAAAACTGGCACCTAGCAGGCAATGGAAACTAATTTCATCAATCAAACTGTGGTATGGTGTTGAAATATCGATTATGTGTATAATTCAGCTGTATCGATATACACGTAGTCTTGTTCGCCTAATCGATCTCCCAAGTCGATATCAAATAAAACTATGAAATATCGAGTGGACTCGAAATACTTGTTACTAAAGAAAGGCGCAGATAAACGCATTATTATATTTCCGATTAAGAATCGGAGAGAAATCGGTCGATATATTAAACCTTCCATATACAAGTATACATTAAGTATATCCAGATGCATGAAATAAAATATAGTATTTTCAATTGATATGTATATATATGTATAATGCAGATTTTTATTCACAATTTTAGATAAAATTTGGCTCTACTCATTATCATAAGGTAAGAAAGTAAGCAAAAAATGGCAACTCGCGTCTGGGTTAATTATTGATCGTCGGGCGGGTTCTCCCGTTGACGGACGCAATCGGGGCATGGGCACAGGTCTAAGAACCCATGGCTGGCCTCAGCACCAGGAGCCACCTGCTGTGCCGTCCTCAAATTCTCCATAAAGGACTGTTGATTGCGGATCAGGGTGCAGAGCTCCTGGCGCAGTTGCTGTGCCTCGCTGAGCGACGTAGCCGAACTGCGCTCCCCGACGGCGGTCGGCTGCGTCGAAGCAGCCTGTTGCAGCTGCTGCTGCTGTTGTTGTTGCTGCTGCTGCTGCTGTTGTTGCTGTTGCTGCTGTTGCTGCTCGCCGCTATGCATCACGTCAACCGTCGGGCGTTGCGACAAATTTCGCGGCGACGGGGGCACTTGCCCGGCTGGAGCACGGGAGAAGCGGCCATCGGTGGCTTGCTTAGATTTTTGCTGGTCCTTCAGCTGCGTATCGTACGCCTCGCGCAGCGCGATCATGGCGTTTGCCAAGCGCATCAGCTCTGCGGAGTCGCCATCGACGAGTAGCTGAGTGTCGAAATGCCACTGCATGCGAGCCTTGCCAAAGGCCGCCTCCAGCAGCACAAAGTTGTGCAGCGCGTCGCTGCTGTTCGCCGGCCGATTGATGATCAACACACTGGCCAGGGAGCCCGGCCAGACCTTCGCCATCAGGCGGCACCACATCACGCCGTTGCCCAGTTCCTTGAGGTTGTTGCAGCGCAGACCGGGCACCTGTTTGTTGACCCACCTTAGCAGCTTTTTGGCGTTCGTGGGCTCGTCGCCGGACGCTTCTGTAATCGGGAGGATTGCAATGGGTGAGCGTAGGGAAATGCCCTTCTCGTTCACTTACCCAGAGCCTCACGTCGGGCCATTGAAATAAAAAATATACAAATGATTTGTTGTTGATTCCTTCGATGTACGAGTTACACGAGAGGTGGAGCTACATTATCTCCGGTGTAACAAAGCATGACGTAATTTTCATTAGCAACTTTTCTTCTGTGTTTCAAAATTACCAAAGGGTATATTCGTTTTGTGTAAAATCGTGCAAAGTAAATACTTTACAGTTATATGGGTATAGCTAAATTCTTTAGCATTTTTATTCGAGTCAATTGTGTCTGAGTCTTTGCTGTTATCAGAGTGAGAGACACCAAATTTGGATTGAACCTGCATGCATAGCATATAAAATCTGTTTTATTTCACACCTTAAGTGCTACGTGCTCCTCCTCCTAGTCAAAGCTTCCTTACTAGATACATATATAACTGACAACATTAAAAATATATCCTGTTAGCTCCAGTTCGGTTGGAGAATAAGCAAAGATAATAATTCGAACAGTGACGCCAGCGTAACTGTATGTGTGAACACGAACTGTGCATGAGAACGAAATGCCTGTGAGAACGAAAATCAATATTTACAACGAATTGCTGTCTGTCTGCCGAGAAAGGTTGCAGGGTATCTACCAGTCGAGTGCGCTTGAATACAGCTTGCCAACTTAACTACTTACTAACTCACTTCACATGCATTTAACACTTCGATTAGGCCAGTGGCCAACTGTTCAATAGGCCACTTCAGGTAATTACAGAGTGAGTCAATTTGCCATTCCGACTGAAACTAAATGAATTTCGTAAATGAATGTGAATTGGTGTGCACCCAAAGTCGAACTCATCCTGGTACGCAGAAGTATCATTCACCTCACACTCGGCCCTCAATTGACAGTTTCAGATAACCGCCTCCCCCCTCGGGTATTAGTGCAATTTCCTTACATTCAATTGACGAACAGAACTTATAGGTATTCATTCATTCACTCAGGCATCAATGATTTACGTGCATTCATTAAGCACTGAGTACTTAACAACTACATATGTATGCCTTGCGATGGCACTTACTCATTTGTCACTTAATCACAACAGATCAAATGAGTTTCAAGTTTACTCACGTATGCATTTAGTCAGCGTTTAGGGTTTGAAAAATATTAATATGACCTTTACCCACTTTCCAATTAATCAGAATGAATTGACTAAATTTTGAGTGTATTCACATTGGAATTATAATCGCATGTTTTTACTTTTATATACTTGTACCTACAGCATGATCAGCTTGAATTGTCGAGTGCCTGCAAACCTGCAATTCTAATTATGCAGTATTCAAGAATTCACTAAGTATTTTTGGCATTTTAAATAATTTGACTAATAACATCATATTTGAGTTCACTCGTTCATTATTTGCTGCTCTGAAAGTATTCAGTCGGCATTAACTCGCCTCCCATGAGTATAGTACATTCAGCTGCTCTTTTCAGTATCTCTGCTCTTCTGTCCACCGCATTGCCTGGCCAGGAATGTGTGCTCTGGCGTTGGGCATCCTACTGTACTCTGCTTTGTGCTTCCTGCATAAGCTGCGTGGTTGTGGGCAGGCGAGGCGAGTGGGGCGAGTGGGGCAAGGCTCGGTAAGGCACAGCACAGCATGCAAATGAATGTCGCCAGGATACAGCACGTGCTGCCAGGGGCTGCTGCTTTTGGGCCGGCAGTTGGCAACGCTGTCACCTTAATGTGGCCATTTCATTTGGTCAGAAACAGAATCTGAATCAGTAGCAAAAGCAGAAGCCGGAGTAGAAGTGGACGCTGGAGCCAGCGCCAGAGCCAGCGCCAGAGCCAGAGTCCGAGTCAGAGCCAGAGCTTCGTTGTAGTTGGTCATCCTGTTGCAGGATGTGGTAGCGGTTGCCAGCGTGTCCTGGCCCACACACAGACACACACAGTGGCACACAAATAAAATGCAAACAATGCTTGTTTCATTTGCGTAATAAAATATTTATACAGGTATTTAGTTAGCTGGACTGCAAAATAAAGCACACAACGGGCACGCGAAAAAGCGCCGAGACAAACGAAAATTAAGCGAAATGCCATGAAAGAAATAAAGAGAAAATACCAAAAACAAAAAAGAATCTGGCAAGGAAAACGGACAGCTGCCAGAAGAGTGGAAGAGCAGAGGCAAAAACATTGGCCAAATTCGTTCAACGTCTGCTTTAATGTGAACTCTTCTCATCTCTTCTAGCCTGGTCCAGGACTATCTCCAGCTTTAGCTCCAGCTGCAGGTTCATTGTTTCGCGGCGTAAACGAAAAACGTCTAGACGTCATTTCTCAGTTAGGAGTTGCTCCGCTGCTTGGTCTTGTCCCACAGATCCCCATATTCCCCATAACTTTGCCAAATCCCATTCCAATCCCCGCTGCCCACCGCGATGTGATAGATAAATCAGTTCGCGCTGCGATGTGCCGCTTCAGCTCGGGCTTTGCTCGAGAAATTTGAGCCTGACATGGATATTGCTCTCATTTATCATGTGCCTCAACAAAATACAGCCTGTCCTCAGCGAACCACAACTGACCGCCAAAACCGAGCAGACTACGTGTCACAGCACCCAAAAGCCCTGCCTTTTTATTGGTGTTGCTCTTCGTTTTCGCTTTAATTGGGGGCAAATGAAATATCGAATAAAAAGGAAATCGGATATGGAAATGAGCAAGACTTTTAATGAGCTATTTATATATATATATATATATATATATATATATATATATGTATATGTATATTGGCATTGATGTTATTGCTCAAAAACGGCCGACTGCCATTTTTTTTTAATAATACCAATTGACTGCAGTTCAAGAACGTGAATATTGTTTTAAAAATATGTAGATGAAAACTGTAGGTGTTTTTAGCTATAGGAGGATTATATATATCGTTTATTATGTGCCTCATTGTAAAGGAATTCATTTAACTGACAGTTCAAGAAAACTAAACTTTGCAATGCTCTTCTGATGCCTAGGTACAATGGGGCACATAGCAATTATTTCGAACTGTAGAATTGCAGAACAGATTGAGTTGTTATTTGCTTTGCGAAATGAGTGGAAAATTAGAGATGTGGAATATTTTTAAAATATTTGAATGACGATTCTTTTTTTATTTCAAATAAAACGATAATGATATTTAAAATATCACTTTAAAATGTCGATATATTAAATATTTTTGATATTTTTAATTCTCATAAGAAAAGCATAATCGCTTCTTGATGGCTTCAATTCAAATCAAACACTGCTGAAAAAACTATAATAACTTTTAAATTCCCCAGAGATATTAGTTTCAATGGCATATACTAGTGGAAATTTTAACTGACTCACTATAATTAGTATTTTAGGATAATTTTCTTTAAGCTTTCTAACCAATTTGATCAACGAAATATATTAGTAAATATTAAATAAAAATATCGTATTTTATATCGTATATTTAGCCAATAATCCGATATGAATATATCATTATTTTATGATAAAATATTGATATATTGATATTTTAATATGAACCACCCTAATGAAAATGATCATCACACAATAATTTTAAAAATTGCACATTGACTGCTCAAAGGCAAGCGCCAACCACTGTGCACGCACAGTATTTCGCTAGTCCGACAATGCCAAGTGTTTTTGGGGCTTTCCTACCGCTTTCCAGGTATCTAAGCCCGCCAGATACACAAGGTGTAAGAGCAGAGAGAGTGGTGTAGGAGAAGGGTGTTTGGTAGGCGGAGGGGGGGTGGTGGTTTGCAAATGCAACGTGCTTTATCGCAGAGACGTTAATTAATCTGTGACGCCTGCAACATCATTGTTGCGGCTGCTGCATCTTCGTGCAGGTCGAATTGCTGTCGTGCCCCCGCGGTCGCATGGCCCGAGGTTGCGCTAGTTGCTTGCTTCGTTTGCCTGCCTGCTTGTCTGGCTGTCTGTCTGCCTGTCTGTCTGTCTGCTTGGTTGGCTGACTGCGATGCTGTAAACACTGTTAACACGTTTTTACGAAACGGAAATTCTTCTAATATCTTTACATAATTTTATGTGCGCACGGCGCGCTGCGCTCACCGCAATGACAATTAACAAACAAGTGGAGAAAGCCGCAGTTGAGGGCACCCGACCATTGAATACCATGCATCTCCTCTAAATGTTAAAACTTCATTCGAAGCAATAAGCGAAGCGAGTTTACAGCAACTTCTAACGGATGGCTCTATATTTCGCATGGACAATTCTTCAGAGCTGTACCTTCTGATTTGTGCATTGCCTAATTGTGTTATCATTTTCAATATAAGCCAAAATTATTATTAGCTACGCGTGTGCCACACTCTAATGTTTAAACTTACAAACTTTGCTAAATATTCGAAATCAAAATCGGTAATTTATTTTTTAAGGGGAAGTTGAAAAATTAATTTTATTTAATGCAATCACACAGCAACGGACAAACAAACGGACAGACAAAAGTACAGAAGTACAAGGCTAAATCGACTGAACGATTGTTGATAATCAACGACGATACATGAGTGATCATATAACTTATATATATTATTATTATTATATAATTTTATTATAATATTATTATATAACTTAAATGCATATAAATAATTCGCTTGTTGTGCCACGCCGCGGACTGCCTGCTATATACATTTGCACAAAACTAATATACCATTTTCGCATCTTTTCAATAGTGAGTGGTATGAAAAATGAAGAGGATGAGGAGTAACAAAATGTAGCAAAAAGCGTTGAGTGAGTTGTGGGCCGTTTTGTGGGGTGCTTGCCACTTGAATGACAGTACCGAGCAGGGGGGCCGGGGAGCTGGAGTGCGGAAGGGGGGCACAAGGGTGTGTGCCGGCGGGGTCGGGGTGCCAGCCGTGGCACACAAATGGCGCGTTTTAATGTGCGGTCAACAGTCAGGCGAATGTCTAAATTTGAAATGTCAGCGTTGTCAACGGCAATTTGGTCGCGACAGCAACAACAGCAGCAACAATAACAACAACGGCAACAGCAACAGCAAGAGCAACAAAAACAGCAGCAGCAACGACAGCAACAACAACAGCAACAACAGCATGCTGCAACAGATTGCACAACGTTGTTGCCGGCTTTGCGCGCGCTCGCTCGTGCGCTTGTTGACAACAATTAAACTTGTACACAAATACAAATAATGCACAACACATACACAGAGACTCACACACGCACACACTGAAGCAAACACACAAATAATAATTACGAAAAGCTTTCAAATGTTTTGTTTAAACGCTTCCCTCGCACTCGGCTTGGGCCTGGGCTTGGGCATGGGCTAGGGGCCTTGGCAAGTGGCATGTGGCATGTGGCAAGTGGCAAGTGGCATGTGGCAGATGCCGCACTCGTGGCGAGAGTTTGCCCAAAAAGGGTTGACCCCGTGCAGTTGTGCAACCCGCACATGACTCGGCACAATCTTAATTCATATCATTATCAATTGACACGAGTTTTTATCTCGCGCCGATGCCTTGGCCCAACGGCGGCCCTCAAACATCGGATTCTTTGGCAAAATATTATGAAAACCAAACCCAAAAATAAAAGCGCTACGATGAAAAACCAACTAAAAGAGTTTTGGACAAGGCCCAATGGAACTAACTGCGAGGTGGCGTGATTATTCGAAACGCACCTTTTGTGCTCGAGGCCTTTGTCGGGGATTTAGCACGGCGAGCTAAGCATGTCAATTGCAGATGTGCTTGGTACCCAAAATACCCTGTAGATTTTTTAAGTTTTAAGAAGGTATAGCATTATAGAAGACTACCAAAGGCACAGGTACACAGGTACATTACTAACAACTCCGTAAATATGCCACATATAATGGTCTGGGAATCATTATAGATAATGATTTTTATTAATAGTATATAGTAATTTTATTATATAATTAATTATAGTAATTTATTTTCAAAAACCTAAGGGTTCGATAACACTTTATCGCAAGTGATTATTTAATCCTTTCTTTCAACTGATGGAATTAACCATTGACCAACATTTTTGAACTATAGAGTTTTCGATTTGAATTTATCAGGATTTTCGAACTATTCGAGCTATTCGAAATTCATCAGCTTAAGCATCTGCAAGCACTTCTACCTTGCCTCCTGCAATAAACCGATTATAGAAAATATTAGGCAGCGAACATATCGATATTGAACTGAGGATCTATAGCAGAGGCAGGTGCAACCGTGCGTATGAGTGATCGCGCCTTATACTAACAATACCATTAGGTATCTAAGAGTTGAGTGCCTAAACTTCTGCACTGCTTAAAATTGCATGTACATAGATTCAATATTTAAGCACTTGTATTCTCAAGTTGAGAACGCTTCAAGTACTCACACTCACAATATTGTTGCAAGCGAGTGTATTCATGCGTCTGGCGTCGAGCGCAGCGCTTCTATGGCGAGTGTCGCGCACAGAGCTGCAGCTAGCACAAGAGCAGGCGCCAACATGACACCAGCACACACTCACAGACAAGCATGCTTCACTAACACACACACACACACACACACACACACACACACACTCTCACACACTCAAAAGGAAAAAATTGTCAGCGCGAATTAGTGACACATTTTCGAGTTCGATATAAATGTTTCTACGAGTTACTCCCAGCGAAAGGCGAGCAGGAGGCAAAGCAGTGGGCGTGGGGGTAGAGAGAGAGTAGGGGCTGAGATAGTCGACAGGCTGGTTCCAACATTGATAGTAATTGCAAGCAGCATGCACAATTGCAGTCGCTTGGAGCTTACTAAAAACGAGACGCGTAATAAATCCATAATCCAAGGCGACAATTTGAATCATTGCGCTGTAAATGCAACGCGTGCAGCCAGAGGAGCAGCAGCAGCTCAGCAGGGGATGTGGTAATGGCATAGAATGGAAGGGGGGTAGTGCTAGCGACAGTCCAAAGGTCTTGGGTCGAGGCAAACGCTTGACAGGCAAACGCCGCGGCGTTGTCACAGCTGCAGCTGCCGTTTCAGTTTCAGTTTCCAGCTCGCAGCAGCCCAAGACAAGACACTCGCAGTCGCTGCTGCAGTTGCAGTCACAGTTGTAGATGCCACGCCACGCCACACACACCCCTCACCCCATCCTACCATCATCCGCTTGGCAGCCTGGTTTTTTGTTTTATTGCATTTCACTTTGCTGGCTTTAAGTTGTTGTTGCCCCCGGGAGAGGCGGCTTGCAGCGCCCTGCCCCGCTTCGCCCTGGCCTGGCTCTGGCTCTGGCCCTGGCCTCGCTGTCAGGCATGTGAAAATTGCATTTTACGCTGCCCGGGCAGGCTCCCAGCATCCTATGCTGCCGCTCTGTTTGCCTTTGCCCTGGCAGTTAAAATAATCATAATAAAAACAAAATCCAGCGCAAACGAAGACGGCGAACGAGGCGAAGCTGCAGCCGGAGCAAGGCTCTGCGAATGGCAATGGGAATGAGCATGAGACTAACAAGGGAAAGCGCATTAGAGAGAGCGAGCAGAGGCAGCAGCAGGAGCAGCATCAGCAACAACAATGAATGTCAACATTTGCCAGTGCACTTTGGCAAGCTAACGGCGCACTGCCAGGCTGCAGGACGGGGCCAGGACGACTTGCACTTGGACATGGACACGGACGGGAACGAACGTGAATGCCTCACGTCGGCTTAGTTACGAGTATCTTGATCAGGGCAAAACAATCCATTTAATTTGCCCTTAATGAAGTCTGCAGAAGAAACAGCAGCAGCAGCAGCATCAGTTGCATCAGCAGCAGCAGCATCAGCAGACCGTTCCCCGTCCAAAAGCCCATCGCCCGTTCGATTTATTGACCAACTCTTTTCAATTGGCAGCGGATTTTCATGTTGCGGTTAGTTGGCAGCCAAACTGGCGGCACTCTGGCCAGGATCTGATGTTAATTTGCAAATGGTTTGGCCAGCCTTTTCCTGTGAGCGTATGTATGTGTGTGTGTGTGTGCATGTGTGTGCGAAGGCAACAATGCTTCACGGGCCGAATGCAACGTCTGCTGGCATAACGTTATCGCAGTAGCTCGACGTTCCTGCATCAGAAAGCGGTTACCTGACCCGCATCTTCTCCATTCTTCCCTCTCCGTCCCTCGTCTCCCCTGTCCCTCTATCTGCTCCCACTGCTCCAGCATGTCTTCTTACCCGACCTACCCTTCTGCCTTCCATGCGCTTCGTCTCAGGTGAACACACATAGTCGGAATTCGAAATCACTGTCCAGACTTCAGAGTCATTATTTCGATGGAACGCAACGCTTTTCAGGCCAATCTGCAGATTGTGCTAATCCTGCATGAAAAACGCTATGCATTTTCTGGCAAAATCATAACTTGCAAATGAATTCATTTCAGTTGTGCCCAGGGCTTAGTATACATTTTAAAGTACTCTCGACTGACATTGAAACTATTTTCTTATGAGTTTCTTGTGGTCCTAATTGGAAGGGACCTTCGAGGACTCTTTTCATTATACCATCTACCCATTGAAATGGGTAAAAAATTGTATATTTTTGAAAATGTATGTAACAGGCAAAAGGAGGCGTGGCAGACCATACAAAGTGTATATATTCTTGATCAGCATCAATAGCCGAGTCGATTTTGTCATATCCGTCTGTCTGTCCGTATGTCCGTCTGTATGAACACGCAGATCTCAACTATTAATAGAGCTAGAGGCACCAGACTTGGTGGGAGTGTGCGTGTATTCAATACACACAAAAATTTTATTTCAAACTTTATGTACCACGCTTACCGCCTCCGCAAATCGATAAATGCGTTTTTCGATTTTTTGCAAATAATTCAATAACGAAAAGAGATAAACGCTCCAAATTTGGTAAGAGGGTGTCTTGCAGCATTATGCAGAAGTTGGATTTTAGACTTTTGGATGCCACGTTCAGCGCCCCAATAAAACGATTTTTTTTTTAATTATAAGAACACTAGAAAAGCTAGAAGCATGAACTTTGGTAAAAAGAATCTGATAACATTACGCAGAATGCGGATTTTAAACTTTTGGAAGCCACGCCCCATAAATCGTTTTTATTGAATAATAAGAAAAGTATTGAAACAACAAAATATTTTTTTTGGCAAACAAAGAAAGTTATGGGAGTTAGAATTCCCCGTACAAAGTTATGAGCGCTAGTGATTCCCAACTAAAAAGTTGAACCGACGCAGCAGAGGGCGTCAATAAAGCTTAATTTTCCGATCGCATTGCGTAACCCTGTGTGGTCTGGTGGTTAGAGGTTTGGCTCGCAAGTTCCAGAATTCGTGAGATGGCGAGTTCAAATCCTGCGCGGGTCAATTTTTTTGTCTAATGAATGCATTTTGTGCTGAAAAGACAAGTTTTTAAAAGAGGGGTAAGTCTTTAGTTTGCGCTGTTAAGCTGCAATTTTTGTGGACCGAATGCACAGTTACGGAGATTTTCCCCTAAATCAGAGCGAAAGGATTTTTTTTTTGCAAATCAGCAAACTTTATGTCGATAATATCGTTATTATATATTAATACTAACACATTTGGTTAAATGACAAAGGAAATACCTGAAAGCTAGGCAGTTTCCGCCTATTCTTTAGCTATATACTTATCAATTCAGCTTAAAATGGCAATAATTTCTACCCAACATGCCATAAGAACATTATGTTGGAGTTCCTCCAGCAACGCCTAAAGTCACTTTGGAAACTTCTTCGTTTTAAATTTCAGAAATTGTAATGCAACTTTGAATCGACCCTTTTTGCTTATAGCACTCTACCTTTCAGTTTCGAATACTTGACAGAACACAGGACTGTGCCAAATTTGGGTTGAACTGCCGTCCATTTGGTCGAACAAGCTCAACAGCTGTCAATTTCCATTCGAGCTCCCCAAGCAGCATTTGTCAAATTGAACGAATTGAACGAGGGGCCTAACAGGGCAAGAGAGGAACGGAGTCGAACGAGGGGAGATCAAATATTAGAACGGCCGATTGAAGCCAAGGAGTCGAGTCGCCTGCGAGTCACATGCCAGGCATGCACTGCAATATTGAAATAGTTTCAGTTCTCCGAGCGAGTCGCTTAATTATGCGGCGTTGCCCAAAACACACACGACTTGTTGTTAATGCACGCAGATTGAATCGACTCATTGTGCTGTATAACTCTGGCCTGGATACTTCTACAGCTATGGCTCTGACTATAGCCTGTCTCCGGGGGGCTGCTGTTGTGGAGGGCAGAGCCTTAAATAAGTAATGCGGGGGCCGTCAATCATGCGTGGGTGTGACTACCTTTTGGTCCACTGCGGTGCGATGGCCGGGCTGATGGTGACTCGTGGTATGTTTCCGTTGACGAGTAACTGGGAAAGAAGGTTGACAGGTTAACAAAATAACGATGTATGGATATTCTTTTAAAAATGATTTTCTTATACAGGAAAATTATGTTTGCCTAGTTATCGTATAACTAGGAATATTCATCAAAAAAATTAATATACCAATTAAATATATTGTGTTTGGTTTTTGTAGGAACTAAAATATAAAAAAAATATAAAAATATATTAATATTTGATGCGTATATCGTAAGCCAAGCAATAGCTGTGGAGCCGTAACCAGTGACTGGTGAACAGTCACCTGTGAATCAGTTACAACACATACAGTTGGCCTACGACTGACCCGTTTACCGTTGACCTGCACGCACTCAGCATTGACTGCTTGCAACGGTCAAAGTTCAATGTGCACGAACATACATGCATGCATACATACATACATAAGTCAATCGGGGCCGCCGGGTCCCCAATGTCGCTGCACAAAATTTGGGAAATTCCATGAAAATCGGTCAGGAATACAGCGGTAAATGTTCGTCGAAATGCCCATCGCAATGCTCGTCAAAATGTTTTCTAACTTATTCGCCGTCCGTTAATTAAATGAGTTGCCTTCCCCCAGCAGGACGCTAGCATTGCTTTTCACCTGTTCACGCGCGCTACGTGTGCCGACGCGCCCCAGCGCCCCAGCGCCATGGCGGCGCGGCGTGCCACGTGCAACATGCAACGAGCAGCGCGCAGCATGCCACGCGTTCTGTGTGCATTGAAATTGATTGAGTTCAAAATGCAAATATTGAAAAATAGCGCAACACAAATGCAAAATAAATTTTTGAAAATTTTAAAGCTATTGCCAGCAGCTCACAGTCGGAATGAGAGGAGGATAGAAGGCAAGAGTGAGTGAGAGACTGAAACTAAATCGTGCCGGAAATGTGTCGGAATATGCTTTAAAATTCGTGGTATTTGTTGGCGCTTCAATTGACTTGTTGAAAGCATTTTTACAGCTATTAAAGTTGCATAAGCTTAGAAAATAAAATAATAAGAAACAAATTATAACGGGAATGTTATGTTCATAATCTGAAAGTTTATTGTATTTTTCATTCGCTGATTTAATTCGGAAACTCAGGCAAGGCAAGTTTAACGAACTAGTACTATATTTAAACGATGCATTGAAGTTCTAACACACTAAACAGCAGGCTTTAAGTCACTATATGATAAATACATGGCATTGAGCTACTTTAAGAGTGTATTCACATGATTTGCTGAAATCATAACACCCTGCACTTCTTACTACATATTCACATCCCTCGCTATTGTTGCTGTAGTTTTAATTTAGTAAAATACTAATATAATTGCAAAGGTGTGTAGAAATCTCTGAACTGCTATGGTTCTGCACAGAAAATTAATTGCTTGCCTTGAACTTTAATCTGGCGTATCGATAGCTATTGCAGAGTTAACTCTAAGATCGTATCTGAAAGCTCTCAGAGTTAAAGCTATTTCGCACTCGCAGAGACCTCCAAGTTGGACCAGCCGACACGTGTCTCCAGCACACTTTGCCGCAAATGGAAAAGCACTTTCTCACTTAGTGCTTGTCTGGGTGCGCGTGTGTGCAAGTGTGTGAGTGTGCGAGTGTGTGTGTTAACCAAAATCAAGCCGACTATTTTGCATACGCAAATAAAAATAAATAAATTGAAATACCGCCAGGCCCAGCCTCAGTACAGCTCTCCCATTCCCACCAGCCTCGTCTCGCATAACACGCATGTAAATCGACGTTTTACAACACAAATGCCACCTCGGGGGCCCACTGCCAGGCTCTTAGCTGCTGTTTCTGCTCCAGCTGCCTGCTCCCTCCACCGGCTGACCCCTTCACCAGCTGTCTGGGGTGTAGTTGGCAGCTTACAGGTAAATTTGCTTTTTCTCCTCTTTTCTTTTTTGGTAGTGCGAAGCGCGGAGAAGGGCGCCGGTGTGGGGAGCCGTTGGCAATTGTTGAAACGCATGGTCTGGTTTTCATTTTTCGTACAGTGTGATTGCCGACACTAAAGCACGAGGTAGAAACGGGGAAAAAGCGAAAGACTTGTGGCTTCCATTCAACTGCTCTACGATGTGTTCTTAAAATAATCTTTTTAACTAACCCAACTGAAAGTAATCTATAATTTATGTTTACAGCAACTAATAAACGTTTCTTCAAAAACTTCAATATTGAATTTTAATTCAAAAAGTGTTAAAAATGGTATGCTGATTTTGTAGAAGTGTGTGTAAAGTGCAGAAAGAGTTAAACAAATTTTGAGTTACTTTTATTTTTATGTGACATAAATTTTATAAATTCAAAATATTTAATTTTTTATTGAAATATTTGAAAATTGCTCTAAAAATTGTTGAGGACTAGTTAAAAGCCTAGAACTCTTCATAGTCACTTTTACCTGCTCTTCTGTGATTCCCAAAATTAACCTTACTTAATTAATGGATATAGAAATGGATTTACCCATACTCACATAGTTTTTGTAACACTTCCCTGGAGAAATCGTTAGCAAAATACGATTTCTAGCAATAGGACAGCCTAAGCGTTCGCAACAAAATTGCTTTATCGAATTTGCGGGACGTCGATTAACGTGTTTTAATCAATTCCTTGGTGGCTTCTCCGCACTCGAGTGGGACAACGCAATTACAACTAATTTACTGCCTAGGACCGCATATGCAATAAAACGAAATTAAATGTCATAAATCAATGCCAAAAGCTTTCTAAGCTTCTCTTGCCTCCCCCTTCATCTTTGTCCACTCGAAAAATGTATGGTACGTAAATAGCCGCTGATGTGGGTATGTGTGTGTGTGTGTGTGTGTGGCGCGCCTTGACCTTTGACCGCGCGAGGCCTTCGCCAGGACACTCTCCTCGACTATAATGGCTGGCTTTGCCTCCAACTTATAATGTAACCCATTCCAAATCCTGCATGTTAGTCAGACCCAGCCGAGAGATCGGACAGCTGACAAGGACTTGAACGGTTGCAACATCCACGATGTTGGGCAACGTGTTATGGAAATGTTGCCCAGCTCGTTTCAAGCTAACAAAGCGCTCCAGAAAGAGGCCAATCAAACGGAGCCAAAGTGAAGTGGACAACGACTTGTGGGTGACCCGTGGCTTGACAGCCGAGCGGGAACCAGAGCACACACATAGAAAACCATATGGCGGCGTGTGCGCACCTCACCTGGTCGATCCACTGCCTCCTACAGTGCGGCGGACAGCGGGCAGCAGGCAGCGGGTATCAGGTACTCGGGACCGACGGCAACAGAAATAGTCACAATAAAATGCCAACTGCCAATAAACGTCAATAAATCAAACAATTGAGCGAGGCCAAGTTTTGTGACGCCGTGCGCCAAACGACCAAATAAGTCCAACTAGCCAGCCGGCAGGCCAGTCGACAGACCGTTCAGCCGGCCAGCCATCGATAGACCGTACAACCGACTGGCGACATGACTAAAAGCAGCCAAAGCCACTGCAGCAGTCCGAACGGCTTCGACAAGCACACAAACAATGGCGACGCCTCTGCGAGAGAACCCCATAGAGACCACTCGTGTTGCGATTCTGCGACTCCAGCCGTCTCCACTCGCACATTCCTCAAATGGAGGCAGATGCTCCAATGCGTTTTCATTCCACGCTGCGTGTGTGCGTGGCCAAAATTACCCTGTATGGCAATGGTAGACTGGGTGGGATGGAGACAACGAAACGAGGAGGAAGGCAGGCAAATTAAGGAGATATACAAAATTAATAAGGGAGATGGGGAGAGGGAAGATAAATTTGTAGAACAAAAAAAAATGAGTGATATATGCATGTATAAAGAACGGGAGGAGAAAGAGTGGAGAAGGTGAAAAGACAGAGCGAGAAATGTAGATATGTAGAATGATATTGAGGAATTATCGTGAGCTAATGTATGAAAGAAGGAACTACCTAAAGGAAAGGAGAATGGGAGAAATAAATAAGGAGATAAATAGTAAAAATACATAAAAAAAGTGCATAAAAAAAAGATAGCAAAAAAGAGGAAAAAATCTACAGTCTACAGAGGGTGCACTACAGTAGGATACCATTTATCCCATTCGGAAAAATATTCTAAATTCTAAATACTAATAGATACTACTGTTACCGTAGTATTACATTAAACTATTGTTTTTCCAATCTAACACATGTCTTATGCGCACTCTGCCAAGTCGTAGCGCACCCCTACATAATTGCATCTTCTAAAACATTATCACCATTATTAATTTCTATAATTAATAATACATTTTGTAATTTTTCTTTAAAGCTCGATTTTAAAAGAGAATTATTGAAAAGGTTTAATAGTATTACCATGAACCTTCCCACCAAATTTGGTCATTATTGTTGTGTTATCTGCAATAAACCGAACAACAGACGGACAAATATGTCTAATTCGATTCTGGGTTCGATGCTGTATTTTGTATGGTTTCTCTTATGCGCGTTACATACATTCGCTAATTCGACTCGGGTTTCTATGCTGATGCCTGTTACATAC
The DNA here is from genome assembly GCA_035046045.1 of Zaprionus bogoriensis. Taxonomy (NCBI): domain Eukaryota; kingdom Metazoa; phylum Arthropoda; class Insecta; order Diptera; family Drosophilidae; genus Zaprionus; species Zaprionus bogoriensis. Next base: position 463,155 of record JAWNOI010000174.1, read on the forward strand.
ATTTGCACACAGCATTTTTTTACCCATTTTCATTGAGTAAATGGGATAAAATGAAAAATCAAAGAAACAGTGGCACAAATACAATAAGCTAAATACGTACTCGCCTATTAGGCACCGCCTATTTAATTTATCGTATAAAAAACCTTTTTATTTTAAGCATTTCATTTTCAATTATAACATTCGAAAAATGTTTATTATTTTACTTTATTAAGATTTGATATGATAGATAGATTTGATAAATAAACATACTCAACCCCATTTTACTGCCTTGTCGGAACATGCATATGCTGCTACAATTTCCCAAGCAATTCGCATCAAAAATTAAAAGATATCGAATAGTAATAAGGGACCTTTGGGACCTTGGGAATATACCATTTTACCCATTATCTAAATGGTATAAAAAGGTCGTTTAAAATAGAATATTCATTTTCTCCTAAGCACTTTAATACATTTAAGTCTCACATGAAAATAATATAAAATATTACGAATGAATTTAAAATTTGGCAAAATGTCTTAATATAATCTTCAAACTATAGAAGCTATAGAAATATATATTGAAGTCTGCTATCCTAAAGAAAGAGCATCGGCTGGGACGGCATTCGTATCCGTTGTAATCGTAGTCCCACCGATTTGAGGGCTTGACAAAGATTTATTACGATCAACAATGAAATTTGATGAATATATAATTTAATTTTAACAATTTTGGCTTTATTTTTGAGAAAATTAACCAAAACGTTGCAAAAGTAAAACGCGAAGCGAGTCGGTATTGAACTGAGAATTTGGTCGCCGTCGATGGGAACAGCCTGTTCGGTTCTTCTTCTTATTTTCATATCATTTCTTTCTTTTCTTTTCTTTTCTTTTCGTTTCGTTTCATTTCTTTTCGATTCATTTCGTTTGTCTTTGTTTTCGATTTTGTTTTGGCGTTTTGATTTTTTCAGAATTCAGAATTCGAGTCGATTCGATGTTAGATGTGATAAAATTTTTTTAGTTGCGGTCTTTAAATGTTCTCTTGGTGCGTGATGTGAAAGGATTTGACATAGAAATCGGACAAAGTTTTCTTTTCTACTCATGTTGTGTCGCTGTGTGTGTATGTGTGTGTTTGTGTGTGTTTGTGTGTGTTTCTGTGTGTGTGTTCGTGAATGTGTGTGTGTGTCTGTCCGTGTGGGTGTGTGTGTGTGTGTTTCTGGGAGGGGGTCTTCTTGCACACTTGTGCGTGTCTGCGTGTGTATATATGATTTTGGGTTACGTGTGGATGGAAATTGATTTGGGGGCGCGCGCGCACTTTGGCGGCAGCGTATTTGGGTGGGTGGAGTATAGGAACGGGGTGGATTAGTGCATTTGGTAGGTGTTGCTGGGGTGCGTGCGGGGTCATGTATGGGGGTCTTTTGGGGGTATGGGGTCGTGAGAGTGACAATGGAACAGACAACAGCCTGGACAACAGCACAAGAATTTCTTCACAAGATATGAGCGGGATTAGCGCGTATAGATGGTCTTCACCAGCGATCCCTGCTGGGCCATAGTGTCCTTGTGCAGGTGGTACTGCAGCACATAGGCGCTCTCCATGCAGAGACCGTCCCGCAGCTTGCCACCGATTTCCAGTGCGGCCGCCTCGTTGCTGCCATTCGCCGTCCATATGGAGATCTTGTTGTTCTTGCCGCGGATGTTGACCACGGCGCCGCAGAGCTCGTGAGAGTAGTCACAGCTCTCGCCGATCAGCACCAGCATGGTGTCCAGCCAGAAATTGTCCAAATCATTCTTATTACTCTTGTTAAGTGTAATCACCCAGCGGCCGCCCTTGACATTCGCCTCGTCCTCCCACATGGGTCGTATGCCCTTCTTGAACAGACAGTAATCGCTGCCCATTTTGATCTCCGACGGCGTCTTGATGTGGTTGATGAGACTCCAGAAATTCTCGACTGTATTGAAGCTGGCCACCTCGTGCAGCATCTCCTCCCAGCTCTTGCTGCGATCCGGCTCCAAATACCACAGTGTCCACTCGCTATTCAACGGATGATGAGGCTCCTTGGAAAGCTGCTCGCCACTGCCAACAGTCTCCACTGTGCCGATCGCCAGTGCGTCCATAGCAGCATTATCATTATCGCCGGCCATTGAGGCCCCATTGCCAGTGCCCATTGCCATGCCCATGCCCATGCCCATGGCCATGGCCGAGCCTGTGCCCATGCCCGTGTCCATATCCGCTACAAGTCCGCTAGTTGCCAGCTTTTTCTTTGCCATTGCAAGCACTGGCGCCGGGCCCGTTTCCAGAGTCGACGCTGTCATCGTTGGCGACGCTGCCGCTGCTGCTGCTGCGGACGCTGCCGAGGCCGCAGCGGATGCCGCTGCCGCTGCCGCCGCTGTCGTTGTCATCGTCGTCATCACTGTCAGCGTCAGCGTCGCTGCTGGCGACACGTAGGGACCGTCGGCGTTGCAGCCAGCACTCAGATCGGATCGTGGCGTCGAGAGGGGCGAACAGGCGCAGCTGCCGCCGCTGCAGCATGTGGCATTGATGATGCTCTTGTAGCTGGTTTCGCTGCTGCTGCCGCCGCTGCCGCTGCGTGTGCGCGTCGGGCCGAGCTTCTGGGATCGCTTTGCCGGCGTGCAGCTCCGTACGGGCGTCGTGGAGAACTCATCGTTGTTGGAGCACGACTTGAACATGGTCGTTGGATTGGCAAAGTTTTTCATCCTGTATATGTTAGACGGATACATGTTGCGCGCTCACGTTGAACTCTAGACGATCGGGCGAAACGAAACAACAACAATAATAACATCATCAGCAACAGCAACAACAGTAACAACAACAATACAACAAAACAATAACAGTAACAATAAGAGCAAGAATGTAGGTAACATTAGCAGTGACAACAGCGGCGACAACAGCAACAAAAACAACATGCAGAGCGCCAGTCTGGAACTGCAGCCGACCGGGTACCGGCAACCGGGCACCGCCGACTTGCCACATGCCACATGCCACTTGCCACTTGCCTTTGCCTGCGAATAACTTGATCTCGATTGCCGTTTTCGTGTTCCTTTGTACTTGGCTCCAAATTCAAATTTGTTGCTTTTGATTTTAGGACTATCACAACATGCGAACGATGTTATTTCTGTTCTAGAAAGCAAACTGTGTGATTGATTTATCAAGCAGCGCACACTCCGCCCAGAGCGCAGGCACAGAGCTTTGAGCCTAACGCAGAGCTTTCCCGGGGCTACTGAAACTGAAGCTGCAGCTCACAGTGCCCCACCCTGATCCTCGGCAAGGGCGATCGCCTCAGGGCACTTTCATCACTTTCAAATATTTATTCGACTCATGGGAATTGTGCAATATCCCGTAAGATATAGATTTAGCTTCTGCTAACGATCCAAAGTACCATAAGGATTATTTATATTTTATATATTTATTTTATATTATATTTTTGAAAAGTCTTAAGCGCGATCAACTTTGCGCTCGACTGCATCGTCGGTTGCAGAGTTAAGCTTGTTGCATTATTAAGACTACACTGCTTCCCATACTCCAATTAGCCATAGGTAATCTGCTCGAATTGATCAAAGACTTTGGCAAAATGTCTACAGTTGAGACTTAGCGCGCGTTTTTGCAACACTGGCAGGGCTGCATTGCTCCGACTCTTATAGGGCTACAAAAACATTAATGTTGACAGTAGTGCTGGCAAAACATCAAAGCACTATCGATACTATCGATTGTGGAACCATTTTTCAAGACATCGATGTTTTTTTGCACTATCGATGTTCTAAAACATTTTCTTCTCTACTGAAAATAGTGCTGGTTTGATGTAAGTAAAATCGATCAAAAATAAGCGAAAATACTCATAATTTTGGTGCTCGATTACAAAGATGGCAAACGCTGTAAAAATGCAAAGGGTAAGCATATTTCACTCCTTTTGTCTATGACCTTGAACTTGTATGTTTGTGTATGTGTGCTTGCAGAAAACCACATGGCGAACGATTCGGACGAAGAAGTAATGTAATTTTTTTATTGAAAACATTTGGTTATTTTATTAGTTTGATTTCCCTAATACCAATGCAAATATATACGTTTTTAACAATTAAAACAATATTAAATATTAAGGAAAAGAAACAAGTCAATAAAATGTGATTTTTGAATGAAAACATCGATATTATCGATGTTTTTCCGTGAAAGCATCGAAAAAATCGATAGAGGCAAACATAGATTTTTCCCAGCACTATTGAATATGCTATAAGCTATGAATTCAGCAATTTTGAAGTGCCCATCGAAATTTTAACAGTTTGGTCATATTATTTCAAATCAAAGTTAGGGCTAGTTATATTTTAAGTAACATTCTACTTTTCAGCTCTGTGTCTTTGTGTACAATTTATTATATTTGCTCTTTCATCGTAAGGCTTTAAAATATTTAAATATTAAAAGAAAGTATTCGAAATAAAATGTAAACAGTATATCAATCAGAATATCACATTAAAGCAGATACACTTCTCGCTGTCTTGGCCAACGCCTAATGAGGTCCATCGGATATCTTTTTTTAGTCTTATTGGTGGGCGAGTACCTGTTAGCCTATTGGCCAAGCGGTTGCAGCCCCGCAGCAATCGTTCGTTATAGCGGGTTGTGTGGACGTTGATTTTGTCGAAGACGGTTCTCAACTTTAGATCCCTGTAGAGGTTGTTATTTCCCACATACCACTCGCAGCCAGAGATGAGTCTTGTAATTTTATTTTGGACGACTTGTATTCTACGCAACTGGGAGTCGCAAGCCAGCCCCCAGATTTGTTTGTAGATTATCAGACTGTTTAAAAGCGATAGTCTACAGCGCGGTCCAATTAGTCATTAGTGCTTAGACACTGCTGCTCGTATGCGCATTCCTTTGGAAGTGATATGATTTTTAAAAATAGCCTGTGGTCTAGTATCACCCCTAGGCAATTATTTTTAATTTTTCATAAATTTGCAGTTGAAGCAATTTTTTTCTTTATGTAAAGTAAAAGTGTTTCCAATATAAATTACTTCTCAGTCTTTGAATATTCTATATAATATATAATATAGTATCTTAGTTCAGTTTAACATGAAGTTTTAGTTTTGAGAACAGAATGGAACAGAAATTCGGAGGAAAAAAATTGGCATACAAAGTTGAACATCTATAGGTTTACGTCGCATCGATTTTGGCGGAAGCCTGACACCCCATTCTACATAATAAATAGCTTAAAATTGAACTGCACTTGTCAGTAGATCAAGGGAAACATTAGCAAAATAAATAAATGCATAATACAGTATACGATTGTACAGACCACATAATAACATGTGCAAATGATTAATGTTATCATAACATTGTTATGTCTGTTGAATGGAATCGATAACTCAGTCCAAATTGCAGACGATATGTCAAGCAGAGTATGTCAAAAGCCCTGCCTGGTCACACTCGACAAAAGTCATTGGACAAAGCGAAAAGTTCTCGCCGAGCACGTGACATTCTAGACTTGAATCCGAAGAATATGGCCAAATCGAATAAGACCATCTACGGCATCACGCTGAATGGCGAGAAGAACAGCATCACGTGGGACAGCTTTGCAGACAAGGATCCCCTCTGTCACAAGCTCGTGGTAAAGCAGGTGCTGCTCGGCGCCGAGGCCGATGGAGATGAGTACAATGTGGTCGAGGTGAGCACCGCGCGGGACGTTGTGAAGATACCGATTGCCGTACTGCGGGTCGGCGAGATGCGAGTGGTCAATCCCAACATGGAGTTCTACGAGTCTAAGGTGACCTTTAAGCTGATCCAAGGCAACGGACCCGTTCATATCTTTGCCCAGGATATCAAGGACGACATGGACGTTGTCTACGTAAAGGGAAGTGATGACTTTGGGGAAGATGACGTGATTGATGGCGTTATCCCATAAATGCTTTGAAACAACTACAATTCTATTAATACATGTCTAATTTTTTAAACCCGATGAATAGTACAAAACTTGCAAAACCAACTCCAAATAATTTTGTACCTATTCTTGTTTTGTCTTACTTAATTTATATGCTCATACACTATTCATAACCTAATTCCTGTGGATAGCCCAGTTTTCGCCAAGAACTCTTCAATTTTTCAGCAGCGAGTAGCTAGGTTGAAGTTAAAGAGAAACTAACTTGGGGTAGGTTCGTTCCAAGCCGTGTGTGTGTGTATGTGTGTGTGCACACTCTTCAAGAAGGCCACACACAATGTACAAGTGCTTGAGGAAACTTGCCAGCGGAAAGTGTACTAAAAACTGTTGCGGAAAGTTGCGGGAAGTGTTCTTTCGATATCGAACGCATTTCACCTTTTAACACACAAAGTGCAACAATCTCTTCGAGTGATTGATACGTACCACTCACTTCAAACTTGTTCCACTAATTATAGCCTTGCAATGCACCATACACACTAACACACACACACCATACCATACACACACACTCTCTCCAACCTATACTTAGACCGAGAGCTCTACCAAGTCGGACGTGAGCTCATCGCACTGCGCAGGTGAGCGCGTTTTTATACCTTTCACAACTTGAAAATGGGTAAAAATTGTGTATTAGCTTCGTGTAAATGTATGTAACAGGCAGAGAGGCTCAGCTTTTACCAGAGCTACAGACTTCAAGTCTAGCACGAATGATCCCGTATAGCTTACACTGTCGTAGTAAATAAATTGTTTCGGTTTTGAATTTAGGTCCTAAGCAATAATTTAGCTACCAATAAAATGGACATACGTTGCAAATGGCGACCCAATCGGACAACAGAGAGCTGCATTTTTATTTAGATGTCTGTGAGCGCGTGGAGCCGACCAAGTTTGCTTTACAGAAATATTTTCAATTTAAAGCCCAAATTGGGTGAATGGTATCTAACAGTCAACTGCCTTCGGCTCTTTCTTTAGTTGTTTTTCTTGAATTGACTTAAGAAAATTACCAGAAATAAGAACGCATAATATGCGAATGACTGTGAGACACCCTGCACCGTACTGATATAAGACTGTACTGCTAGCGAGTAGGAAATTTAAAAGTAGCTGCAATTTGTTCTTATTGAAGTTCTCAAGTTGATTTACACTCTTTCAGGTCGAATGGTATACATAAGCTATTTATGCCTGCTCTGCGCTTCTGCAGGGTATAAGAAGTCGTCAACTAAGGGAACAACTAATGGAATTGGCAACGTGTGCAGTTTGGTACTGAGAGCCGGATTTCGACTCCTGCAGAAATCGAACGGCCAAAGCCCAATTTCAATTCCAATCGCACGCAAAACTTGACGAGTTTCAAAATAAATATTTACACTCGCCCGCACACACACACACATACAAACAGAGAAAGACAGAAAGAGAGAGGGAGAGGAGTAGCCGCACACACGCTCGGCCGACACGCCGGAGCAACACTTCACGCATTTCTTATTAGCTGCACTTCAAAAACTGTTCAAACTTCTGCTCGAAACTTATTGTGGCATTTTGGTTGGACGCGAGGAGGATGCGGAAGTGGGAAAGCGAGTGGGAAGTGGGGCTAAGCGGGGGCGAATGGCAAAAAAGAAGCCAACTTTAACTAATGGCAACATATTTGTTTGCCCATGTCGAGTGTTATTGAGCCAAAGCAAAAGAGCAAACTTTCATTTGGCTCCGGCTGTCATAAGTTTAAATGGGGTTATTGGGCGAGCTATGGCTAGAATCGGAGCAGGAGTCGGCAGCAGAAGGAGCCATCGAAGTGGTCACCGTCGAAGGATAACTGAAAAACGTCAAAGTTCAAGCCAAGGCAACGAATTGCGAGCTCACGCCCTGGCAAATATTTGTGCAAAGGCTTAATGGAAACCCGAGACTGGTAAATTCTAAATCAAGATTCCAATTAAGTGCAAGCTGCAGACTGTGCAGTCTGCAAGATGAATGGATTAAGGCCCTCCCCAAGCCCAGACACATTACCGAGATGTGCGAAAATACCTTGGCTTTTGTATATTGAGTAGCAACATGTTGGTCAGTTTCACATATCAATTTGTGAATGCTTGTTAAATTAATTGCACTTTTGTTGTGCACATTTGCACATATACAACTGCAGTATTTGGTTTTCTTTGTTTTAATTTGTATTTTTAAAAACACTTTAATTTCAAGCGAGCTCCTTTGATTTTGTACTGCGCAGCAAAGTATGCTACACTCTGCATAGCTCTCAGCTTGGCTAGTTGAATATTTGCGTTTTGAAGCTCCTCTAAAAAGTATGCTACACTTTATTAGCTCTTACGTGTGATCAGTATTCCTAATGCGCATTAATTCTAAATGCATATAATTAATATATTTTATAAGCTTTGTCTCCTCTCACATTAAAAAAATTATGTTTTTATGCTATTTTAAAACGTGACCCATTTAAGTCATTCTGCCACCCTTACCATAAAATTTTATTGTTTAAAAATAATGAAAATTTAACAAATAAAAAACAAAATTAACATTAAATAAATATTCTTAATAAATAATTAAATAATGATTTTAGAAGTACGCTACACTAATGTGCAACAGCACTATTTACTTATAAAGAAAATTTAGCAAATAAAATACATACTTAAAAATAAATAAATATTTTTAATAAAAAATTAAACAATGAGTTTAAAAGTACGCTACACTAATGTGCAACTGCACTAGTATCGCTTATATTTAATGACGACCGCAAAAGTAATCTTTACTAATAAAGAAAATTTAACAAATAAAAAACATACTTAAAATTAAATAAATATTATTAATAAAAAATTAAATAATGATCTTAGAAGTACGCTACACTAATGTGCAACTGCACTAGTATCGCTTATATTTATTGACGACCGCGAAAGTAATCTTTACTAATAAAGAAAATTTAACAAATAAAAAACAAACTTAAAATTAAATGAATATTTTTAATTAAAAATTAAATAATGATCTTAGAAGTACGCTACACTTATGTGCAACTGCACTAGTATCGCTTGTATTTAATGACGACCGCAAAAGTATGCTCGCCTTTTTTTGCAGCCAACTAATAACTTTGTGTTGCCATAACTGTCATCACTTTCGGCTGTCCAGACTGATCTGTGTGCCAAGCGCTTGGACACTTAACGCCATCATAAAGCGCCAGCGGAGCCAAGCTAAAACCGAAGAGAAATTCTCAAACATTGCAGTGCAGACATACAAATGCGCCAAGAAGTGTGCAGCTTGTGCCAGATTTGCTTTTAAAAAGCGCACTGGGATCGAAATTGGCTGCCAGGCCAGAGCCAACTTGCAGCTCCCCAACAACATGAGCCCCACTGTGCTTCATTCCCAGCAGCAACACACACTCTCGCACACTCGCACACAGTCAGAGCGCACTTACAAATGCGCTTTTAACTTAAATGACAGTCTTGGCAGGGGGCGAGCTGAGCTGAAGGGGGCTGGAGCTGAGTAGCAACCTTTTGGCTGGCTGCTACTTTCCGGCTACTGCCCGACCTCTCCCCCTGTGAAATATACGCACTGCAATTTTTTATTTGGACACCCTCGTAGCAGCCTGGGCCCAGCCCGTTTCTCTCCCTGTGTAGTACAACAATTTGATGTAAATATTGTATTAGTTGGGGCCAAAGTGTTGAGTAAATTTATTGGCAGCACATAAATCGCTTTCTGAATGGACGATGCCATTGCTTTTTGCTGCTGCCAACTTCCTCGAGCACTTGGGATTGGCCACTTGCTAAATAAAAAATTAGCCCAGCTTTAGGTAAATTTATGCTGTAGCTTCATTCCAGTCTCCCGTTTCGCCCGTTTGGCTAGAGAAACCTTTCGGGTTTGATTAAATAGTTTGGTCACTCGATCTATTATCGCAATGAAATGCGCAGCATATCGGGTTGATTAATGATCTCGTATGAGTTAGCATCGCATTAGCTGGTACAACTCGAGCTGCCCGAGGGAGAATCCGGCGTGAAATCGCAATCGAGAACTCGGCAGTAGTTATTAAGGTATGCGAATGTAATCCCAAAAATGGACGGCCAAAACTCACATTCGAATCCGGTGCCAAATCCCATAAATGTTATATTTAAATTCTGACCTGTCTTCAAACTCAGCTCCATCGAAATGCGTTTCGCATTTGCCGCTCAAATGTGCTGCTGATGGAAATGCAAAAGTTGTTGTTGCTGCTGCTGTTGTTTCTGTTGTTGCTGTTGTTGCTGTTGTCGTCGTTGTTGTTTCGGTTGCTGTGCCAATTTTAATTAACAAAAAACATGGCAGGCTCGTGTTGTGTTATTTTGCTTTGTTTTTGGCAGATTTCACTGGTTTTGCTTTGTTTTGTTTAGTTCTTCTATGCATTGCTGTGTTTTCTGTGTTCTGTTGAGTTTTCCCGAGTTTCGTTCCGGTTTCTGAGCTCCATCACGGTGTGCATATTTGGCTGGACGTCAGTTGAGAGCAAACTGGAGACTGCATTTGGTCCGGGCCAGAGCAATCAGGCGGAGGATTGCGATGAATGCAAATATTTTAATATGGAAACCTGCTAAGACGCTTGGCTTTGCCCTTGGCTGTTCCCGTCGCCTGCTCATATCTCTTTTATCACAGTCCTTAGTTTGGGTTGCGCTGTCATGGCTCGTCCTGACTGAGTGCGTGCATTTAATTAGGAACTACTTGAGCGTATTTCGATAGCCCGTCCGAGTTGGCCAATGACATGGAAAAAATTGCATTTTAAGTAAAAAAAGGTATGTTTGCACTATACGTGATATGCATGTGCAGAGAGATAAGCTTGACACGCGTATGCAAATACTAATCATATTAATAATACCCTGCAGACATGAAAACATTTAATATACAGTTTTACCGTTTGCATACATTGTTGAGGCATGTAGCGAAGTTCGTTCTTTGGGCTACTGTACAAGAGCACAATTTTCATATGGGTTGCAATAACACATTGCCATATTATTTGGCCTCAATAATTCTGGAAGATTATAGACATGATATTCGTATTTGCTGCCTGTAAGTTGGACAAAATTATGACGTTACTAAGCTCAGAGAATGATATGCCAGCTGTGGGCTGGCTTGACATACTTAATATTTACCTATGTAGACTTAATAAAAAAGCGCTTCAAAGTTTGCTTGATACAGCGCATCTCACAGTCAAATATGCTCTATTTCTATAGTGCTTTTGCCCTATTTATTTTCGCCAAGTTGAGCATAATATGACTTGTTTTCCTTGTTGTTTTTATTGTTTGCGCAATGCAATTAATTAGAAGTGCAACAATTTTTGTGGTGTCAACTCAAATTAATGCAGGCAACATGGCAGAAAAACTACAGAGTTTACATACATGTATGTAAATATATTCAAACATAATACAAATTTGATGAAATACTTGTTGTGACAATATGCAAGGTGAGAGGGAAAGAGTTCTCTGACAAAGGCATTTAATTTAAGCGCACTTGCACACGCACACACAGCACACAAATTGGAAACAATTTATAAATAATTGATAATGTTCTCAAATAATTATATTTGCATTAATCACAGAGTGAAATCATGCTTGTTCTAAAGTGCTTTTTCAGCTCTTTCCTTTAATTTTCATGTGCTCGTTAAAGGGCGCTTAAATTCCTTTATGTCAGCAGAACGCGATTTGCCTATACTTTCTTGGGCTCTTTAATTACGTCTGCGCTTTGCTGCGCTATGCGCTTATGTCTAAGAACAATTATTTATTTTTTCGATATCTGATATTTGCCTGGCCTTCAACAAAACAGTCATATAATGTATTTGTTGTATTTGTCAGCCGACAACTCATAGATTAACAATAGACAATTTTTATGGCCCACTCGGTTTGACTGTTCATCGAGTTGACTGTAAGTTCGACAGAATTGCGACAAATGTCTTTTAGAGTCTGAGCATAATCAGTCGAAAATTGTCTCTCTGATTACACTAGCATGGCTGATAAGCCGGCTGGAATAGTGACTAAATTGGTATTTCTGTTCCAGTTCTACCTCCGGCTACAGTTGCTATTGTAAATGTGGGTGTACCTACATACAACTGAGGCGACAACCGCTCACTATTTGTGTTTTGCCTCGGATCTTACGTCTATTCTCATTTCGGGTACAACTCGGCCGCGTTGTTTACCCAAGTGTTAGCTGGAGTCGAATGAGGTTTAAAGAGGCGAAAGTAAAACTTTATGTACAGACAGCACCGAACTTGCAGCGAAACAGATGCTTGCCAACTCACATATAATATTTAGCCAAGAACCCACTGCTTAAGAAATTAATTACCAAATAGAGAAACTCTCAATTTCAGGAGGCGCTATACTCGCTCCACTTTACCCAACAGATTTTCGGGCAAAACTGAAAATGCTTAAATATCATTGAGTCAACTTCGCTTCAAAGTCGCACCAGAACCCAGAATCCAGATAAACAAAACTTGGTATTTTTCTCGCGCAAGAAGACGTGCAACAGCACGGAGAGAAAACCTAAAGATAGGCGCTTGGCGTTGATTCAAAAAGGTGGATAGAATAAAAGAAAAGAAGCACGAGTAGTTGTCGTAGATACGCAGCATGTGTATGTTATATGTTATACTATGCTGAAATAAAAATGAATAAGAAATCGGGTATATTCAGCTGGCAGAACAAACATGTATATCTATCGCAGTTGGGCAATTGATGACGATTTTATTTCACTTAGGGCTGATTTAGCTGGCGCTCTTATCAAGTTTCGAATTATTACCCACTAAAAAGCAATCATCAAAAGGTAATATTTGAGGTTACTCGGGCGGTGGAAATGGAATCCAATTTATAACTGAGCCATTTGCTTTGATAAGAATTTCCGAAGAATTCTATTAACGCAATAATTATAGGTATGATCACTGCAAGTAAAATTATCTATTCATTTTTATTGCCGCAGCGCGAAACGAGCGAAAACGGGTATACTCGACCTGCTGCATATTCTTGAATGGGGTCCATAGTGAAGTGTGGGATAGAATTAAGTGCGGGGTATCCAAAGATCAAGGGCGCTAGACTGTTCTGTCCTATGCTTTTACAAATCACGATTTTCGCCAGGGAAAAAACTTGCTAAGAATGAAAGGCTGAGAATCATTGCAGAGGTTTGAGCGGTTTTAGATCTCAGCTTTTGAACTCTATTAACTTATACTTATGCTAAGTCTGGGTACCAAAAAATCGTATGGTACAAACATACCATCGTTTGTCATGTCTGACAACCTCGGTGGTAAGTTCTCCAGGCACGGATACTGGGCCACTTATGTTCTTGAAAGTGGAAGATAAAATGCTATTCCTGACGACCCACTAATGTTTTACGAAATGGCAGATAAAACGCTATGCCTGGCAGAGTAATTAGTCGACCCATGATAATGCCATATTTTGGTAAAATGCGTGGAAAGTAATGTATGTGCCTACATATGTACATGCATGTATATGACATGCAAACAAGAAGGCATATTTTATCTGGCATATGCAAATACAGTATTAATTCCCGAGCACAACTAGTGCCTATATCTTAGAACTACCTTATAATACAATGTTATCGACGCTCTGGTTGTTTTTTGTTTTCTATTTTTGCACAAAAGTGGAATCAAAATGAAACCAAAATAGGAACCAGGAGCATGAAAATACCGTGGCAATCAAATGGTTCTGCTGGGACTGATATATGACGACTATTCGATAAGGAGGAAGGCACCTGCCTGTACAATTAGAATTATCTGAGGCGTATACGTACATATTATATACTCGTACATGGTTGTATGTATGGTTTATATCTGAACGCTCTAGTGGTAACGTAAAACAGTTTTATCAAATATTGCGTTGACGCTGACGTTGACGTTAAGAGCGAGACCAACGCCGCTGTCGATGTTGACTTCGACGTTGACGTTGACGCTGACGCCGACGACGCCGTGCCGCAGAGCTTCGGGGGCGAATTGAGAGTAGAATGGAGCTACTGACTGCACTTTACAAATAGTTGTCGGAAGTCAAACGTCGAACGTTAAACACCGCACGGGGAGCGCGGATCGTGGATCGTCGAACGAAGATCGAGCATTGTCTTCCGTTGTAGAATATCCGCGTCAACGTATATTTTCCACAATGTTGGGCAATCATACGCGCCTGGTTAAGATACTCTTTGTGGTGATCGCCGTCAAACTGTTCATTCTTCTGGTATTGCTGGGAGTCAATAATACGGAAGTACGAAAAATATCTCGCAGAAGCCCCGTTTTTATCGATGAGTTGTTGATCGATAGGCGCGAAGGTAAGTCATGATCAAGACATGAAAAAGATACTGCAGACAAATGAACTGCGATCTTGATTTAAGCACCTACCATGGAGGAGCGTCTGAAGTTCATACGGGATGAGATGCCCTCGTTTCCGCTGGAAGAACTGCGCCGTCGACCCAGCAGCTCGAAGCGTATCTTTTGCGCCGAAGCTCCCGACTTCATGAATATTGATTTCCACAACGAATACTGGCAGGCGCTGCACATAAAAAATGTCACATTCTACTTTTTCGGCGCCTACTACGACAATCGCGAGGTGATCGCCAAAACGCCACAGGTCCGCCTGCTGACCATGATCAACATCTACGGCAAAGGGAGCGAGTTAAAGTATCCGAACACCTACTGCCAGCTTTGGTTCAAGGACCGCGTCGATCCCGTCATTGTGAATGCCACCGATCACAAGATCATCTGGTGGTGGGGCGGTGCAGCGAGACGCTTCTATCCCACCATTGTCAGCTGCGTGCTGCCCAAAACGGAGGAGGTTGAAGAGTTAGGAGTTCCCGAAATGGTGTCTGTCGTCTCGGAGCGTTGCAACCGAGCAAGGAACCTGCTGCGCGTCGTTTACGAGGTGGATGAGGAGCATGACGCTGGCAGTGCGAACAGCACAGCGATTACCCCGAGTTCCACCAGCAAACCCGCCCAGGCAGTGGTTCCGACCAAGAACGCCAAGCGTGCGAAGCGCCGCTTTATGGTCTGCGTGAAGACCATGGACTTCCTGTATGTGGACATGTCGTGGCGCCTAATCGAGTGGCTGGAGCTGATGCGCATGCTGGGCGCCGATAAAGTAGTCTTCTATGACGGTCAGATACACGCGAACATGACGCGTGTCATCGAGCACTATCGGCAGACCAACCCGGGCTTTGTCGAGCTGCGTCCCATGTCGCTGGGTCGCGGAGAGCCGCATTCGCCGCGACACTTCCATCACTATGCCATGGATGCGGACGGATTCAACCGCATTCTCAACGAGATGATACCGTATAACGACTGCTTCTACCGTAATATGTACAAGTACGACTACGTTGGGGTCTTCGACATCGACGAGGTGATCATGCCGCTGGGCAACGTAACCAATTGGAACGATTTGATTGATCTGGCCTACAAGGTGCCCGACTACCAGCGCGATGCCACCAAGTGTAAGGACTGGGCCAGTTTCTGCTTCCGCAATGTCTACTTCCCGCGCTACCCGGAGCGCCCGAAGGTCTACAAGAAGCTGCCGAGCTTCTACTACATGCTGCAGCATGTGGAGCGTGTGGCCGAGCACTGCGATCGCTATGCGGCCGTCAAGTGCCTGCACTCGACGCGCTATGTCGTCGGTCTGCACAATCATTTTCCGCTTTTCCGCGCCGACAACGGCGAATGTGAGCCCAAGTCGGTGCCCATTGAATTCGCGCAGCTGCAGCACTACCGCGAGCCCGATAACAAGACGCGACTGATCAATCCCGTTATCGACGACAGCATCTGGCGCTTCCAGCCGCAGCTGCAGCAGCGCGTCTATGACAAGTACAAGAAGTTGGGCTTCCTGCCAGCCATCGCTCAGCTACAGGCGGCCGAGAACCAGCGCATACTCGACGACGAGAAGCAGCTGCACGACGCAATTGCCAAAGCTCCATAGACATCTCATAGGGTAATTTACGTTACCCGATCTTTTTTTTTTATAAATATATATATATTTATATGGTGGTATATACATTCGTGTATTGCCATTAGCTTAGATTATGAAATTATTGATATTCCTATCGCGTAGATTACCATATACAGCTAAGTGAGAGATCTGTTCCTGGATCTGTTTTGGATCTTCGTACCTCCAACTAATAAAAATTAATTTTGTATGTCTGTAATGAAGTCTTTTAAGTGAAACGCAAAAAAAAAAAAAAAACTAAACAAAGTATACATACATTCTTAATCTGTCTGTACTAGCTACAGACACTAAGTTTGGCAAGAAGGTTGCGGCATACCATACGCGAATTAATTGCTTTTCAAGCATTGAGTGTCACCATGCAGCAGCCATAAATTCAAAATTATAACGATTTATTAAGAGAGCTAGAGACACAAAATTTGAAAAAAAAATTGACCGCTCCTACAAATACTTTTTTTTTTATTTATAAGCAAGTTATAAAAGCTATCAAGTTAAGAAAGGTGTCCTTAAATATGAATTCTTAATACTAATTACTTCTATTTAATGAATTTCACGTATACAAATACAGTCAAGTGCTAGTATTGTAGCAAAGTAGCAGTGACGCAGTAGCCGGCCCTCTGTTGCGTCAGTGGGAAACTTCTCACGCCTGTAACTTCAAGCTTCAGCGAATGCCACTATTATAATTAGCTATCATACCATACTTGTGTATTAATATCAAAAATATCGAAATTTGGAGGCAGAGGGGTTGACAGTCAATATTTAGAATGAAGTCGATTCGTGTATGTAGCACACAAACCTCTATACCAAATTTGGTCTTCTAGCTCTTGTGATACCTGTGATCTGTGTCGATCCCGCATTTGCTGCTGATCCAAAAAAAACATATATTTTGTAGTAAATGACACATTTGCAATCGGTAATATATTTTATGGGTAAATGACACATTTGCAATCGGTAATTGGTGCAAAAAGGTAAAATTTATATCAGACGTATGGTTCATAATTCGTTCATCTGTGGCAGTCAGTGTTTTAAATAAATTTGCAGTCTATACTTTCTCCAAAGTGTAAAGATTCGCGAACTTTTGCAAATGGGGCATACAATTTGGGAAATTTGGCAGCTTCCCTACGCCACGTCTTGTGGCTCAGTTCGCGTATTTGCATAGTTGGCAACTCGAATTGTTTGCCATAGATACACAGCAGCACAACTGTGAGGATTGACGTAAAAGAGGGAGACAGGGAGAAGGAGAGACAGCCTACTGACAGCTGACAGAAGACAGTGTACAGTGTACGGACGGACCGCCACAGACTGTCGAAAGTGTCGCGCAGACCTTGTTTAGGTTCGCAGCGAATGATTAAGAACGCGCCGAAGGGTATGCAATAGACGGAGTAGTGTGCACGCAGCGCAAAGCCGACACAACTCAACACACAGCTCTCTGTTTCTCTCTCCTTCTCTCTCTTTCCGTCTCTCGCTCCCCCTCTGTGTCTGTGTGTGTCAGCCAAAAAGTGTGCACACAACTGCACCTGAGCACAAATGAATGATGATGTTGTGCAGTCTCTGCTGCTGCTGTTGCCTTTTCGCTCAGTTGCCTCCCGTGGCCCCTAGTCTACGCACAGTGGGACAAAATGCCGGCTTATTGAAAGCTGGCAAGTGGCTTCATTTTCTTTAAAGCATGTCAACATTTATATGTAAATATTTTGTATTTATGTCTCAGTTTATAGAGGGCAAATTGATTTCCAGCTGAAATATCAATTTTGGGTATTTAAAAAATTATGATGATATTATGAGCAAGAAAATGTTAAGCATAAACCCAAGATTTGACAAGAACAACTATAAACTCTTTACTTTTAACTTGTATAGATCTGAGTTTTGGAGAGTGCTGCATTGATGTAAGCTAAAATATTATATAGATATAATGAGCCAAAGCTAAGTATCAAAGCTTTGCCTCATTATATCTGTATAATATTTTAGCTTACATCAATGCAGCACTCATTGCAAAGAGCAAATCTACATTTTTTATTAACAAAACTGATTTCTTCAAGCTGAAAGTAAAAGAGCTCAACTCGATTGTCAGTCAATTGGAAGTATTTAAGACCTTGTACTGATTTTACATATTCAAATTTCTTGCGGTTTCACTGTTGTTGACACACTGTGCAGCTCTGCCTGTTGGCCAGGTCTCACGTCCTTCGTGCTGCTCCTGCTTGTTGCATCGTTTTTTGGCTCATATGTTGCAGCATTTCGCTTAAGCAAATTGCCAGCGTATGCCTGTCTGTGTGTGTGTGTGTGTGTGTGTGTGTGTGTGTGCGAGTGTGTACTTTTGTGTGCCCTGATGAGTTTGCGCTTGCCGTGCTTGTGTCTGTGTGTGTGTGTGCCCCGGTGCCTTGTACTTGCGGCCAGTTAAAAGGCGCTGAGTTATTGTGCTCCTGCACCGGCGCCACCAGCGACAGAAGCGACTCCCGAAAGTGGCACGTGCAACGCGGTGCTGCTTCCCGTCAGTGTGACTCTCCTTTCCTGTGTGTATGCGTGCGACTGTGCGGGGCTGCGCTTGCGTCTGTCTGTTGCATTTTTACTTAAAATGCTTTTAACCAAAACATTAAGCAGCTGGTGTCACATTACATCACAATATAGAGCAGCTTTGGCGATATAGCTGTAACAAGCCGCAATACCAACAACAGCAATAGTGGTAGAAGCAAAAGCAGCAGCAACAACAGCAATGACATTAGCAAGGCAAATTTATGGCCTTAACTAAAGCGCGTTGAGCAGGCAAAACATAATTCTTTTCGAAAGCTTTATACCTAGATTAGCTAATGCCAAAATGCATTACTTTACTTATGTTGCACGGTATTATAGTTTGACTTGATCTGTTTACACAGTGTGT
Source organism: Zaprionus bogoriensis (assembly GCA_035046045.1). Classification (NCBI taxonomy): domain Eukaryota; kingdom Metazoa; phylum Arthropoda; class Insecta; order Diptera; family Drosophilidae; genus Zaprionus; species Zaprionus bogoriensis. The sequence goes on from JAWNOI010000174.1 coordinate 481,844, forward strand.
CCCAAAAATAATCAGACTGAACAGAAGTCCGAAGGCGAGTCGAAACCAAAACAATTGCATTTCAGAAATCTCGAATCAAGACCATGTTGATTCCCATTTATGATTAAAGGAAGGAATTTTGACCAAAAAAATATATGTCACATCAACCAACCTGCCTATTCGCCCGATCTATCACTGTGTGATAAATTTCTTATTCTAAAACAACAAATAGAGGAAATGAGCATTTTATGATGATATCGCAACCATTGCAGCAGTCGTAACCGAGTTACCAAAGGATATTCCTATAAATGATGCATGCGCTGATTGATCGTTCCAGTCAAACCTAACCTATTTAATTTTTTATACAAAAAGTTCGTTTATTTTTGGGACGCACTGTGTGTGCAGAAGACCTTATGTCTCTGGCAGTATTTGAATTTGATTTTGAACACTTACCAAATACCAAAATTTGTGTGTCACATTTACGGCCACCGAAAATAAAGGCAGATGATTTTAGGGTTATTGCAAATAACACAATTATAATAAGAGCTAGAAGCATCGAACTTGGTAAGACATTTCGCAGAATGCGAAAATTTTGAAATGGCTTATACAGTTTTTTCCGCTGTGAACTGCAATTATGATAAATTTGAAAAGCTTGATGAATATGACAGTGTCGTTAATTTCGCATATGGCCCTAATTTGACTTTTATTGCAATGACTGTGTCTGTCGCTGACTAATCTGCGAACTATATCCGAATTTATTAAAAGGAAAACTAATGATATAGAAAATGTATAGGCTCAGTCGGAGAGTTGCAGTGGGTCATCCGAGAAGAAGCGACCCCAAACAGCTCCGGTTCAGTTTGTAGAGAGAAAGAACGAATAAGCAATCAATCCTGTTAAGGACTCAAAGGGCCCATGTGTGTGTATAGAACACATATTCTTCCCTCCTCGCTCCCTTCATTCCATTTATAAGGCTGCAATTGATTGCTTGTTTATTCAAATTAAATTTTGCATAATAAACTAAACGAAAAATTACCTTGAACTTTTGTCTCACAGAGAACAGCAGAACGCACTTGGCTTTAAATAATTGATGAAATCGCTCAGAAAATTGCTCAAACACACAGATACATAACAAACGTTCTATAATATCTATATACATACATACATATGTGCTACATACCTTTGTTTACGTGCATGCACTTTAAGCCAGGATGTAGACGGGGGGAGCAACAAAAACCACTTCAAACAGTTTTGCTCACAAATTATAAGGGGTCTTCGGCCAGTCCATAAATCACTTTAATACCCGCACAACACCTTCCCCCATCCATCTAGGGCTAACTCCTTCACAGTCAAGGCCAGCAGCAGGCAGAAGGAGAACTGCAAAATTCTCTTGTTGGAATTGTTGTTGTAGTTGTTGTTGCTGTTGGTCGCTTGCCAGCAGCAGCCACCGCCAGTGTTGAAAATCCGATTTGAAGTGTTCGCTCTGATTTTGGAGTTCATTTCGAGCTGTGATTGATGGCGTTTGGCAACTCTGACTACCAAAAATCTACACGGCAAGAGGATTCTGCTCGGCAGCGTAGGCTGATTAATTAAAAGCTTAATCTCTGCTAAAAGATGTGCTTTTACTTCAATTAGATTCGAAGTTAGACTGGATTTGGCTTGGCAACTCTGTCTGAAAAGAAACAGACTCTGTTTGGAATATTAAGATTATTAACTTCTAACTTGATGTTAGTTTCCAGAGTGAGCTTAACTCCTATAGGTTATAAAGTGCAAATGAATTTTTAATGTTTACTTCATAAGACTTTGACTTTCAGGGTTGCCCGAGTCTGCTTTAATTCAAAGCTGTATCTCTGCTCCGTGAATAACTTTTATATCGCTAAGATTTAAAAAAAGACTACATAAAGCTTGATATTTTTGTCTACTAAGAAAAACAGGGTTGCAACTCAATCTCTGTTTCGAGATAACCACGTATTTTAGCTAGAAGCTTGACAGCACTGTCTGCTCAAAAAATAAAAAAGGCAGACTATGTAACAAAACTTAAAAGTAAATCCTTGCTTCGTGATAAGCTTGTGCTTGAGGTATTTAGTTAGGCAACTCTCAGACTCTTGGCAATTAGTTATAGTTTATAGTTTTCGAGCTTGAAAGCATAGAATCGATGAAGCTGATTAACGTATAGCTTAATCTTAGGCTGAGTTGAACTTTTACTTCTGCGAGATATGAGATGAAAATGGATTGTTGATGTTTTACTGATAAAGCTTGGCAGCCCTGCCTGCCAAAAAGAACAGAGTTGCCATATTTTGTTTGGAAGCTTTAACTGATTAATTCATGACTTAATCTCTGCTCCAAGATAAACCATATTTTCAGTCAGATTTGGAAGGAGAATGGCGAAGCAGTGCGTTTCTCTCCTTCGCCCCCCTCTCTCTCTCTCTCTTTCTCTGTTTTTCTCTCTCTCTCGCAGTCTGGTAATGGCGATTAAGTGTGGGCCGCAGCAGAGTGTTGTTCTGGTTTTGCAACTGCAACGAAATCGTCAGCATGATTAATTGATGAAAATCCCTTTTGCCATGCAGGATAATAAATTACAATACACAGCGCACAGGACAGAACACAGCCAGACAGGACAGAACAGGACAGGACACGACAGAACAGGACACAACAGCGAGCGGACGAACGAGCGAACGCACGGACAGGTAGCATGTGCTTCAAATAGCTAATAGGGAGAAAATACAACACACACACACACACACACACACACACACATACACACACTCACACACACACACCGTACACACGCACTCACAGCCTGTGCAGGAGGTCGTGATGTGTGCGATGGAGTTCTGCATTGAATTAAACTACAGGCAGGCCGCGTATGTCGACAAGTCCCGCTGAGAAGAGACGGTTGGGCGTCTGGGAGGGGGAGGCGGGTGTTGCGATGACGCGTTGGTTGTTTCCTAAATTAGCTTAATTTCATTTAAAAGTATACCATGTTGCAGCAACAACCACGGCTCGCTCCACACACACACACACACACACCAAGCACACACATGATGCGGCGCAGCGGAGGAGTCCTTATTATGATTATTATACTCATATTTCTTTCATATTCGATTGAGTGTGTCTGGGGGCTGCGTGTCTGTATGTGTGTGTGTGTGTGTGTGTGTGTGTGGTGTTTGTGATTCATTAGCTTGTTAAATATATTTGCCAGCTTAATTGCTTGGCAGAGCAAAGCGCAAGGCAAGATAATGGCCCCGACTTCGCCTTGCTCCCGACTTTGACGAGCGTCGAGAATCGCAGCTTCAGCCGCCTGCACGCACAAACGCACGAGCTTATGAAAGTTTCAAATTTAATCACTATGCGTGTGTGTGGGTGTGCGGATGTGTGTGTATCGGTGTGTATGCACCTGTGCACCCGAACGCCTTTGCATTTGCAATTGCAAATAGGTTTTGTGCCCGTTGCCCGACTCACAATTAGCCCGAACGGCACACAACCAGCTGGCAAATACGTACACACATACACACACAAAACACCACTACACCCCCCCCCCCCCCACCCCCCACACACGCACAGGCACCCCGTACAGTTCACTTGCAGCATTTGTTTTGGCTCATAAGCGGCTCAGTTATCGGCCCTAAAGTGGGCCAACACGCAGTGTATGTATGCACAACGCACACACGCACAAAGGCATATGCACACACACACTCATTGCATTTCCTACAGCCCACTATGGGGACGCCGATCAATTGTTGTGGGCAACATTTAAAGCAAGATTTTAGAATTGGAATCTTTGTACTTTATTTCGGAAAGTAAATAGGTTTAAATAAAGAAATATGTTATCGCTTTACGTAACAAAAGAACAACAAACACAAAAAAGGCTCATAAATCGTTATAACCATAAAATATTGAGCGTAATAGGCTTCAATTTAGACATGAATTTTTTCATTCAGAAACTAAAAAAATATACTAACTCAAAAATGAGATAAGGAAAATTAAAGCATTGATAAGCTCGAAGAAAGTTGAAATTCAGCTCAGGCTATACTAGAAGTGGGGACGACTCTGTTTTGAAGACCCTCGATATTGGTCAATAGTGCCATTGATAATCATCGATAGAATTGGCCACCATCGATAGAATTGGCCACCATATTATACACAATTGTTTTGCTATTGAACAAGAAAATGAAAATCTAATATATAAAATTCTCGTGTCACAGTTTTCGTTGCCATACTCCTCCGAAACGGCTTGACCGATTTTGATGAAATTTTTTGTGCTTATCCGGTATCTATGAGAATCGGCCAACATCTATTTTTCATCCCCCTAAATGTTGGGAGAGGGACTGGGAGAGGGACTGAGAGAGGGACTGAGAGAGGGACTGAGAGAGGGACTGGGAGAGGGACTGGGAGAGGGACTGAGAGAGGGACTGAGAGAGGGACTGAGAGAGGGACTGGGAGAGGGACTGGGAGAGGGACTGAGAGAGGGACTGAGAGAGGGACTGAGAGAGGGACTGAGAGAGGGACTGAGAAAGGGACTGAGAGAGGGACTGAGAGAGGAACTGAGAGAGGGACTGAGAGAGGGACTGGGAGAGGGACTGGGAGAGGGACTGGGAGAGGGACTGAGAGAGGGACTGAGAGAGGGACTGAGAGAGGGACTGAGAGAGGGACTGAGAGAGGGACTGAGAGAGGGACTGAGAGAGGGACTGAGAGAAGGACTGAGAGAGGGACTGAGAGAGGGACTGAGAGAGGGACTGAGAGAGGGACTGAGAGAGGCACTGAGAGAGGAACTGAGAGAGGGACTGAGAGAGGGACTGAGAGAGGGACTGAGAGAAGGACTGAGAGAGGGACTGAGAGAGGGACTGAGAGAGGGACTGGGAGAGGCACTGAGAGAGGAACTGAGAGAGGGACTGAGAGAGGGACTGAGAGAGGGACTGAGAAAGGGACTGAGAGAGGGACTGAGAGAGGAACTGAGAGAGGGACTGAGAGAGGGACTGGGAGAGGGACTGGGAGAGGGACTGGGAGAGGGACTGAGAGAGGGACTGAGAGAGGGACTGAGAGAGGGACTGAGAGAGGGACTGAGAGAGGGACTGAGAGAGGGACTGAGAGAGGGACTGAGAGAGGGACTGAGAGAGGGACTGAGAGAGGGACTGAGAGAGGGACTGAGAGAGGGACTGAGAGAGGGACTGAGAGAGGGACTGAGAGAGGGACTGAGAGAGGGACTGAGAGAGGGACTGAGAGAGGGACTGAGAGAGGGACTGAGAGAGGGACTGAGAGAGGGACTGAGAGAGGGACTGAGAGAAGGACTGAGAGAGGGACTGAGAGAGGGACTGAGAGAGGGACTGGGAGAGGGACTGGGAGAGGGACTGGGAGAGGGACTGGGAGAGGGACTGAGAGAGGGACTGAGAGAGGGACTGAGAGAGGGACTGAGAGAGGGACTGAGAGAGGGACTGAGAGAGGGACTGAGAGAGGGACTGAGAGAGGGACTGAGAGAGGGACTGAGAGAAGGACTGAGAGAGGGACTGAGAGAGGGACTGAGAGAGGGACTGAGAGAGCGACTGAGAGAGACACTGAGAGAGGAACTGAGAGAGGGACTGAGAGAGGGACTGGGAGAGAGACTGGGAAAAGAATTGGGAGAGCGACTGGGAGAGGGACTGGGAAAAGAATTGGGAGAGCGACTGGGAGAGGGACTGGGAAAGGAATTGGGAGAGGGACTGGGAGAGGGACTGGGAAAAGAATTGAAAGAGCGACTGGGAGAGGGACTGGGAAAAGAATTGGGAGAGCGACTGGGAGAGGGACTGGGAAAAGAATTGGGAGAGGGACTGGGAAAAGAATTGGGAGAGGGACTGGGAAAAGAATTGGGAGAGCGACTAGGAGGGGGACTGGGAAAAGAATTGGGAGAGCGACTGGGAGAGGGACTGGGAAAAGAATTGGGAGAGCGACTGGGAGAGGGACTGGGAAAAGAATTGGGAGAGCGACTGGGAGAGGGACTGGGAAAAGAATTGGGAGAGCGACTGGGAGAAATACAGCCATCTGGTGGCGAAACGGAGTTCGCCGGGTTTATTATAAATATTTTCTAACCTTCTGAAAATTCACGCAAAACACGCATATCACTCAAAACGAAGGAGCATTCCAGCAAGAAGTGCGATTCTTCTCCAGGTCAACAGACGCCCTCATAGCGCGCGTCTCACGCTCGATACAATAATTGTGGTTGGAGGTATTGGAGCTCCCCCTACAGTCCGGAGTTATCACCCTGTGACTACTACATGTTTGTACCATGAAGCCATTGAAAGAAGCCCAAGAAGGTCAAAGATTCAACACTGACGACGAGGTATGTTGCCCAAGGAATTCTTCGATATCGGCATCAAAAAACTTTCGGAAAAGTGGGCAAAATGTGTCACTAGTGAGGGGAACTACCTAGAAAAACTGTAACTTTTTTTTTAATTTTTTTCGATAATAAATAAGCGTGTCAGAGTACAATATTTGAACCAGCTCGTCTTCAAAAACTAGAAAAGCTTGTTCAGAATTTGAATTCAAATTAACCTTCTTAAAACGAGGATCCAGTATTGTAGCCTTAATTGTATGGTGTTATATTTTCATAAATAAAATGATCGATTATCGATTGTAGCGTCGATAATATCGACAAGGCCAGAAATGATGAACATGATGATAATCATAATATAATGTTAATGATGATGATATTGATAATGATATTGATGATAATGACATGATGATGATCATGATGATGATCATGATAATAATGATGATGATGATGACTATGATGTCATGATTATGATCATGATGATGATGTCGTTGGTGGTGATGATGATGATGATGATAATGATGACCATGATATTGATGATGAGGTTGATGATGATGTTAGTGATACTAGATGGCGTGATGATGATCCCGGTGACGATGATGATGATAACAGTGATGATGCTGACAGTGATGATGATGATTATATTTATGATAATGGTGACAAAGCTGATGATGAAAATAATGATGACAATTATGATAATTAAGGCAAAAGTGATTACTATGATAATGATGGTGATGCAGCTGCAGCTACAATTGATGCATGTGCTGGACTTATGATGGAACTACTACTGCTGATGATGATCGTGATGCTCAGAGCTGCTACTGTTGCTGCTGTTTCGAATTATGATAATGATGATGATTATAAATAAGATGATTAAGATGACAATGATTATTATGATTACACCATTAAATGAAGCAAAACAACAAAATTGTTTTGATTTTTATAATTTTTCGAACATTTTCTAGATTATATCGCTGTTTAAAAGTTGGGGTTCATGAAAATATAATACAAAAGATTTATTTGCAATTATTAAAAATATTTACTTAAGAACAAATTCCAGTAAAAACTTTTAACCATTTCGAGAGGTTGCGAAGCAAATTGTTTTTTATCAGAATATTTTGTCTGTTTTTCCAACAGCTTAGTTCTTTGTTTATAAATTTAAGAAATTAAAAAAAAAAACTAGTCAACTAGCCACAAAAACTAGTCGTCGGCCCATTGTGCAGCGTCGTCTGCCTTTTGCCAGCTCCTAAATGTATACTTTGAGCTTTTTATTGTCTACCGGCAACTCGAGATAGTAACAAACACAATAGAAAGAGAGAAAAAAAATAAGAGGGAGACAAAGCGCGTAGCGATTGAGTGAATGAATGGACATGGGATATAAAATTGCAGTTATTCGTCATCAGAATTTAAACATAATTTACCCATATATACACAGGCTTATTGAACACTCATTCGAACTCATGGATGGATGTAGAGTGATAACAAATATTTTATATGAATAAACATTTCGGAGTGATTAAGTCATTAACTAAACCTGAGGAAAATTTTCTAGTAAGCTCTAAAGCTCTCCGAAGTTGAAAAATTCCAATGGGTTCAAATTAGAAAAAGAAATTCTGAATGTATACTGCAAATGAAATTTATTTTTCAAGTTTTTGGCAATAATTATAATTTTTAATAAAAAAAATTAACATTTTTTTACCGGCTAAGCTTAATTGGAAGAGAGCCCGATGCTCGACACAAATCAAGTTCTCGCTGAAAGCAATTGTCGGCGATTGCCAAGGTCAAGGTCAAACTGATCTAAATACGACGATTATCAATAAATCGATGCACAATTTAGTTCAATTACACTGAGACCAGGAATTGACGTACTGCAATGTATAATGTTGAAAATAATCGACATTTTTTGAAGAAATTTTCTGCCAGATTTCAAGACAATGGATTCTTCTTGATAAAGTAGGTAGATCGAGATTGTTTGCAAGGCATAGAATTTAAGGTACCCTTGAAGTTTGCAGCGTATACATAAATAAAACTTGAAAACTCTTAGTACCACTGAGGAATTTACGGACATATACAAATGCCTGCATTACTCATTTTTGCAATTTCACTTTTTCTGAAAAGTGATAATAATCGTACACCTGGGCTCTAGATAATATTCACAAAAGCTTTGGCTTTATTCTTTTTTGGTATTTTGATTATTCATATTATGGCGAAAAATACTACAGTGTATTTTTTCTGAACTGCCGATTTCTATGTTCCTTTTGTCAGAAGTTATTGCGTTTTTCAAGTGAACTTTGTTCCAAGCGCTTCCCGGTTTCTTGTTGTTTCTTTATTATTATTTCCATTCATATGGGGCAAACGGGCGATAATGCCTTATCACAGTTATTACGTAGCCGTTCGGAGTCGGGTTGAGCCTAAAGTCCGAGCAGAGCGTTTTGAATGTCGATCGCTCTGCTTTGTAGTTTGTAGCATTAAACCAGTTTCCACGCAATTGTGCGAGCTTCAACTGTGCACTTCAGACTAGTTATGCCTATATACTATATAATGAAAATGTATACCCACAAAAAAAAAAAAACGAATCAAACTCACAAAACTCACAGTCTGATGTAGGGTGAACTATAATGCTTTCAATTGAAATACAGGCACGCATTCTCACATATTATTATCTTAAGTTCGGTATTCTTTCGGTATGACAAATCTAAATGTATGTAATGAACATTTTATGAGAAGACTTTCGCTTTATGACTTGTAGGAAGCGATTCGCGCCATGACAAATTTATCGAGTTATAATTGCCGCAGGAGTTTACGGTCTGCTCGGATAATCGTCATCATCTTGGGGCATTTTCATAAAGTTCCTCATTTATTGCCAGGCCATAAAGAAGCTACTTAGGCAGGTCTCAGGTCGCGTTTTATTCAAATATGTATAAGCTCATATGACATGAGGTCTGACTTGCAAAATCGCCGCGAAAAGCATTACAAAGCGAACATAATACCCAGAGCTTCATGCGTCATATTACGTTTCATTTCTGAATGAGGTACTCTATAAAGCCGATTCCAGCATTAACAAGTGTTAAAACTGCGAACAGATGACCCACAATTACCGCTAAGCGAACTGAACTCGAAAATCGTAATGATAATTCCGCAAGCACTGCAATAATCTACAGTTCCCGTCGCTGTTGTTGTTGTTGTTCTCAGTAGTGTTATTGTTGTATGCGGACTTTCGGCAGTTATCAGCTGGTTTTAGAGCATTCCGACGCTGAGACTGTTACTAAACAGACGGACGGACGGACATAGTCACATCGATAATGCAATAAGCGTATAAATAAACATATAAGGCAAAGTCTGATAAGATAAGACCTCGAACTGTGTGGACAAATTAAGCATTCATATATGTATATGTGCATACATCTATGATATATGTTGGTACTTACACGTATCGGAATCGAACTGAAGCATTGATCGTACGACAGGCGAGAGCCATCGTTTCCAGCCTCGGCCGACTGCGAGCGGCTCATCATTCACGCCCCAACGGGCAGTGCGAGTAATTGTGCCCTTTGCCCATTGCGGTCTGTATTACGAAACACATCTGGTATCCACGCAAATGATGTCACACCATCCCGTTGAAAGTATGCGTGTACAGTGGGACAAATAAAGGTTCTCCCATATGAATACAAAAATTGCAAGAAAACTATAAAAAAAAAAAACATTAAAAGATGAATTTCTTAAAATGAATAGAATTAATATCATACTTACTTTCCGATAATAAGTATGGTTTTGAAATTAGTTAATAAATATATTTTCAATTGATATACGACCTGTTAGAAAAATAAGAAATGACATATCTATTTTGTTTATTTCATTTTATTCAATACTGGCTTTGGTCCATAATCAATAGTTCGACCACTTAAAGTTTGTAAAGTTCAATGAAAAGAAATAGCGTCCTAGCAAAATAAAATAAATATTTGGTCTTTTGGCTTAAGGTGAAGGTAGGGTTGTTGATAATACATCAAAATATGAGAATACCTATATTGTTCTATAATAATTATATATTTATATTGGAATTAAAGTTATGCCTTAATATTGAAAATACGATATTTATATATGATATTAAATTTTATTTTCGGAGTTGCGGTCAAGTCACATTGTATAAAATATATTAAATTATTAAATGTAGATTTATTTTTTTATTGTATAAACAAAGTATGCTTTTTTAAATATCAAAATATTAAAAATATCAAAAATTTGGATTAAATCGATGTTTTAGAATAATGTTATTTTTTCAGAAAAAAAATATCATCATATCATATCAATACCCGAAATTATATATCGATAAGTAATTTAACAGCTAATTGATATGTGTGTTTATATCGATTGTTGTAATTTGAAATTGTTTGGCGGAGAGAAAAAATAGTTGACGAAAGCGTCAATTTTGTCAATTACACGATATCGATAAATGTTTGATTAGCTTGCTTACTTAACCGCATACACGTACATATATACACTCTGCATATGTTTGTCAATCAGACTTGGCGGCATGCCTTTTTTGCCGATAAGCTGCCTTTGCTCGGGTCTGACACCTCTAATCGCTGTCAATCAACCACACGCACATGCACGCTCACTCCATTCCTCCCATACATTTTTGCACTTCCGCGCACCACTGTGCGGCAAAGCGGTCCCACAAATGTGCCAGCAAATCGTAGCCACTGGCGCTTTTCAGCGACAGCAACCGCTCTCATTCAATCGCAGCAACGCGCGCTGAACGGGCTGAACGACGGCCGCAACCACAGAGATAATACCCCAGTGCGATCGTCGCCAACTTAACTCGATCCGACCACGATGAACAAGTACGCTCTGCTCGCCGTCTGCCTGATGGCCGCCTTGGGCGCCCTGCTGCTTGAGGTGCGCGCCAGCCCCGCTGCCCCGCCCCAGCTGAGCGCCAGTCAGCTGGATAGCGTCACCGCCAAGCTACTGCCTCCCGAGTTCCGCAACGCTAACATCTCGATAGGTGAGTGGGGAGTCTATACCTATATCTTCTGCAATAATCGAGTGATTATTCCGATCGCTGACAGAGCGCTTGTACCGGGATAAATGCAAGAAGGTGACGGGCAAAGATAATTCCACGCTGTACAAGGAAATCGAGAAAGCGGCCCTCAAGCTGAACAACTGCATAAGCGGACTGGCCAATATGACAGCCCTGCGGGAGGAAATGGAAGCAGCGCGACCCATTGGAGAGCTCGATACGGTGTTCCACAAGTACTGCCTGCGGGCGCCCAAAGCAGAGGACTGTGTGCGTGAGTTTACCGAGAAGGTGAAGCCCTGCCTGTCGACCGAGGAGCAACGCCAGAAGGACGTCATAATGCGCATAGGTTCCTCGCTGCTCGGATTCGCTTGTTCGCGCGGAGGTGATCAGATCGCCCTCTTCGTCGCCGACCAGGGCCCCGAGTGCCTGGAGGCTAACAAGGAGGCCATTAGCCATTGCCTGAACACGTCGTTCCACCAGTACCTGCCCAAAGACGGCCAGATACCCGATCTGATGAGCCAGCCCGAGCTGCTGTTCACACCCACGCACTGTGTCGACTTGCAGCGCTTCGAGGGCTGCGTGCTGCACCACCTGGAGCAGTGTGCCGATATCACCCCAGCCAACGTTGTGCAGTCAGTCTTTCGATTCGTGAAGAACGAGACCGACTGCCAGGCCTGGATCGACGCGCGTGCCAACGAGCGTCCCATCCTGCTCGCCGCCGGCAACAGCACAGGCGGCGGTGCTGCCACTTTGGTGACCACCCTGAGTGGCACTTTGGCCCTCACGTTGGGCGCCTACTGGCTACGTTACTAGGTGATCGTGTCCGATGTCGCCATACTCAAGTACGATAAACAGTTTTATAGTATTCCGTGTGTCCATTATCTATAAATTTTTTTTTTGTTTTTTTGTTCTTTTGCACCGTTTTGGCTGCGACAGTGGAGGTAGTGATAACATTTCCGGCATATTGTACAAGTATACGAGTATGTATAGATATATATATGTATGAGTTTGTGTATGTGTATGTATGTTATTTCTTTTTAATGTCTGCGGTACTTTGTAATTTAATGAACTACTCTATTTATTGCTTATAATAAACTAAAGATTACGCTACAAGCTACAAGTGTGTGTTTTGGAAGACCTTCAACGATATCGATCGCAGTGCAGCATAAGCCTCGTCGGCATATCGGACGACATGTGCCTACATTGCTATGGCAACGTGCAAATGCAGTGGAGGTAAGGCAAAAAGAGAAAAAGTTGTTTAATTAGTAAAAGTTGTTGCCAACTTTTAGTTAGGGCGGATCGACGTTGGGCGAATGGCTGGATCGAATGGATTCTTGCCTCTAGGGTGCATACATTTAGCGAATAATAATTCATTGTGCCTTCGATATTCACATTGGAGAAGAGAGAGAGAGAGAGAAAGGGAGGGAACAGGGACAGTGAATCAGCCTAACGGCAACTGGAAAAGCTCTATTTACGCCGATTCCAATGAAAGACCCGTGCAGCGGGCTGATAAGGTGTGTTCGATTAGAAATAGGCCGCTGAGTCACACTGAAAGGCTAATACTAACAGCATACTTTTATGCGGCTCGTGAAAATACTTTAAGAAATGGTTTTGAAACGAATCGCGCAAACTTTGGAGCAAAGCATATACCATGCAGGCGATACAGAATATAATAGAAATGCGCCTAGGCACAATTCGATTCTGGGTGCTAATCGGACCGTCTGAGTATCTACATACATTATAAGCCCGCATGTGTTTCAATATTATTGTAACAGAAAACTTTAACGAACTAAGTTATTTTTAACGGACCATTTTTTTCTTTTATGGACACAATTGTCAGAAGTTTGATTAGGAAAGTTCTGAAAACATATACCGGGTGTATAATCTATTTGTACAGACGATTAAGTCCATGTACTTTCGGAAATTACGCGATTGCCTGTAGGTGTAGACAAATGGGAACTGTCAAAAAAAAGACACGTTTTTATCGATACCTTCGTATTCAGAGCTTTGATTAGTTAAATCATTAAAACATTCACAAGCACTCAACTGCTAGATACCTTTCACTAATTTTAGCTATTCTTTTATTCGAAATACAAAATTCTATTGAATGTGCATGGAGTAAAGCTGCTTGAAGCTGCATCAGTGCTACTTCTGTTAGGAAAATTCTTCATAACTCTGACTTCTGTGTTAATTGTCCAATCGGTTTGTAACTTGCAGCGAAAGGTAACATCATATTTGTATCATTTGTATTATTTCCAAACCGAAAACGATTTTCGAAGAAACCTTGATGCCAAATTTAACTTTTCTCATAGCTGAGCTCCGAGTATTTATACAGGCCAAAGTTAGAATATGACGACGTTGTATGGTTAATCAGGTCTTTAGACAAGTGCACAACAACCAATTTTCAGTGGTGAATGGCAAATAATTCGAAAATTGTAAATTTGCGGTCAATGACATTTTTAAGCAATGCCCAAATTTGTAGATCTAGCAGTTAAAATGCTCATATGGCTGCACTGACATGTGCAAAGAGCCGCGACGACAGTTAGAGAGGCAAAACAGTTAACGTAGTAGCAGATAAAATTCCATATCAATCAATTTATACTTAAACATATATTTTTTGCAAATGGAGAAAAAAAATAGCCTATAATTATTTACTGCCAGGCAGACATCACACCAGGCTTAGGGAAAATGATGAGGGTATAATATAAATAAATAGAATTTAAGCTGCTCTCTTAGTTTTTACTGCTGCACTGCTTCCACCTGAGGCTGCCGCTGTGGCAGCTGCTGCAGCTGTGCCTGCTGCTGCTCCTGCACCTGCTGCTGCTCCTGGGCCTGCTCCAGTTCCGCTTCCCGTTCCCGCAAATCGTCGAGCTTGTCCTCGCCCTCCGGCGTGGCCGCGCTCTGTGCGTCCACATCGTCCAGGTGCTGCCACACGTACTCCACCGCCGCACGCAACTCTGTCGCATACTTCCAGGCATTGCGATCCTCAACCAGCTCGGACACATTATACCCGTTGGGAGGCTCGCGATAGTGCTGCATGTGCGCCAGCTGCGGGTCCACAGTGTGCGGGCCGCAGGCACCCGGCAGCCACTTGAGCGCAAAGTGGTTGTGCAGTGTCAGCGCATAGCGACTGTTGTGGAAGCACTTGGTCTTCCAGGTGGGAGCCAAATGGTGGTCACGCATCGTGTGCTGCAGCACGTACAGCTCGTCGGCCTCCAGCTGCTCGTGGTTCTGCGCCTCGGGCACCACTTTGGTGAAGTAGGCATTGCTGAAGCAAACCGAGACCGATTTCCCGACGCAGTTCGGCGACACTTGCGTGTCCGCATCGAAGATCTCCTGCCAGGTGCGCAGTGCGCCCAGGGGCAGAACCAGCTCATCGATGTCGACATTGAGCAAGTAGTCGTGCCGGTACATGTTGCGGTAGAAGCAGTCGTTGTAGGGTATCAGCTCGTTGAGCCGCTTCACCAGCAACCGCTGCTGCAGCAGCATGTGCTGATAGTGGCGCAGGCGAGGCATCCCATTGGCCATGGTCAGCGGGCGCAGCTCCAGGAAGCCGGTGCGCTCGTAGTAGTCCATCACACGCTGCACCTCCGGATGCACGTCGTACATGTAGGCGTAGACGCGCTCGGCGCCCAGCAGACGCTGCACCTCGAACCACTCAATCAGACGCTCCGACAAGTCCACATAGGGGAAATCGAATCCCTTGACGCACACGCCAAAGCTGAGCGGGCGACCAGTCCCATTTGTTGCTGTCCTCGAAGAACTCTCCTGTTGCGGTGCAGCACGTCGATCGTTGTGCACGCGCAGCGAGTTGCTCGCGTTCTCGCAGGCATCGCTGACCAGCGAGACCGTGCGCGGCACCTTCGTCTCGAAGGTCGGCGGCAGTTCTTCGGGCAGGGGACAGACAAGCAGATGCGGATAGCTCTGCAGTGGTTTGCTCGCCCAACTCTGCACCCAGACACTGATGAACTCGCTGACGTTCGTCACCACGGGTCGACTGTAGTTGTCGTACCAGAACTGGCACTGCGTAGGCGGGAAGGCGTCGCCGATCTGATTGGCCGTGGCCAGCACGCGCACCACTGCCGGACGCATGGCGGGCAATTTCTCGCTCTGGCGCGTGTCCCAGTAGGCGGCGTACAGGCGGAACGTCACGTTGACGTTGACGAACGTCTGCCAGTAGGTGTTGTGCAGCTGCAGCTCCAGCGGATCAGGGTACCTGGCGCAGTCGATGTCCATGCCGTAGTGGTTGGGCATGGCCTGCCTGTACCAGAAATCGTAGTCCACCTCGGGCAACTCGCTCTCCAGTCGCTTGACCAGCTCGTCGTCCACAGGCTCCTCTGACTGTTGCACTGCATGGGCGCTTGCCTTCACAGACGTCGCTGTCGCTATTGCTGACGCCTTCTCCACCGCCACCGTCTTCATCACTGGCGGCAAGGGTAAAAGGGCCGGCGCTTGATCATGCAGCGCCGCCTGTCCGACGAGTTGCTGATCGCGCAGCTCCAGCCGCTGTAGCTCCGCATCGGAGCTGTACAGCGAGCTGAGCAGCAGCAGAAAGCCCAGCATCACCAGCAGCGCCAGCACCGTCAGCTTGACGAGGCCACCTCTGCTCCTCGTTGCCATTGCGAGCGAACTAATCGCGTCGCTCGCATTGCGAGTACCCAAATTACCGCTATGTCGGAGCGGAACAATTATCAACAACCTTACATGGTAATGTGTGCCAATGTTGGGTACGAGGCACCTGCCACCGTTCCGTAGATATGACTGCGGTCGGAGGCCTTATCAATGTTGTTCTCGCTGCCGCTCATGAGTCGCCTGCTAATTAGACAGTTCGACCAAAAATCGATTACACTGCGGAGAACTGGAGGCCGTTGGTGCAGTCGGCAGGGCCTGAAGTACTCGATAGGCTACTCATCGGAGTAAACGTATGATATACATATACATATATAATATTAATAATATAATAAGTATAATATTATATTATAGTTGGCGTGCCATCGATGGTAATCGATCGCGATAGTATCGAGCGAGCTTAAAGTTGGAGTTATACCATATAAGGTAAGTTTATTCATTCCATTTAAATATACATACATTTCGGCATACATTTATATATGCTTTTTAAATTTAAATTAAATAAGCAATTCAAATTTTTTTATTGAAAAAACATTTTTTTAATTAATAAATTATTTAATACTTTCTTCAAAAAAATGTGTGTCACTATTTAATAGTTTATTTTTTGCGATTGTTCTAATTTCGTATCGACTGTTCAACAGCTCCATGTGTATATACGATAGTTTTTTTATCACATATGGAGAGCGATTTGCAACCAAAATACTGTTGTTGATCGGCAACCGAATTCATTAACTTCCCGATTTAGGGAAGTTATTGTAACGACCCCGATTTTGAAGAGTGTCAGATCCTTGAAATTTTCACGTTTCTCGACGTTTCACATCCCCCTGACCCATTTTCAATGAGGGTTCTGTGTGTGTGTGTGTGTGTGTGTGTGTGTGTATGAGAGTATGTTCGTATGTGAGATTTTTTTGTGTCAGCGGTTTCTCATAAACTACTGAACCGATTTGAACTTTTTTTTTTTTGAAAGATTCGTTTCACCGCCATCTAGGTCTGAAAGGAGTTTAAGAGGGTTATATGTTATAGTTTTTTAATAATTCGCCAAAAAGCACGATTTTTCGGGTATTTTTTGCTTTTTTCGGCTCTATCTCGTAAACGACGGGGTTTTGAAGAAAGTCGTAAGAAACTTTTCGAGCCGAAATTGAATTCTCTACAAAAAAGGTTAAATGATATTTTTCAAAATTCTCAACCCTTAACGAGATAATGGTGTTTTAAAGTAGGAAAAAGTTGAAAAATCGCGACACGCTCGCTCACATGTGTGTATGTGCGTATGTTCGTATGTGAGATTTTTTTGTGTCAGCGGTTTCTCATAAACTACTGAACCGATTTGAACTTTTTTTTTTTTGAAAGATTCGTTTCACCGCCATCTAGGTCTGAAAGGAGTTTAAGAGGGTTATATGTTATAGTTTTTTAATAATTCGCCAAAAAGCACGATTTTTTGGGTATTTTTTGCTTTTTTCGGCTCTATCTCGTAAACGACGGGGTTTTGAAGAAAGTCGTAAGAAACTTTTCGAGCCGAAATTGAATTCTCTACAAAAAAGGTAAAATGATATTTTTCAAAATTCTCAACCCTTAACGAGATAATGGTGTTTTAAAAGTAGGAAAAAGTTGAAAAATCGCGACACGCTCGCTCACATCGCCCCCCCCCCCCCCCCAACAACACACTCACCCACCCACCTGTCCACCCACACACACCCACCCGTCCACCCACACACACCCACCCGTCCACCCACACACACACACACACACACACACACACACACACACATACATATTTTTGTTATTTTTTAACTTCCCGATCTAGGGAAGTTATTGTAACGACCCCGATTTTGAAGAGTGTCAGATCCTTGAAATTTTCACGTTTCTCGACGTTTCACATCCCCCTGACCCATTTTCAATGAGGGTTCTGTGTGTGTGTGTGTGTGTGTGTGTGTGTATGTGCGTATGTTCGTATGTGAGATTTTTTTGTGTCAGCGGTTTCTCATAAACTACTGAACCGATTTGAACTTTTTTTTTTTGAAAGATTCGTTTCACCGCCATCTAGGTCTGAAAGGAGTTTAAGAGGGTTATATGTTATAGTTTTTTAATAATTCGCCAAAAAGCACGATTTTTTGGGTATTTTTTGCTTTTTTCGGCTCTATCTCGTAAACGACGGGGTTTTGAAGAAAGTCGTAAGAAACTTTTCGAGCCGAAATTAAATTCTCTACAAAAAAGGTAATATGATATTTTTCAAAATTCTCAACCCTTAACGAGATAATGGTGTTTTAAAAGTAGGAAAAAGTTGAAAAATCGCGACACGCTCGCTGCAAATTATATTCTCTATAAAAAAAAGTTTCATAACATTTTTACTTATACCTACTGGTTGACGAGAAAATTTATGTTTGACACAAAGCTCAGAGAAAAAGCACATACATACATCTCATATCGGGAAGTTATAGATGTGACCCGAATGGGGGTCACACTTTGCCCGCTTGTTTTGTATTTCTTTCAGTGTTCTTATCACATTTCCGATAATTACGCAGTTAAGGTTGGCGCCAGATTCATTGAATATGCTTCTCTGTAAGCCCGATCGAACTAATCGTGCAATATTAGAGAGCAAAGTTTTTGTTTGTGAGTTATCTTGAAAACGTTTCTTTTTTGCTTACAGCCAGCAACACATTTGCCTACATACAAACATATATAGTATTGCTGATAAGTGCCAATTATCGCTGGAAAATAGTTGTTATTTAAGATACAAATTGGCAGACATGGAAAAGTTAGTCGATAAGAGAAACGCGTGGCGGTTATACAATATTTGCATACAACCTGCATGCACATTAACTAAGTATGTACAGTGTCTCACAGCTATTTTCGCGCTGCAGTTGAGTTGAATTACAATTTATTGTAGTATAATTTTACCGCAACAGGCAGAGGACGGTGTAGTAGACCATACAAACTATATAAATTCTTGGTCAGCATCAATAGCCGAGGGATTTAGCCATATACGTTTGTCTGTATGAACGCCAAGATCACAGTTATTTCAAAAGCAGGAGTCAAATTCGGCATGATTCCTGTGTACTACCGTTCCGCCTGCAAGTCGACAAAGATGGTTTTCTATTTATTGCACAGATATAATAAGAGCTTGACTCACCAAATTGGTGAGAAGGTCCCGGATAGCATAACACAAAATATGGTTTTTTAACCTTCTAAGAAAAGTAGAAAATGTAGTAGTTGAAAAGTTATAAACTTTTGTATTAATTAATAAGAATTTGTAATAGTTTTGCGAATTGGGTAACTTGTACGAGGGTCGTTCAATAAGTCCCTTGAAAATCCGAGTGAAGAAATCCGAAATCCAATTTTTTTGACGGGATAAAAATGTTGGAAAAACGATTGGCAAAGTGAGTAGAGCTAAGGGAACTATGTTGAAAAATAAAAAAAAAAATGTCTGCAAAAAACAGTGTTTTTATATTTATTATTATTATTTATTTTTTCTAAAGACATATTGAAAGACCCACGTATCTTACTGTCACGCGCATGTAGCTTTGTTTATTTGTGCAATTTAGTGCAATGAATTTTCTCAAACCTTAAATTTTAACTTGCATCTGAGCTTTCTTTATTTGCATGGTATAGGGTTTCAAAGCCTTCCGATGAGACTTGTGGCTGCATGAAATCCTTTCGTCAATTCCAATGAATTTATCTTTATTATGAAATTTTGAGAATAATTGGATCAATCATTTTTTTGTTTTCTTGCTGTCCCTTCTTGTCATATCTTCTTCTCTTACTGCCAGCATTTGAGCTATTTTCCTTAAGTTTTGCATTTCAAACGGCATTTACTCACCCACGTGTCAACAAAGTATATTCTTAAAGCATAATCCTGTGAAAATGACTTCCTAAAACTATAAAATTCCCCTTCGGTTGGACCTAGAGCAACAATGGTGCCGTCGAGTCAGGCGGTTACATGGACATTTTCGCTACTCTACTTGAAAGTGTGCTGATTATGGCGCATCCCTCAGCGACGAGAGTTTACTAAACCATTTGCTAGGAACTCTGAAGCTCCGTATGTTTCACATGCGTGTAGAACAGAAATTAGTCGGTAATTATAAGACTTTGCTCAAGAGTCAGAACTGTAGCAGGGTGCAAAAACTGCGGCTCGGGTGTATTTATGTTACTACACTTTATTTTTGTACCCTGTATGACGTTAAGGAGGATGTCGTTTGACGTGCCACTGAAAGTTGAGGGCGATCACCAAACTTATTTAATTTAATATTGGACTATAATTAATATAATATATAATAAATTCTATACTATATAAAATATTCAATATGCCTCGACAGAGCTCACAAGAGAATCTAGAAATTGATGAAAGGGTTAATTAATCATTTTATGGTATATTAAATAATATATGTAATCAATATATTTCTTATATATTGATCTATATCTGTATTTTGGAATGATAAAAGCTTAACATCAAACATTTAAAAGATGCAAATGAGATTATTTTGTACAGCTGACAGGGTAACCTACTAGTCGACCGGCTAAACGTTGCGGTAGTTCTTGTTATTTTTTGTTTGTTCCATTCCGTATTATTATAACTTTGCGCTGCCCTATTTTTGCAAGTAATTTAAAAATAATTTGATGTTGTTGGCGCGCTGTGCTCCGGTCACTCTGCGTTTTGCGTTGTGTGCGCAGGGATTGGGATTGAAGTAGGGGTCGGGATGGAGACCAGGGTTGTGGGTCCAGTGTTTGCCCGGTCCGAAGTTTGCTTTATTGACATAGTCACCAGGGCTTGTGACAATGAGCGCACACCTGCAGGACGACCGCGACGATAGGGCGGTCCAGAGCGGGGAAGGAAGAGATGCTCTCGTTGAGGATACCGTCAACGACGTCGGCGAGAGGATAATAAAATTGTAAAACAACTTTTTAATGAGAAACATTTTTTGCACATTGCGCTGGCGGAGTGGTAAGAGAAGGGATAGGGCAGGTGGTGGTAAGCGTTGGGAAAACGCTGCGTGCTGGTAAATTGTTGCTGCTGCCAGTGATGATGATGATGATGACGCCGAGGACTCAGACGATGTTGCCTGCGGCAGATATGGTTATGACCGGGATAAGTGAGGCATACGAGCAAGTCAACTGTACACGCAACTTGACTTCGCTCAGTTTTTACAATCTTTATTTGAGCTCATTAACTGGCAGGATATACTGTATATATATATCAAATTAGCTGAGTAATTCATTGAAGTGAAGTATACAAAGAACAATTTTCTATGGCTGGTTTCAGCACTGGTTATCACGTAATTTTTTTTATAATCCTGCACTTTCACAGTCAAATACACATATACACATGTACTCATGCCGGGCCTCTGCTGCGTCTCTGCTGCTGTATGGGAATATTCTCGCTTATATAACTTCTGTGTTTATTACCATATTGGATTTAAATTTATAGGGCTGCGCTATATATGTAGGGCTACAGTTATATCTTAAATAGTGCTTAACCTTTCCTTCTTTTCCTATAATTCAAATTATCGATTTACAAAATCGATTTATGGGAGCGGTGGGCATGGCATCCAAAAGATAAAAATCTGCGTATTACCAGGGACTTTGCTACCAAAATTCTACTTTTCTTATAATTCGGAAAATTCGTTTTATTGAGGTGGTGGGCATGACATACAAAAGTTGAAAATCTAACGTCTGCATAATGTTGTAAGGAACCCTCATACGAAACTTGATGCTTTTAGCTTATATAGTACTATAATTGAGATCTTTGCAACAAATCGATTTGCGGAGGCGGTGAGCGCGGCACATAAATTATGAAGTAAACTTCTTATGTGTATGGTATACACGAACTCTTCTACCAAGTTTGGTGTCTTTACCTCTGATAATAGCTGAAATATGTGTTTTTTTACAGAAATACGGAAAGACAGACAGACAGACAGACAGACTGATGGACATGATCAAATCAACTTGGCTGTTGATGCTGATCAAGAATATATATTCTTTGTATGGTCTGCCTCACCTCCTTCTACCTGTTACATACATACAAAGTACCAATTTTTAACCCTTTTTATGGGAAAATGCTATTAAAAACCCAAGTAATCGCTATAAAATAACTAAGTAAGTTTAATAGTTTTTCATAATTGTATGTAATTGGGAAAAGAAGGCGTGGCAAACCTTAAAAAGTCTGGCCTTATCCATCTGTCTGTCTGTCTGAAAAGCATTCGCAGAAAAAGTTTATTACAGTTTCACAGATACGCCTACCGCTTTCGACAATCGACATTTACGATTTTTAGCTTCCGTAATAGGCAACATATAATAGCAACAATATTTTGCAATATTTTATGTAGACATTCGCTGCGAATTGTCTCTCGATTGGACAAAAATGCAGAAGTTATAGGATCGAAAAGTTTTCCTACAAAAGTAGCAGCGACATAGCACAAGGCCGGAATGAATGCTTGCGTTTGACTGTATGTGTGGGAAAAGAATATGTGTGTAAGGTTAAAAAAGGGACGTTCTACTGTGAAAACGTACGATGTGACGAGTTTTTGTGAATTTGTCGAATAGAAGAATATTTGTAATACTAAATCCATTAAAAACTTTGTTGTGTTGCTTAAAAATGAATGTAATATAAATAATATTTGCTCAAATTACTTATCGTAAGTCCCTTAAGTAGGACCCTTGAAACTTTTCCAAACGCAAAGTAAGCGAAAGGGCGAGTTGTAGCCTACTTGTAGCACCTATTCAGGTAAATGGGTGGGAACTCCAAAGGGGAGCGGTAACCTGTTGCAGGGCGTTGCGGGGCAACTGCATTAGCAAAAGCCACAATCGATTTTCAACTGAGGCAAGGCGTGAGCGGATGTGAGGGTAAAGGGGAAGGAAGGTAACACCAACAACATTCGCAAGTTAACCGAGAACAGAGCAACTTTTTTATGCCGGACGATTGACGCGACTATTGCCGCACCCACTCATCCCTCTGCCTCCAGGCAGTAGAGCTTGCCCTCAGAAAACTGGGCTACAATTAACTATGAAAATTGTACGCCGCACTGGAAAGCTGGAAAACTACAAACTTTCCGCCTAAATTGCCCAGAAAAGCAACACAAATGAAACGCATCGACGCTTAATTACTTTTGCTAAATGGGACGGACGGACGGGTGGACGAGAGGATGGACGGATGGATAGTTAGGTAAACAGTGGGCGGTATTCCGACGGAACTCCAGCTGTACCTCTCCCTCCTCCTCTCCTCCTATCTGCATTGCTCCTCGAGCAACGACCAAGTTTGTGGCATGCGGGCGCTAAAGGTAGCCGGAGGTTGGGCCCGTGGCTCGCTTTGAATATGCAGCATGGCAATTTACTGCATTCACCGCGGTGGCGAGAGTTGCTGCCACGCACAACACATGCGACTGCCTCGGGAGCGAGATTCAATAGAATTCGCCGACATTTGTCTGTCTCTGCTCAGTTTGAATCCATTTCAGTTGGCCCTACTTGCAAATAGGGTATTGCGAATTCGTTGAGGTTCGTTGGGAAGAAGTCACTCTTCTCGGCGAGACTGATTGCTGCCAGCACGTGAGGCACTCCTCGGAGCGGCAGAGCACAGCACGATTTGACTTTTGTCGACGTCACAATTCGAGAGAAGTTTGCACAAACTTGGCAGGCACAAACTTGTCTGCCACTTGGGCGCAAGTTTTTGATTAAAAGCCCGAGACGGAGCTCGATCCCGAACTGCAGCTGAAGAGCCAGAAACTTTTGCACCACTCGCACTCGCATCGGGCAAATTGTTAATTGAATGCATTTCGGACCGGGCGGGCCCGGACCCGTTTTGGCCATGTTTGCCTTGAGTGAGTGGCCATTTGTGTGATAGAAGCCGCAAAAGGCTGACAGAGCAAATGAAGATATCGCCATCACGCTTAACGTGCACTTTACTTGCGGTCAAGCTGGCAGTCTGCACTTTAACGCCTAACAAAGCATTTCTCAATTTCCAAACCTAAACGAGTCTGTGGGGCCCATCACATTGACACCTCTGCAGATTGGCCTGATCGGAACTTTAATTAACGTCCCTCTGACCGACCGGGCAACTTTATTGATCAGCTCGTCCGAGTTATGAATGAGCTGCTGCCACAATCGAATACAGGGTGAGTCAGCTCTGAGTTTTAGAAACTTCATTTGGTTCATTTAATTTGATCCAGGTTAAATGTTAATTCGGATGGCGATGATCTAATACAACTTGACAATATATCAAGATAGTTCTTCATTTCTTTTCTTGGAAAAATTCTCAAGAGTTTACTAGAGAGTTCCATATCTTTGTAGTTGCATTCTATAATCATTATTTCATCATCATTATTTATACATCAACCATTTAGCCTAATACAATTTTTCTAATAACTTAAGGAAACATAATAAATAATGAAATGCATAGAGAATAATTTGCATTTCTTGAAAAAAAATAAAGACAAAAAAAACGAGTTGATAAAACTATAGTTAGGCGCACTAGACTGTGAGATACTATCTATCCACCATTTCAAATTATAATTCTGTTTTAACAATTAATTAATGTTTAATGTTTTAACAAATAATTTAACAATCATATACCTATATAAATACTAAAAACTATTCAGCATTAGCATTAGCAAAAACAAAATCATAGTTTCTGTCTGGTTATGGTAATTAGGAACCTTATTTTTAAATTTGGTGTCTCAAGCTCACATTTAAAATCTTTAGTCATTTTAATGGGGTCATGATCTACAAATTTGTACGGCAATTAATAGCTATGTCACTTGGTCCCAATATAAGGCATGCACAAGAAACATGTATGTGACGCAAGTTTGTAAGTACCTAATAGAATATTATATCAGGTATACTATATGAACAATTTTTTACGATAAACTCAGCCAAAGACTTACTAAACTTTAAAGTCTCCAAAACATAAGATTCACTTTTATTCAATTATTTTTCAAAAAGCATTTGAGCCCGGGGACACCCTGTTTGCACCTACAGTTCATCGCATTCATCACTCATAAGACGGACTTCGGTAGGGATTCGTTAGGGGTGCGTCTCATAAAGTCGGCCAACATAGTTGCACGCCTTTGTGCTACGCGAGGAGTTGGGCTTCATTCGAGTTGCAAGTAAATTGAGGCAGCCTGTTGCGAGTTGCAAGCTGCACTGAAGGTGCTTCAACTGCACGTTTCAACAATTGTCTGCGAGAGAGTGTGTGTGGGTGGGTGTATTGTAAGCAGCTTGTGAGAGCAGTGTGCAAGCGTTAGATAGTTCTGAGTGTGTGAAC
Source organism: Zaprionus bogoriensis (assembly GCA_035046045.1). Classification (NCBI taxonomy): domain Eukaryota; kingdom Metazoa; phylum Arthropoda; class Insecta; order Diptera; family Drosophilidae; genus Zaprionus; species Zaprionus bogoriensis. The sequence goes on from JAWNOI010000174.1 coordinate 507,017, forward strand.
GTGAGCGTCTACGTGTGTCTGTGTGTGTGTCCAGGCATAGCGAAATCCCTTAAATGCTACCCTCAACGCTTTAAACGGCATTCATGAGCAGCAATGCTCACTCACGCCGCTCCCAGCAAGTGGGCGTGGCGCCTTTCAGGCGGGCGAAGTGCAAGCGAAAGAAGTAAAAAGCAAAAGCAGCTGCAGATTTTCTATAAAAGCCGAGGCTAACGAGATTTGATGAATTGCAAGTCTTTGTGCCTGAAAGCTGCAAGAAAACTGTGCGTGAATGGCGCCCCCAGCGAAGCAGCGCCCACTTTTGGCTCCTTCACCCCCCTTCCCGTGCACGTCTAAGCCGAATCCATTGAGAAAAAACCCATTAAGTGGTTTAAGCCAGTGAAAAAAGGCGCGCAACAATTCCCAACTGCAACGAAAATGCAGTTGACACAAAAGGGCCAAAGCCAACTCACCACCCTCCCGCATGGAAAGACACTCAGACCAATTCAGCCCAGCATAGACACAAGCTGCCAGACAGGCAGACAGACAGAGAGACAGACAGACAAGCAGACATACAGACAGACAAAAAGATAGACAGACAAGCTGACAGACAGAGAGACAAAAAGACAGACAGATAAGTGGACAGACAGACAGAGAGACGAGCGTACGGAGGACGGGTAAGTGGAGATGAGGAGAAAACATCTTGACGAATTACTCGCCAGCTGCCGGGAACCGACCGGAACCAGGAAATTTAATCAAAACCAACATTTTCATGTTGCTCGGATGAGTTTTCTCTAACTGCATTTTAGCTGGATATTGAAGGATTTAGTTGTAGCCAGTTCCGGTCGGAGAGTTACTTTCTCGACTCAGAAGTTGGGTAAGTTGTATTGAAGACAATTTTCCAAGTTGAAAAGCACATCGAATGAATTCGACGTAAAACAAGTCAAAATTTGCAAGAATCTTTATGCAAAATGTGTGCCACTAGCTCTTGTAACAGCTGAATTTGTGTATTCATACGGACAGAAAGATAAACAGAAGGATAGATAGATGGAAATATCTAGGGACAGACAGACGGACAGGCAGATATGACCAGATCGACATAGCTGTATACATGGTCTGTCGCAAAAGAAACAGGACTGTTAAAAAAAAAACAAACAAATAAATATATTAATAATTAATATATTTCAAAATATATATTTTTTATTCAAAATTGTTTCCTTGTGCATTGATATAGCGTTTAGCCCGGTCAATAAGCATTTCAAATGAGTGCTTGTGGTCTTTTGGATAACTGAAATGTCCTGAAACCAGTGTCCTGTCATGGACAAATAGGTTAAAATCACAGGATGCCAAATCAGGTGAAAATTTGTGGTTTATGTCCTTTTTCGGTTCCTTAATCAAAGCCTTACAATATTTGATTTGAAGCAATTTTTGCTCTTCAGTCGATTTGCGCGAAGAAAACTTGGAGCACACCTTCAGTTGACCCAATTTATCTATCAAAATACTATGAATGGATTCTTTGGTGATATTTAACTCCATTTCAATGAAACGCAAAGAAGATTTTGGCTCATTTTTAATAAATTCCTGCACTTTTTTAATGTTGTTGTGTGTCAAAGAGGTCCTCATGACCTTCTTGGAACCGCCACCACCACTCCTGCACATTACTACGGGAAAGGCCTAATCGCCATAAACGTTCTTAATCATTTTCAGTGAACGTTTTCCTAAGCATAAAACAAAACTTTATATTTGCTCTTTGTTTAAAATGCATTTTACGACCGATGGCCGAAGCCGCTGTCAATTTTTGATCGATAGCTTCGATCGTAGTTCTTAAACTGTCTTAAATTTTTTACGAAATGTCAATAAGAGATAAAACTTTTTAAAACCTTGTATATTAATGATGAATATTTGTACTTTGTATGGTCTGTCACGCCTCCTTCTGCCAGTTAAATACATTTATGCTAGAGTTTGCTCAATATAGAGTTTGTTAGCCTGCCGGGAACTCCTATAATCAGATCTAGTGCTAATGGTTATGGCAGGAGAAATAGTGGTGTGATGCAAACTAATTTCCTCTTCAACTTGATTTCGATTGGCATGACAGAAAAACCTCTAAAAATGCTGGTTTCATAGCAAAGAGTCAGACCTGATTTAAAAGCTCTGCCATGTCGCGATCGTAGTCAAGCTTGTAAAGCTCTCTGGTAAATGAAAGTGAACAGCGAACTAATGGCATGCATGGAGAGAGGAAATGCGTTGAAGTGAGCTGCAGTTGTAACCGACTTTCAGATTCCCTGCAAAAGTCTAGCCTTTTGATACCCTGCAAGCTACATAGGGATTGCAGACCGAACAGAGCAGGCCTCGAACGGAATGTCTCGCATACTCGCAGCTGTGAGTGCCTCCAACTTGTTCGTTCAATCAAAATTCAAAGCGAGACGCAAAGCTAACACAGTGAGAGCGACAGACGGCAAAATCCTGTACAGAAGCCAAAAATAAAAAAAAAAGGAATCGAAAAAGTAATAGAGAAGTGCGTGACTGAGCGCAACCGAGTCACGCGGCCAACTAGCGACTAGCAGGAGCTGCAGCCATGGAGAAACTATCGATGTCGGCCCTGGGCGTGGCTCTCCTCTTGCACACTGTGCTGGGGCTCTCGTACTACTTCCTGCTTGGCCGCTGCTCGCCGGGCCCGCTACTTGGCAGTTGGCTCTTCGTTGCCTGCATCGGCGCCGTGCTGCAGGCGGTGCACATCTTTCCACGTTGGTGTTGCAACTGCTCTGCCCTGATTCGCCTCTCGCTGGAGACGCTGGTCTGCTGCCTCACACTCGACCTGATGCTCACGAAGCTGTGGTGCCGCATCGAATCGCTGTGCCACTGTGCCATCATCGGCATCCTGCAGCTGCTGGTCACCGACGATCGCACTTTTGCCTCCTGCGAATACTGGATGCTGGGCGTGACCACCGGCATCATTGGCAGCTGCCTGCTCTGGTTCACGCTGTGGGCCACAGCTTTGCCCAAGAAACTGCGCATGACTTACAAAGACTGGCAGCAGAACGTCTCACTTTCACTGAGGACGAGCATCTGCAATGCGGTGTTCGGGCCGGCGACTCTGTCTGACGCCAATCAATCGCCACGCGATGTGCACAGCCAGCAGAGCTTCGCCAACTGAGTAGGAACACGGGCACCATTCGGAGAACGGGAAGCAGAGACTTAACCGGTGCATACTTTAGTACGTGGCGTTGATGTTGGTTCCCAATCGATCACTCACCAGGTCTCTTTATTGATTACACATTTCGATTCATTACACATTTCCCAGAACAGGACTCAAAGAGGTCAAGCCTCAAAAGCCACTCTTAATGGCCAATTGCTTTTGCCCGCCATAGCTTCGCGCGTCTAAAATACGATTTTCGGTACACTTTAGGAATCGCTTTCAATTACCTTTGAGTTGGCTTTGGATTAATCCTAAAACTTCCGATACAGCAATACCCTCTCGAAAGATTGATTACAGAAATATATTACCAAAAATTATATAATAATCCATATATGTAATCCTTGATATAACTAAAATTAGAAGAATGTATTTAACTCTAGTTCAAAACAAGTGAAGAAAGCTACAGTCGAGTGCACTCGACAGTAAGATACCATTTACCTTTCGCTGTTAAAAACTAATTCTTAATATTAATTACTTTTATTCGGCGAATAACAACGCATCGCATATTTTCGAGGACAAATTCACATACATTGACGCTAATGACTGCGTGCGCAGTCGGCGTGCGCAGTCGGCGTGCGCAGTCGGCGTCGGCGTCGGCGTCGGGCCTCTACTGCTGTGAGCGAAACTTCTCGTGCCTATAACTTCTGTGTTTATTGTCCGATCGGATTTAAATTTATAGGGTTGGTCAATATTATTATTATCTACAATAATACCTAAAAAAAATTTCGGAAACTTTTCTACTTTTCCTATAGTTTTATTTACCGATTTACAAAATCGATTTTTGGGGGCGGTAGGCGTGGCATCCAAAAGTTGAAATTCCGCATTCTCCGTAATGTTACCAGGCACCTTACTTCCAAATTTGGTGCTTCTAGCTTTTCTAGTGTTCTTTTAAACTATAAAAATGTGTTTTTTAGAGGCGGTGGGCGTGGCATCCAAAAGTCTAAAATCCAACTTCTGCATAATATTGCAAGACAACCCCCTACCAAATTTGGTGCGTTTATCTCTTTTCGTTATTGAATTATTTGGAAAAAATCGAAATACGCATTTATCGATTTGCGGAGGCGGTGGGCGTGGCACATCAAGTTTGAAATAAACTTCTTGTGTGTATTGAATACACGCACACTCCCACCAAGTCTGGTGCCTCTAGCTCTTTTAATAGCTGAGATCTGTGTGTTCATACAGACGGACAGACGGACAGACAGACGGACATGACCAAATCGACTCGGCTATTGATGCTGATCAAGAATATATATACTTTGTATGGTCTGCCACGCCTCCTTCTGCCTGTTACATACATTTGCACAAAGTTAATATACCATTTTTTACCCATTTTCAATGGGTAAATGGTATAAAAAGTTTAGAGTTCTATCGGTGCAATAAATAGAGATTACATAACACCGTGCTATAATCAATCAGACTGTCAGACTCTCTGTTTCACCTGAAGAGGGTATAATGATTTTGAGCAATGCACAACAGTTGCGTCACTATAAATAAATAGGTATATTATTGATCAGCATTATCAGCCGAGGCGATCATATCATGCCTGTCTGTCCGACTTCATGTCGGTTGCAAACTAGTCCCTCGATTTCGAAACTATATATTCAAATACGTTTTTTTCAGCACTCTGTAAATAAGTCGAAATGTTCAGATCCGATCAATATATCGAATAGCTGCCCTCGTCAGATTTTTTATATTTTTCAAGATAGGCTTACCAAATTTTCCATATCTTATTTTAATGGTGCTCTCAATATGTCCTCGATTCCATCAAAATCAGTACACTATATATACATAGCTGTCATAGGAACAATCGATCGAAAAACGTTTTCGTGTGAACAAATTGAACAAATGAACAAATTATTTGGCATGCATATAACAAGGCTAAAAGTCATAATTTAAGCAACCAAAACTATTTCGAAGTGATCGGATAAAATTAATTCTTATTTAAGGATATTAAATGTTAGCTTGGATAATGTGTCCTAGCTCGAAAATGTAAGTCTCGAAGCTTATGCAATATATATATATATATATATATATATATATATATCTATATATATAAAAGAAAGTCGTGTTAGTTACACCACTTATAACTCAAGAACGGCAGAACAGATTTGGCTGAAAATTGGTAGGGAGGTAGCTTAGAGCCAGGAGACGGACATAGGATACTTTTTATCCCGTTCGACAGCGTTCCTCTGTGACTTGACATGAAACGTCAGTCACTATAAAACGTGGTATAACAAAAAAGAATCAGACTTGGAATAACAAAACGCAAATGACAGCTATGTAATTGACGTGAAATGGCAGCTATGTAATGACGTATGGATGACAATTTGATATTTGTAAGAAATCAATATTAAAACTATTTCTATTAAATAAATAATTAAAAAGTGGATTGAAGTGAAGTGAAGTTTAATTAATAATGCCGCGGCCAAGATGATCGAATCTTTCCCGACAAAGCCGTAATGCAAGAAGAATACAAAATACTGCAAATGAAAGGACTGAAGAAGAACAAGAAATTGCACGTGAACAGCGCCGCAATAGTATGGCTCGACTTCGTGCTTCTCAATCACGAGAGCAAAGTGAAGCAGCCCGTGAAACAGCTCGGTTGGCAATGCAGAATCGTCGAGCGAACAACAGAAGTCAACAAATAGATAATTTGCGACGCAGAACAAGATATTTTGCTGATTTGAATCGAGCTGCGTTTCGATACGATTGCAGCAATGATTACAGCTTGCATCCTAGCGTTTGCAATGGGCAAATGGACGTTGTTTGCGAGTATTGTGGTGCATTAAAGTTTTCCGGAGAAACGCCTGGATTATGCTGCGTTAATGGTAAAGTGAAATTGCCAGTGTTGACTCCGCCACATGAGCCATTGTATTCATTGCTTTGCGGCGAAACACAAGAATCACGCCACTTTCTTGCAAATACTCGAGGATCCCGATGATCCCAACCGATATGCCGTTTGAATTTATAAGACTTCAATTTCCGATACGTCTTGCATTTGCCATGACAATCAACAAATCACAAGGCCAATCCTTAAAAGTTTGTGGTTTAAATCTAGAACATTCATGTTTTTCCCATGGCCAATTATACGTGGCATGTTCACGGGCCGGAAGACCATCTGCGTTGTTTGTTTTTGCGCCTGATAATAAAACAAAAAATGTCGTGTATCACAAGGTGCTTAAGTGAAGAGTAACCTATGTACTAAAATACAGAAATAATAATGAATGATTAATGTAGTTATTTAGTTTTATTTTGTATTTTTTCGAATAAAATAAAAAAAAAACTGCTTATTTATTGCCATTAAGGCGGAACAAAGTTCGCCGAGTCACTAGTATATATATATAGATGCAATAATGGGAGCTATCGCACTGTCGTTTCAATCAATGGTTATCGAGATTATGTCTTTGTTGTTATTGGCTAAGTAAATTTGCGACGACCTTGCAACACTTTCTAGGCATTCAGCTGGCCAAACGACAGGTTAACCGAATTGGGAAGCATTCGCTAAGTGAGCTTTTAGCCAAGTGCCGGTAGTCGGGAGACTACAGTCGGAGCAGGCTGGCGCTGCCGAAACCCGTTAAAGCGTATCATGGCCATGGCATCGGGCAATGCGGAAGAGGTCCGTTCGCAAGTTGCCAGCGCCTAATTGTGGGCCGGTGTGCCGCTGCCGCTGCCACTGCCGTGTCCGTTCGACATGTTTCGGAAGACGGAACCGAAAATAAACAACAAGACTGCGGGTAGACATGAGACTAGTGGCGTGCTGCACGCACCAAATACCCTATTAATATAGGTAAAACTCTAATGACTGAAAGTCGAAAATGAATAAAGAAATTTTCACAGTGCTCTGGGGCTCGTGATTGCGTTCGATTTGGCAGTTTTACGTTATATGATATATCCCTATGAACAAAAAAATATATATCAGTATATATATTCATAACAGAGCTCGCGAATAACTCTATGGGTCGAGTTCAAGTGAAGTGACAGGCTGTGTTTAAAGCACTACGTTTACAGGGTATCTCCTGCGTCGAAGCCGAAGGAGTTTTCTCATTAAACTTGAACTTGAAACATGCCTAGCCCGACTGATTGGGCACATGCAACAATGTGCACAGAATGTGCAACGTAGCGCTTTGTTTTTTCGCCTTGCGCTGCTGCACGCAAAACTCTTTTGTTGCAACTTGCAAGCAGCTTCGTCCGCTGCGCGCTGGCAACTGCAACTTGTGGCAAACTTGCAAGCCTCGGTTCAACTGCTTTTAATGGCAATTGAGGAAAATTGCTGGCTCTGGCTGTACGCCCCTCCCCCACCGCCGCCCCTCAGCTCCTGCCGCAGCTCTCCTGCCTGGCCAAGTGGTATAAAAGCCGCAGCGCAGGCGTCGCTTACGTTAATCAAACCGCGTCGCTTGACAGTCTCGGGCTGCTCAGAAAGTGCAAGTGTTTCGCCAGCAACCGCAACAACAACTACAACGACAACAACAATTCAAAAGTAACAGCAACAACAACAACACCACAACAGGCAGGCACAACTACAAGCAATATTAGTTATAAACAAGCGTGTCTGCACCCCGAAAACACACCGAACCCAAAACGTAACAAGCCCAAGTTGTAGCAAAAGGTGAAGCATTCATTCCATTTTTTGCTCTTTCTGTTTTCTTTTATGTTTTTCTGGTTTTCTGGTTTTCTGTTTCTCGTTTTTATACCATTTACCCATTGAAAATGGGTAAAAAATGGTATATTAACTTTGTGCAAATGTATGTAACAGGCAGAAGGAGGCGTGGCAGACCATACAAAGTATATATATTCTTGATCAGCATCAATAGCCGAGTCGATTTGGTCATGTCCGTCTGTCTGTCCGTCTGTCCGTCTGTCCGGCTGTCCGTCTGTCCGTCTGTCCGTCTGTATGAACACACAGATCTTAGCTATTAAAAGAGCTAGAGGCACCAGACTTGGTGGGAGTGTGCGTGTATTCAATACACACAAGAAGTTTATTTCAAACTTGATGTGCCACGCCCACCGCCTCCGCAAATCGATAAATGCGTATTTCGATTTTTTCCAAATAATTCAATAACGAAAAGAGATAAACGCACCAAATTTGGTAGGGGGTTGTCTTGCAACAATATGCAGAAGTTGGATTTTAGACTTTTGGATGCCACGCCCACCGCCTCTAAAAAACACATTTTTATAGTTTAAAAGAACACTAGAAAAGCTAGAAGCACCAAATTTGGAAGTAAGGTGCCTGGTAACATTACGGAGAATGCGGAATTTCAACTCTTGGATGCCACGCCTACCGCCCCCAAAATTCGATTTTGTAAATCGGTAAATCAAATTATGGGAAAAGTAGAAAAGTTTCCGAAATTTTTTTTAGGTATTATTGTAGATAATAATAATATTGACCAACCCTATAAATTTAAATACGATCGGACAATAAACACAGAAGTTATAGGCACGAGAAGTTTCGCTCACAGCAGTAAAAGCCCGACGCCGACGCCGACGCCGACTGCGCACGCACAGTCGTCGTGTAGTCAGTGTGCAGTCGGCATGTGCCATTAGCGTCAATGCATGTGAATTTGTCCTCGAAAATATGCGATGCGTTGTTATTCGCCGAATAAAAGTAATTAATATAAAGAATTACTTTTAAACAGCGAAAGGTAAATGGTATCTTACTGTCGAGTGCACTCGACTGTAGCTTTCTTCACTTGTTATACCATTTACCCATTGAAAATGGGTAAAAAATGGTATATTAACTTTGTGCAAATGTATGTAACAGGCAGAAGGAGGCGTGGCAGACCATACAAAGTATATATATTCTTGATCAGCATCAATAGCCGAGTCGATTTGGTCATGTCCGTCTGTCTGTCCGTCTGTCCGTCTGTCCGTCTGTCCGTCTGTCCGTCTGTCCGTCTGTCCGTCTGTCCGTCTGTATGAACACACAGATCTCAGCTATTAAAAGAGCTAGAGGCACCAGACTTGGTGGGAGTGTGCGTGTATTCAATACACACAAGAAGTTTATTTCAAACTTGATGTGCCACACCCACCGCCTCCGCAAATCGATAAATGCGTATTTCGATTTTTTCCAAATAATTCAATAACGAAAAGAGATAAACGCACCAAATTTGGTAGGAGGGTGTCTTGCAACATTATGCAGAAGTTGGATTTTAGAATTTTGGATGCCACGCCCACCGCCTCTAAAAAACACATTTTTATAGTTTAAAAGAACACTAGAAAAGCTAGAAGCGCCAAATTTGAAAGTAAGGTGCCTGGTAACATTACGAAGAATGTTTGATTTTCAACTTTTGGATGCCACGCCCACCGCCCCCAAACTATTGAATTTTAAGAAAAGTAGGGAAATAACAAAACATTTTTTTTAACACTCTTGTAGCTTACCATAGTACAGATCTACCCTATAAATTTCAATCCGATCGGACAATAAACAAAGAAGTTATAGGAGTTTGAATCTCCCATATAAAGTTGTGGGCGCTTAGAATTCCAACTAGAATGTTGAACTGACGCAGCAGAAGGCCGGCATCAATAAAAGTCTCATTTGCCGATCGCTCCGCGTAAGTGTGTGTGGTCTAGATGGTTGCATGCAAGATTCTGGTGCGTGTGGTCGCGGGTTCGAATCCAGCAACGGGCAATTTTTTTTTTTTTTTGCCGATCGCACTGCGTAACTGTGTGTGGTCTTGATGGTTGGCTCGCAAGTTTCTGATGCGTGAGGTCGCGGGTTCGAATCCTGCGCTGGGCAATTTTTTTTTTTTTTAATAATTTTGCGCTATATGAAAAGTATATTATGCAAAAAAAAAAAAAAATAAAAACAAAAACTTTTTCTAAGCAATACAAAAAAAAGAAGACTGCGCTGGGATTCGAACCGGGGACATTTAGTTATAGAGCTGACAACTCTCACAACAAATCACTGAAGCACATGGTCTGTTCCTAGGCGCGAGAAGTTTTGCATACAGCAGCAGAGACGGAGCAGAGGCACGGCTTCAATGCTTGCGCCGACTGCGCACGCACAATCGGCGTGCAGTCGGCATGTGCCATTAGCGTCAATGCATGTGTATTTAATTTCGGAAATATGCGATGCGTTGTTATTAATTCGAATAAAATAATAATATTAAGAATTATTTTTAGCAGCCAAAGGTAAATTATAACTTACTGTCGAGTGCACTCGACTGTAGCTTTCTTCAATTTTTATTTTTTAATAACAAAGAAGTTATAGGAGTTCGAATTCCCCATACAAAGTTATGGGCGCTAGCGATTCCTAACCAAAACGTTAAATCGACGCAGTAGAGGTCCCGCGTCAATAAAAGCCTAATTTGCCGATCGCATGGCGTAAACTTGTGTGGTCTAGTGGTTAGAGGTCCGACTCGTAAGTTACAAAGTTCGTGAGAGTTCTTGGGTTCGAATCTGGCGCGGGGCGATCTTTTTTTCTTAATGTAAATTGCTTTTTTTTTATTTTTATACCATTTATTTTATTTTGTATTATTTCTTCGAATAGGGTAAATGGTATCTTACAGTCGCGCGCGCTCGACTGTAGCTTTCCTTACTTGTTTTTTTTTGTTATTGTTTTAAGCAAATGTTTGCGCCTAAGCATAAGCATAATTGTTATAAAACTACAAATTAAAACGCTTCAACAAGCTGCAGCAACAACAACAACAACAATGACAACAACAATACAAGTGAAAGTGAACTTTTGGGCGAGACTGTTGCTCGTTCGTGGAATTTTGTTATGTTTCTTTGGCACTTTTTCGCCATTGGCCTCTTCCTCGCGAGTTCGCATTAAGGTCGCACCTTGCACAGAATCTGACAAATGCTGTGGTAATTAGTTAATCTCCACCCGAACCGATCTGATCGAGCAATGCTGTACGATATATATGTTAAGGTACAAGCAAAGTCGAGTCCCAGCAGTCAATCGGATGATTGCATTGTTATAATTATATATAAAGAAAACGATTGGATTGGATTGGATCAGATCATCGATAGTGTAGCTGTCGATGCAATTACTAAATTTATATTGTGATTTATTTTTATACCATTTACCCATTGAAAATGGGTAAAAAATAGTATATTTACTTTGTGAAAATTTATGTAACAGGCAGAAGGAGGCGTGGCAGACCATACAAAGTATATACAATATATTTTTCATCTTAATCAATAGCCGAGTCGATTTGGTCATGCCCGTCTGTCTATCAGTCTGTCCGTTTGTATGAATGCATAGATCTCAGCTACTAAAAGAGCTAGAGACACCAGACTTGGTGGGAGTGTGCGTGTATTCAATACTCTTAAGAGTTTATTTCAAACTTGATGTGCCACGCCCGCCACCTCCGCAAATCGATAAATGCGTTTTTCGATTTTTTGCGAATAATTCAATAACGAAAAAAGATAAACGCACCAAATTTGGTAGGAAGGTGTCTTGCAACATTATGCAAAAGTTGAATTTTAGACTTTTGGATGCCACGCCCACCGCCCCTATAAAACGAATTATTTGAATTATAAGAACACTAAGAAAGCTAGAAGCACCAAATTTGGAAGTAGGGTCCCTGGTAACGTTACGCAGAATGCAAATTTTCAAATTTTGGATGCCATGCCTACCGCCTCCAAAAATCGATTTTGTAAATCGGTAAATCAAATTATAGGAAAAGTAGAAAAGTTTCCGAATGTATTGTTGTACATAATAATAATATCGACCAACCCTATAAATATAATTTCGATCGGACAATAAACACAGAAGTTATAGGCACGAGAAATTTCCCTTAAAGCAGCAGAGGCCCGACGCCGACTGCGCACGCACAGTCGTCGTGTAGTCAGCGCGCAGTCGGCATGTGCCATTAGCGTCAATGCATGTGTATTTGACTTCGAAAATATAAGATGCGTAGATATTAGTTCGCCGAATAAAAGTAATTAATATAAAGAATTATTTTTTAAAAGCCAAAGGCAAATGGTATATTACTGTCGAGTGCACGCGACTCTAGCTCTCTTCACTTGTTTTATATTATCTTAAATGAATATATTTTGTATAACAAATTGTGAGTGTTTTATAGTTATTCTACATATATCAAAGTACTTACCCCTTGGATAAGTTCTACTTCATAGTTCAAGAAATCTTTGGAAGATTAAAATGCGCTTGTCTGAAACGCATCCTATCTTATTTACTCCTAACATGCTATTGATACGCACTTACTCTAATTTCTTCAACCGGCAGTCTCACTCCTCGCTCTTCTCTTCCAGATGCTGCGCCAAGGTCAACTTGCCTACCTACTGCTGATCGTGCAGCTTCTGGTGCTGCCCGTGTATCACGCGTTGCCAGTGTCCAACCCAGAGATCCCCAACAAAGCGGCCAACTCGCCGAACAGCGTGCTGTCGCAGCAGCAGCACAAGTCCAGCTCCGCTGGGCAGGATGCACATCTCAACTCGCTGAACGCCTTTGCGGGCAACTACGACAATCTGCCGACGGCGGCGCAGTCGCAACAGAGCACTGAGTCCGGCTTCAAGCCCTCCTACAAGATACCCGAAATGGAGACGAACTTCACACCTATGCAGGGCTCCAGTCTCGGCGATGGCACTAGCCTGACGAGCCTGCCCAGCACACCGATGCTGATGCAATATCTGCCGGCGCAGACGCTGCAGGATGGCAGTGGCACGGTGCAGTACTTGCAACTGATACCCACGCGTCCCATCATAGTGCCCATCAGTCCGTACTTGACGGCCGCTGCTTCGGGTGCCATTCAGCCACCAGCTCCGGCCCTGACACCCAGTGCGGGCGCCACAGTCGACTACGCGTCACGCGGACCGGCGGTGCAACTGGGTGCACTGCCCGCCAATACGGGCGTTACGGGACTTCACTATGCCGCGGCCGGACTGCAGGGCTATGCCAGTGCCATCTCGCCGATGGCGGCCTATCGCGGCAGCTATCGGATCAATCGCGAGGCCAAGGACAAACCGTTTTCGGGCGCCTTCAGCCTGAACCTCAATGAGTATCTGCCGTCGGCGCTGGTCGGACACGATGCGGCGGCCACGGGAACCGTAGCGCATCCCAATACCCAGGTGTTCATCAGGGCCAGACCATAGGAAGCGAACTGCAGAGGGAAACTGTTTCCCTGCACCTCACTCCACACACTCCAAAGCCAAGTTCGTAGCTTAAGTCATTTGTGAATCATGTACGCATACCCTGTATGCATTGATGACTTTGGGTATATTAAGTTCTTTTTTTTTGCACTTGTTAAACTATACCCTAAGCAATATATTTGTTAACTGTTATTGTTGAAAGCTCAATAAAGCGCATTACAAAATCAAGTAGAGAAAGCTACAGTCGAGTGCACTCGACAGTAAGATACCAATAACCCTTGACCGTTAAAAATAATTCTTAATATTAAATACTAATAACAACGCATCGCATATTTTCGCAGTCAAACACACATGTATACACGCACACGCTGACTGTGCGTTCGCAGTCGGCGCAAGCAATACCGCCGGCCCTCTGCTGAATCTTTGCAGCTGTTATCGTTCCCGCGCTTATATCTTCAGTATTTATTGATCGGGTTGAAATTTACAATGTTGATTTATAGTATAGCTACCAGAATGTCGAAAAAACTTGTGGAACTTTTCCATTTGTCCTTTAATTTTTCAAAATCGATTTTCAAAATCGAGTTTTGGGGGCGATGGGTGTGGCATCCAAAAGTTTAAAATCCAACTTCTGTATAATTTTATAAGGTACCTTCCTACCAAATTTAATGCTTTTAACTCTTGTTATAATTGAGTTATTTGAAAAATTTTGAAAACATCACGCCTCTTTCTGACTGTTACATACATTTCCCCAAAGTTAATATACAATTTTTTACCCATTTTCTCATTATAAATTAAATAGCAAATATTTTCATTATAGCTAGAAGGGTCTACATAAGTTCAGGTTTTGGGTCAAATATTTCCATGAAACTCAACAAGTTTTCGAATGATAAATTGTCGCCAAGTTGTCTCCGTGTTGTGTGAACTTATCAACATATTTACCCAACGCATGATAAATATTACCGCGCGTCCGTTACAAAAGCGACAAATTGGTCAAGAAGAGCAGAAAACAAACAAAACAGTTGACAAGACGCGCAACAAGGTCAACTTGGGTCCAGGCCCGCCCACAGAATGCATTCCCATTGTCTCACTTGGCCCTACCATTTTCTGTCTTGCTCGTTTGTGAAAGTACAACCAAAAATTTCACGCCCGGCCCGGAACAGCGGACACATAACCCGGTGATGGGTAAAACTCATGTGTCCGCTGCGCTGACATTGCGCGCTGGCAACCTTGACGCGTTGACGCAACTCCAGTCGAGTTACCCCAATTGCCTGCACTTGCGCTCGCGGCAATCGGCCGAGCTCCATATTCATATGCTTATGTTCACATATTCACCTATTTAACATTCACATTCGTTCCTCTAATTGTCGCATTTTGACAAATTCATTTGGCATTATCGTCGAAGAGCTTTCCACTTACCTCTCGATCTTCCGCTCAATTACGGGCGTTGAAAAGCTTCTTTCACTTGCGGCATTATGTGGAGCAAGTGCCGTTGGTGCAAGTCGGAGCAAGACACCGAATAGCGAATGCGCTGTGTATATAGAGGAAAATTAAGAAAAATAAGCATATATAACGAGTACATATATAAATTGTTATATATATATATATATATATATATATATATAAAAAAAGACTTATACTTGAACTTAAATGAATCCTTATTTATAATATAAACATATGTAAATAAATACCATGTCCATATATAACATGAAAATAAAAATGTATTCATACCAAGACAAACATACTATATAGTATATATATATGGCCATAAGTAGGTAATATTTATAAAAAATATGTAATAAATATTTTGAGATATAGGCATACCCAGATAAGTCAATATATATGTTATATGAATGTAAAAGTCATGGCAATAGCCATAATATATGAATATTTTCAGCCCCTCTAGATGTAACAATGCATAAAGGAGTAACCGTGAGCATGCAGGTATCTGGTTTAAGAGGCCTATAAAAATACATTTATTATGTGAAAACTTTTATATCGTCTGTCTGCAGACCGAGTGCAAACAGGTCGCCCAAGTGCGACATAGCCGCACTTTAATAGAGTGACCCGACGTACCGTCCATTACATGCCGCAATTCACTTTCGAGCTCTAATGGCGATGACGACGCCCTGCGGCGTGTTGCACGTCTTGTGGGGCCATCGCGAGCGAAAAGTGGATATGGATGGGCCTGATTAGGCCCACTTGGCGCGACTTTTTGGCTGCTCCACGAGCGGGGCGGAAGTGAACGGTTAACGCCAGGTCGACCCGAGCTTCATCGACAAGAGCTCCAGCTCGAGCAACAGTTACATGTGCTCGCACAAATACTTGTAGTTCAATTAATGGTCATGTTTGGGATATTTTGGATGCTTGTCGCAGCAGGCGGGCAGCTGGGAGAAGGGCAGGGCTGTGCGACGCGCGGGGAGGAGGGGCTGGCCATGGCTGGCGCTGTTATAACGCTCTTAAATGCGTAAATTAGCTTTGATGGGTGATTCGAAACGATTTCAATTTCAATTTCTATTTGTATCAACTCACCTCCCCTCTCTCTTTTTCTCTCGCTCTCTCCCCCCTGCAGCTGGGGCTATTTACTTTCCATTTCAATTAATCGCGCGCACTTGGCGCTTTCAACGGCTTTTTGTCTCTTCGGTTTCGGTTTGTAGCTGGAAATCCTTCCACCTCATCTGCATCGCCAGACATCATACGTCTCTCTCTATCTCCGCTCTCTTTCCTGCAAGCTGGCAACAATGCGTCCACTTGTTGGCCTGCAGAACGGCTGCACGGTTGGGTCTGTTGCGCGTCGCGTCGCAAGTCTCGCGCGTCGCGGTATAAAACGCTGCGTTCGCGCTTCGCTCTGTCGCAGTCGCATTTGCCTCGTTGCTCGGTTTTGGTTTCGGTTTCTGTATTTATTTCGATTTCGTTATCGCTTGTGTATTTTTTTTCGATTGTACTGAAATTCTTCAAGTGAAAAATAAGTGCACACAAGGAAGTTCCATATTGCAGTAGCCTGAAGTGAATCAAAGTGTCGAAATGGTGTGTAAATTGGAAAATATGAATAACTGAAGCTCCAAATTTAAAGAACTCTTAAATTCGACACAATGGATTATTTTTTTTTTACATAAACTTTCCACATCTGTAAAAAAAAAACAGTCCAAATCTATGGAAAGGAATTTTTTAAAATTGATGATATAATTGAAAAATTAAACAAAAATAATACCTTAAATTTGAAAACTAAAATATTTGTAAAAATACTCCTTTTCCGATATTTAACAATGTTTTAACTATCTAAATATTTTACTAAAAAAACTGTTTTAAATGTCTGAAAACTGGAACTATTTTAAATAACCAAAAAATTTTAAATATTTTAAGCACTTCAAAACACGTTATTACATTACGTTATCAAAAATTTCAAAATATTTCAAATATAAAAAACAAAAATAATACCTTAAATTTGAAAACTAAAATATTTGTAAAAATACTCCTTTTCCGATATTTAACAATGTTTTAACTATCTAAATATTTTACTAAAAAAACTGTTTCAAATGTCTGAAAACTGAAACTATTTTAAATACCCAAAAAATTTGAAATATTTTAAGCACTTCAAAACATTTCAATTGCTCCACTACGTTATCAAAAGTTCAAAATATTTCAAATATAAAAAAGAAAAGATTGCGAAATTTATTTGAATATCACAGCTCTTGCTTAGTTAAGCTTATTAACCCTGATAGGTATGTTAAAGTTAACAAGAGTGGCATGTGACAATCCCACAAGCTTACAAATAACATTATCTCAGGTTAGCACAGTTTTCCAATGAATGAAATTGTAATTCAGCTTAACCCTGAGCAAAGTTTGTATTTTTCTTCTGGTAGTACTTAGCTTTGAATACTGCGAATAATCCAGTGAGTTAGCTTTTCATTCTGTATCTACATCTAGAACTACATCCCTCGGACTTGAACTTAACTTCAATACTATCGCTAATTGCCCGCACTTAAGCGACAGACTAAGATTTAAATATGCTCTACACCGCATTTGGTCATTAGCTGTGGCTTTAGCATCGATTTGCGCATGCAAACACACTCGAACACACACATACACAAACACACACACACACGTGCGCTTAGGAACAAACACAGCATAGCTAAAGACCGCCCGGTAGCTGTGGCTGACATTCGCGACTGACACGCATGATTGATTGACATTGCCCTAACATTGCACTTCTTTTGTTCCGCACCTCGCGCACTCAGTTCGTGCCTTAAGTCTTTTGTTTTGGCTGGTGTCTCAGCCTCCAAAACGAAGCGCTGCGAATGCGCACGCAAATTACGCACGCTAACGACGCCAATTGGCCGCGTGTGTCATCAATCAAGCTGCATTTACATGCCGCCGCACCGAGATCTTTGCGATCTGCGATTCGCTCATGCGACCTGGCCGATCATTGCCAGCTGCCGTGGCCAAAATAATTAGAGAGCGCGGGCAGCGACAGCGGCAGAGGCAGAGGCAGCATCAAACTAGCTCACGCATATCACGTGATTGTGGAGCGCGCGCTTGTGGTGCAGTTGCAAGTTGCGTCCGAAAATCGCAACTAGTTTTATAGATTTTCTGTTTCTGTTTCGGTTTCTGTTTCTGGTTTTTGCCTCTGCCCGCGAGTAGAATCAATTTTTGGTATTACACAAAATGCAATTTTTGGCCGGCAAGACGAGTGCACGCCGAAGCTGTGGCTCCAGCTCCGGCTCTGGCTGATTGGCGAATTGTTGGATCCAACGATGTGGCAAGTTGAATGCGGCGCGAGTGTTGCAATCGCTGCGATTTCTGTTACGTGTGTGCGTGGCGTGACAAATGGCCGTTAGTTTTCGGTATTATTTTTGGTATTTTTAGAAAGGCGCCATCTTATCAGCCAGCACACATTGTGGCCTTGTGCCGTTTGCACTGCCACCTGTCCGCTGTCCGCTGTCCTCTATCCGCTATCCGCCGTCCGCTGCCGCCACCCACTGCGAGTGCAAGCAATCAACCAGCTCGACAATTGGCATTTGCATTTGTTCCGCCCAGAGAGCAAACTGAAAAAATTCCCCTTAAAAAATTTACTGTATATTTTTTGTGCGTCCACATGAAAACTCAATTAAACGCATCACTGGGCGCACGCTGCCACGCCTACGTCCACAATTTTGGCGAAAGGCGAAAACCTTTCACCGTGCCACAGCAAACACTCACTCGCAGCACTCGCGAGTCTTACAAGACTCATAACATTCGTAGTTTGCACCTGCGCACGCCCCACAGCGCAGGCCCTTCTAATGACTTCGCTCCAGCTCTTCAGCTCTTCTCCTCTCACACTCTCCTTCTCTCTCTCTTCCTCTCTCCACACTTGCAGCCACAACTTCCGCTGCTCTGGACACTGCTGGCACTGCTGCCAGCGATACGAGCAGCGCTGCCGCCCACCCACGGCTACGACGACGACAGCAGCGCCCTGCAGCTGAGCCTCGAGGATCTGGAACGGGAGGAGGAGCAAGCACAGGCGCAGGCGCATCATCTCGATCTCAATCGGCCGCCACTGCTGCCCACGCATTATGCCTGGCATCCCAGCATCGCGGCCAGCGTGCCGCCCAGTTATGTGCGTGACGCCGCGCAGCTGGAGCAGGCGGAGCGACTGCGTCAGCTGCAACAGCTGCAGCAGCAGCACCAACAGCTGAGCGCCGGCTACGCGCTGCCCGCTCAGCTGCCCGGCGGACTGCTGCTTTTGGGCAGCCCCGAGGCGTAAGTAAGCTTTGAATGTCAACTTAAAGCTCATGGAGTCATAAAGCTTGTAGCGTGTACTTAAACCAAAGTCAAACTTTGCTGAAAGCTTTTTTCATAAGCTGAGCTTACTTCAACTTCTCATGGTTTCGCGCTTAAAGCTTACATCGCAGCTGAAGCTTTAATAGTAATATAAGTTAATAGTGCTTTGATTATCTGATAGTTAAGCTTAAATGTTCGTTGTACTCTGTTTGAGATTAAATAATAATGACATATTTATTATTTAGCCGACAAATGAGTTTTTCGCTTTCCCTTGCAACAGCTCGAGCTTTAATTAAATTATGTATTCGTTAAAAGAGTAAAAGAAGAAACTTAGTTTGCATCTAATCATTTTGTATACCCATGCAAAGGCTATATTAATTTTGACCACATATTTGCAATGCACAGAAGAAAATATCTCCGACCCTATAAGGTATATATGTTATATATATATTATATATATATTTTGAATTAAGTATACAAACTTCTGAACGTTTTGAATAAGCCGAATCAAGATTGGAACCATATTTCGTATAACTGTTATAGAACTTATCTGCCGATTTAAATTTTTTATTTTTAAGAGATCATAACCACTCTTATTTTAAAAGTTCCCCTTAATTCCCACGAGCTTTAAAAAAAATCAGTCTACTATAACATAGCTACGATAACAACAATCGGTTGAAATCTGAGCTCTTGTATATAAAAACACAAATAATTTTGCATAGCCATAACTTTTCAATTATTTTTTTTTGTTAAATCAAAAATATATCCTCAAGCTTATACAAGCTTTTTAAAGAATAGAGCGAAGGAATATAGATAACTATAGAAAATATGCAATTATTTCCAAGGGTATGCAAGCTTCGGTACCCCAAAGGTATTGCTTCTTTCCAACTAACATATACAAGTACAATAAATAGTGATCGATCTTAAAGCAGATTTACACCAAAAAGATTTCTGTCTTAAATTCGGCTTGGAATGATCAGCTGCAATATGAAGATTAGTATAAGCTGCGACTTCAAAACCCCGCCATAGATCTCGAACGGCATTCCAGAGTCTTCCAGCGTGTCTCAGCTGCATCTCACTCGCCGTGTAATCACAAAGATAGAAAAAAACTCTCATTGGGCTCTGCGAGAGACATTTGCTGGCAGGCAAATTGTTGGGGGCTTTTCAATCGCCAACTAAATCGTCGAATCAGCGAATCGCCCAGTTGGCGATTTGCCTGCGAAATGGTGCAAATTGCGGGCCCAATGCGCACCCTTCGAGACACTTAGGCCTAATGCCGGCGCGAGTCCCGCGACTAATGCCAGGTTAATGCCCAATGGCTGCTGCTGACGGACTGCTGCGAAGGCGAAGAGGGCGGGGGCGCTGCAGGTCAGGTCTCTTGTGGGCGGGTGTTGAAACGCCAGTTTCACTCACGATTGTTGCCGCCGTTGGCTTCCGACAAATGGCAGCAGTGATTGCCATAATAAAAGGCCGCGATTAGATAAGAGCAGCTCGTTAGGCGCTATTAAATGCCAACTATCCCACTCTCTCTCTCTCTCTCTCTCTCACACTCTCACTTTCTCTCTCTCTCTCTATCTTTCTCTGCAGCTCGCCCACGCCGGCGACAACAACAACTACAACGACGGCCGCCACAATCGCGTCGGGTGCGCGATTATTGCAGCCCATTGTGCCCTACGATCTGGACCTGCAGCTAAACGGTGTACAGTACCTGAGTGGCAATGCGCTACCACGCCCTCTGCCCAGACCTGTGCCACGCCCACTACGGCCACCATACACATTTGTGCAGCAGCATCAGCCAGCACGTCCCAACTCGCCATCGATTCCGCTCCAGCTGCAGCAGTCCAAGCAGTTCGCCTATGCGCCGCTGCCGCAGCGCAATTACGCTGCCGCCCCCCGCATCCCGCTGCCCTATCCGCCAAGCTTTGTCAGCATCACAACCCGCAGGCCCACCTCCGGCTATACGAGCAGCTATGCCAAGCCCTTCCGGCCCTCCCAACCCGATCCGACGCCCGATCTGTTTGCCGGCCGCGAGTCCAAGTCCCTGTTGGACTCGTACATACCCAGCTGGGAGGTGCTGCGTCTGCTGCAGCAACAGCAACAGCATCAGCAGCCTCGCGCAGTGCAGCGCCATACGCTGGCCTACTCGGTGCCCGGCCTGCGGCTCTTCAAGCGGGACTCCAAGCTGCAAGCGGCGCCCCAGCGCAGTCGCATCGTCAAGAAGTCCCTGCCGAATGATGAGACGGGTCCGCTGTTGGCGTAGGTCCATCAATGTCTGACAATGGCACATGCATTTTTAGATATATATATTATATTTTTTTTTATTATTTGTTGATATGTGATTCGCATTTGAGTTTATTTATTAAAGCACACGATCTAAAATTTAGAATTCACTTGTTTTACTTCAAAGGGGAAATATTGGGCGGATACCAAGGAAGAAAGAAAAAAGAATAAACTTCAAATTAAAAGCCGATGGTAGAGACTAAGGTGATTCTGCATAAAACCCATATAAAAATTAATACTGACATAAGAAACTTTAATTTTCAAAACTGTCAAATACGCAGTCTCACTCAATAAAAGTATTCCATTTCTTCATTGAAACTTCAATATAACCATATGAGGATATCTTTTGACTATTACCAATTTTCCAATATTTTATATAAGTAAAACCAAGTACAACTAACAACTTTCTAATGCTCTTACTCTCCCTAGCATTTTAACGCACGTACTACACTGGGAAATTCTTTCAGAACTATGAGTCCGTTGCTAGTAGTGAAAAGTGCTTCCTTAACGAAAAAGCAATGTTATCCAAGTAAATACAAGCCTCAAAGTTACGCCAGGCCAATTCGATTTGGAGGTCGAGTTCACCTAGAGACCCATTGACCCGCTGCGTACATCTCCCCTGCATTCCCCTTTCCTAAGTGCAAAAGAGAAATCTGCAACTGCGCATGACTCGCTTGTATTTGCAGCCCATCGGCGAAAATAGCTAAAGAGCCCGATTATACAAGTGGCTTTCAAGCAGGCGCTTATGTCCACCGCATTAACGCATGCCACGTCGCATCCCGCATCAGTGCCGCCGAGCATCTTCATCTTCAGAGCGCCGCGGCGCTCACATAACATGGGCCATGTCCAGGCCATTTAAAGCGAGGCGCAGCCAATCCAATCATGCGACAATCCGAGTGCACTATGTGACTTTGGCTGCTGATGTAATCGCGTCCATACAGCAAGCATCCAGCAAACGGTAAACAATTATGAGCCCGCCGCAGCGGCAGCGGCAGATGCACCCAAACGAAGACGCAGATGAAGACGAAGCTTAAGATGAAGACTTTTCCCAGTCTTCTTCCCAAATTTTGCCTCAGCTTAAAACTTTGACTTTATCACTGCATTTTTTTCGGTTTTTTCTAAGTCTCTATAGTCTTCCCAGTCTTATTATTCTATTCAACCTTCAGTTCAATTAAATTCCAACTCTTTCCCTGGCCTTCTTTTCAGTCATGGCCCTAGCCTTTCCTTAGTCTTCTGTTCGGCATTTTCCATCGTCTTCGCCCTAGTCATTCCCCAGTTTCCTCTTCAATCTTCTCTGTAGCCTTCACCTCTGTCATATCTCCAATCTCCCTACTAGTCTTCTCCTCAGCCTTTGGGTAAGTATTCTCCTCCATCTTCACCCCGTTACTCAAACTTCACCTCCGTATTCAACTCACTTGTCTATCCCCAGTCTTTTTGCAGCCTTCTCCCCAGTTTTCGTCCATTACTTTTTCCTACGTCTTCCCCCAGTCATCTCCAGTCTTCAACGAGTTATGATTTGTGTGGCAGTGTGTTTGTTGTATCGCTCGCTTCTCCCAAAGTCCGCAACTGTACAATTTATGCAAGTAGGAAGCATTGCACAGCTCCGGCAGTACCGTCAGTACCGACAGCACTGACAGCGACAGCAACAACAATTGTGGCATCTCTTGATGAAGCTGCCACCGCCGAGGGCCTAATTGTTGCATTGTCTGTTTTGCTGTGGTTTGTTTGTCATCAATTAAATGCGAAAAGTCGAAAACCGAACGAAATGGAGGATGCTTTAGCTGCCCAAGTTTCCGTAGATCGTCGTAAAATGTCGACTATGGACTATGATTAGATTGGCTGGGCCAAGTCGGATTGCCTATAAAGACTGTCAATGGTATTCCCTTATTTCCGGCCTAGCCATACACCATATACCTTAACTAGGTAGCTTTCTTCTGCTGATCATGTCTTTAGCTGGATAAAGTACAAGTCCCATGACATCCAATATTTAGTTGTTTGGCCTAAATATAATTGTTTGGGCTTATTATCCTATCTTAATTCGGAAATTACAATATTTAATAAGTTAGCACAAAAATGCACAGATCTTTCGACAGATCAGTTCCAGAACAAGATTCTTCGACCAGTCTTTTCAAATTAGCAAGCATAGCACCAACTTAAGTCTCTATAGACCCACTTTTTGAAGATATAATAAGATAGTTGAGCCTCAAGTTGCCTCCCCTCATGGAGATAAGAAGATTGTGTCTAATTGAAATGCAAACGAACTTTCCACAAATGCTGGTTGCATAACACATTGTTATTCTCGCTATCGAAACTCCGTCCAGCTACCATCTGAGTTGCAAAAAATACGAGAAAAAGAAACGAGTTTGCAGCGTCAACTACCCCATTATCTCATCAAATCCCATTCATTTACAGTAAATTGAATTATTTTTCAAAGTATTCAACATTCGCCTGCGCCTGAAGACGAATAAATCGTAGCTTAAGTCGCGACTGATTCCCAATTTATTTGCAAGATATTCCCCAGTTGCAGGTGCTTAAGACGCTGCCTATTCCTCGGCAGCAAAGTGAAGGCTTTGGGAATGGAAAATAAACGGTTTACCGCAAGAAATCTTTGAAAATTGGGAGGGGTGATGAGGCATGATTTATCATACAGAAGTCTTTTTTGTTTTTAAATCAAAATCGAACCAAAATTCCGCAGAAAATGTCGAAATCTCGGTAAGTTTTATACTTTTTATTTTCAACGTTTCGGCTATGTTTTCACCATAATTTCACGCATATATCCGAATTGAATGAAAGACAAATCGTTATTAGTTCCCAAAGAAACCAAATAAATCTGCTTGATTATTATTACTTTGGTCGCCCCCGGGTGAACCGAACAATTGCTCAGTCCCACATTGAAGCTTAGTTTTGTGACCTTGTGCGGCCCAAGGGCTTGCTCCAGATGCTCCACAGTATTTAAATAGAGACACGTCAGCATAATGGGGAACTCACCTTCGGTTCGATTCGAATGCAAGTCGATTGTTGTCGCTTTTCAATACGAATATCTTTTCCTTTTTTCAGTTTTCAAGTTGTTTATTACTCCGATACTCTTCGCTACGGGTAGTCCGCCTGTTGGGAGCCATAGACTGTTCGATATCTTATTCGAATAAGGTATAATGATATTCCAGTTCCTGGAACTGCGGTAGTTCGAAGCTTAAGGCACTGCTTTATTGTTGTGCTCAGCACATTGTATCATACTTATTTTATCGATAATTATAATAGCACTGCTGAGCATCTACTCGTCGGTCTCAGACTTCCGCTCTCACTCTCTTTCTCTCTCTCTCCCTTACGGTCATTTGCAGCTGCAGGGGCAGAGCCCACGTTAACCTTCTGCCGCTGGGCGCATAAGCTGCATTATCATTGTCCAGCATTATGATATATCATATTTTATGGGGCCCCACGGACTATGGACGCATCTTCAGCTGGTTATTGAGGGGAAGGCAGCACAAAAGTAAATAATGACCTATGCATAGGTAATAATAACAACAGAGTGACGTATGTCTAATAAGCATGCGCTGACCGACTGACATTGTTGCAGCGATGACTTGGCCTATGGCAGGGGCGTGGGGCAAGGAGTGCAGGGCGAGGAAGGAGGGTGCTGCGAGATTGTGCAATTGGGTGTTCCAACAATTCAATTGCTATCGATGCGATCAAAGCGAATTTGTAAAAGCGCAAATTCAAAATCAAAACCGAAAACTCCAAAAATAAATAAGTATAGCGAAGAAAGCTATAGTCAGCGTAGCCGACTATGGTATACCAGTCACCTATAACATTTTTTTAGTTTTAGTTAGAAATATAAGTTCTAAAATTGTTATAGTATTTAAGCTCAAAATGAAAAAAATTATTTAAATTAGAATTTAAAAACTTAACTATTAATTATGTAAAGGAACCTTTATACTAAGATTCAATCATACGGACTTACAGACAGAGTCATCCTATAAATCGAGAAAATATTAAACGTATGTAAGCCTATTTTACAAGCACTTTTGCACAGAGCTCAGCTACCATTTTTACCTAATTGGTATCAAAACCGAAAATAGCTCAAAAATCGGACAGAAAAAACACTTTCAAACAATGCAACCGATTGGCGATTGTCGACTGCGACGAAGGCGCGTGATATTCGTATTTTCGGTTTTCTCATCTTTCTGCGGTCGGCGCCTCAAATATTTTTATTGCCATTATCGTTATCGCGACTTGTTGCCGTGTTGTTGTTGCTATTGCTGTTGCTGTAGCTGTTTATCTGTTTTAGCTGTTTCTGTTGTCGTTTTAGCTGCTGTTTTAGCTGGCACTCCATTGCGAGATTACAAAACTGCCAAAAAAATGAGCAAAGTGAACCGTTTGCCCGCCTTTTGTTATGCCATTTCTCTTTTCACGCAAGCTAGACGCGGGGCCAGCTCCAGCTACAGCTGCAGCCCAAGCCCCAACCCACATCCCAGTTACACTTCTCTCTGTCTCCCTCTGTTGCCTCAGAGACTTTAATGCGTCAATTAAATTGCCACTACTTGAGGTGGAGCTGCTCGCGAAGATCGGATCGTGTGGCGCTTGGTTCGCGAGCGTTGGCTCTGCAATTGTTTTTATGCAAATTCGCTTTCGATTGGTTCAAGCTTTGTCCGCAGCCTTTGTGTAAGCTGTGCTGCCCTCAGCCCTCAGCGGCTTTCCCTTCGCCGTGCCCATCCGTGCTCATCGCAATGGCACTCATAATAATAAGCATAAAATCTATTCATCTAAAATGAAAGGTCTCCAGATTGAATCTCGTGCTCGCCGCAAAAGTTGCGCCAGTTTTTATTTTTATGACTTTGAACTTGAACTGGCCCAACAACAACAGCAGCAACAACAACAACAACAGCAACAACAACAACAACAACAACAACAGCAACACCAACAACTCTGGTCTTTCTAAAAAGAAATTTCGTAAAATGAAAGGAATCACATCATAAACAAACACATCGACGGGTCGACCATTCATTCGACTGGAGCTCGTGAATAATCGTGAACAGACGACGCTGATAGTTGACAAGGTCGTTTGGGATTACGGCTTATTTGTGACGTGCCACAAAAGGTGCAGCTATGTATCTGGCAGATAATCCCATAGTGACGATTACTGCAGTTCTTGCTCGAGTCTCAGCTGTGCGTATGAAGTAACTTTATTGGGCTTTTGCTTCATTATGGAAACTATCGGTTGCTATTGGTCCACTTAATTAACTTATTCTGTATAAGCTTTAAGAATTCATGCTGCGCGGTAGTTATACCCTGCACCCTGCGTAAGAACTAGAAATAAACTAAACCTTCTGCACGTTCCTATAAAAGCTAAAGGAAATTGTAATTCCATTTTATGGAAAATAGAATATGCCATTAAAAATGAAAGTTCCTTCCTCGCTTCTATGGCAGATATATGTTTTAGCAAATCAATTTTGATAAAATTGGGAAGGAATATTAGAAATAGTAATATAATAAAACTTGGTAAGTTATATTTGCTTAAAAAAATTTTTTGCTGGGCTATACTATCGAGCCACTATCGAGACACTATCGATGGCACTATCGACACTATCGATTGTTTAGTATAAACTATCGTCGATTATCGATGGGGCCTGTATCGATAGTTATCCACCTCTAGCAGCTATACAATGTATCTGTACAGCGTATAGAACAAAAAAGTACGAGTACCAAGTTTCGTAAATTTAGCTTTATAGTTTTAAACGGACTGGCGGGCAAACGGACATGCCTAGATTCACTCGGCTGTTGATGCCAATTAACAATAGACATATACAAAGATATACTTTATAGGGCGTTGCAAACATTGGCTCAAAATTATTCTATCCTCTGCAAGAGTAACAGAGTATTATTCAAATCAAAAATATAAGTAAAATAGGCATCCCTGCAAATTGTTATTGATCAGGAAAGTCATTTGGAGTATTAACTTGTTCATTTGTTAATTTATGGGTATTTTCTGCATACTTTTAGACTATTTTTAAGTATACCATAATTTCCATAATTTCCGGGTTACATTTTTTACCTTATCGAAAATGTGTGTCCGTTTCTGAAACCTTCTTGCTCACCCAGTAGAATTCAGTGTTGGCTAATATTCGGAGTTCGGAGCATTAAATAATTCTGTGGGCAGTTCAGCGCTTCTTTTGTACTATTACAACTTCTGATACCATAAAATCGTGATAAGTTTTCTCAGCTATCCAGTAGTATTCCTGTTGAATTATAAATATGGATATAGTTTGTTATTACGTAAATTGTAGTAACAAGATTACCAGTTTGTCAGTAGATAAGACATAATCAACCCAGGTACATGAATATATATACTATATAGTGGCCCATAGCTCTGCTCCAGAACAGGCTGAGATCTATTTTTAGCGCTGAGGCGGATTTCAGTGCTGACTTATTGCACTTTTTATGGCGGTAGCAGCGGTGGCCAACCTACACCTTCAGCCACACTCGAGCACACACACACACACTGGTGTAGTTTCAATGCCTGTGAACTCGTCCAACGCTCGTTCCGCTCCCGCCTGGCTGACTGACTGCCCAAGTGACTTGGACTTGCTGCAACGAAGACGCTGCTGCCGGGGCTGCTGCTACTCTTTTAGTTGTTGCTGCTGCTGTTGCTAGCTCTGCTACCGCTGCCTCTGCCGCTGCTGCTGTCGTCTGTTTGCGGGCATAAAAACCAAGCGCGTCGCCAGCGCCAGCCACAGTTAGTCGCGCGACTTTTGAACGCCTGCACCGATCGCTCCGAGCTCGGCGAATTTTCCCACAGTTTCCCCCCTCGAACACAGCATCTGTTAAATTTTTTTCTGTTTTTTCTGTGTTCAAAATCCACAAAAAAAAAAAACCCCGTGCTTGGAATACGCCCGTGTCGTGCATTGAGAGTGTGCGAAAAGTGTTGAATATCATCCGAAGCTACCTACAATCTAACTGCCGATACCCTATAGTACTATAACTCCCTATATAGACTACAGTAAATTTGT
Source organism: Zaprionus bogoriensis (assembly GCA_035046045.1). NCBI lineage: Eukaryota > Metazoa > Arthropoda > Insecta > Diptera > Drosophilidae > Zaprionus > Zaprionus bogoriensis. The sequence continues at coordinate 535,283 of JAWNOI010000174.1, forward strand.
GTGAGACTCAACAGTTAAATGTGCATTGTCTGCGATTAGCTAAGCGAGCAAGCATCCAGGGGCAACCATGAGATTGGCATTGATACTGGTGAGTAGACTCGGCGATCGCCACGAGCGCTGCGATCGACCAGGAAGTGATATACTGTATATACTATTGAGCAGTAGTTGTAGCTTAATCCCTTCGCTTGCATCATCCGCAAATGCGGAAAGGTGTGCCCTGCTTGCCTGCTCTTCTTCTTCTTGCGATGGGCGTGGCCAACGCCCACGAGCACAAGAGTGGCAAGCAGTGCTTCCTACTCCTGCATGTGCCGTCATCCGTTTGGCTGCCCAATTAATTTGCATGGCAAATGCAGCTGAGCCGGCTTGGCCAGCTCTCCGCACAGTGTTTCACTTTCATCTGGTGGCCGGGAGTTGGACGGGGGGAGTGGGGCGGGAGGGGAGTGGATTAGGAGGCATGCAGCGAAATGGGGTTGGGAGCGCTGCACATAATGGTCGACGTGGAAAGTGCGCGCAGTGGGAGTTGCAGAGTGCCACAACAAGTTGCACTGCTGAAGCCGTCAACAGTTCAGTGATCCTCACACCAGCAACGCAGCAAAAAGAACTCGAGTCCGACGCCGAGATACCCCCTAAATGGATCTCATGGGTTTCGCGATCATCCAACCCGCTGCTCCGCTCACGAATTCGACTAGTTTCTTTTTCTGTTCACCCGAGTTTGCACTCTGCGAAGCGTGCAGCGCATATCGCTCATATATCTCTCTCTCTCTTTCTCTATATGTGTGTATATGTGTGTTCACATTTCGAGTGCATCCTAGTTTTGCAACTGGCTCACCCTGTATATCAACTTTTCCCCTCAGCTCTCGACTGACCGATGTAAACGAACTGTAAACGAAAGACCGAGAGACCGAAAGATCGCAGAGTATCTTCAACTCGAAATCGCAGCGCTTGGCTGACCCCCCCTCCTCATCCTACCCATTACTCACTCACTATCTCTTCCACTGGCAGATCGCCCTTGCCCTTGTCCGCATATGTAGCTGTGTAGCTGTGTAGCTGTGCATGTGTGTGTGTGTGTGTGTGTGTTTAACTGGCCTCGCTGCAGGCATATCAAAGCCGATGGCTTCGGTTCCATATCTATTCGCTAATTGGTCTGTGACGGCGCTCATAAGTCCGAGATCTGCGCCGGATTGCCAAAGCCAGCGTATTTTACGCAAATGCGATGCGAAGGAGTGTGGAGTGTGAAGTGTGTGGGGGGGAGGGGAGGGGGAAGATGGGGAAGCGCTGCAGAGGCGGAGAACCCGTTTGCTGCGGTTGCACGCTGTTGTCTAGTTGCAAGTTACATAAGAAGAAGAAAACGTATTACAGCCAAAGGATCATTTGCAATTGAGCTGCGAAAAGCCTCGGCTGTCGCTCGGCCCGCGTTGCCTCATTGTTGTTTAATTTACATTTTATTGTTATGCTTTTCGTGGCTCTGTCTCAGTTGTTGTTATTGTTTTTGCTGCTGTTGCTGCTGCTGTTGTTGCATCATCATCTCGCGGCGGGCGATTAGTCGCTGTGGAAGCTGCGCGTCTCAGTCTCAACGGTAAAGCGGCCCGCACTGCCTGATGAGCCGCCAACTAATTTGCACGCGTTGCGTGGCGCCAGCGTCAGAGCAATTTCTGCGAATTGTTGTTATTTTTGTTGCGGTTTCGAGTCGCAAGTCACGAGACACGCAGCACGCGGCACGGCGACATACGACAATGCGTATGGCGGCTGCGCGGGCGGATTGCAGCACAAAGTTCTGCTTGAGCGGCGCGAAAATGCGATGTCACATTCCGCAAAGTGAAAGGCAACAACAACAACAACAAATGTTTTTAATTAAATTATTACACATTGCTTTTTGCGTCGTTTGCGCCACCAAAGATAAATCAATGTTCGCCAAACTGACAGACCGAAGGAGGAGGAGGACAAACGAGCAAACGGACAGGCGAGCGGACAAGCGCACAAATGAATGGACAGTCAGACAGACGGACAGACGAACAGACGAACAGCCGAACTGACCAACAGATGGTAGAAGAGACAAGCGTAAGACACAAGGACAGACTGTCGGGCAGTCAAACGGATGAACATACAGACATACTAACAGACAGATTAGATCTGGCGAACCGACATACAAAGAGAGCAGCAGGCAAACAGACAGAAGATCGAGCAGACAGACAAAGCGACAACCATACATACACGCAAACGGACGAACAGATCGACAGACAGATAGACAAACGAACAAGCCGAGAAACGTACAAGTAGACGACAGAGAGACAGACAGACGAGCATACGGACAGACAGATGCACAGACGAGCGGATAGACCAACAGACGAGACATTTGCCGCTGGACGCATTACATAAATGCGTCAAAACATAACAACAAAGATCACATAAATTCGCTTGTAAGCGAAACCCGACAACTTCCTCACTCGCCTCCTCCCCCCGGCACTCCACCGTTCCCCTCGCCCTCCGTAACAGCCCCATCCAAAATGTTAACATTTGACAGAAATTATTTCTGCTTTTTTTTTTGAGCATTTTTGCAGGTGCGCCCGTGCAGCAAGTGAACGAAACTCAGCCAAAAAAGTCTTCCTGCTTAGCACACACCACAGCACACACACACACACACACACACACACACACACACACACACACATACACTCGCACACAGCAACACGCATGCTAACTAACAAAATAACGGTATGCGGAGTTAGTGCGCTATTAAATTATCTATCGCGAGGCGACTTGACACACTGTCCCAGTTTTGGATTTATCGTCGCGGTAATTGAGTGGCAAAATGCAATTAAAACTCGTCTATTATTGCGCCGTTGCTGGCGTCACTGGCGACGATATTCCAATCTTGCCTACCGTATGCAAAGCGATGATGAAATTCCGGGGCGGGAGAGACAAAGCTTGGCAACTGCTTGGAATTCCATGGCAAGACCAGAGCGATACGGCGATTCAACAGGCAGATACGCTGTCAGGAGTTCCCCAAGATACCAGTGTGCGAGTGTACCACTGCATGTGCTGCAGTATATATTAAAAAAAAAATCGAGCTGAATAAGAAGTCTTCAACAGATGCTTGATACCCTGTAGAATGCCTAAAGCTGCTCGGGCACGTAATCGTGCTTACACAATTATGCTTCATGCTGCGAAATATAATTTCCAAATCAGTTTTACTATCGTAATTTAATTTGAAGCATAATTTAATTGATTGCGAAAATTGTTATATAACAGTTGACAATACTGCCAATTGAAATTCCAGGGAAGTCCAATAATTTAGCCGAGCTGACAGTCTGTCAGGTTGTCAAAGCAAATTAATTTTATTTTATGCCAATCTTTCTAATTGACATCGATAGCCAGCATATTTAAGATATACGCCTGACTTTAACGATGATTAAAATTTTAAGAAAAAATTAATATCCTTTAGAGAGCTCAACGTAATAAAACTGTTATGAAAAAAGAAAAGAGACAAAGAACAAATCCTATGTAATACGCGCACAAGGGCGAGCACACAAACGTTGTAGGTACCCACAAGAAAATACCATAAAAAAAGGAAAATAATAATCCAAGGCACTAAGGACTCAAAATAATGACCTGTGAAACGCCAGCTTTGTACTTGTAACGAAACAAACGCAAATCGCAAAGACTTTTGACACAAACTTGATGCTTTGACCTTAGCGCGCAACGCGAGCAGCGTTAAAATCGAATGACTTAGGAAACGAACTTGTTGCACGGAATTTCCCCCACTCCCGAGGGAGCGAGACCGGCGAAACTACAAGCGGGCGCTTACAACACGCCAGCCAGTCACAACCCCCGTCGACAATTGAGTCTACCCCGAACATTCACTTTTTATTCACACAACATTTTTAATTTTTTTCTCGCTCGAAATGTCAAATGTAAAAACCATTCAGAGGCGAGTGAGTCTGTGTGTGTATGTGTGTATGTGTGTGTGTGTGTGTGTGTGTGCGAATGAGCCAGCAAAGTGTTTGCTTGTGATGTTTTTATTGGCCGCTGAAAGCGGCGCTTGCTTTTATTGATTTTTGATGGTTTGACTTTTTGTATCGAGACCATTCGATAGCCACGAGCACAAAAACAAAAGAGCTTTTGGCGCAATCGCAGCGAAGCGCCGCTCGACGATTGCGCCTCACCTTGAGCCCAAAGATGGAGACAAAGCTGCCGGCCGAACAAAAGCGCAAGCCGAGCGGCAGCCCCAGTCGCCGCAGCAGCAGCTGCCCCATGCCTCTCCCCACTTAGATGTAGCTCAGCTCGAGCCGCATCCGAAATTGAAATCGTCTCTAATCTCTTATCTCGTATCTGCCTCTCGCTTTTGCAGGGCACACTGAGTGCGGCGCTGTGCTTGGCCAGCGCTGTGAGTGAATTGGAGGCGCCGACCAAGTCCTCGGCCAGCAGCTACCCCAAGAAGGTGACCACCCTGAAGAAGCGACCCACCAAAACGCCCAGCACAGCGGCCACCTTCGCCACCACCACGAAACCGAGCAAGCCACGCGTCAAGATCTCCAAAGCTTCCGCGGCGACGTCGGCAACGGCGGCGACAAAGACGACGACGGCGACGGCGACGGCGATGACGAAGCCGCCCGCTTCGCTGGACGCCAGTTTCAGCAATTTGCCCGCAGACGATCTGGAGTTCATCAAGGAGCTGGACAAGCAGTTCAAGCTGCACGGCAACAAAATCAAAATCAAAGTGGAGCGTGACAATTCCACCAGCAGCGCAGCCGGCGGCAAAAACAACAACAAACGCACCATCGACGGGGAGCTCGGGTCAGTGACATCTGCTGTGCGCAAGCAGCGCGTTTGTTGCACTGCGAACCAGTTCGCAGATCGGCAGAGCTTTCTGTTTCGGCTAGTGACGTCACAGCACAAATTAGGCTTAGATTGGAGAGAGTTTTGGGCGAAGATGCTATGAAAATAGAGCGTAGAGTGAGGTGCACTAGTAGAGCGGTCCGTGTGATTGTCCGTATGCCTTTATACCTACGTGTACAGCCTTATATCTTACATCTTAATTTATTTTGATGTATTTATGCCTTAATGAATTTACAGCGCTTTGCATTCACACCTTTAGTAATTAATTACTGTCTGCAGTCATGCCTTAATTCCTTGAAATTAATTCCTTGGTCATTTTAATGCCTTTATGCATTAAAATCCTTACGCTCTTGTACCTTCATGGAGTTATACCTTTAAGCATTTGTACTTGTCACTTAGACCTTTTGATATATTACCTCAAAGCTGTGATAGCTTGCCAATTTTATACCTGATAAGGCCATGACCTTTACAAGGATTTAAAAAAAATGTATTATGCTTTTAAGCATGGCAGACTGCAATTATGTTTAATTGATTATTTAATCTGATAATAATAGCATACCTAGAGGATATAATAGGGATTACAAAAGCATCGAAGGTGTACGGCTTGAAGCGTTGTGTTCAGGAAGGGATACGCTTGTATTATATCGAATAGATTAATGCAAATTAATTGGAGATCTAGCGAAGCAGATATAGACAATGTTATGTGTTTATTTCCCACTCGACACCTTTCAAACTCATCCAATAAACATAAGCGCTCCATTCCCGCATTCCGAGCAGCTGCGCAACGGACGGAGAGACAGAGAGACAGAGCGACAGAGCGACAGACAGATAGAGAGATCATATAATCAATGTAAATTCAGCATTATCGCAACTGTCGGGCCAGATAAGATGGCCGAGCGAACAATGATGGAATTAATATTCATCTTCGTATTCACTTTTCGAATCGAGTTAACGGGCTCAATGTCGCATCAAAGTCAAAAGTGAACGGGAGCAGGTTGTGAATGCGAAACGAAACCGGAACCGAAGCATACTCCTGTCAACTGACAGAAGTTCAAGACTAATCAGTTCTTCCCTTCTCCTTTCTTCTCCCTCTCCCTCTCTATATGCAGCTATGGCTATGCACACCAGGGCTACGACTACACGCCGCCCAAGTTCATGTTCTACCCATACTCGCAGCACGACATTCCCGCCACGGAGTCGCCCGACATCTACACGGGATACTCGCCGGCCGACTACGAGCAGCCGGAGACGACGCAGCCGCAGCACCAGGCCCCACAGCAGGTGACCAGTGTGACCATCGAGCCGTCCTACTCCTACGAGCTGAAGCCCCAGACGAGCTACGAATCGCAGTCGCACGGAGCGGCCGAGCAGTCCCATGCCGGCCAACCGGAGCAGCCGCAAATCGATCTGCCACAGCCGCAGCAACAGCACGAGACCACGGGCGCTGGCGAGGATGCCGGGGGCTATCAGGAGCCGGTCATAGTGCTGCGCATACCCGGACCAGCTAAATACGCGGCGCATCTGCAGACGCTGCTGCAGCAATATCTGGAAATACGCGCCGCTCAGTACCTGCAGCTGCTGCAAGAGGTTGAGCAGCGCAAGGAGCAGCATCATCAGCAGCATCAACAGCACCAGCAACAGCAGCAGCATGTGCAGGAGGAGCAGCTGGCACCGCAGGCCTACGCGGCGCCGCAGCAGGAGGAGCAGGCGCACTACCATCCCGAGGTGGCCTATGCCCATCAGTTGGCGCCGACTCCGCCGCCCGTGCAGTACGGCCCCATCGACGACGTCTACCACACGTACAAGGGTCGCCAGCAGCAGCAGCAGTATGAGCAGCCCGCCCTGCCGGAGGCGTACTACACGCCCGGCGCCGCCTACCAGCCGCAGCCGCAGTTCTACTACGCGCAGCCGGCGCAGCACACAATCGGCTATGAGAACAGCTATCAGCCGCATGTCTATCTGATTGCCATGGCGCCGCAGACGCAGTATGCCGATCCCCATGCCCAGCCGGAGCAGCATGTCCAGCACGTGCAGCAGCCCATCTATGTGCCCGAGCAGGAGGCACCCTCAGCGCCGGCAGCGGAGTCGGCGGCGCACGAGTTGCCCATCACAGAGAACAATCCGAGGCCCACGCATACCAAGGTCATCTTCAACGCGGCCGGCCACGGCGGCGACTATGCCGCGCCCATGTACGCCCTGCCCTCGATACAGCCGTACCAGGAGGAGCACGCGGAGGCGCGCCAGGCGCCGGAGCAGTCGCACGTGGAGGTCGCTCAACCCGCGGATGATTATCAGCCCGTGCAGGCGGGACACGAGTCGATAGGCGTCACCCAGCCCCCCTACAACTACCATGCCCACGGCCTCAAGATGCCCCGCCAGCTGCGCCAGGGCAAGCGGGCGGCCAACGCCGAGCAGGCGGCAGACCATCAGCTCCAGCAGATACGCGAGTACGTGCGCGAGAAGCTCGGCGCCGAGATGGGCTCGGCGGTGGAGTACAAGACGACGCAGCTGCTCGAGGGCTAGGACTCGCTGGCCCAGCTGGAAAATATTGTTAATTTTATTATATGTTTATAGTACATTTATTGCTCGCTTAAGTTTGTTGTTGTGCACGAGGGGGAGAGCCAAAGCGGGGGAGAGAGAGAGCGCGCGAGCGAGCGATATCATTAGTATTTATTCTGTTTTGCAGCTGACTTCAATTCTCCATTTCAGATTTCGGATCGATCATATTCACGCAGTTGTTTTCACTTTCGCAATCTTTCTTTCTTCATTTTTCATTTTTGTCTTTCACATGTTTTTTTTTTTTATTTTTTGTTAATTTCTGACTTTCACTTCTCCGGCAGCAACAACAAATTGTGTTAAATATGTGCAATAATTAGTCCGTAATGATGTGTTCTTTTGAATGTTTACTTTTTGCACGAATAAAAGACATGAAAAATCTGAGAGTGCAATGCTTATTGGAAGTTCTCTAGGGTGTATGATAGTGTTGGCAATGCGAAGGGGAGAGGCAATTGGAATATGGAGCTTCTAAGCTCTTTTTATTTAAAAGAAAGAGACTTGAACATAAGAAAATAGTTCAAAGGGTAAAGAATTCGTTTTTCAATGTGTTTAAAGAGACTCAGTCAGAGCATACCAAATTCAGTCTAATATTATGTTTGTTAGTTTTATTTAGATTTTCACAGAAGCAATAAATACATACACCTTGGTTGCCATATAAAAGAAGAAACAAGAGTTTATACAGCACTTGCACTGCACTTGAACTAGTTAAAATCTGTAGTGTAAATAATCAGATCGACATACTGATATTTTCATTCCATTATACCTTTTTTAAAAATATTTTATACTGCATTTCTATTAAATTGTATTATTCTAGTAACTACTTTCAGTTAAATTTAGTAAGGAGCTCGAAGTCTTCACAACAACTCATGAGAAGCTCCATATTTTCTATCTCTCTGCTCCTCTATACAGTTTTATTTTATACATTTTTTATACCATTTACCAATTTTATTTAACAAGCCCACCACCCCCATAAAACGAGTCGTTCAAATTATAAGAAAAGTAGAAATGCTAGAATCACCAAATTCGGTATGAAGGGGCGGGGTAATATTTCACATAATGCGGATTTTCAAATTTTGAATGCCAAGCCCACCGCCTCCAGAAATTGATTTTAACACGTTGAGGACGGCGTAACCCACCGGTGGGTCACGTACTAATGTTTCATCTGGCGGTGATTCGGAACTATTTTTTGTTAAATGAAATAAAACTATTAGGTATCAAAACAAATTTTTAAATCTATTTATTAATATTTGTGAGTTTTTTAAAATATTTTAAACAAAATGGTGGTTTAGTTTCGCAAACTACGCTCTCCTCAACGTGCTAAAAATCGATAAAACGAATTATAAGAAAAGTCGAAAAGTTCTCGTAGCTGCCGAGATATTGAACTACCCTATAAATTTCAATCAGATCGGACAATAAAAACTGAAGTTATTGGCGCGAATAGCAGCAGAGGCGCAGCAGAAACACAGCAGAGGCCCAGCGTCAATGCTGCGCATGCACTGTGAGTGTGCAGTAAGAGTACAGCGTCAATACATGTGTATTGCCTATGGAAATGCACTGTTGTTAGTTCGCCGAATAAAAGTATTTAATATTAAATATTTTATTTTCTTGCAGCCAAAGGTTAATGGTATCTTACTGTCGAATGTTTATTTATTCATTTTTTACGAATGTTTTATACTGCATTTCTATTAAATTATAGAATAATCATAGAATAATAGTTCTAATAATTCTATTAACTCTTTTCAGTTACACTCAATTAGCAGCTCGAAGTCTCCACAAAAGCTTTTGAGAAGCTCGATATTTCATGTCTTTTTTTTGCTCTCACGTTGAAATAATTTTTAAATATTTTTTTAAATATTTTTTTCCTCTATTCCCTTGAAGATGCCTTCAGCTTCTACTCGGACTCCCTTGTCGCGTGTTCGTCTCCGTCCTCTCTACACTCCGTTGGAATTCCACGCGCCGCCTAAAAGCATGCAGCAGTTCGGCACGTGTCGCCCACACGACAAGGAGGAGGAGCAGGTGGCGCCCGTTGGGCGGCGCATTTAACACATTTCTTCGATGCGGAACATTAAGTCGATGCGCGTCACTTATGCAATTTGCTGCGCTCGCACTGGCACTCGCACGGAAGTCACGCATGAAGCCGATAAACAAGCGCACAATAATATCAATTCGATAATCATGCATTTTGGCTCGCATTTCTCATTTGAATTTCGTCGGTGTTAAACGTTGCAGATCTTCAAATGCCTGGCGAAATCGAAGTAAAAACAAACGCCAAACACGAAACACGAAACCCAAAAACATTTCAATAACAACACGCAAACTTGTAGACGAGTGTACAGGAAAACGCGGCAAACTGCAACGAAACGCAATTAACGTACAAATCGAAGCCGAAGCCAAGTCCGAATTTATTTTGGATTTCTTTCGCTGCTGCGCTGCCCAAAGTCATTGGCATTTGAGCAGGAGGTGGAGGAGAAGAGAAGGATAAATCAATTGAGTTAATTAAGTTTATGAAGTATGATACATTAAGTAATGCTCAGCGCTGTTCGGCTCTTACCCAAGTGGTTCGTATAAATCTTGCGGAAAGCTTCCCAATGCCAGTGGAACTGTCAGTTCAAAAAGGTGAACAAGGTGGGGGAGACATCTCCAGGTGGGAGACGGGACGGACTCTCGGGCGAAAGATCGAGTTATTATCGCCACATTGTGTGCCTCTGTAGCTTTAGGACCAACTTTATATAATTCTACCAAAAAAAAACATATACGAGTACATATAATTATTATACCTATTACTATTATTTTTTTTTCACTTTTTCTGTACCAAACTCTCTATCTCCGTTTTTCCCTAAGTCCCTCTTCCCTTAATTTATTTTTGTAATTCATAATTTTTTTTTATTAATATTTACATTTTCTTCTCTCACTCTTTTCTACAATATAATCCCTATTTATATCCAATTTCTCCCTTACTCACTCTATCTTCCCTTCCTAATCTCGTGCTCTCCTTCACTACACCCAGTCTCTTACCTGTTCTCTTTTTATCTATATCGCTCTCTTATTTTGCCTCGCTCTTTATATTTTCCTTTTCCTTTAGAGCGCCTGTCTCTTTCGCTCTCTCTATGACATCCTTCCGAACATGCTCTCCCCTCGTTTTTTGGCCCAGTTCCGATCGCGTTTGCAAACTTTCACCCACTTGGAGGAGCGTTTCGTGCTGCCCGCTTAGCCTGTTGCCACATCGTTTGAGCCGACTTGCATAAGGCGGCAATATGCAAGCAAACAATTAGCATAATAAGCTGCCGCTGCCTCTGCCGCTGCTGTGCTGCTGCTGTTGATGTTGATGTTGCTGCTGCTGCTGCCGCAATGGACGGTAAATTGTGCCAATTTCTATAATTTTTCCCATTGAAATGCGGCAGTGGCAAGTGGCAAGTAGCGCGCGTCTGCCACACGGCGCAGAAATTATGAGCGGCAGCCCGAGGCGGAAACCAGCACCACTTCCAGCTGGGCAGATCGGACTGATAGGGAATACTTGAGATATGGTGATGCTTTTCGCTCCGTCCGCCTTGGCGCTGCCAACAGACACAGTTGAAAGTTTGTTTGCTTTTTCAAATTTTTTTGCCAGTTTTGTACATTGTTGTCACGCATTTGGGCACGGGCGCGGCGGGCAGCTGGCCAAGATCTCGCCCCGACCGCGCCCCATACTGACCAGGTGGCCCGTCCGGTGGCTAGGAAGATGCACAACTTTCAATTGGCAACGCGACAGGTCAGGCTAATTTTCCCATTTAGCTCGCTTCCGTCGCAGCTCGGCGACACTTCAAAAAGAGACAGGGACAATGAGACAGATAGAGAGAGAGAGAGGGGCAGAGAGAAAAAAAGGGTAGAGAGAGTGCGTGCGAGAAGCGTCGACAATCACGTTGTGGCCCCATAAAATGTACAATGATCTAAATGCTGGCATAACAATGGACCCATAAAACACGGCTAACAGCAACAAATTAATAACTAAAACGTAACATTTTCCAACATTGTCCAAGCGTTGCGAACGCAGCTGCACAGTAGTAAGAAGACACCAAAAAATGTGAAACTGAAAATGGGGAAATTGATTTCAAATTCAAAGACGAAAGAAAAATCTGATATAGATAGAAAAAATAATTTTATATTCTATAAAATTTTAAATGATTGAATTAAAAATTATTTTTGATATACTATAAAGAAAAAATTAATTATCATAATTTGTTAAGAGGCTTGAAATGGAAAATCAATAGATAAAAAAATATTAAAATAATAAAAAAAATCATTTAAAATATTTTATATAATTGAATTAAAAATGTATTTTGATATGGAAAAAAATTAATTCGCATAATTTGTTGAAAACTATGAAATAAAAATTCAATAAATAAAAAATCAATAAAAGTAATACAAAAATCAATAAAAGTTGGTAATTAATTAAACAGATAGAGTTAAACAAAACGGAAAGACAGTATAGAACAACAACACAAAAATTAATTTCTAAGTAAATGAAAATGTATAGCTGGATCAAAATGTGTTTACAATTAAAAATTGTGTGATTTCGATTAAAGATTTATCGACTTCGAGTTCAATTCTTTCCTACACATTTTCCCTTTCAGTTGTCCCACTGTGCGCTGCCATCGTCTTTGGCCGTTGCCGCTATAGCAGCTGTTGTTGGCTTGCATGCATTGCATTCACGTATTCGCATTGGCAAGGTTGTTGATCTTCACATATGGTATGCCCAGGCCCAGGCCCAGGCACAGGCACGTTCCCCCTCCGCCCGTCGGAACCTCTCCTTGCCATTGCTTTTATTACAATCTGTTATTGTTGAAAATGGGTGAAAAGCGTAATTTTAATGTGTGCAAACTGGCTAAGTGGGCGTAGCATTGCCCTCTTAGTGTGTATATATTCTTGTTCAGCAGCAATCGCTATTTTGACTAACTCATTATATTCTGTTTGTGCAGCATTAACATAGAAATAGAACTGAGGCTGCGGGTTTTACACACTTCAATATTTATGATCACTAATGCATTACTGTGAAGATATGGCTTCGATCTTTGGCAAACTATTTGTTTACCATTGTAAATATGTAAACTAAAAAATGCATAACGATCGCAGAAGAAATTAAATTTACAAAAGAAAAACTTGTTGAAGCTTACAGGGTATTTTAGAGTGTCACACAATCGTTGGCTGCTTTTCCTGCTCGTTCTTCTTACTGCTACATTGGAAAACCAACGCGTTTCCACTCGCTGCCCACTATTATCACAGTTGAGTGTGGTAAATAATGCGCCAGAATATCCATATAATTATATAAAACCAATACAAATTAGAGATCGAGGCGATCAGAAAAATGAACCCTGTTCACCTCTCATAGCGAAATTAATTAGGCAGCTTATTTATATTGGCCCGCAATATCGAAAATTGAAATCTTATTCATTCATTCATTTTCATTTGCTTTGTGATTTCATTCGCAAGTGCAATGAAATTTCCCGAGTTGCGGTTGAGTCTGTGAGTTGTGAGCTGCGTCTGATAAAACGTCTGATCGTAAATTGTGCGCACCTCCCATCCAGTTTACTATGTTCCCCACCCCTACCCTTGCGTGCCCCGCCACGCCTCCCCGGCTAATTACTATGCACTTAGTCAGTGACCATGAAGTAACTGAAACCTTAAAGCGCATCTAGATGAAAACAGCCCGAAAACAAAGAAATAGATGGAGAAAAAAAGCAATGAGAAAAACGAGAAAACTCTTTGGCTGCGGTTGCTTTGGCCGCTGTGGCTCCTGTGGTGCTTGCTCTGGAGCGCTGATTTGCTGGCTGTGAAAGGCCTGAGATGGTCTCGGCCGAGAGAAGAAACTATTAAGAAGAGTCAGAGACAAGATAAGACAAGACAAAGCAAGAAAAAGACTTGTCCAAGATTAGATCGATTGTAGCTCAGCTTATAAGCCAGATATATAGACAAATAGACATTTGAGCAACTGTTGTGTTTAATGTATGAAAAGCAAAAGAGAAACTGACCGCACGCTAGGAAAATCGCATCAGTATAATACCTATACACTGTATATCAGGAAAACTCACTTATCATCAATTTAAGGCAAAAATATTATTCATATATTATAGATGTACAGCTAAAAGAAGTTTACATTCCGAGCAGCCATTCTATATTTCTATTTATATTTGTACCAGGCTTTATCTACCAAATCTGCTACCTTAATATGGATATTTTCGTAATTTTTTAGACTCGACACTAGTGGATTTCCAGACATTAGAGAATGAGTTCCTCTTCTCTCAGTGTATGCCTTTCTGTCTGTTTGTCCGCTTGGGATCTTCCTCTCGATCACATTAAAATACTTTGACTTATATTAAAACATATTTTTAAAAGTATTTTTTAATTATCTTCTATCTTTTCTCTTCGTGCGTAACTTAGTTCTTTTGCCTCTTTCAGAAGTACTTCTTATCTGCCGATGGACCACTTTGGTTGACGGCGACACCCCGGTAAGATCAAGCGCACACAATACCCATGCCTCTAATTGTGGGTTGGGTAGCTGGATGAATGAGTCGACTGCCAGCGAGCAGGTCTATGATGGGGCAAACGTTGACAATATCATTGAACTGTACATTTTCACTGTACTCGTTGGCTGCAGCTTATGGCTAAATTGGCCGCAACAAAATCGAGACTTGAGCGTGAAACTTGTCGAGTATTTGACATTTGATTTGTATGCGCCAGTAGCAGCTGCGTGTCACTGTGTGTATGCGCTGCATACACGAGGCGTATACGTTACGGCTTATTATGACGGCTGAACTTATCACGCATACGCAGTGCTCTAAATGCCCGTTACAATTTGAATGTCCAGCGGCTGCGTCGACTGACGGCGTTGAAGTTGCCGCCGCGCTGCACCGTTGCCTCGAAAGCGAATGTCTCCGTAACACATCACATCATTCGCTCTTTCTCCCTCTCCCCTCACTCTCAATATTTCTCTCTTTCTCTCTCTCTCTCTCTCTCTCTCTCTCTCTCTCTCTCTGTCTGTCTTGGCTTGCACCTCGCCAATTTTCTTTTGCACTGAACATTCGCATAAATTTTCCGCTGCGCCGGCTGCATCGTTATAAAAGCCACGATGCGCCTGCTCGTCGCTAACAATTCACATCCAGTTTCAGACGCGACATGATCTTCGCCATGACAACGCGTCGCTGTCGCCGCACCAGGCGACCATGCAGCAACCTGTACCGTGAGCTCGGCCTCGTCGCGACCATCCTGATCGTAAGTAGTGCAAAGTGCCGAGCAGGACTGAGTCGAAAGGTCTGCAAGACCTCGCCAGACCTTCATCAGGATTTGCGTCAATTTTTTTACTGTGCTTCCTAGTGTGTGTGTGAAATGAAAAGTGCGTAAATGGCAAATCTGTGATTTTCTCGAGAGTAGTTCGAAGAAAAACCATATGAACTTTATATGATGCAATATACACATGATCGTTACGATCTTTCTGATAAATGTCATCTGCGAGACCAACTTCAAATCGATCGTATGACAGCAATAAGATATGGTGATCCGATTTTAACAAGCATATGTTAAATTAGCTTTAAAAGAAGCTTTTAATAGGAGCCTATCTGTGACATTTCTCTGAGTATCAAAGGAACAATAGAATAGACCATTTCAGGCAGAGACTCACTGATATCCACCTCAGATAAGTTCTACATACAGATCAAGAATATATATATTTTTAGTAAGCGTCCTTATAAGCCATAAGTTCTTTGCTAGCATATCCAGAATGAGAATAAGAGTACTAAGCAGAGTTGCACACAGAAAGTCTGTCAATAAATCATAGATCTGTAGATCATTCCGCTGCTCAGTCTATATATAAAGTCTATCTAGAAATTTGCGGCATCAATATATACTAATTATCTAAAGGCAAGTTTTAATCGAGCAATAGCAAATACTTGAAAAAATACCGGGTGGTTCTATAAGTACATATGTCATAATCCTATCATAGGAACGATCTTTTGAAAGCGAAGACTTTGTATAGAAGGCACGTTATTGCTGTAAAAAGTATCTTAATCACCATAAACATCTACTCAAATACGCTGCTCAATCATAATCAAAATAACAAAATCGAGGCACTATATCCCACAACTGACAGGTTTCGGCACCCCTCCAAAAATAACGATCCTTACAATACAAACAGCCTGATCAACAATTGAAAGTGGAGAGGTAATGAGGCAGCTTTATGTCGCGCAGCTGTGCAGCTATACAAAGATGTGTTGAGCCATTAAATAGGGAGTAAATAGACGGATTAACTCTCGCGATGGTTCATATATCACTCCGACTCCGTGTCCCACAGCAGGCACTCAGTCTGCCAGCCAGCTGCTGCTTTCATAATCGGACAAGTTCAATTACAGTCGAATTGCGTGTTCAAAACATTTCATGTCGGGGCTCTGAAGACCCTCTCTCTCTCTCTATCTCCGTCTTCCCCAAGCTGTGGCTGTGGCGATATGCATTGGGCCAATGAACTTGCAGCGGACAAAGCACAGCGCAAGTCAATCATCAGATGGGGGCGGAGGCGTGGCAGTTGGCAATCGGCCCGTTCGCGGTACACCCCGCCGAAAGCGAAAGCGAATTGGTTAACTCTAATTAGTTTAATTAGAAAAAAAATATATATACGAATGTATATATGTTTGTTTAGATGTGTATACATCATATACATATACATATATATATATATATATTGCTATTCATCATAATTTACCATGGATATGCAATGATATATTGCGCGCTTTGCATTCACTATGCCAAACGACATCGAAGCTCGTTCCAAAATTACCATTTAATTGCTCCACTTTGGTCAGCTCTCCCTCCTCTCTCCGTCTCTTTCACTCACCTATTGCCTGCTCTTTTGCTCATTTGCAGCTCACACTGCAGCTATCGCTGTGCTTGGCGCAGTCGCAGCCGCGTCAGGGTCGCCGTCCCATTACAAAGGCCGCAGCCGAAGTCGAGACCAGCGAGCGCTCCCTTGTGCCTGATCAGCTCGCGCTCGCCGCCAGCCGGGCGGATGGCCAGAATGGGCGTGGCTACCAGCGACGCGGTGCAGTAATGCACACCAGATCGAAGGATCCATCGCCAGGTGAGTAAATCAGCAGGGAAAGAGCATACCCTTTTCCAAGGGTAAAACAAGTGAAGAAAGCTACAGTCGAGTGCACTCGACAGTAAGATACCATTTACCTTTCGCTGTTAAAAAATAATTCTTAATATTAATTACTTTTATTCGGCGAATAACAACGCATCGCATATTTTCGAAGACACATGCATTGACGCTAATAGCACATGCCGATTGCACGCTGACTACACGACGACTGTGCATGCGCAGTCAGCGTCGTCGTCGGCGTCGGGCCTCTACTGCTGTGAGCGAAACTTCTCGTGCCTATAACTTTTGTGTTTATTGTCCGATCGGGTTGGTCAATATTATTATTATCTACAATAATACCTAAAAAAAATTTCGAAAACTTTTCTACTTTTCCTATAATTTGATTTACCGTTTTACAAAATCGATTTTTGGGAGTGGTGGGCGTGGCATCCAAAATTTGAAAATCCGCATTCTGCGTAATGTTACCAGGGGCCTTACTTCCAAATTTGGTTTGTTCTAGCTTTTCTAGTGTTCTTTTAAGCTATAAAAATGTGCTTTTTAGAGGCGGTGGGCGTGGCATCCAAAAGTCCAAAATCCAACTTATGCATAATATTGCAAGACACCCTCCTACCAAATTTGGTGCGTTTATCTTTTTTCGTTATTGAATTATTTGCAAAAAATCGAAATACGCATTTATCGATTTGCGGAGGCGGTGGGCGTGGCACATCAAGTTTGAAACAAACTCGATCTGCGTATTCAATACACGCACACTCTGACCAAGTCTGGTGACTCTAGCTCTTTTAATAGCTGAGATCTGTGCGTTCATACAGACGGACAGACAGACGGACATGACCAAATCGACTCGGCTGTTGATGCTGATCAAGAATATATATACTTTGTATGGTCTGCCACGCCACCTTCTGCCTGTTACATATATTTTCATAAAGTTAATATACCATTTGTTACTCATTTTCAATGGGTAAATGGTATAAAAAAGTAAAGTCTGTTAAAGCTTTTGTAGAAGCTTAAGCCACATGCATTAAGCTTAAATAACTCCGACTTTAAGCTAGAGGTAAAGCCTTCGGATGCTTCGAAAGCTCAATTCTGCTAGGAAAAGCAACTAAGTTTCGTCGAGGCATTAAAAGCTTTGCAATGCAACTGCATTCGGGGGAGAGCTTCAAGCCTCAAGCTTCAGTCAAGCTTTTAACTGCTACTCAACTCTTCTCGCTCTCTTGTGCTCTCTCTCTCTCTCCCTGCACAGACTATACCTACGGCCAGCTGGAGCTGAATCTTATACGCCCTGAGCACGAGACTTCATCGATGTCGCCCCACAGCAAACTGGGCACCTACTACGGCCTGAGCACATCGACCGTCGAGTCTGCCGGAGCTGCTGCTGGAGCTGGAATGGGGGCGGCGGCGGCGGCGGCGGTTGCAGTAGACACCACCCACGAGAAAATGGGCGCACTGGAAGACTCCGAGACGGCGGCCGAATACGTGGCGAACGCCATGAAGTTAGCCTACGGCACGCGGCACAAGGAGCAGGCGCAGTCGCCGCTGCGCGCTGTCGCCTCCACACAGCGACCCTACAGCGCCGGTGCTGGTGCCAGTTCTAGCTCCAGTTTTGCTTCCAGTTCCGGTTCTAGCTCCGGTTCAAGTTCCAGCTTCGGTTCCAGTTCCAGTTTCGGTTCCAGTTCCGGTTCCAATGCCGGTTCCAATTTCGCTGCCAGCTCGAACAGCCGCTTTGGCTTGAGCACAGGCGAGCACAAGTTGGAACAGGACCAGGCCAAGCAGCTCAAGGCACAGGCGCAAGTACAGGCGCAGGCAGCGCTGCTGGAGGCACAGATGCAGGCGGCACTGCAGGCGCAGCTGGTGGAGCAGCAAGCGCTGCTGCTCGCCGAGCAGCAACAACAGCAGCACTTGCAGCTACAGCAGCAGCAGCAACAGTTGCAACAACAGCAGCAACAGTTGCAGCAACAACAACATCAGCAACAACAACATCTGCATCAGCAGCAGCAGCAATTCACTGTTGACGCCGGCAGTGAGCGCTCGCCGCCTGCTCCCGCGCCCGTCTACGAGAAGGAGTCGGTGCCACGCAGCTACGAGATCTACGAAGCGCCCGCCCAGGCGTCCGTTCAGTCACAGTCCACGGCAGGAGCAGCGCCAGCTGGAGCTGCAGCTGCAGCTGGTGGCGACATCGAGCGACTCTACCGCACCAAATACCCCAACTACTCGGGCCACTCGTCCTCGCACTCGTCGCATCTCTATCGCAATCTCGAGGCCGACGCCGAGGAGAAGGTGCGCGTGTCGGCCTCCACGGAAATCCCGAAGGCGGAGATAATGAAGCAGATCGAGAAATCCGTCATCAAGTACATGCGCGAGCTCGAGGCGGAGGGCAAGATTATCACGACGCCGCAGGAGCTGGCGCCGCCCGCGACCAAGACCTACTACAAGCTGCTTTCGCTGCCCGCCAGCTCTGGCGGCAGCACGAGTCTCGGCGACGACAAGCGCTACAGCGGCAGCACGGTGCGCCCCAAGTACAGTGGCGCAGCGTCGGGCGGACAGAGTCGCCAGCCAAGCCCATATCAGTCTATGCAGTCGCAATCCCAGGCGCAGCCGCTGTCGACGTCGGCGCAGCATCATCAGATGGGGAAGCCCGGCAGCAAGGGGCAGCGCTATCAGTCCGAGACGGAGACCGCCTACCAGGCGCCCGATCTGCCGGCCGACGCACTGGCTCCGAACGTGGAGTTCATCTACAAGATAAAGACGCGGGCGCCACTGCAGACGGCGACAGTTAAGACCGTGTCCAAGCCTTACACGCTGCCGCTCAAGAGCAGCGCCGAGCACTTCGATCATGGTGCGGCCCTCAAGAACATCGAGGAGTTCGACCTGTCCCATGTGGTGACCACGCCCGAGCGCGAACTGGAGCAGGAGCAGCCGCAGCGGGTGACCACTAAGCCACAGAAGCTGTACTTCAACTCGGAGATCTACCACGACATCAACTCGTTGCCTTACAAGCCCGAGAAGCTGCGCGGCTCCAGCCAGATGCACACAGTGCAATCCGCTCCCGAGTACCGGCACAAGCTGAAGACCAGCACGGACTTGCATCCGGACTACAAGGGCTACTCGGGCTACTTCGCCGAGCCGGCGGCGAGCAGCCTGGAGAGTCTGGCGGAGAAGCAGCCACTGGGCGCGCTGGCAGACAGCGACGAGGCCAGCGAGGAGGCTGGAGGCTACCCGCTGCCCTATCAGTATGTGCTCAAGAAGGAGCCGCTTTCCAGCAAGTACGAGGAGGAGCGCGAGAGCTGGGAGCAGTCAATGCGCCTGGCGCATGCCAAGCCCGCCACAGGCGCAGGCAGCGGCGGCAGTGGTGGCTACAAGCTGACAGCAGGCGCCAGCAGCGCTAGCCTCGACTACGACAGCTACAGCCCCAAGTTCAACAACAATCCCGAGGGCTATGGCTACCAGCACACCTACAAGACACAGCTGCACCGCGGTGCAGGAGGAGGAGGATCAGGTGGCCAGCTCAGCTCCAATGGGCAGGCGGTCAAGCGGGGCAAGCGCGGCGGCGCTGCGCATCCTCCTGCTGGGGGAGGTGGTGCGCTCTCGGGCAAGAAGCTGCTGCGCGCCGGCGGAGTCGGTGGCAAGCTAATTAAGGACCTGGAGGCCAATCTGGCGCTGCGACCGCCGCCGCCCAAGAAATAGTCCCCTTCCCGCTAGTTTATTATATGCGAAATTTTGTTAACTCCAGAAACTTGTGTTATTAATTTCTCTCTGTCTATTTTTTTTACTTAGTTATTTATGTGAATTATTTATTTGCGTTAGTCCAGTTCAAGGAGGAACCAAGTGCGCCTCCCCCTTTTATGGGGGTAAGAGCTCCGTAAACGCTAGAAAAATACCTACATTAAATAAAAACTATACAAATCAAGACAAGTCGAAGAAAGTCGAAAACAACTGAAACATTTGTATGCATGTAGGCGAAGAGCTTAATTGAAGTTTCAGAGCTTTAGCAGACCATCAGGTATAGTTGATCTTCAAACTTTGCATGCCTAAAAGTTATTGCTGATCTTGGGATCTTCTACAATAACATTCAAAGCTTACATGCCACAGCAGATCGAGTTGTGTCTTAGAAGCTTTCAAGCCAAAGCAGAGCTTTGACTGTTTGTCATTGATCCAATTTTTCCTGCATCTTGAACTTTGCAAGTAAAGAGAACCTCAAAGTGATCTACAAAGAGTGAAAGTCAGATCGGTATCGAAAGCAGTCTATAAATTTTGTTAAACTTTGGCCAAGCAGAAACTTGATCTTTATTTTGAATTCCCACATATCATTTGTTTGATCTATGATCTACATATGCTTATTGATCAGCTCGAGACAATATCTGAAATATTAAATAAGATCACTAAAGATATGAAGATGCAATACTATGCATTCCATATACGATGAGGCTTACTAAACTATACAAAGAGAAAAATATTATTACTATTTAATCTTGGCTATATTAAATACGATCATAATTTTTGGTTAGAGAAAAATTGAGATAGTCGAAAGAATGAGTCTGCATCAATCGATAGTTTAATTATTCTTTCGAATTATAGCCAGGGTTATAATACAACTGCAGACTAAAACCTCTCCCTCATAGTCATCCCTAAAGCACAGTTCTTCGGTGTATTCAATAATACTCGGGGCGAAACTTTATTTCACAAAGATCAGAAAAAAACAATATCTTAACTCTAGAAAACGCGTCACATGCGATACATGTGCGATGAGCATTTACAATTATTTGGCAAATGGGGAGGGGGCGAAGGAACAAATTGGATCTAGGGGGAGGGTGGAGTGGTGAGAGAGAGAGAGATGTGGTGCCACATATACTCTATGCTCTACTCATGATGCGAATAGTGCTCGTAGTGCTCGGAATGATGCACCGGCTCCTCGTAGTGTCCGTGCTCGTGCAGATGCGACTCGCTGTGGTTCTCCAGCACGAGTCCGTGATTGTGATTGTGCTCGCTCTTCGGGTGCAGGATCTTCAACTTCTGCTTGGTGCCGCCAATCTCGATGGGCTTCTTTACCAGATGCTGATCCTCCTTCTTGATATAGACGGGCACGGCGTGATAGTGATGGAACTTGACGCTCTGATGCGATGTCGCGTGCTTGTGGTCCACCTCGTGATGCACTTCGGTCTCCTCGTGCTCCGGCTCGTATTTCGCGTGCTCCTCGTGCTCGTACTCGTGGATTTTCAATGCGCTCACGACGGTCAACAGCGCCAGGCACGAAATCTGCGTGGAGAGAGGAGAGAAAGCGCAGAGTAACGGGAGAAAAAAAAAACAAAACAAATGAATTGTTTATGTGAATATCACCGATTTTTCAGAGAAAGGATCAATTATTTTTCAAATATATGTTTCAAAAAAATTTTTCTAGAGTTTTCTTTAATCCTGTGCATCCTTAAAAATGTTGTTTGCTTTTTGTTTTATTCATTTTCTTTTATGCTTACAACAAGCTTCAGCATTTTGTTTTGCTCTCGCGTTTTCACACAACACAAACACACGAAAAAAATATAAAGCGAATTATCCACTTGTTGGATTTATATTTATAGCTTTTAGATTGCTTATCCTTTTGCTCCTGTGGTTGCTGCTTTATCTGTTTGGGTTGCGAACCCCTTGGCGTTGGCGAACTGAATGTGGCTCAACGTTTGAGACCAGATTCGATTTATACCCAAAAATCGGCGGCGGCGCATTGCGCCCGACAAACGAGTGAAATGTGCAACACGAGCAGCAGCAGCAACAACTACAACTATTGAGTAAGCGCGGCAACGAACTTCAAAACGGACAGCAACAGTAACAGTGGCAGCAGCAGCAATAGTCACAGTGGCAGCAGCAACAACAGCCAGAGCAACAGAAACAATAACAACAACAGCAGCAAGCGTAGCTAACAACAACAGCAACAAGTCACGAAAGCCACAGTCAACTGCACTCGAAGGTAACATACCCATTGCCCATTTCGGCCATTACAAATTAATTCTTAATATTTAATACAGCACTTTAATAAAAACGAATTTATCATATTTGCGATGCAATTTTTTACTAATTTATCGATTTCACATGCAGTTGCTTTCTGTAATTGTGAAAAAACACAAAGGAAACAACGCTGGCCGCCCTCACATGCACATACCAATCTCACACATACAGTCAAACGCAAATGCTGCTATTTGTAATTGCTACTTGTATAAAAAACCTCCTATGTCAATAACTTTTGCAGCTACTTGTGTATCAAATAAAATAATTATTATTGAAGCCGAAATCTAAAATATCGATTTTTTGAAGCGGTGGGCGTGACCTCTGATTTTGAAATAAGCTTCATTTAGGTATGCTATAGACGAACTTTTTTACCAAACTTGACGTCCCTGGATTTGGTAATAGCTGAGTTCTGCGTGTTAATGCAGACAAACGGACAAACGGACATACGTACAGACTGACGGCCAGGGCTAAAGCAACTCTCTTCGTCCCGGCTCTTGTTATACTGAGTTTAGTCTGCCATGCCTCCTTCTACCTATTACATACAAGGTTGATATACCATGTTTCCCCATTTTCAATGGGTAAATAGTGTTAAAACAGCAACAACGACGACAACGTCAAACGAAATCCAAATCAAAGTCGTAGTCGTTAGAGGCATATATGTATAGCATGTGCAGATGTCGCCAGTGCGCTATTGTTGCTATTGTTGTTGCTGCTATAGCACGCACTCACGCACACACACGCAAGCACACACTTCCACACGCACACAGCTGCGTGCGAAAGTCATGCAATTAAAAGAAATTATTACGTATACGCCACCCAGTCGTCACCTGCGACAGGCAAACTCGTCGTAGCAGCGCAGCAGCAGCGCAGCTTGCAGCATGCAGACGGGTTAACCACCGCCGACACAGTCCGCGGCAGTGGCAGCGGCAGCAGCTGCATTAACCGGTTGAACAGCGCACCGAAATCCACAGCAAGTGCAAGGTAATTGAGCAAAAAAACAGACGATATATATATAATATATGGTATATATTATATACATGTATAAACATTTATATATATCAGCAGATTTAAGACGGCATTTTTCAGTGCAGTGCGCAAAACAAAGCAAACAATTTTCATAAATCTGCGCGCTCTTTTTGTTTATCAATTACGCTAATTGGCCGCAGAGTGACATCGATATCGCGGCATCGAAAGCGGGAGCCGCCAATCGCTTGTCTATCGAAATTTACATTGGGGCTTTCCTTGCTAATCTTCCTGTTCACAGCAGGCGCTGCATAATTTTTGTTGCCGTTAAGTTGTTGTTGCTGGTTTTTGTTATTATTATATTAGCTTGTTGTTGTTTTTTTTTATACCATGTGGGCGTAACAGACCGAACAAGGTATATACATTCTTGATCGGCATCAGCCGAGTCGATTCAGCTCTGTCCGTCTGTCCGCCTGCTTGTATGAACACGCATAACTCAACTATTACGAAAGCTAGAGACTCCAAATTTGGTATGAAGGTTCGTGTATAACATACGCAGATAAAGCTTGTTTTAAGCTTTGAGTACCATACCCATCGTCCAAAAAATATTGATATAGAAGTTATCTATGTAAAAGTAGGCGCGCTGCAGCAGTGTGCGTTGAACTTTATGTGTGATATGGGGTATGATACGTGTAGCGTCAGTGCATATGCGTTTGGCTGTATGTGTGAACGAGGTGAGTGCGTGTGAGATCGACAAATCAGTGAAAATTTGCAATGCAACAGGGAACGCTTTTTTGTTAATTCGTTAAATAGAAGTATTTAATAGTAAGAATAAAATTCAACGGCAATAGTGGACAAATGGTATCTTACAGTCGAGCGCACTCGACTGTAGCTTTCTTCACTTGTTACCGTTGTTGATGTTGCATTATTGTTGCATGTGCATAGCGTGTTCTGCCTGCCTCGATAACAATTGCTGCAAGACTTATCAACTGCTTCGCTTCCTTGTTCGTTTAGCGAGGCGCGGCCAAGAAAATGAAAATGAATACGAAAATGCAAATGTGAATGTAAATGTAAATGTGAAATTTCTGAATGCTTGGGAAATTGCATGGATTGACAGCGTTAATTATGATGAAGGGTTGTGGCAACGGCAACGGCAACAGAAACAGCAACAGCAACAGCAACAGCTTGCAACACACACGCTGCACTTAGGGCTTGGCAGTGAAAGGTGGAGTACCCCATATGCTCATGAAACGATTGATGGATAGCCCGATAGCCGGATAGCATGTTCGAAAGTATAGTGAATACATTCCAAATATTTTGTGTTTATGCACGTACTTTCGATTCATTTGCGATGCGAGCACAGCGATAAGCGGTCGCTGCGATCGGAGTTTCCTCGTGCTCCAATTACAATTACTATTTAAATGCGCATAAAATCGAAAACGATCGTAATTAAAATGCAGTATGATTAGATAATCTGGCGGTGAATGGCGCCGTATGGCTCAGGAAGCTCAGCTCTACTCAAGCTCAAAAAGATTGCGAAAATTTCCCAAAAATCAAATTGTCGATTTAAGACGAGCTCTGAAGCCGCTTAGCCGCTCAGCCGCCTGCCAAGTTGTTAGTCGTTTTTTATACCCTTGCAAAGGGTATAATAATTTTGGCTACATTTTTGCAACGGGCTGAAGAAAACATCTCGAACTCCATGCAATATACATAAATATTCTTGATCAGCATCAACAGTCGATGCAGTCTTGTCCGTCTGTCTGTCCGTTTGCTCCAATTGAAACTAGTCTCTCAGTTTTGAAATTTTCTTTTTAAAACACATGGTAAAATACTTATTTTTGTACATATTTAATAAGTAATAAGTGTGAATAAGCCATAGGATATTGATATATTATTTTTCCAGATATCCTAACCAAACTCGCCACATTTTATTTTACAAATGTCCCTAAAAGTCCTATCAAATTTCATAAAAATCGATTTACTATAACATAAAGCTACCATAGGAATAAAACAGATCAAAATATGTGTATAGTCTTGTGAAAACTCAAAGAATTGTTCAATTATGTAACTAACTGATAGTCAAACTATCAATTGCGTTATTAATAGCACATTACAATTTCTTTAACAACGGATTATTTTAATCGATAGCGACTAGAAGAAAATTAAGCTTCTTTACCTTTCAAAAATGTAAGTCTGAAATCTTGAACCCATTAGCTACGTCAAAACTGTATATACATATGAACACAACTGCATACAGACATAAAAGCATTCGCGAGAGTATTCATTCTTCGGTACGACGAAACTACGTTTCTTTCTAGTTTTTTCGCGCGCTGCCGTTGGCTTTGTTTCATTGTTGTCTCTGCTGCTGCTGCTGGCGCAGTTTTGGGCTGTTTTGGCTGCAGTCACTTCATGTGCACTGCGATTGCATATCATTGGGTTAGTATGCTTCCAACAACAAACATCACAAATTGCAGGCAAAAGTAAAAGTTAACTACATGCTCCGTACTTTCGCACAAAATGACGACGAAATTTGCATAACAAGCCGTTCGCCGCTGTTGAAATGTGCGCAAAAAAACGCAACCGATTTAATTAATAATTTGATAAACGATAAGCCGTTTACATAACATCAATCCAATGCTCTTCCCATTCGGCAGGAAGTCACTGCCAAATGCATTTTCAAATTGCAACTGCCAATAACCTGTGTGTGTGTGTGTGTGTGTGTGTGTGTGTGAAGCTGTCGCCTGTTTACGCTATCGATGAAGCGATAACGAAACCAATAAAACTGCATTATGCACTTGGGCATTCTTGTTCATTGGCACTTGTTGATGCACTAAATTTCCAGTTTTAATGCTTTTTATTGCAATAAACTGCACAGTTTGCTCGGCTTCAACCATTCAAATCGAGGCCTCAAATGCTTTGTATTTTGAATAAAGTCCAGCTTAACATTTTGTAGTTCTAAGAACCACATAGATAACAGTACTACTAACAACTTTATACTTGCAAGAAATATCTGTAACAACCGACCATATATATTGCAAAGCGAATATTGTATTTATTTGATCAAAAATCAATAACTGCGTTATATTAACTAAAAATAATTAAAACAAAAATATGAATCAAAATGTATATTTTATTTTAGGCCATGTAGCTTCAATGGCACCCATTACCGAGAGTCTATGCACATAATATGCACACATATGTTATCGAATAACTGAGCAGAAAACTTTTATTTCTTTTATTCCACTTCTGAAGGGCAATTGAAATTGTGTTGATATTAGAAAATATTCAACAAAAAAAAAGCGAACAACACAATATAAAATTTAATTTTAAGTTGCAGAAAAATGAAAAAGATTTCCCGTGGACCGCTGCTTTAAATTTTTTCCGCAAACAGACTTTAAAAACAACTACATAGATCTGACGGGGAAAAACTGACTTGGCAACTTTGCTTACGAACACTCACTTAAGAGGATTTTCTCATGCCGTCGATTTGCACGGTGTTGCTTGCACATTTTTTAAAGAAAACAATTTATTTTTTATACCATTTACCCATTGAAAATGTGTAAAAAATGGTATATTAACTTTGTGAAACTGTATGAAACAGACAGAAGGAGGCGTGGCAGACCATACAAAGTATTTATATTCTTGATCAGCATCAATAGCCGAGTCGATCTAGTCATGTCCGTCTGTCTGTCTGCATAAACGCACAGATCTCGGCTATTAAAATTGCTAGAAGCACCAGACTTGGTGAGAGTGTGCGTGTATTCAATACACATAAAGAGTTTATTTCAAACTTGATGTACCACGCCCACCGCCTCCGCAAATTGATAAATACGTTTTTCAGTTTTTTGCAAATAATTCAATAACAAAAAGAGATAAACGCACCAAATTTGGTAGGAGGGTGTCTTGCAACATTACGTAAAATTTGGATTTTAAACTTGTGGATGCTACGCCCACCGCCCTTAATTTTTTGAATAATAGAAACACCACAAGAGCTAGAAGCACCAAATTTGGTTGTAAGGTCCCTGGTAACATAACTCAGAATGCGAATTTTCAAATTTTAGATGCCACGCCCACCGCCCCCAAATTCTATTTTGTAAATCAAATTATTGGGAAAGTCGAAAAGTTTCAGTTAAATTTTTTTTTAGGTATTATTGTAGATAATAATAATATCGACCAACCCTATAAATTACAACCCGATCAGACAATAAACACAGAAGTTATAGGCGCAAGAAGTTTCGCTCACAGAAGCAGAGGCCCGACGCCGACTGCGCTCGCACAATCGTCGTGCAGTCAGCGTGCAGTCGGCATGTGCATCGAAAATAGCATCGCATGTTGTTATTAGTTTGCCGAATAAAAGTAATTAATATTAAGAATTATTTTTTAACAGCCAAAGGTAAATGGTATCTTACTGTCGAGTGCACGCGACTGTAGCTTTCTTCACTTGTTTTCAATTCGATTTTAAATAAATAATTTAATGCAGTGAAATTTTAATTTTCAAATCATTCCAACAAAAATAGGGATCCCTAACATAAATTTGGAATACTTAATAATATTCTCAACATCGTAGGGCGTAAATCTTACGATAAACAATAACAACAATAGAAACGTAGGGTAGAAAAGGAAATGCCTTACGATAGCCACTTTCAAGTACAGAAGCTTAAGAAAAACCTTAAATCTGGCTTGTGTTTCGATTTCGGCTATATTTTTTTGGTTTGATATTTTTCAAAATGTAACATGAGAACACGACATTAACAGTTAATAGTTCACGGCGTGAACTTCACGCTGATTCCATAAAATCGCAACCTATTGTTCTATGGAACAAAAACCAATGTAAGCTTACGCTGACTCGATAACACAGCTGCATATTAACACCAAGAAGTTGCCAAGCCTAAGATCCGCTGAGTCGATAGCAGCGCTGCCAAGCGACACTCGATAGCTGTAAGTAGTCGAATGCCAATGCTTGTTCACACTGACTCGATAGCAGCAGTGCTTGATAGTTCCAAAGAACCAAGATTCAGTGATTCGATAGCAGCGCTGTTTATCGTTTATGCTGTCGCAATTGCGCGCCCCGCATGAATTGTAACTGTAAACTTAGCTTCTGATGTGAGAACCTTGTGCGACATGGATTTGGGCGATGCGAATCTTCGGCCCTTGCGCGTGCTGGGCTCGGGCTCATTCGGACGCATCTTCCTGTGCGCACAGCGCGAGGGTCGCCAGCAGCGCAACGTGTGCGTGAAGCGCATCATCACCAAGAACACCAAGAACGAGCTGGCCCTCATCAAGGAGGAGGTGTGTGAACCCAAGAGTATCCCAGACCCGCTGCCAACTAACCGCCTCCCATGCCTCAGATCTACATTCTCTCGCAGCTGAAGCACCCAAACATAGTGCAGTTCATACGCCACTTCCTGCACGCGGGCACCGTGAACATCGTGATGGAGTACGCCGCCAACGGGACCATGCGCAACGTCATCCATCAGGTGAGGTCGCAGGGCGGCCTCGAGCAGACGCGCCTGCTGCGCTATTTCGGTGACATGATCATGGGCCTGGAGTACCTGCACATACGCCATGTCATCCACCGCGACATCAAGCCCGAGAACATACTGCTCGACGCGCACGATCGCGTGAAGTTCGCCGATTTCGGCATCTCCAACATACACACGCCCGGCAAGCAGACGCCCTGGCACGTGATGGGCACGCCCCTCTACATGGCGCCCGAGGTGATGCGAGGCAGCAAGTGCTGCTTCAAGTCGGACATCTGGTCGCTGGGCCTGGTGCTCTTCGAGCTGTGCGTCGGCCGCAATCCCTTCATATCCGTCCTCGACGCGGGCGCCCAGTACGAGCAGAAGCACGTGCATCGCGTCATCAAGAGCATGACGCGTCCGAAGCTCGACTGCCAGCTGATGCGACCTCGCTACGCCCCAAGCTGGGCACGCCTCTGCGAGGCGATGGTCGTCTACGATCGCGAGCAGCGCATCTGCCTGCCGGATCTCTTCTGCCTGGACGCGCACATAACGCTGCACCTGTACAGGCAGTACTTCGACTACAAACACTAAGCAGAAGAGGATGCAATCGTGGACTCTTGGACTCGACTCGACTCTCGCTTTATTACTAGAAATAAGAATCTATTTTACATGCTAAAAAGCAATAAAACTTAAGATTGAGCGCGAACTCTACGCCTTGCGCTGCTGGAGCTTCCGCTTCAGACTCTTCACAAGCGCATGCTGCTCGAGCTGCTGCTTGGAGCGCTTCTGGGCGGGCTCATCCCCCTGCTGCTGCTGTTGCTGCTCCTCGGACTGCAGCTGCTGGCGGCGCTTGAGCTTCTCGCCGATCAGCTGCTGCATGCCCTTGGTGGCCTTGTAGTTCGAGTGCGTCGGATCGATGTTGTACTCGTGCGACTTGTAGACGGCCCGGAACCTCGTGTCGTCCAGATTCACCTGGAAGCCGTCGTCCTCGTCGAGGGGTTTCGCCTCGCCCGCCTTGGACTTCTTGAGCTGCTTGCGACGCTTGCGCTTGCTGCTGCTGTTCTCCTGCTCGTCCTTCAGGATCTTGGCCAGGCTGAAGTGCTGTTTCGGCTGCTGTTCCTCGTCGTCGTCCAGCAGCAGCTCCAGCTGTGCCTCCTGCTCCGCTTCGGCTTCATTCGGCTCCGCATGCTTCTGCTTTTGCTTCTTCGCATTGGCCTGTTTCTTGCTCTGCTTGGGCGGCTCGTAGTCACCGCTGGCGAACTCCTCAGCAAAGTACGAGTCGTTCATGTCGATGCCGTCGGGTATGGAGTCATCGTCGCTGTCGCCGCGCTGTGCATCAGGATCGATGCCCTTGAGTTCCAGTTGCTTGCGGCGCCGCTGCTCCTTGCGCTGTTTGTTCTTCTCGCTGCGCTTCTGCAGCACCTTCTCGATGGGCGTCAACTGGGATGGTTTGTTGGCGGTGGCTGACGCCTCTGCCGCCTCGCTGGCATCGTCGGCAGGAGCATTGACGTTCCACGACATCTCCATCTCGTAGTTCTTCTCCTTGGCCTGCTTCTCCTGCGCGTTGATCTCGGCCAGCAGGTTCTTGTACTTCTCAATGCGTTCCTGCTCCTTGAGTCGCTTGTTAGACTTTTTGACTGACTGCACCTTCTCGCTCTTCTCTGGCTTGGCGGCGGGCTTCTCCTGCACAGCTTCCTGCTCATCGTTGTTGTCGTCGTCTTCGTCGTCCTCCTCTTCGCTGCTGTAGGCGACAATCTGGCGCAGCTCCTTGTCGTTCAGCTGATCCACTTTGCCGCTGGACAACTTGTCGCCCAGCTCGCGTCTGTCTAGCGCAGTCTCGTCCCAGGTCAGATCCACCTTGGCCTGCTGCAGTGCCGTCGTTGTGAACTGGCGCGGCTTGTAGTTGCTCGCATCGGGCAACTCGTAGCACTCGTCTGTGGGCATGTCCTCGTCGAAGCTGGTGTCGTCCGGTATGAAGCGCAGATCGACGCGCGTCGCCGAGCTCTCGTACTCGATGCCGTCGCACTCTTTGTACACCTTGTCCGCCGTGGAGACACTGTCGCACTCCACGACGGCGTAGTAGTAGCGCAGGCGATTCAGCTGGTACTGTCGCAGCTTCTCCATGTGGTAGTCGTCGCCCTCCTCCGCATCGCTGTCCTGTTCGCGCACCAGCTCCTCGTCGGAGTCGAGATCGGAGTCGCCCTCGGCATTGGCATTGGCATTGGCCACCAGCTCCGTGGGACCATGGACATCCTCCTCAGCCATACGCGCTTTGCCGAAGTCTGAGGGATAGATCTTCACGCTCAGCACACTGCCACCGGGTGGCAGAAAGGAGCTCAGCAGGACCATCAGGTCCTGGGCTCTTATGCGGTCCCAGTCCATGTTGCAGACGGCAAGACGACGCGTGGACTCCTCCGTGCATTCGGCATCCATGTCCAGCTCACCCCACACATGGTCGATCTGCAGTTCAGGTCCATCCTCGCCGTCCTCGTCGCTGCTATCCTCATCCGAGGAGGAGTCCGTCATGAGACGACCCTCGCCACGGGCATAGTCTACATTCGGATTCGTCAGCCGCTCGCGCAGATTCTCGGGCACTTCGTCGTCCTCATCGCTGTCCAGCTGCAGGGCACTGTTCTGCTGGTCGTCGCGTGAGATGGCCAACTCCTCGGCACGGCGCTCCTCTTCCTCATTGGCCTCATACTCCTTGGCCTCACCGGCCTGCTCCCCTTCCTCCTCCTCCTCCTCTGCGGAGCTATCGTTCTCGTCGAGTTCGTAGTACTTGCGCAGATCTTCCGAGTTCGATTTGTTCACTGGCCGACCATACTTGTCGACGGTGTACTTCACTTTGAACTTTTCATCGGTGAACATGCCCTGGAAACGCTTGTCGATCTTCACCTTGCGCTGCACCTTCGGGACGCCGCGAAAGCGCGGATCAGCCAGCAGGTGCTGGAAGCGCGCATCTTGCCAGATACCGCTTGTTTCGGCATTCCCCGACTGCGCCTGTGACGATGTGGTTGGCTGCTCCGGTGCCTTGGATATTGTTTTTGCTTTTGCCGCCTTCGCCGTCTTCTTTGCCATTTTATTCACTTTAAATTTAAACAAACCAACATGTTAGCACGTGCATAGAGATGTAGAAGACGTATCGATATGTAAGCAGTATACCGATAAATGAGTTCGTGTAGAATATCGCGCACTCGATATTTCTCTTTGTGGCGTTGCCACTTGAAAGTTATCAGAACAGATTGAGGGCAAATAGAATTGTTTAAATAGCAGAAATATACTATTGCGAATATAGAAAAATAAATAGAAAAAATGTAAAAAGCATTTGAATAATAAACAAGCAAGAAAGGAATTGAGCAAGTAAATAACTAATTCAAATAATTGCGCCAACGGTCAGGCAGCACTGCCCTGCGTTATCGCAAGCACAGCAACAACAATTGCAACAGCGCATTATCGATGACGAGCTGCGCGAGTTTCATATACTATATGTATGTATATGTATGAGAAGTGTTTTTATTTAACTTTTTACGCATTTAAGAGGCGCCGTTGCATTGCCCAGTGGCACTCCTGAGCGTAACTAGCATATGCCCCGGCACGAAAGTGCAGCAAGTGAGCCCAAAGCCGCTGCGCCAGCGATAGCTTCGATACCTTCTGCCTGCGTGGATGCGCTTCGGATACCATAAACAGAAACAGTAACAGTAACAACAACAACAACAGCAACAACAAGCTCAACGAGAGCAACAAACATTACGAGCATTGGATAACAAATCAGTTTGTAGCTACGTTTGGACTCGAGCAGTTAACAATCAATTCAATTCGCCTCGCCTCGATTCGCGCTCCATCGCAGTGTCAATAAAGCAACAACAACAAGAGCGAGAACAAGTGCCAGAGCTGCGTGGGCGCGGGGCAGGCGGACAGAGTGTCGGAGGCTCGCGCGACGACAACAAGAAGAAGAAGAACGACAACAACAACAACAACACATACGACTAGAGCTATGAGTAATAGCGTGGAAAGTAACGGCAGCAGACGCACCGTTGATTGGCAGCGCTTCGGTCTTGGCGGCGATGACGATGGCGAGATTACCGTCGCCAGCTTTCGCCAGCGCAGCAACAACAACACGGGCGGATTCGTCGATCTTGGCAATGAGTACACGTACGCAGCGGGCGGGCATCACGCCTCCGGCGCCAACGAGATCTTCGCCGGCGAACAGGGCGACAAACCCTGGTGAGTAGAGCGAGCTCCAGCTCCAGCGCACAGTTGCTGAGCATGACCAATGCTTCCCGTAATCCCTGCGCATGTTCTGTTCCGCTCAACAGGTGGCGCTCGAACTTCTTCATCTCGCAGCCGGTGCTGTTCGGCACGTGGGACGGCGTCTTCACCTCCTGCCTGATCAATGTGTTCGGCGTGATTGTGTTCCTACGCTCCGGCTGGATCGTGGCCCAGGCGGGCATCATCAATGCGGTCCTCATCATTCTGTGCACCGTCTTCATTGCCCTGGTCAGTGTGCTCTCTGCCATAGGCATCTGCGAGCGCTGCCGCGTGGAGAGCGGAGGAGTCTACTTCCTGATCGCGCACACGCTCGGCTCCCGCTTTGGCGGTGCGCTCGGCCTGCTCTACTGCTTCGGCCAGGCCGTCGGCTGTGCCCTCAACGTGATGGGCTTCGGCGAGTCCATGGCCGGCCTGGTGAAGCTCGAGGGTAACAAGTGGGCCATACGCGGCTTCGCCACGACCGCCGTGCTGCTGCTCGGCTGCATCAATGTAGCCGGCGTCAAGTGGGTGATCAAGCTGCAGTTCATGCTGCTGATGATACTGCTCATCTCGGCGCTGGACTTCATGGTGGGCAGCTTCATCAACGAGGACACCGGTGAGTAGCAGTGGTCTGTGGCTATACCTGTGCCTCTTTCAAACTCTCATCGCCTGCAGCGAACGGCTTTGATGGTTGGATGAGCGGCAACTTCGTGGACAACCTGTGGCCGAAGTACGAGGATGGCTACTCGTGGTTCCGCGTCTTCGGCGTCTTCTTCCCCACCGTCACCGGCGTGTTGTCCGGCATCAACATGAGCGGCGACCTGCGCGCGCCCTCCACGGACATTCCGAACGGCACTCTGGCCGCCTTTGGCACCTCGTCAGTACTTCCCACTGAGAACCATTCCGAGATTTTATTTCATGTATTCCTTCCCTCTCGCTTGTCGCCTGCAGCACTTTTCTGTACATGGTCTTCGTGCTGTTCCTGGGCGCCACGTGCAGGCGTCCCAAATTGTACACCGACTTCATGATCTCGGTGAAGGTGTCTGCCGTGCACTTCCTGCTACTGGCGGGCATCTATGTGTCCAGCATGTCTTCCTGCCTGGGCGCCATGTACGGCACTCCGCGCGTCCTGCAGAGCATTGCCAAGGAGAACGTCATACCCGGCATCGATGCACTGGGCAAGGGCGTAAGTGGAGAGCAGCTTCGCATGCCTCTCTAGTTCGCTCTCGCTCTACTCATATATGCATCTCGCTCTAATCCACAGCGCGGACCCAACAAGGTGCCACTATATGCTATGGCCGTTGTCGCCGTCGTCACCGTCACCTTCATCATTGTGGGCGACATCAACTTCCTGGCTCCCATCGTGACCATGCCCTTCCTGATGACATATGCATGCATAGACTACGCCTACTTTGCGCTCGCACAGACCTTCGACATACAGGAGCAGCGCGAGGAGCGCTTCCGCATCCAAGCCTCCAGTCCGAGCTACGAGACGCGTCGCTATGGCAGCGTCTCAGACGGAGGCAACGATCTGGACCTGCTCTTCCCCGACCGCGTGCGCCACAAGAATCTGCAGAGTCCGCAGACCTCGCCGATGCATCAGACACAGGCCGCAGCCGCTGCCGCTGCCCCCGCCGCTGTGCCGACCGAGAACATTGTGGACTTCTCTGCGCCCGCTCCGAGCACATCGTCTGGCCTAGGCAGCGATGTGGCGACTACTTCGGATGGCACAGCAGTCAATGTGGACCAGTCGACGGCTCAGGCCGGCAGCGAACAGGAGGAGGAAAACGAGCCCATTGCGCCCATCCGCCCGCCCATACATTCCAAGACGAAAAACTGGTACTCCGGCTTCTGCAATCGCTGGGCTTCGCTGTTGGGCGTGAGTATCGCGTAGATCTGCATGAATGAATCCTTGGCCTAATGTTCGTGTCTTTAACACATGCATAGGCGCTGCTCAAGCTGCTGGTCATGCTGCTGGTGAACTGGTACTATGCACTCACTTGTTTCCTGGTCGTCTTCGTGGTGTGGTTCTACGTGGGCACAGCCAATCCCGCCGTCAAGCCCGGCCTGACTGCAGAGTTCAACTTCTTTGGCTGGCTCAAGAGCGTTATCTTCCGCTGTTTCGGGTGGGTCCCATAATCCCATATTCCAGCTGCATTGAGTGTGAGTGTTCATGTTGCTCCCATTCGCTTCATTCGCAGCAAACGCATGCACGAGTACGAGCAGATTGTGGTGACGCCCTCCTGCCCGGGCGTCGATCTGTCGCCCACACAGCTGAACGAGCAGAACGAGGACTTCAGGCCGCGTCCCAATTACCACCACTCGTCGGTGATCGAGGGCCGGCTGATAGATGACATCTAGACGACTGGACAACCAGACTGTGGGAACGTGGGCGTAGGCGTGGCAAGCAATATTTTGAATGCATTTGGCTTATACTAAACGGAATAACTTACTGTCTAACTTATACTATATGTATGGATAACGTAACACTAAGCGTAGTTATGTATGTCCAATAGTCCAGCACATGCATTTAGAAGCGATCTTCCCACACACACACTCGGAGGGCGAGCCCAACGCTTATTATTGCAGCTTTAGCTAATTCTTGTACCGTACTAATTATTTGTATACTATTACTATTCGCCTAAGTTCGAGCCTTATTCCTGTCAACAGTCCGTTCCCTTCCTGTGTAAAGTCTCTTTGGTCATTGGTCTTTGGTCTTTGATCTTTGATCCTCGATCAGTTCTATGTGTACTCGCATCTGCAGGCGTTAGTTTACGATTCTATGGAGAGCTTGTAAAACTGTTGCTTAATATGGATATGTTTCCGTATGTTTTGTATCGTCTCAAAGCACATACATGCATAGCTAATTTATGGAAACATATGTGATACTGGGATAATAAGTAAAACAATCAAAAACAAAGTAAAACAAAACCCACACAGCCCCGGGCGAAGGCATTTTTGAAAGCGAGCTTTGGGGCGCGTTAGCATTCTACGAAGAGAGTAAATTACAGATTACAGATTACAGACATTACTTTTATTGAGATACCTTATGTTGAGAATACGTATGTATACAACACACACACTCGCACACACACTTACACAGACCCACTCTAAAGATGTATTAGCCACAAATCACGAGTCCAACTTTTCATAATAGAAGTAAATAAGCCGCAACACAATATAAACACTAAAAGTCATAATCTATTAACATGAGTGTCTGCAATAACTGCATTATATATACCATATTATATTGCATATATGAGTAGATATGTAATCAAATGTTGTTTAAGTAAAGTTCGACTACAGAGAAACTTTGCAGCGCGTTATATTTCAAAAATATACAAAGCATTTTACTTTTGGACGTACTTAAATGGTATATAATATTAGCTTGTCAAATAACCCCCTTCCGCCTAGTTGCTCTTTATTCAATGCTATATACAAATTGATACAGTCAACGGATTTAGCTCGAATACGCGCCGTTTTGTTCGATAATGAGTTCCCATTTAGACGGCAACTTCATAATACCCCCCTCGTAGAATCTTCGCTTCTTATTTGCGAAAAACTCGGACAGCCACTTTTCACAATCCTCTGTTGAGTTTAACTTTACAGCAGTAAGGGCATTCGCCAGGGACAGGAACAGGTGGTAATCACTCGGCGCTATGTCCGGGCTATGTGGTGGATGCGATAAAATCTCCCATCCGAACTCCCTTAGCTTCTGACGAGTCATCAAAGAAGTGTGTGGTCTGTCGTTGTCCTGGTAAAATACCAAACTCTTCCTGTTGGCCAACTCTGGTCGCTCCAGGTCGATCGCCAGCTTCAAGCGGTCCAGTTGTTCGCAGTAGATGGTAGAATTCAACGTCTGGCCATATGGTAGCAGCTCATAGTGTATGATTCCCTTCCAGTCCCACCAAACGCAGAGCAAAACTTTCCTGGCCGTCAATCCCGGCTTGGCCACTGTTTTGGACGATTCAGCGGCCTTCAACGACGACTGTTTTCGGTTGGTATTATCGTATGTGATCCATTTTTCGCCGCCAGTCACCATGCGCTTCAAAAATGGGTCGAGTTCATTCCGCTTCAGCAGCATATTGCAGGCGTTGATCCTGTCCAACAGGTTTTCTTGCCTCAAATCATGCGGCACCCAAACATCCAGCTGTTTTTGGTATCCAGCCTTCTGCAGATGGTTTAGAACGGTTTGATGACCAACCCCTATCTCCTCGGCGATGTCACGAGATGCCACATGCCGGTCTAGCTCGATGTGCTCCATTATGTGATCGGTATTCGTCGTCACAGGTCTTCCGCCGGCTGGCTTATCCATGGTGTCGCTGTCGCCGGCTCTGAATCGTCGGAACCATTCCTCCGCGGTTCGAAGTGATAGAGTCCCATCCCCTAGATCACCATTGATCTCACGGAATGTTGCTCTAGCGGATTTACCTTTTACGAAGTAAAACTTTAAAACAGCGCGAATTTCGGCGTTGGTGAACTTCATGTTTACACATTTCTAACTTTTCAACGCAATAAACAAACGACCCTTCAATCGATATATAGCATTGCCCGATACCGATATATTGCATATGTGAGTGGATATGTAATCGGATGTTGCTAAGTTAAAGTTCAACCATAGAGAAATGATACGAAACGAGTCATAATTCACACAATACTATGCAGCGCGTTATATTTCAAAAATATACAAAGCATTTTACTTTTGGACGTACATATATATATAATATTTATTGCATAAATTTAAACTTGTTATACAAATGGCAGCACACACACACACGCAAGAACAAACTGAGAACTTAGTATATGTAATAACAATAATAACATTAAAATGTGTATTAAAACCCGTTTAATAAACTTAAATGAGATTTATATTATTCAGGATTTTAAAAAGCCCGCCAAGAACTGAATAAATATGGTGCTGTCTTTCGATTCTTGCATGGAGCAAGCAATCGATGTGTTTCGATATCACTTCTGTGACTGACCCGGAATGCGATGGCTGCAGCTAAGTCTGCGATAACATTTAAAAATATATCAATATATATTAATCGCATTTTAAAAATATATCAAACTAAGACAATAAATACCACTGGAAAACTATTGATATTAAAGTAGACTCAATGTATCTGTTTGTTTTCTTACGAAAAATATCTTATATATGGAATATAATTTAAATAATACTATAAATTGGCAAAACATATTTCAAATATTTACTTTTTTCGAAAAATATCGATTGATATTTCGATATATTTCTTACATCGCTTGTTGCAGCCCTCTAACCTCAAAGCGGCAGCAATAAAAACAATATACGGTGCAGTTTTGTACAATTCTCGATTTAAACTGACGCCTGCAGGTACATGTGGTTGCTCCAATAACGCCAGCCACTCGCCATGAACACCGTAATGCGCCGAGCACCACAGCTGCACCACTGGCGTACGTATTGCATAAAACAATGCGCTGCCACTATCGCCGGCTCGGAGGCAGCAGCAGCAGCAGGAACAACAGCAGCAGCAGCAGTAGCAGCAGCAAAAGGTGCGTGATAAACAATGTGAACGACTGGCAATTACCCTGTAAATCCGCTGCAGGTAAACCCAGCTACGAGGAGTTCATCGGCAGTCGACACCGGCAGGCGCAGCGCAGCATCGTGGTGCAGGTCAGCTCGGAGAAGTCCTACACCGAATTGTATAACTACTGCAGCGGCTTCGGGCGCATTGTGAACGCGCAGCACTACTGCGTGCAGCACGAGGATGAGCTGCACTACATGCTGCTGGAGTTCGCCAGCGCGGGCGAGGCGACCGCCGCCATCGACTCGAGCAGCTTCAACGGCGAGCTAAGCGGGAGCAGCACAACAGGCGGCATTCCGGTTCGATCGCCCTTCCTGTGGTTCCGGGCAGCAGCCGCTGGACGGCGCAGCCAGGGCAAACTCGCAGCGAATCCTAAGGCGCCACCGCTGGCCGCAGTCGATGGCACCCGGCCACTGGACCAGGAGCACCTGCAGACTGTGCTGCGCAGTGCCGAGAGCATTGAGCAGCAGCTGCTGCTTCTGTACGAGCACACGCGCCTCAACGATTTGGGCATACGCATGCGCTTCCTGGCCGCGCTGCAGGTGCAGCAGGCTATCTCGGGGATGTTCCCGGACGCACTGGCTCAACCGTTTGGCAGCTCGGTGAATGGCTTTGGCAAAATGGGCTGCGACTTGGACTTGATCCTGCGCTTCAATGGCGAGACAGCACCGCCCACGCACGCGGACAGTCAGCGCGAGCCGTCGCGCCTCATCTACCACACCAAGGAGAACCTCAGCAACGGGCGCTCGCAGACGCAGCGCCAAATGGAGTGCTTTGGCGATCTGCTGCATCTCTTCCTGCCCGGCGTATGCCATGTGCGGCGCATTCTGCAGGCGCGTGTGCCCATCATCAAGTACCACCACGAGCATCTGAACCTCGAGGTGGATCTCTCCATGAGCAACCTGTGAGTAGGCTTCCAACTATTCTATCGACTATTATCTGCTTCCTCTAGAAGATCTTGAAGAACTCATCTGTGTTGGGCCAGGACCGGCTTTATTCTCTTTGTTTATTAACGTAGCTTATTGTTCGAAATGAAAACTTAGGATCTATCAAGCATGGGTATAACTCTTTGCACTTTGCACATCGCCTAGGCGCGTCTTGGTTTGGAACTTAGCTACGGGCCTAGCGCCTGTAGTTGCTGGCCTGCTCCTCCTCCTTCTTGACGGCCTGGACAAGGACGAAGCTCATCACGCCGCAGACGACGTTGAGCATGGCCATGGTCATGGCCAGTCCGACAATCCAGGCGGTCTTGCCCTCGAAGAACCAGGTCAGCTCATCGACGCATCCGCTGAAGAAGGCATTGCCACTGACTGTGTCGCGGCATGAGCTGGGCAACGGCTGGCGCAGGTCCAGATAGTCCCACGGTCCACTGGCGCCACAGCAGCCAATGTTCTCCTGGATCATAGTCAGCACATAGTTGGAGTACGTGTACTCCGAGGTGGACACAAACCTGCGCAGCGTCACATTCAGCAGCGGCTGCAGGCTGGAGTTGATGGTGCTGTACTGCAGCAGAATGGCTGCTCCGACGGCCGTGCCAACGAATCCGAAGATCTGTGTGCCGACGAACACGAAGAGCGCCAGTGTGTTCTCCATGAGTGCACTGAGGCAGCCGAGAAAGCTGACGGCCATCATGATGATGCTGATGGCAATCAGAATGTACACGCCAATGTAGAACGACTGCGCCTCCAGTATGCGCAGCCAGTCATTGAAACCCGGCTCGGCGCGCAGCCAGACGGTGAGCGCGAACAGCGCCGTCGAGATCATCCAGGCGATGATGTTGAAGCAGAAGAGCGTGTACTTCACGCAGCCGATCTGTTTCTCCAGCTGCTCCTCGGCGGCGCCATAACCAATGCCCATCTTGGATGATCAGGAAGATGACCTGGCGGAATGGAAATTATGGAATTTATTAGATTGAGATCCTTGGAGCGACTGTGCATCATGCCAACAGCACTGAGTCATCGCGGCGCGTCAAAAGCTTCCCCCTGCGCACATCGTATTAATCATACAAGCCCCCTATAACTTTGGGTCTGCTGCCATCCCGGGCACTGCCCAAAGCGACCTGCTCTTATCGGCACTGTGTTTAGCAAATAACGTTATCATCGGTGTTGGCTTTATGCGTGCGTGATTAATACACAAGTTGCCATTGCAACACACTCGCTGAGAATTCCACAGGTTCTACGTTGCCCAAAATAACGAGTTTCCGATTCGATATTAATTATGCTCCTCTATCATTATTATGAACTTCTCTTGACGGTCACTCGCTCGCTCGGGCACTTTTCAAGGTTTCCACAAAGTCAGAAAATGAATCGAAATTTTCGCGCAAGACTCGATCTTATTACAGTTGTGTATATCCTAGCGATGTTTCAGAAATACTCCATAGTCAAGGGGGGTGCACGAAGCGAGCAAATTGAATCGATCGATTGGTCGTGTATTTTAACGCTTTGTGTTTCGGAAATACTCTGTACAAGTTTTGGTTTTCTTCACCTTTGACTCACGATAAAAAAAATGTAGTAGAAAACAGTTGAAAACACCGTGAGAGCTTTTCGCTGCTCCGCTTGGTTCGTTCGTTGAAATCGTTTTGGCTGCGCTGCTAACGGGCGCGTTGTCTGGAAGCCGAGCACGAGCCTATCTAGAGTTACGACGGGGAGAACAACGAAAAGTTTCTACGCGATGACAACATCCAGGCCAGGGCATTGTGTGTACAGTTTAAGTTTGGTAGTCGGCAATTGTAACAGGTTGAGTTGGCCTCCAGATAAGATAAGCTATCATCCGAAGCGAAGCTTTCGGGCGATAAGATTAGATACGGTGGGCAGGTGCCGATTGCCAAATGCCATGTAACGAAATTCCTGCCCGACCGCCATGCAGTGGTGTTGTCTCTTATGCCCGTGGAGCAGCAGCAGGTGAATCAGTTTCGCGACATGCTCTTCGTGAATCACAATGTGATCCGAGCCGGTGAGCGGGAGCGAGCCTTAAGCCCACGCTGCACTCATACCCCACATCCGGTGTGTGGCTGGGTGTGTGTGTGGTCAGTTCCCTGAATGAAACGCGACACAGTAAATGAACGTGAGTCACAGCACACCATCGAATTGGGAATCGGGATAGGGAATTTTATGATCTGCTTTACAGTTTAGAGTTCAGGATTTCAGATGCCTTAGAGATTTTCGATTTGACTCTTAATGATCTCCTGGTGGTTATGTACTCTCAATGGAATATTGATCTTTTTGAGTTTCAGATACTTTTTACTTGATGATGTCTTATTATTTATATTGTATTTTAACAGGCTTTCCTTAACTCGTAGTGATCCCCTAGAGATTTAAGATGCTCTCAATGGAATCTTGATCTTTTCGAGTTTCAAATACTATTTATTTATTTATTATTTACATTGTCTTCTTGCAGTCTTTTCTAATCTTCTGTACTCTTCTTTCTTCTTTCCAGCACCGGCTTCTACATGTCCGAGCTGCTGTACATGTTCGGCGAGCTCGATCCGCGCGTGCGTCCGCTGACGTTCAGCATACGCCGCTGGGCGCAGTCGTGTGGCCTGACGAACCCCTCGCCCGGACGCTGGATAAGCAACTTCTCGCTGAGCTGCCTGGTCATGTACTTCCTGCAGCAGCTTCGCCATCCTATACTGCCTTCGATTGGAGCGCTGGTCAAGTCAGCCGCCGCCACGGACATACGCGTCACCGAGGACGGCATCAATTGCACCTTCGGTCGCGATCTGGAGCGTCTGGGCTTCCGCAGCCGCAACACGAGCAGCCTGAGCGAGCTGTTGCTGCAGTTCTTCGAGTTCTACTCGCAGTTCGACTTCCACAATCGCGCAATATCGCTGAACGAGGGCCGGGCGCTGGCAAAGCCCGATCATTCGGCCATGTACATTGTGAATCCGCTGGAGCAGCTGCTCAACGTCAGCAAGAATGTGAGCCTCGAGGAGTGCGAGAGACTGCGCATCGAGGTGCGAAATGCTGCCTGGATACTCGAGTCGGAGGTGGAGAACTCGGCACTGACGGAGAGCGAGCGGCACGAGCAGTCCTGGGGTCTGCTCCATCTCTTCAAGCATCCCGAAAAATCAGTCATACGTCCGAACATGTTCTTCAAGCCGCGCATGGTTGAGGTCAGCGATCTGTTCGAGAAGAGCCAAGCGAAGACGCCGCCGACGTCGCCGCCAGTAAACTACAAGAGCTCCACGGTGCGCCAGCAAGTGCAGAGCATTAAGGCGGCCGCTCGCAGCGATCTGAAGCAGCTGCGCGGATCAAGCACGGCGACGACAACCACGACAACGACAACGACGGCGGCGGCGGCCTCATCCTCGACCTCGTCGAGCAAAAGCAAACGCAGCAGATGATAGGCGGCAGCATTTCGATAGATCCGACGGGCCCGACCTTAGTGTACATACTTAAGTAGCAAGTAGCTCTACGACTATTGACCATGGATTTAGTTAACTGAATGTTGTTCATATTGTTAAGCGTTAAGTGACCGAAACTACACCAAGAAACACAACAACAAAAGCACAGCTGAAGAGGCGCCAGGCAAGTTCCAGAGATGTCGACTCCCAGCATCGGGCGACGCGTTAGGCATTAGCTAATTAATGATGTTAAGTATTGTAGTTGTTTTCTAATTGATAACAGTAAACAATAAAAATTTAAGTGTTTTTCTTACAAAAGAAAATGGGTTTCAGATTTATATTGAAAGATATAATGTAAATATACCTGAAACATATAGTACAACAGCTCTTCAATGCACAGGTGCTATGAGAAAATTGGTATACTCGTGTATATTAAGAGCAGGAGACTTGATACGATACAAGTGGGAGCTACGAGGGTGGTCCGATAAATACTTAGCCTCCATAAGAAAAAACGTAAATTTGGAAAAGTGGCGATTTATTCCTCAACATAATCTCCTTTTAGCTCAATACATTTGACCCAGCGATGTGTATGAGATATAAGGCATCATAAGATTCCTATCCTGTCAGTACAGTTTCTCAGTTTCGAAACGTTATATCGTTATTTCAAATAATCGTAATAGTAGTTCTTCTTCATTCATTCTCCATTCTTGCAGATATGTAGAGATATTGATTTGAATTAAAGTTGCTTTAAAAATGATTAAATTGAATTCGATCATATTATAAAGCATGCAGTGTATAATGCGAAAATATATGCATATCTCGATTGGAAGGAATTCAGAATTATCCAAACCGCGTTTCCTTCTAAGTTGCTTTTGATTTAATGATCTGATTTGATTAGTTATCGGATATAGGATACAAATTTGAGTCGAGGTTATGTCGAGAATTTTTGGAAATTAGATTGCAATTAGATTTCAAACTCGCATATAACCAAAATGATAAAAGCGAAAATAAATACAATAGAACATAATCCCAGTGCTATGCATACTTCCAAGATCATTTGACATTCCGATTATATTCATTTAGCTATGGTTCATACTACACCGAAGGTTTTCAACTCGCAAACTCACAAAAAAAAAAAAAAAAAAGGAAGAAAGCTACAGTCGAGTGCACTCGACAGTAAGATACCATTTTTGGCTGTTAAAAAATAATTCTTAATATTAATTACTTTTACTCGCGAACTAACAACAGCGCATCGCATATTTTCACAGTCAAATACACATACATACATATGTATATTGATGCTACTCGCACGTAATGCTACCAGGGACCTTCCTACCAAATTTGGCGATTCTAGCTTTTCTACTTTTCTTATAATTCGAAAAACTCGTTTTATAG
Organism: Zaprionus bogoriensis; assembly: GCA_035046045.1. Taxonomy (NCBI): domain Eukaryota; kingdom Metazoa; phylum Arthropoda; class Insecta; order Diptera; family Drosophilidae; genus Zaprionus; species Zaprionus bogoriensis. The sequence goes on from JAWNOI010000174.1 coordinate 579,755, forward strand.
GGGCGGCGGGCGTGGCAACCAAAAGTTGAAAATCCTACTTCTGCATAATGTTGCAAGGAACCTTCTTACCAAATTTGATGCTTTTAACTCTTCTTATTATTGAGTTATTTGCAATAAATCGGAAAACGCTGTTATCAATTTGCGGCGACGGTGGGCGTGGCACATAAAGTGTAAAATAAACTTCTTATGTGTATGGTATACACGAGCTCTTCTACCAAGTTTGGTTTCTCTAGCTCTTGTAGTAGCTGAAACCTGTGGGTTCATACATACAGACGGACATGAGCAAATCGATTCGTCTATTGATGCTGATCAAAAATAGAACACAATGCCAGTGCTGTGCACACCTCGAGATTCCATTGAAATGCCGACAATATTTTCATAATTGCTCAATTTATTCATCTTGTTGTAATAGTTTTTGTTCATCTTTTGTTATCTTTATTATTTAATATAATTACGGCAAAAGTCTTGATCGTTAACAACGCGCCTCATGCTGCCATTTCCGTATTTCCCTTTCATAATTTCCATCTTCTCTCTCTCTCTCTCTCCCTCTTTTTCTCTCACGCTATCTTTTTCTCTGTTTCGCTTTCAACTATTCGTGTAAATGTTAAAAATGCTGCAAAATGAGCACGCGAAATTTGATGTAACATATTTGTGTGTGTGTGTGTGTTTATGTGTGTGTGTGTGTGTAGTATGTATTTATCGGTATCCGTATCGTATGAATAACAAAACTCTATATATAAGCGTGTACCTATGTAAACGTTTCTTCGATTTTCTGTTCTGTTCAGATGCTCACATTATCTACTGCATATGCCCGACTGGAATACGCACATATATGCGTATTTACGTGTGTGTGTGTGTGTGGGTGTTAATTTTATGTACTCTGTAATTAGGTATATCGTGTCAGTATGTAAATCACGTATTGCATATGTTTGCTTTTGTTTCTCTCCTCCCTCGTCTCTCTGTTTCTTTGTTAGTTTCGGGTTCCGGTTCTGCTTCTCGGTTCTGGTTCTGTTCTGTTCTGTTCTCTGCTTCCGGTTGCTTTACGCTTAAGTAATAAAATAATTTACATACATTTAAAGAAAGTTAGAGTCGTAAAGCCTAGTTAATAGGTACAAAAGGATTGTTTGTCATGCGCCACTTGCGGAACCTAATCGAACGACAAACAAACGTCTAGTAAAATTAATATATGTATATATGTATATATATAGATGGTATATATATAATGTGTGTACATACATAAGTGTATTAAAAAAAAAAAAACAAACAAGAGTCCCGTTCGCATGTGTGTGGATGTTGTGTGTGTGTGTATGTGTGGAAGCCAGCCCAAGGAAAACTTTGGGTCTTTCACTACGTCTATAGTCCAAAAAAACAAGGCATTCTATGTAGAGCTCGCTCTCTCTCTTTCTCTCTATCTCCCGCTCTCTCTCCTCTGTGTCCTCCTCTCGGCTCGGCGGCAACTAGACAATAATTTCAACGGCATCCTGCAGCTTGGCGGCGACTCATCTGAACCAAAGCTTCAGGCGCAGCGCATCCACACCGTTCAGATAATAACGAAAGAGTCGTTTATCACGCACAAAGCCCAAGTTCTCGTACAGACGCAGCGCCGGCTCATTGCGCATCTCCGTCTCCAGCACCACCTCATCGGCATTGTCCGCGAGCATGGCCTGCAAGGACATATTAATGGAGAGTATAGATTAGATATGCCGCACTGCCAGCTGTGGCGGGCAACCCACCTCGATGGCCTTGGTCACCAGCGTGGTGCCGATCTTTAGCTTGCGATACTCCTTCCGCACCGCCAGCATCGCGATATAGCCGCGCCGCACATTCATATGCATGTCCAGCTTGCATACGATGGCGCCCACATACTGATTATCGTGCGAGGCGAGGAAGCAGAGTTTTGGCCAGTTGTAGATGAAATAGCGGTACGTATATATCGAATATGGCTCGGACAGCTCGGCCTGTATCAGACGCATTATGTCCTGCCGGAGGGAGAAGCCATGAGATAAGATTAGAAATTCCAGATTTTAAGAGATACAGAATTGGATTGGATTAGATAAGTCATTTGAGATTTCAGAAGGTGAAGGAGTGAGATTGGATAAGGAATCCGAAAAGGAATAGAATGGATAGGATTTGGAATTTGAGGTTTTAGAGAGAGAAGAAAAGAAAGAATGGGGAGAAGAATGAGATTTGATTAGGTATTCGAGATTTTAAAGGAAGAAGGAATTGAATTAGGAATTTGAGATTTCAGAAGAGAAGAGAGAATAGGGAGAAGAATGAGATTTGATTAGGTATTCGAGATTCTAAAGGAAGAAGGAATTGGATTAGGAATTTGAGATTTGAAGAAGAGAAGAGAATAGAGAATAGCAAAGGGATAGAGAATCCGATTAGATAAGAAACTCTTAATTTTGAAGAAAGGAAGGGAATTTGAGATTTCAAAAAGAAGAAGGATTGCATAAGACCAGGAATGCGGAATCTCAAAGGAGAAAAGTGTTAGAATCGATTAGGAATTCAAGTCTCAAAAGGGATAGAGAATTCGATTAGATTGTATTATATAAGGAAATTAGGGTCTTCAAAAGAGCAGAGAATATAAAGAATTAGGTACTCGGGAAGAATGAGATTTGGATAAGGAATTCGAGAATTTGAAATTTGGAAAGAAGTGGAAAATCAATTAAATTAGGAATTCGAGATTTCAGAGGGGCATAGAGCATAGGAATTCGAGATTGGACGCGACGGATGCAACTCACATGCATCTGATGCTCGGCCTCGTACTCCTTGTACACGATCTCGTCGGCTGAAATGGCAGGTTCGAGCTGAAGCTGGTTTTGGATTTGTTGTTCCTCCGCTTGCGTTTGCGCTTGGGTTTGCGAGTGGGACTGGGCATGCTGCACTGCAGCTGCAGCCGCAGCCGCCGCAGCGGCTGACGTCGAGGGTGCCTCCTGCTGTTCGCCTGTTGCTTCTCCCTCTCCTCCGCCCCTTGATGCGATGGCCATGGCTGTTGTCTTTGTTGTTGTTGCTGTTGTTGTTGTAGTTTGTGTGTTGGCAGTGCTATTACTTGTTGCTACGACGGTGGTGCCTGCAGCTCCCGTTGCTGCTGTTGCGCTTGACGTCTGCTGCTCCTCGGGCTCGGGCACGGGCTCGGTCTCGGGCCCGGGCTGCGTTTCCGCTTCCGGCTGCGACTTGTTGTTGTTTTTCGCCTTACTGCTGCGACTCTTGCTGCCGCTGTTGTTGTTGTTGCGCCCGTTCGTGTTGTTGCTGTGTACAGTGTTGTTGTTGTTGCTGCTGCTGCTGCTAATGTTGTTGCCGCCACCGCTGCTGCTGCTGCTGTTGTTGTTGTTGTTGCTAATATGATTGTTGTTGTTGATGGCAGCACTGTTTTTATGCACATGCCCGTTGAGTGCAGGCGCATCGCCGACGAGCTCCGCCTTCGCCCGCGACTTGGCCTTCTCCTTGGCATGGCCATTGCACAGCTGCACCTGCTGCATGATGCCGTTGATCAGTGCTACATCCGCATCCTCGACGTGCCCATTGGCCACAGCCTTGACTGCTGCTGCCGTCGCTGCTGCGGACTCTGTTGCCGCTTTCTGTTGCTGCTGTTGTTGTTGTTGTTGCTGCAGCTGCTGTTGTTGTTGTTGCTGTTGCGTTTTCTTGTTCTTGTTTCTGTACTTCTTCTTGGAGGTCGCCGCAGTTGTCGCTGCCGTCGCCGCGTCCGCCATGGCTGCAGGAAATCAAAATAGTTCAGTGCTAGGCATTAGGACACAGCTGAGTGCATTGCACGATGGGAAAGGGTCACGGGACGGGGACGGGGCAGGGGGATGCGACGAGTGCGAGAAGTACGTGCGCTGATTTGCGGGAGGGGGAGGCGGCGGTGGAGCATGCTGCGTGCTGCGTGCTGCTTACCTGCTGCTGCAACTTCTCAGCTGGCGATGGCTACGATGCTGTTGCTGTCGCGGGCGTGGAGTCAACGCACTCGAGACAGATTCGCCTTTATTTTTGGTTATATTTTCACAGTTGCCCGTTTTTCATTCACACACCCGCACGCACACACACACACAGTCACACGGATCGACTAGAGGTGAGCGGAGTCAGCGTGACTGCGACTTGTCACGGGTACTCGCGAGTAACGAGTCACGGCCGATATATCGCGACCAATAGCACAATTAACGGTTTACCGCTGCTCAGCGTATTATTCGAGCAATTATTTCCGGATATTTATTTATTTCTATAGCTTATATATGTAGTTGAGTAACTGTCACAGCTTTCGCTTGCTGATATATTCATGAAAAAAAGGCCTATCTAAGTATTTAGTTGAATCTCATTGATGAGGATATGTGTTTGATATTCACAGAGGACACTTGATTTCCCAACTAATGTGTGTAAATTAGAAAAGTGAATTTCTTATTCCGAAGCATAAATCTAATATCATTGGTTTTATCCTCTCTAGCAGCACACACACACACACGCACGCTCTGCGTTGCCTGTCGCACTTTGTTCCTGTTCCGTATATGGCACTGAATCGAACTGCGCCTGCTTCCATGTACGCGTGCAGAGGCCCGTCTGCATATTCAATTTCTTGTGCTTTTCTCACTTTTTTCGCTCTCCTCTTTTGTTTATGCTTTGCTCGATTCGATTTTGTTTTCGTCTCCTGGTTATGAACAAATTTGCTCTCACACATACACACACGCACACACACACACGCACACTCACGCACCTAACACATGTAACACGGCGAACAGCTGTGCATACAGAATTTGCTTGTCTGGTTATCGATTGCTATCGATTGCATTTCTGCGCAAGTCGATAGGCACAGTGTGGCGCGAGTTTGCTATGCATTTAAAAAACGTGCGCGAATTAAAATTGATAATCGAATTTAATTTAAATAGTTTTATTATAAAAAAAACTCAAACTGAAATTAAAGACATATCTCGAGAGCATGTTTCGCATATAAATTAATTAATTAACTAAAACAGATGTTTAATCGTCTGAAATGAAAGGCCCTTCATCTGCAAACATTGCGAAATCAGACTTAATTAAATAAACATTTGAGTGAAACATAAGCGTTAATCATATTTGATTAGCTCTGTCTTTCGGGTCGTTCGATCTTGTTGGATTTTCGGCCGAAATCTTGTTTGCAACTGGAATTCGCAGCTCAAATAAACACACTCTTAACACAGAAAAACGTGGAATAAATTATGCGAGCTGATTCCCGCGACTGTTTGTAATAAAATCGAAGCAAACTCAAAACCAAATCGCGGCGATTCCAACCTTCGCCTACTTTGCTACAGCGAGTTAAAAAGCGCATAAATAAAATAAAGTCAAATTAAACGAAATGAAAAACTGAGATAAAAAACGCAAACAAATTAAGTTGCGACTGGATCGCTAGTCGATATATCTATTGCCGTGACTTTCAAGTGCCGCCCATGCGGAGTGAACGTTTCCTTCCTGCCGGATAGGTGGGCGCCAGACGCCAGACAGCAAACTCTCGGCGCTTGGCGCTCAACGCCCGGCTTCGGTCAGCTGCATGAGTCAACTTGCAGCCGCCAAGTGTCGCCGACTGCCTGTCGGACTCGGAGCGGCTGAGTCTTATGTAATGTATGCGACGCACACGCTGCAGCGTCTTGAGAGATTTTAAATTCATTTCGATTTGAGCTGAGGCTCAGCTAAAAACAATAACAATAACAACAACCAAAAACAATAAAAAATCGTGAAGTCAAGCAAGCCGAAGAGTGTATACGCTAAAGAAAGAAGTGTTAAGAATTTAAGCTAGTTTCACAAACTTCATTATCTGATAATGCTGATTATCTATAGTACAAATATACATGTACACACTATCTAAAGCTAGTATATATATAGTATGTTCTCGATAATCTGGACAATAATTGGCCTGACCATGTTAAAATTATTTAACTAAAAACTTAAACATTTTTTATTATTTTCCAGTGTCCGAATTATTGAGAACACACTGTATACAAAGACATCAAAATAGATCGAGTTTCTTTATTATTGTAGAAGAATGTGTTTGTGGTTTATTTTCATTATTAAATTTTATTATTAATTAATTATTAATTATTACTTAATTATTTTTATTATTATTACTAAACGCAAAAATTGTATTTTCTTAAAAAAAATTGATTTAAAAAAATATATTCATGTCATCAATATCCGATAATGCTATTAGCTAGTATTATGTATAAAGTATAAATTATGCAGAAAGGAAACAAAGTCTGACCGAGCCCGATCAACTTGCTTTCTTGTTGTTTCTTCTGAAGAAAGGAAACAAAGTCGCTCTGAGTCCGATCAAGTTGCTTTCTTGTTGTAGAACAATGATTCAGTGAGATTTCTCCCAATTTCGCAAAACGCGGCAATTTTGTTCGTTCGCAAGCGCTTTCAAATGCAATACAGTTTCGATGCGATATGAGCCAGGCTTTCGGCACGAGCATAATACCCATTTTAAGCATTTGGGCAAACGGACACTGAGGCACTCGAGTTTAACACTCGCCGGCGCGGCCTTTCACTCGGTCAGCTCGAAAGCAAGACAAACTTCAGCGCGGCAAAGCAAACAGTCAGAGGGACAGACGGACAGACGCGCCAGCTGGCAAACAGGCGGGCAACTCGCTCGCGCTCAGATCTCGAAGATGCACTTGGAGTGCTGGGAGTATTGGGCACAGCGATGGGAGCAAGTCGAAGGAGCAGCGCCACTGCAACTATAACTGCACGCTGCGCTGCATAAATATTCGGCATGAAATTTCGGGCAGACGACGAATGCTGTTAATTAACGCTTTGGGGCACTTTCAGACTGATTGATTGGCTGCTTTATGGGCCTGTGAATGAGTTAAGAGGCCGCCGACGCCGCCGCCGCAGCAGCATTAAGCTAAAGGGGCGCCAGCTGGCGCTGCGTTGACATCAATTCGTCGCCCGCAAACAAAAGACTTAGGCAACGAACTTGGCATTGCAAAGTGCTTCGCTTGCTTGTTGCTGCCGCCGTTGTTGTTGTTGTTGTTGTTGTTGTTGTTGTTATTGTTGCTGCGCCGCTTACTTAGTGCAGGAATTGGAGCACAATGCACGCGTTGACAACGTGATGCAATTGCCCCTCAAAATTGCGCTCGCTTGTGACATCACGCCAAGTTGAAGATTGTCTTAGCTGCGCGCAGTTGTGCCTAGGAGAAGAACCTGCTCGCAGAACTGGCACGAAGCGCCGTTACGTTGTCGCAGCGATTGAATAATTTTCGGCAGATTTACATATCGCTCGAATTCGCGTCTCTCTCTCTCTCTCTTTCTCCCGCTGCTTCTGATGTTTCACTTTTATCATTTTTTGCTCGAGAGCCCAAAATTAGCAAAGCAAACAGCTAAAGCAAATAACATAAAAGGTAAGCGGAGAAAGTGAATGCCCGCTACAAGTAAAAGCAAAAGCAGTAGCAGCAGCAGCAGCAGCAGCAGCAACAACAACAACAACAATGGCCTCGGCGAGCGACTGAAGACGAGTGACAAACCAACGCCCCTTGCTCTTATCATGGATGCAAAACGCTACACAGACTCCGCCAGGCCACAGTGGTGTGTGTGTGCGAGTGTAAGTATATGTGTGTGTGTGTGTGCTTTTTTGTGCTGTGCACATGCACTTAGCCTGACCGTAAAGCAATTTGAGTTTTTGTTTTGCGACGATGCCACTAGCGACAACCATAACAACGCAAGCAACAACAACAACAACAGCAGCAGCAGCAGCAACAGCAACGCGAACAACAATTGCGACTTTTGGCCAGTCATGTCAAGTTGTGTGTGGTGTCATTTTGCCGGCGCGCTGTTGCAATTCAAATGAAAAGAGTTGGAAACTCCGAGCTCCAAATCGCAGTCTAGTGTCTGCTGGGGCGCATCCAGCACACACACACACATGCACATGCACACAGACACTCAACTAAAGAAACAAAAACATAAACATTTAACTTTAAGTTGAGCACAACTCAAGCGATTTGTTTTAGTCGCGTTTAGTTTTTTTCTGCCGCGTCAGCGTCAAATTGTGTCAAATGTTGTCACCAAAGAGACTCGAGACGCAGTCGGAGACGGAGACGGAGACGGAGACGGGGACGGGGCCAGCCCTGTCTGAGCCGAGCAAAGCGGCAAGCATTTCGCCTAAATGCCCAGACTAAATGGTAATGTTACAAATGCGTTGCCAAAATTCAATTTGTAATTATTTCCAGCATAAAGGCCTGCTCGGGGCGCTCGCGGCGCAAGGGCATTGTGCAAATCGACTCAGAAGTGGCGAGCAGTTCACTTAAGTGGAGCAGACAATCATCGCATCGGCTGTGGATCACTTGAGAAATGTGTGCAAAAACGCAGTAATTTAACACATTTTGCATGCAAATCCGTCTTGGGCGCAGCTCCACTTGGAGCAGCACTCGCCTGTGTAGTTAAGGGTATTGCGCAGATGTGAATTGTGCTTTTGCTGCAGATCGTGTCAACTCGAGGCTATAAGTTTGAAGTTGATTTACTTTGATTAATTTTCTGTAGGGTATAGAAGCATTTGCGTTCTTTATTATGCTACAACGACCACTAGAATTATCTCTTTTTTATACCATTTACCCATTGAAAATGGTATACGAGGTGTGTTCAAAAAGTAAGGTGACTTTTCAAATTTTGCGGGCAACATATTTTCGATTATCGATTTTTTTGTTTTGTTATATTGGTACACTCTTTCCTAACATCTGTACCAAGTTTCAATGGAACATCCTCTTTTGTTTGGTTGTGAGAGGCGTAAAGTTACAAGTTATTTTGCGAGCTCGGCGATTTTTTGCTATCGAAAAATATGGATCAAAGGATTTGCATCAAATTTTGTGTAAAAAATAAAATTAAGTGCTCTGAAACACTTGAAATGTTGACAGTGGCATACGGTGAAACTGTTCTGAGTAAAAAAAATGTGTACAAGTGGTACAAACTCTTCCAAGATGGCCGGGAAGATGCCAATGACCAGCCTTGCTCTGGACGCCCAAGCACGTCAACAACTGATGAAAACGTTCAAGCAGTGACGAAAATTGTTTTGGAAAATCGTCGAATCACTATCAGAGAAGTTGCTGAAGATGTCGGTATATCGCTTGGCTCGTGCCATGAAATTTTTTCAAACGTTTTGGGTATGAGTCGTGTGTCAGCGAAGTTTGTTCCGAAATTGCTGAATTTTGACCAAAAGAACCGTCGCATGAGCATCGCTCAAGAGCTGTTGAATGACGTCAACGACGACCCAGATTTACTCAAAAGGGTCATTTGGCCCCATGTGACTTTTTCTTGTTCCCAAAACTGAAGAGACCTATGAAAGGACGGAGATTTGCAACGATTGAAGAGATAAAGACTGCATCGCTGCAAGAGCTCAAGGCTATACCGAAAAGTGCTTATGGGAAGTGCTTTGAGGATTGGAAAAACCGTTGGCATAAGTGTATTGTATCTGAAGGGGATTACTTTGAAGGGGACAACATAAATATTGATAAATAAATTAATAGTTTTTCTTGAAAATACAAAGTCACCTTACTTTTTGAACACACCTCGTATTAACTTTGTAAAAATGTATGTATGTATGTTGGCAGAAGAAGGCGTGGTAGACCATATATACCATATATAGACCATGGATATCTCTTGAACAGCATCAGTAGCCAAGTCGATTTGGCAGTGTCCGTCTGTCCGTCTGTATGAACACACAGATCTGAGATATTAAAAGAGCTTGAGACACCAGACTTGTCCTCCGCAAATCGATAACAAAATTATGCAGAAATTGGTTTTTTGACCTTTGAATGCCGTGCTATAAAACGAATTTTTTTTAATTATATGAACACCATAAAGGTTAGAAACACAAAATTTGGCAGTAAGATCCCTGGTGACATTACACAGAATGCGGACTTTCAATTTTTAAATGTCACGCCCACCGCCGCCAGAAATCGATTTTGTAAATCGACTAATCGATTTATGGGAAAATTAAAAAAGTTACAGCATTTCTTTTTGATATTATTGTAGCTGCCAACAATATTCAACTCTATAAATTTTAATCTGATCGGACAATCAACACAGAAGTTATAGGTGTATAGGTGGTTTCCCATACAGCTGCCTGCCATGCCTGCTCCGACTACGCCAATAACGTCAACACAAGTGTATTTGACTGTGAAAATATGCGATGCGTTGTTGTTAGTTCGCCGAATAAAAGTAATTAATATTAAGAACTATTTTTTAACAGCCAAAGGTAAATGGTATCTAACTGTCGAGTGCATTCGACTGTAGCTTTCTTCACTTGTTTGTATTTGCGGCTTTTCTTAAAGCTTCATAAATTTAACAAAGGTTGACAAAAGTCAAATAAAACATACATTAACAATATTTATTGGCATGAAACTTGTAAATACTAGAAAATAATTTCAGCTATTATAATATATAGTGTCTGGATTTTTGTACATTTTTTATTCGGCGAACATGTGCTCTTAGTAAAAGTAGCTATAGCCCAATTTAGCTAAGATCAAACATAAGTTGAAGCAAATATAGAACTTTGTGTATTGTGTAAATATGTATTATATAAATACCATTTTATATTTCTTATATTGTAATGAATATTTCATTGTATGATCTCTGTGCAGATACCCAACAAGTACTGCTCAGTTTCGTAGTCTTTGGCTAACGAAATTCAATTGAAGTCGAGGCACATAGCAGATCTGATTGAGTGTAGCACAAACGAAACTTTAAGCTAATAACAATTAACTATAATGATTTGTATGCGCTCCCAGCTGGTGACTTGATTGATTCGGCTATAAAATATGATCGACTCGTGAACGATTTAACGAACTTCGACTGCGGTTGGAGCAGACCATGTTAGTTAGTAGTTAGTGCGGCTTACTAACCGCATGGAGGTATGCCTCGACTCGGCTCGACTCGCATACCTGACAAGTCCGACGTTAATGGAGGCGAACACGCTGCCGATCGGTGGCAGCATGGACCCAACTGGTCGCTCGCAATTCGCCATCAAATCGAATCACAATGCACGAAATGCTCCATTTTCGTTCAATAAGAAATATCAATAGATTCGAGTGCAGCGCGACCCAACGCAATGCAATGTGATCGGCATACATATATGCCCAGATATAGATACAGATACTTGGCTGCCTGCGAGTCTATGGGCTTTGACTCGATGTGCATTATGCAACAATGGCCCCGCCAAAGCCAAAGCCAAATCGCATAAAGAGAGACAGAGAGAGAAAGAGAGTGAGAGAAATACCAAAACGCAATCGTAATCAAATACCAAATCAACTTCAACAAGCGATCAGGTTCCCGAAATGGAGCATTAGGCGAGCTTAGATTGTAAGTCTGTGTGATGCTATGTGCAGACACAGAATCTTGCAAGGGGCTGAACTATCACTTCGTTTTTTTAAATAGGCATAGATCTCCACTATTACTAGAGCTAAGAAGACCAAATTTTCTATACAGATTTCTAGATACTTAACGCATGTCAAGTGTATTTCAAAAAAATACTGTCACGCCCAACGCCTACAAAAATCGATATTTACGAGTTTGTACTCAAATATTAAGCAATGTTTTTAGATCACAATATTCCCATTTGGCACATATGTAGTCAACATAGATGTTGACCTGCACTGAAACACAGAAGTTTTAGTCATACACGTAGTGCGGAGAAGGTATATGTAACCAGCAATTTGGGTGAACGGTACTTGGCAGTGGAGTGCGCTCATTCATAGCTTTCTTTAATTGCTTTACTGAAAAAATTCTATAAATTGTATTTCTTACCCCTTCTCAGACTCCTCTGGCTGCGCCTCTGCTCTAACGCAGGTGCGCGTTGTCATCTGCCAAAGCGAAACGAAAGATGCCAAATTGGAATTGGCACAGCGCTCAGCTTAGAGTGACTGCTTGCAGCGGAAACCTGTAGAATGCCTGTTGTGTTCCCCCCAAACTCTTTCCATACCGCCCCATCCCCACCCCGGGCCTCTGCTCCTTGTGCCTCTGCACAGTCGAGTCGTGCTCTCGGGTCGTGCAGGTGTACTTGGTCAAGGTAAGCGAGACGAATGAGCGGCGAAAGAGCACGAAGCAAAGCAACAATAACAACAACAACAACAATGAAGCAGCAACCACAACAGTCTGACATCGTGTGGCGAGCTGCCAGATCGATTTGGCGCAGAATCCAAATCCAAATGCAAAGAGGCGCATTCCCAGCTTCTAGAGACGCCTCAACATGCCGCTGGCTGCGACGCTCTCTTTGGGGCACGCAGCGCACACCTGAAACTGAGACAGTTAAGCGACGGCAACGGCGGCGGCGACGGCGACGATGATGGTGACGGTGACGGTAACGGCAACGTCGACTGCGACGGCGGCGACGACAGCGTCGACAGCGACGACAGCGACGGCAGCGTTCAGTACAATTCGAACGCTCATTGAAAATGGTCTGCAGGCCGCGCATGCGCCAAGCCTACAACTCCACATTCAGCTCCAAGTCGCAGTCGCTGTTGCTGTCGCAGTCGCATTCGCCGTCCACGTCCACGTCGTCGCCGTCGTCGTCGTTGCCGTCGCCGTCGTAATCGTAGTCGGATTCGGCGCGTGCTCGCCCAAATTGTAGTTTACCACGTCCAATTTATTTTTGTTGTAGTTGTTGTTTTGTTTTATTTTTTTTTTATTATTATTTTGCCTATTGTGCATCGAAAGTTTAACGCCTCAAAAAAAAAAAAAAAACAAAAGCAAAAACAAAATTGTGAGAAAAATTGTGTGAGCAGCCTGAAGGCGATCGCAGCCAGATCGGAGAGCGGCAAAAAAGTTTTCGGAGAAAAAATGTAATTGAAAATTGATTTTGTGTTAACAAGAAAACCCGACAAGCCGTAATATATGCACACACACACACACACACATACACACACACACTTATACTTACACACAAAGGGAAAATGCTTTGAGGCAACTTGCATAGACGCAAACGACCTTGACACGACTGCAGCATGGCTGAAAGACACAAAAGCAAATGGCGTGGGCCCATCCAAAGTTGGGAGGGTCGCTATGCAAATTACCCACAGATTGCAGCACAAAATCAACCGAAGCTAATGTCTGCATATGTTTGATCTAAATCGAAGAGGAAACATATACACATACCATAACTGCTCCAAATCAAAGGCTCAATGTCGTAGTTGGCTGAGGAAATCTCAGCTTTAGAATTTGCGTGAATACTTTCTGTCTTTTTCGTACAAATCTTCTGCTTTAAAAACAATATAATTATTGTTAATAGATCTTTGATATATTGGCTCTACTCTATAGTAGTAATATTTGAACTAATCTCAGAAAAAAATGCGTTTGCTTTCTGTTTGAAATCTTCAATTTCCCAAATAGTTTTCTTCGGCGGAAGTTTATAAAAATCATTCCTATGCCAACTATTAGAACATATTTTCGATAGATCTTTTTTCGGGAGATCTGTAAAATCTAGTGGTGAAAATTGAACAATTTTGAACTATTTGTATCCCTATGTACAAGAATTTATTTATTTTCCGGATTTTATTTCTAATAAGAAGTTAAAAAATGGGATGTGATTTCGAATACATTTGCTTGGCCATAGAAATGCGAAGACGCCTTTTGCCGGCACTTATAAGGAAACGCAGCATTATGTTGACACGTCTGGGGTACTACCAAATCGGCTAATTAATTGGGTTAAATTAGCGACATACTGCAAAACTCGATTTCGCTGCGAAAGGCGACGAGAGGCGAATACACCGAGAAAAACGGGGAAACAATTACGTTCGCTGACAGTGAAATAATTTCTAAATGACAACAAAATGTCAGCGCATAATTCCGGCGACACTTTGCACAATTATTTAACATGATAATAACGACAATGACAGAGGGAGACGGAACGAGAGGGTCGCACACTGGCACACACATAGCCATACACAGAGACACACGCACAAACAAGACAATCGAGTGCTCCGAAAAGGGGGCAAAAACAATTTAAATAAGCAAAAGTGAACATTAAAGAAAAGTTTAAAGTGTTTTATGCCTGTTTTCGTATTTGTTATTGCTTTTTAAATTTCGGTGGCACAGGTGAAAGTGTTGATAAACCGAAGAAAAAAAGGGAAACAGCAAAAGGCAACTGCCAAAACAAAACCAGAGAGAGACAGACAGACAGCCACCGAGAGAGAGAGAGAGAGAGAGAGAGAGAGAGAGAGAGAGAGAGAAAAATAAAATCAATATTACAAATTAAGCGTTAAATTTGCTAAGGTAGAAAATCAATGGAGTTGGTAAAAGTTGTGTAAACAGAGACTAAGGCAAAAACAGAAAGAGAGAGAGAGAGAGAGAGAGAGAGAGCGCGCGAGAGCGAGAGGCAAACAAAACAAAACTGCGAGCGCAGAGCAGAGCTAAATACTAGTATATAATATCTATATGGTATAATAAAATGCAATCGAAGCCAATTGAAGCCGCCAGCCGGCGCTGGAATTGGCTTTCGTGTTGTTTGGCTTCGTTTTTGGCTTTCGGCCTGGAGTCGGCTGCGCGTCTGGCCTGGTCTGGCTTGCTTTTCCTAGCCTCCCCAAACAACATTCACTTGTCATATGTAGGCAACGCTTGCCTCTCGGCTTAAATAGAACTTGCAGCAGCCGCAGCGGCCGCAGTGGCAACTGGGGCTGCCGCTGCAACTGCTGCTAAAAGTTGCAAATTTTGCCATAAGCCAAAAGCCAGTCTGGCCAGTAGACTGCGAAAAGCAGGAAAACCCGTGTAAAACGCGCCACACAACAAACATTTGTAACAAGTTGCAGTAAAAGTGGTGCGTAAACTTGCTCTCCCCGTCTCGCTCACTCTCTCTCTCTCTCTCGCTCTCTCCCTCTAACTATGTCCGTCCCTGCACGTCTCTGTCGCTCCTCTGATGGCTAATGAAGCGCAACAGTTTGAAGTTGATGAATTTTACGCGACTTGTCGCCACTGACTAATTGACTAAAGTGAGAGCAGCCGCCGCTTCACTCTTCCCCCTGCCCACTCCTCACGCTTCTTCCTCACACTCTTCAGTCCTCCGTCTTCAGTCCTCCTTCTCCGGCCTTCTGTTCGCTGTCTTTGACTGGTCTCTGACGATAGCCAGCGGCACTTTCTCAACAATTCATGCCGGAAATGGTAGCAGGCGACCTTCCCGTATGACTAACTGCCATACATATGTCTGCTGTATATGGTCATAAAATATTGAAACGCGATCCGCTTGCCTCAGGTTTGTGCCCTAAGTCTTTTGCTTACAGCGTTTGTGTTCGTAGTTCTCATATTATAGGAAGTAATTTCGTCAAGTGTTTACTAGAGTTACCTAGAGTTACCTAGAGTGTCTGTGGGTTAGCTCTGAAATTAAGTTGACCACACATTTGTGAGATCTGTTTGCAATTTATTATCAATTGTTAGAAAAAAGCTCTGATACTAATTACTATTACCATAGTGTTCCCAAATACCCCATCTTTGAGCTAGTTTTAAAATTTAAGTTTATCAACATAAAATCTATAAAACTCTTTTCTTTGATAGGAAAACATAACAATTTTCAACCGGATTTAAGTTTGGATATTATAAGACTATAAAATATCCATTAAGTTATCAAGAGTCTCGAAAAGACAGCCTTGACTTTCAATTGACCAAAAATTAGATCGGTTAAGCTAAGATCTTTTCTGAATGAAAGATGAATTGTTTGCAATTTATTATAGTCTGTATTGCATATACAATTTGTCTTTTGATCTTGTCTATTAATAATAACTACTGACAATCGAGTTAGCTTTCCATATCAGACTGAAACTCATTTCTGCGGTTCATAGAGAAACTCTATATGGTATAATTCCAACTTAAGATTTAACACTTTAGATAAACATCCCCTTTAATAATTATTGTTACCATATTTCTTCATACTTCACTTTTGCATATCTTCACGGCGATATGACAAGAGTGATCTTCTCGGTGATCTTCTTCAGTAGTTTCACAGTTACTCAAGCTGTGCAACGAGGTCGGCCAGTCTTCAGTTGTGTCAGTCTGTCTGTCAGCCTCACCGTCCATCCGTCCGTCCGTCCGTCTGTCTGTCTATCTGCATGTATCTGTGTCAGCTAATGATCTCTGATCAATCTCGAACGAACGCCGTTGAGAGATCTGTAAACTGATCTTTCGGATGCTGCTGCGCTTACAAATACCAGTCGAACCGTTGCTCACTTTTGTCCCATAAATTTTGTTGACTTAACAATTCTGGAGAAGATAAAACTTTCTTCGCATGATCCAAAAATGGGTGCGGCACGAGTATTTGAAGTTTTTATGAGCAACACGCTTGGATTTCACAAACAAAAAAAAATAAGCCCTGATATCTGTATAGTTAATGGGCCCAGAGCGTTTCTAGTATCTTTGGTATTTTTATTGGTCTTGAAAGAGCGTAAAATTGACTCGGCCCCGCGAAGGTCACACGAATTACGCTGCGAACTGCCAATGCTCTTGATTAACTAAGCTAATGAAGTGGTCTAACTAAGTGTCTTGCTGTCTCCCTCACACCTCCACAGCCTATCTGTCTGCCTGTCTCGCTCTTGAAGTAAGTAAAAGAAACAATGGACAATGGCAAAAAAAGTGGTTCGTAATGTGGCGCCCCGACGATTACTTTGAATTGCATTGTTGTTGTTGTTGTTGTTGTTGCTTCAGTTGTTACTGTTGCCGATGTTGTTGTTGTTGCTGTTGTTGCTGTAGTTGCGGCTGCTGTTGTTGTTGCTAATGAGAGGTCAAGTGAATTTTGGCGGCTCTTGTCCTCAAGAAAGCTGCACGAAAGGGTTCAGGGTTGAAGTCATTCGACTCCAAGAGGCAACTAAGTGAGCGACAGACCCAACTAATTAGTTTGGATCTTGGAATGGCGCTTGTTTTCTTAATGCGAGTACCGAAGTCCAACTGGGCCACACGAGCCTCTCGCTTGGGCGCGAGAAGAAGATGCCATTAAAACAGCATCAAGTCATTAAAGAGCTTCTGCTATAAACTAGCTGTAAGATTAAAGCTAAAGTAAACTTATATATTTAAAAGCTTCAACGGACTTTACAGTTTTATTTTTCGATAAGATTCTTTACAGATCAAAGCTTTAAGATCAACTATAAGTATGAGAAATAACAATAAAATTGGGCTTAAAGGAAGCACATCTGTAATCCTGTAAACAACTTCTAGTACTACATGTTTAGCCTGACTGCCTAGGGCATCTTTCGTCGTTTTAAGAAGCTACTAAAATCTTTTAAAAAATATTGATCTTTCTGCTGCATTGTCTACCAAGACTTTTCTCAGATTGATAAGCTCTTTAAGCCTGACTGCTCAAGTGTTTCTTTGGAAAAACTTTTCAAATTATTAACATAACATGAATTCCCTAACATTCAAGTAACTCACACTAATTTCTAGACTAAGCTGATGTCATTGCGCACTTTAGTTCCGAGTACGAAGGTTTTCAAGGCGACCTTTCGCTCGCCCAAGCTCAAATGTCAGAAGCTTTCCACCTGAGTTTCACTTCCGTCTAGCAAAACTGGTCGAAAGTAAAGTCAAGCTTGAGTTTAAGCAGGAAATTAAAATGTTATATATAAGCTATAAATTCACTATTGAAATGTCGCGCGATAGTAACAATATTAATGATAATAAAACATACACCCGAGTCTGTGGAATCGCCTTAAACGATTTGGGGCGCTCGGGACAGGGACTAGGCCAGTGCGTTTTGTGTATTTTATAATGTTAATAACAATAACAAACGGCAGAAATTACTTAACATTTAATTGTTGCCACAATTACTCACACAAACACACACACACACACACACACACACACACACACACATGTACGTGTTCACTGCGCAGCGCAGTCGACGGCGACGTCAACGTCTAATGCGCTTCAGTGACGTCGCCGTCGCCGGCGGATTGGAAATGCACTCACCCAAGATTGGCTCATATTTATACCCTGTACTTATAGGTGGCGAGTATGATAGACTGTGCGAGCATGTAAATAAACTCTTTAACTATATTCTTACATTATAAAATATTGAGCGAGTGAGGGAAAGAAAGTAAATAGATCTTTATACATATATACGTCATCTACGTTTGTAGATCCGAGAGACTGTGAGGGCTAGAGCTCTGAAAATTGTTAGTAAGACTATGTTTTGATTTTTTGGCACTCCACCTAGCGTTAGGAATGAACAAACGACAAAGTTATAACCTATATATATGGTACATATATGTATAGTTTAAATTTTTTATGGTATGACTCCTTTGTGGCGTTAAGTGTGCTATGACTATTTATATAAATAAAAAAAAAATACCATAAAGTTGATGATTATAATAGTAGGAATCTTGTGTATTCCGCCGATGGATTCTTGATTTATACACTGCTTCGAGTTATATACAGGGTATTCCAAAGTCAAATCTCTAGGCTTTGAGCTTCTCCTGGTTGTTGTTATTAAGTCGGTTGCCGCAATGGAAACAAATTATTTGGCTCTTGATTGTGGCCAATGTAACAGAGAGAGAGAAAGAGAGACCCGGAGAGGGACGGAGCGAGCGAATGATCGAGAGAGTCAGAGAGTGATCGGGAGAGAGAGCAATAGAGCAGGAGAGCAACACGCACAGCGACAGCGATTATGAAATTAAAATGCATTACTTTTTTCCCCTGCTTCTGAAGTTTAATCGAATTTCGCTGTGTGGCGCGCATAAATATGCAAAATCTAAAATTACGTATACGACGTGTGGTCGGCAGAAAAGTCAAATTAGTGAAAATGTACTGGAAAATTGAAAAACATAATTTAAGAAAACAACCAAAATAGAACGAGTTCAATTTGTGGAAAATGAAAGCGAGCAAAGCTATCGAATGGGAACAACTTATGCGATAGTATACCGATAGTGAGCAAAAACTGTACAAACTCGAGCTCTGTTAAAGCAATTTGAGCAAATTTCACACATGGAATTGTGTTCGACTTTCTAAAAATCTATTTATTTAATTTAGTGCAAGCATTTTTCTAAAATCTCATGTCATTTAATTTTGACCGCAAAGTATCTCCGACTTTTGAGTGGAATTTCTGCTGCGGTTTCACTTCCCAAATGAATCCGCAACTTTTCCGTGACAATGGTATGATGTGGAAGTTCCTATTATATCATTATCTTCGATCTATTAACTAAGCGGCGCCCGTCGATTGCCAATTGGCAATCGGCCAAGTCAAGCACTTCATTTCCATGCGCTTTTCTTCCCGTACGACAATCGTCACAATGACAGACTTCAAAATGAACTGTCATATGCTATGGTATAATTTGCCTAACTGTCGGGTAGGTTTCCGCTTCGGGAAAAAATCAAGTAGAAAGGGGAAAAACGGAAAACAATTATTTGAAATGCATGGAAAAAGCGTGTGCTGTCAAAAGAAACCAACAAGCCGACAAGTGTACAAATTCATTTGAACATTACACAAACTCTTGACAATAGTGACTACCGAAAATGAGATGCACTAGCTACGCGACTAGTATATATCCTGTAGGTGGCAGGGGTGTAGTAAAGGATAGCACAACGCGCTGAAAATTCAGTGTAGTTATTTCTCTTCCCATATATCTACAGCGAACACAGAATAATAATGCAATAATGCAGTAGAGAGCTACAGTTACAGGGTAGATGCATAGTTCTAAACTTGTTAATTAGTTTCTGTCAGTTTCTGTCTCTCAATTAAACTGGAAAATCATTTTACAGGGTCAACATGCGACCCTAACTTGCATTATTACAGGGTATGCTAACAATGTTTAAAGCATGCAATGTGGTTGATGGAAAGAAGGCGTTGCTGTTATTTGCACCGGGTTTCCGAAACTGAAATAGATTTTGTGATTTATTATGCAAAATCATGATGTACGACGTGAGCAAAGCAGACCAATCGAGGGGCACAGAGAGAGAGAGAGAGTGAGAGGTGGAGAAAGAGAGGGAGAGCGAGATAACACGGGCAATTCTCGTGCACAAAATATGATGCAAGAGCTCAGCCGATGATGAAGACGATAGAGACGAGTGCTTGGCGATTGGCGATTGACTATGGTCAAGGGACAAGGGGCAGCTCGACGAGCATTTTCCGATGGTCGATCGTCGCGGAACTGTTTTTCACAGTCCATTGCAGGCCGGTCGTAGTCAAGTGCTCCGTCAAGAGACGACGACGGCGACGGATATTATCGGACTCAGATGGTGTCCAGCAGCGAAGCCGTTAGCAAAATGAACTGTTAGATAATCTTGAAATAGAAAGAGAAGCAACAACAAAAGCGATAAAACGCAAAAGAAAAAAGCAAAACACTAAAGCAAAATAGAAAATCTGAAATATGCACTCGCAACGGCAACGATTATGGCCAAGGTATTCGCCGCTGACTGACTTAACCGATTTTAACCTGGCTACGTGCCGGGCATTCTAAATGGACGCACAGCACTCGGGGAAGACTTGACTTGAAACTCGAACAGTAACTGGAACTAGCTGCCATAGCACAGGCAGTTGAGGGGGGAGAGGGAGTGGAGTAGCCTCTGCAATTGCATCGTAACCGCGACTGGTCGGACATGCTCCACAGTCGCCAGTTCGCGTGAAGCGATGCTGCAACAAGGGTTTACGTTTTATAGCCTGTTACGAGTTCCTTATGGCCAGCATTTTACGACCACTTGCATCGCCGTCAACTCTCATTATCGATAGAGACATCTATTAGCCGAAGCAATTAACGATTTTTGCGCTTCAAATTTGAAATTGTCGTTGCCATTTGCTTTATCCTTGACAATTTGACGGGAAACTTTTCTCTAATTAATTTTTATGCTTGAAAAGAAACCGTGCTGAATTATTGGAAAATCAAAATATTAACATGTAAAGAGATGTAAAATCTCGCAGTTCTTAAGCTCAGAACTTCATTTTGAGTTCCAAGTGAAAAGTAATATTCCAAACAGAAATAGAATAGTTTTCTGGCAAAGCTAAAGCTGTATATCCAAATAAACAAATATATGTATGGTTACTGTGGAAATGTAAATTAGCGATTGGATTTCGTGAATAAAAGAAAATAATATTTTAATTTTGGAAAAAATCACAGAAATCTCATAATATTTTCCAATAAGAAGACAATTAAAAACTAAGCCACATACGAATAAGTCACCTTATTTTCCCGAATATCTGTAGTAACTTTCAACTATTCATATTCTTCGTTTGGTTGTGAGAGGCGTAAAGGTTATAAGTGCTCTGTGTGCTCGGCGATTTTTTTTTTATCGAAAAATATGTATCATTTGGAATTGGCATCAAATTTTGTGTAAAATATAAAATTAAGTATTGCGAAACACTGGATATGTCGACAGTGGCATATTAAAAAGCTTCCCACTAAAAAAAGTTTATAAGTGCTACGAACTCTTCCCAAAATGGTCAAGAATATGCCAATGACGAGCCTCGCCTTGGGCGTCCAGCCAAGCAGTCAAGCAGTGAAGATAATTGTTTTGGGAAATTGTCGAATCAGTTAAGTTGCTTAGGATGTCCGTATATAGCTTGGCTCATTACATAAAATTTTCGCTAACGCTTTGGGCATGAGCCGTGTGCCAGCGAAGTTTGTGACGAAATTGCTAAATTTTAACCAAAAGAGCATCGCTCAAGAACTGTCAAGAATGTCCCAGAATTACTCAAAAGGTTCATAGCAGGTGACGAATTATGAGTGTATGGCTATGATATCGAAACCAAAGCCCAATCGTCCCAGTGGAAGAGCCCAGCTAAGCCAAGACCGAAAAAAGAAAAAAAAAACCCTGAGCACGCAATCTCCTATAACCTTTACTGCTCTCACAACCCAATAAAGAATGCCATACACTTGAAAGTTGGTACAGACGTTCGGAAAGAGTGTACCAAAATAACAAAATAAAACAATCGAAAATCGAAAATTTGTTGCTCGCGAAATTTTAAATTTGCACCTACTTTTTGAACACACCTCGTAGCAAATATGTAATATGCCACCCTAAAAAAGTTTCTCTTTAGACGAAGGCAAATCTGAAAAACAGTCAAATATAAAAAAAAGCTTCAAAAAAGTACAAAATCTCCTAATAGCTTGAGTTGAAAATGTTTGGAAAAACTGTAGACAGCATATGAAAGAATAATCATAAGATATGATTTGACAGGGGATACTATAAGCACAATCCAACATACTTGTAGTAATTCTCTGTATCTCGAGTTTGCTGTCGAGTCTCTCCATATATTTCTTTATGCACAATCGAAGAGAGAAGAGAAGCAGCTAATCGATTTTCACTTGCTTTCGCACCTTACATAGCACCTCACGATGAGCTCCTCCCTTCGCTGGAGCCAGCAGATGGCGGTGCTGCTGCTGCTGCTACTGACGCTGATGCTGGGACCGGGCATCGAGGCGCTGCCCACCATCCAGCAGCAGGCAGCACACAGCGCCGGGGCCAATTACGTGCAGCAGCTGGACAAGAGCTTCTTCCAGCCGCGCGAGATTGAGCAGACCATAGACGAGGTGCAGAAGATCCTAGCCAACGATCCGGCGCTGCCCCGGCTAACGCGGTAAGTTGTGCAGCAGCAGCAGAAGTCCAGAACTCAATTGCCTGCTCTTCCTTGCAGCGGCGAGATCGAGGAACTCTACGAGAAGGTCACGCGCGAGGAGTACGAGAAGAGCATCGAGGCGGGCGACATGAGCCGAGCGGACAGCATGCGGGCCCTGATGCTGGTGCTGCCCTACAACACGGACAACAACACCGAGGAGAACCTGCAGGAACTGTACACCCGACCGCCGGTGACGCGCGTCATTGACGCGTACACGCCGCCAGATCCCATCAAGTTCCTCACGCCCGATCCGCACGCCGCGCCGCGTAGCACCGTGCCCGGCGGCAATCCCGCCGTTGCGGCAACCACCTACAAGCCTGCCTACGGCAATCTGCCCAAGCAACTGTACGCGGCGCCCACAGCGACCACCTACCACCCGCCTGCGCCGGCGCCGGTCATGTACCAGCTGACGCCGTCGCTGGGCCGCCCAGGCATGGACTTCCAGCCCGTCACGGCGGGCTATGACTTGGCAAAGCTGCAAGCGGTGCCGGCACCACCGCCACCCGCAACGGCTACGGCGCAGCGCTTCAGCTCCCACTACAATGCGAAGAATGCGCAGTTCCTGCGTAAGCCCAACTCCAAGCTTGCCGCCAAGCCAGCGAAGACGCAGCGCATCGCTTCTAGCAGCAGCAGCACGGTTAAACCGGTGGCCGACATCCTGGAGAGTCTCGGCATTGTAGGAGCTCCTGGTGCTGGCGTCGGCGGCGGGCAGAGCAAGCGCTACGCCATCGATGACTACTACCCGGCGGAGAGCGCACCGCAGCCAGTAGTGGCGGCCGTAGCGGATCTGCGTGGTCTGCAGGGCGCGCGCATTCGCCCGGACGCCTACTCGAACTTCAAGCCGCTCAACATTGGCGAGGAGCTGCGCGTCAAGCCCGAGGTAGAGGGCTACCTGACGCGCTTTGGCATTGTGAAGAAGTCGCCCAAGGCGCTGAAGAAGTCACAGGCTTTGGCCGCGGCTACGGCCACCGAGGAACCCACAGGCGCACATACGGAACTCTCCACGGCGACGGCCAAGTTCCCGCTGCAGGGCAATGTTGAGCTGGCCAAGCTGCTCGAGAACCTGCAGGAGCTGGAGCGGCTGCAGGCAAAGAATGCAGCGGCAAAGCGCGGCAGCAGCACCACCACTAGCACCACCAGCACCACCAGCACCACCAGCACCACGACAGCTGCACCGGCCACGGCGATGCCGACAGCGCAGCTGATCACGCACGGCGCGCCGATGCTAATCGAGCCAAAGAAACCGCGCCGCCGCATCGATCCCAACATCGACATCAACTTCGCCAATGCGGGCAACCACCAGAAGGAGACCAGCTCCACCGACGAGCTGTCCAAGCTGCTGCAGAATCTGCAAGAGCTCGAGAAGCTGCAAATCAATCCGGAGAACGTGCTCAAGGCCAACAGCAACAACAACGCGGCGACGCAATCGCTGAGCAACCGCTTCAGCGTGAGAAGCTCGACGCCAGCGCCGCCGCCTATCACTACCACCACCACAACCACCACGACCAGCACCACACCCTCGCCCGATGCACGCGAGCTGCAGCTGATACTGCGCCAGCTGCAGCAGCTGGAACAGGCAAACGCTGTGCGCAAGGCGGCCACAAAGCCGGCAAGCAGCACTACCAGCACCACCACGCAGCGACCCAGACCCCGGCAGCCCAGTGCGGCGCTGGGCTTCGGCCTGGACACAGCCGGACTGGGCGTGGCGGATCTGGCCCAGCTGCAGCGACTGCTCAGCGACGACAGGCAGCTGGAGCAGCTCTACGAGCAGGCGCGCAACAACAAGAAGACGTTGAGGAGTGGTGGCTCCAGCACTAGCACCACTAGCACTAGCACCACTAGCACCAGCACCAGCACCAGCACCACAACCACGACGACACCACGTCCCACCAAGGCAGCGGCCGCTGTGGATCACGCGCAGTTCGAGGCGCTGATCACACGCGTGCAGCAGCTGGAGCAACTGCAGCAGCCCAAGGCGACGACGCCGGGCTTCAGCACGCGCAACGTGGCGGCCGCTGCGCGCTCGCCTGGCTTGAGCCTGCCCAGCAATGACTTCGCACAGCTGCAGCAGCTGGCGGCGCAGACGTACGAGCTGGATCCTTACCAGGACCACCACGTGGAGATCTCCACAGCGGCTTCTACGTCCAAGCAGCGCCAGCGCCCGCTCAATCAGTTCGAGCGCAGCAACGGCCTGCTGCAGGACGTCCACCCACACGACTATGTGCAGCTGCAGAAGCTGCTGAGCAAGGTGCAGGAGCTGGAACGCGTGCAGCTGCAGGAGACGCGTCCGACGGGCGCGGCTGTCCAGCAGCTCGTCACAGCCGCATCGGTGCGCACGCCGAACGTGAAAAGTCTGAACGGAGCGCAGATTGTCTACGCGCAGCCCGCGCTGGAGCCGATGAGTCCCAAGCTGGAGCTGCCCGTCTATAGGCAACCGCCTGCCGGCGGCGCTATCAGCTCCAGCGAGGAGCTGCGCGAGTATGCCATGTCCAAGCCGGCGCATCCGCAGCTCGGCTCTGGCGCGGATCCGAACTTAGCGCAGTACCAGCAGTTCTTCAGCAGCCTGGAGGACGTGGGCGAGCGTCAGAGTGCCTACCGCCACATGCAGCCCATCTACAAGACGGTCACCCCATCGCCATCGATCGCGCCAGCTCCAGCACCAACGCCATCGCCATCGGCAGCGCCACTGCCTTCACCCACTCCGGCTGCTAGTAGAGCTAGCACGCAGCAGGAGGATCTGGCGGAGCTACAGAAGCTGCTCTACAACACGCAGCAGCTGCAGAAACTGGGCGTGGCACTGCCCAACGAGCTGTCGCAGCAGCTGGAAAGTCAACTACAGACGCAACCCACCCCCAGCAGCACCTCTTCCAGTTCCAGCTCCACCTCGACCACTCCTTCCACCACGAGCTCCACTTCCTCTACAACCGCAGCACCCACAGCTGCTGCTCCCTTCTCATCGCCCGCCTCTTTGTCCTCATCGTCTTCACCCGTGGCTGCTCACGACTCCTCCTCGCCTGCCGTCTTCTCGCTGACCACCAGCAAGCCGGCCTCGCCGCGTCCGCCACGCCCCAGCCCCACCACGGAAAGCAGCGTGGAGCTGCCCATCTTCAGCGCCACGAAAATCATCGAGGCAGCCATCAAGCGTGCGGCCAATCGCATTGGCGTCTCCACGGAGCAACCGCTCGATCTGGCTGCCAACATGGGCATGGCAGCGGGCTTCCGGCGTCGCAGTGACGACGGCGACATGGAACTGGACACGGCCGACGAGCAGGACGGCGTACTTGACGGCGACCTGATGGCCGAGTTCAGCGAGCTCAACTATCAGCTGGCCAAGCCGGAGCCGCAGCCGGCAGAGGAGCAGCAGCATCGAGTACAGCGGGAGCAGCGGGATCAGCCCACATCCTCGTCCACGTCCATGCTGAGCGGCGCGAACATCGGCGAGCTGCAGCGCCTGATCAGCAACCTGCAGCAGCTGCAGCAGCTCAATGTGAGTCTGGGCCAGTCGAAGTCGCCGCAGTCGCAGGCAGACGCCATCTACCTGCAGTCGCTGCAGGCGCAGCAGTTGGATACGACGAAGCCGCGTCGCCAGAGTCAGAACGACAGCGCCAGCACGCCGAGCCTGACGCTGGGCGAGCTGGCCGAGGCAGAGGACCAGGCAAGCGCCGGCACCACGCAGGCGCCCACACGCATCAGCCTGAATCTGGGACTAAGCGATGCGGATGCGACGGACGCGGATGTGACCAGCGGCAGCTCAGCTACAACTGAGGCATCGACAAGTGATGACAGTTCCAGTTCCAGTTCGACGACAGAGGAGTCACGCAATGGCTCGCTTGATGATCTGGCGGACTCGTTTGGACCCGATCCCGTTTCCCAGGAACCGCCGCCGGCCAAGAAAAAGAACGGCTTTTACTTCCTCGCCGACTGGAACTCGTTCCTCGAGGTGGGCGACGGCGACGATCAGGTGGTGGTGCGTCTCAGTCCGAAGATTGGGGATCCGCGAGACTTCCTGCCTGTCTAGTTGTAGTCGCAGTCGCAGTTGATCGCAGTGGATCGCTTTTGATCTGCTCGCAGGCAGTGTATATAGCTCTTAATTAGCTCCTTCTATATATATATAACTATATGTCTCGTTGAACCCTCCTCCCTCTACCTTCAACGTTCCCTTTCTCCCTCTCGTTATTGTGTGCGTGTTGTATTTATTTTAGTCACTGGTTTTTTTCTTCTCCGGCGCTTAGCCCCCCATTCCATTCCCTGCCCACGCCCCTTTCCCTTCCTTTCTATACAGTCCCGGTGGCCCGGGTCGTAGTCATAAGTCGGGGTCTAAGCCTAAGTTGTTAGTCAAGATGTGCTTAACGAAATGCGAAAATAAAGGAATCTAGAGTTTCATAACGACAAGTCCAAGATTTTACATATGGTATACCTAGATTCTAATAAAGATGAGTAAAAACATTGAATGTGTTTCTTTTATTTGATGGTTGTCATAAGATCCCTTGTGTTGCCTTTGTATTTTTTTAAAGCGAATGACACATACGCAAGATCCACATTTTGATGTTTTTCAGATCATTCAGATATGCGATAACGACAGTTCGAACTAAGTGATAATATTTTTAGCTTTTTAAAACAAGAAAATACAAAGATATCAACTACAAAATATCAATACTAAATGTTCTAAACTCCAGTCAAGTTACCAAAAAAAAATTTTAAAAATTGATTCCCAAAAAAATTAAAGGGAGTTGGAAATCAAAGAGATATGAAAAAAAATACTGACTACAGAAATGCAATATTATGGAGATGGTCGTATTATCCAGATGCTTTAAAATACACATGGAATAAATAAATTTTCAACATTTTTAAAAATTAATATGCAAGATTGTAATAGGCGAAAATACTAGATTGATTGAAAATCAAATATTTGCCTAGAGAAAAAGGGAAAAAAGCAGAGGAAGAGTATTTACGAGATTGTATTTAATATATAATTCAACATATTTCAATAATACCAGAGTTTACAATCACAATAGTTTTTGAGTACGAATGTTTTTTTTTTTTTATAAACAGTGTAGTTTTTAATACATTTTCAATTAACAAATATGGAAAACAGTTAGGGCAGTTTTCCCATAGACATCTAATATCTACAACACTATTCAACTAAATGGAACAACTATAATATATAACATATGTATACATATATACAACAGATACCAACAACTCCTATAAACCAATATTATTTTTTTAACAGAGAGCAATATTTCTTATAGACCAATGTTATTCCTGCACTGCAGCCAGGGCTCAAAGAGGCCGGGTATGACGAGTTCGTAGAAGACCACGCGCCGCGCCTGCACCACTGCTAGGGTGTAGAGTGCGCCCGGTGGACGCTGCAGTGGCAGACGCATGGCGAGCAACTGCATCACGAACAGCTTGTTCTCCGCCTGGAACTCCGCAAAGGGTACAAATCCCTGCACACCGCGATAGATAAACACGCGCACTCGGCAACATGCCTCGACGAAGGCCAGCAGCGTCTCGT
The DNA here is from genome assembly GCA_035046045.1 of Zaprionus bogoriensis. Taxonomy (NCBI): domain Eukaryota; kingdom Metazoa; phylum Arthropoda; class Insecta; order Diptera; family Drosophilidae; genus Zaprionus; species Zaprionus bogoriensis. Next base: position 607,801 of record JAWNOI010000174.1, read on the forward strand.
CGCGTACGCGCAGCGTGGTGAGCTGACGCGCTCGCTCATTGGCGGCCAGCGACTGGAAGAGGGTGCCGTTGGCATGATGCAGCTGAATGTGGGCAGCCGGCGCGGAGGATGGCGCCACAGGTGGCGTCTCTGGAGCGACTAGAGAGAGACGTGCGTACAGCAGTGTGGCGCGATGCGCGGGGCCAACGTACAGGCGAATCGTTTGCACATGCTGCCATCGCTGCTCAGGAGGAGGCAGGATAACTTCCTCCCTGTCGCTGCCTTCGCCCACTCTCTCATCCGATTGCTGCAGCTCGTGCAGCACCTGCTGCAGCTGACGCAGCCGGCCAATCACTGCGTGCAGTCGCAGCGCATTCTCATCTGCTCCGTCCGAATGCAGCTCCAAGTTGCCATCGTTGGCCAGTAGCAGCACGTCACGCACTGTTAGCTCCAGCTGCAGGATCAGCTCATGATGTTGCTCCAGCACTTCACTCTCGTTGGCCGCAAGTCGCTTGTGCAGCGCCATCAGCTCCTGCAGCACTGGCCAGATCAACTGAGCACTGCGTGCGGCCAGAACGCTGGCGGGATTACTTGGCAGCGGCAGCGTGTCCGTCGGCAGCGACGCGAACACACGCGATCCGGAGCGACTTGCGTGGCGCTGCAGCTGGCGCATAAGCCAGAGGAAGTCCTCGACCAGGTGCTCGTCGTCGAAGAGATCGCTCTCGGGTATGCTCAGCTGCGTAATGTTCACCTCAGTCTGCAGCCGGAAGCCGAGATGCTCCAGCAGACGGCGCCGCAACGTCTCGTACTGCTCCTGGCCGAGTGCGTGCGTCGCGTCCAGATGTGGCCGCAGCTGCGACTCCACGCTGGGCTGATGCAGATACTTGATGGCATGCTGATAGCTCGGCAGCCGACGCTGCAGCTGCTTTGCCTCGTGCTGCTGCTGCAGTCGCTGCAGCGAACCCACTGACACGTCCAGCGGCTCGATCTCTATGTGCGCACTGGTGCGCCAGCTCTGCAGATTCTGCAAGCTACTGCAGTTCCAGCTGCGATCCAGTTCCTCGTCGTCTCCCAGCTCGTAGCTGGTCATGAAGCTGAACTGATCACTGGCGTTCGCGGAGGATTCATTGCGCACATGCAGCACAGTGACCTCGTCGATGGGTCCGCTCTCGAAGGCGCCGGCGGGGGCGTAGTGTGTGCCATTCCAGCGATGGATGCGCGTCCAGCAGCCTAGCTCGTTGATCAGCAGGTAATTGGAGTTCTTCGCCGCCGACTTAAGTGCGAAGACGCGTCGCACGTCCGGCTGATCTGTGGCCTGACGCAGCTCGAAGCTGCGACGCAGCTTTGTCACCTGGTAGGGCAACTGCAGCAGACCGAAGAGCCGAGCCAGACGCTCGCAGAGCTCCTTGTAGCGGCCTGCCCAGGCGGCGGCCGTCTGTCGCCGATAGACTTCGTGTGGAATCTCTGCTGCTGGCGGCGGCTGCTTAACGCGCAGCCAACGAACGCTCCAGTTGCCGCTGACCACTTGTGTGGGACGACCCACTGCCCACAAGCTCCTCTCGTGCCAGGCATTGTAGTCGAATCCATTTATGTGGAAGCGCGTGCGCAGCTCCGGTGCATGCAGGCGCTCGAAGTAGAGGGGAGTCTGCAGGCACAGCGGCTCCTCCAGCAGCGTGGCCACGTCGCTCAAATTGAGATTGGAGTTGCCATTGATTGGCGCGTTGGCCATTAGGGAGCCGTTCACGAAGATTGACTGCATCACCAGTGGCGTTTGCACGCGCTGCACGTGCGGTGCATGTGTCTAAAAAAAAATGGTGAAATTATTAATTGAAAATTAAATAATTAATTAATATCAATAAATTAAATTAATGTTAAATTAATTAAATACAAAATTTAGGTATTTAATTAAAAATTAAAAAATTAATAAAAAAAATTAAATTAAATTAAATAACATAAATTGAATAAAAATTGAAATTTTTATTTTAAAAATTAAATAAACTTAATTAAATTTAAAGAATAATAATTAGATTTCTTATTTTATTTAGTTAATTTAATTTTTAACTTAAGTAATTAAATTTTTCATTCAAATAATTGAAAAGAATTCTAAATGTTAATGTAATTTTAGGCGCCTTCCAAAAAACGTTCCTTAATAGTTGATCCACGACAGAATACCCTATACTCACCAGCAAAGTGTTGGCATACTCCTCGCTCAGATTCCGTCCATTTACTGGCCCTTCCAGCTGCACTTGGCCCTGATCCTTGAGGTGTAGTTCCCTAGCCAACAAAGGGAAGCTGAGATTCTGCGGCGTATGCAGCGTGACAATATGTGAGAGATTCAAGTGATTCAGCTGCGCCACCTGCAGCGCATTCTTGTCTAGTGCGCCGGAAGCAAAGCCGACAGCAGCTGTAGCACATTGAGAAAATTAGTTGGAACAATATTCTGGAGAGGATTATTGCGCCAGGTCTTACCCTCCGCTTGCCAGTCGCGATCCACGCGAATCGTGTCATGCATCCATTCGCTGATGTTGCAACCATTGAGTCGATCCCCCTGCAGTATCAAGTGCTCCGCCTGCAGCAGCTGCATCTGGACAGGAGCCTCGAATCGCACAGGTGTGTGCACTGTCACCTCCTCGTCATCGATGAAGATCAGCTCCGACAGCAGCTGCTCCAGTTGGACGCCATTCAGCTGGGCAATGTGCGCTCCTCCCTGAATGCTCACGCGACCCGTGAAGATCTTGTGACCCTCCAGCTTAAGTTGCTTCTCCCGTTTGTCCAGCACATCAGCAAAGAATTCCCGCAGCGGCTCCAGACTGCGATTGCCCAGGTGCCCCTGCACGCTGAGCTCCTGCAGTTGCAGTTGCGGCAAACTAATCTGTCCGCGCTGCACAAAGGCATACAACTGTGGATGCCACATCAGACGCTCCTGCAGCCGACTGACCTCCCGGCCATTCAGTTGGCCCTGCAGCTGCAGATTTTCCACGTAAAGACGCCCCTCCAGGCGCACATCGCCGGCAAAGTTCAGCGGCTGCAGCCTATTGGCCAGCTTCTCGAAGGGAATACCGTTGAGTGCGTGCAGCCGGAGTGTGTCCAGCACCCGCACGTCGCCCACAAAGTTCTTGGTGCCCATTATGATTAGCTCCTGCTGCGATGATGAACGAAAGACCACATCGTTCAACAGTTCCGGCAGCAGACGCTGGTTGTAGCTGCCCTGCAGCAGCAGATCGTTGGCAAACAGCGGCGACTGCTGCAGGCGCCAGCGCGTGCGCAGCTCGTTGGCCTGATCCAACCAGACAACCTCGCGCTGCAGCTGCGCCATATCGCGTCCGTTGAGCGGGCCCAGCACCTGCACGCCACCACTGACGGCAATCTGCTGCACCTGCAGCTGGCCGTGCAGTATGAGCAGCGGCAGCTCGTCCAACTGTTCAAGGAATTGCAGCAGTCGCTTCGCATTGAGTCCCTGCAGCTGCGCTGCCTCCACGCCCATGGGCAGTATCAATTCCTGCACCTGCACGTGATCCAAGCGCGGCGCATTCAGCAGCACTTCGTTCAGTGTGCGCCCATTGAGCTGCCCGCCTCCGGTAACATCATGCGTGACATCCAGTTGCTCGGCCTGCAGGCGCTCGAAGCGCGCCTCGCCGAGGTACAGTGGCTTGTGCAGCGTCTGGTAGCCCGTGGACAGCGGCACGTCGTTCAAAGTGCTCGTCACGTGCAGCTGCGGCAGCTGCAAGCCGTTGACGAAGTGCAGCCTTGTCGTTGACGCCAACAGCGGTGCATCCACATGGAGTGCCTGCTGGAGCAGCTGCTCCAACCTAACGCCGTCGTAGGCACCGCTCAGTCGCAGCCGATGGAAGTAGACATAACCATGCAATTGGCTCACATTGTGCAGTGTCTGCTCCGTGTGCTTGTTCACAAACTTCTCGAGGGGAATGCCAGACACGCGACTATCGCTCACATGCGCATCCACGGGCAGTGCCAAGTGCTGTGCATGCTTAGCTCCAGGTATGAGCAGCTCCTCGTTGGCATCGCGTGGTCTCTGTGCGAAGTCACCAAACAGCGCGTCGAAGCTCTGATTGTCCAGAGATCCACGCATCAGCAAGGGTCCATTGACGACCAGATGGGCGAAGTGGCAGGCGGCGTGGATGTGATTCGCTTCTAAGACCGTGGGATTCAGCGGCGCCTGCTCGAACTGGCGACCCTGCGCACTGCCATTCAGCTGCAAGGCATATGAATACCAGTTGAGAATTTAAATATGCTGGATATTGGATAGATTGATAGACAGACAGACAGACAGACAGATATACAGACATGCGGGTAGACATATACGCAAACTGACAGACAGATGGACAGATAAACAGATTGACAAATGGACAGATAGGCAGACAAATAGACAGATAGACATAAGGACAGATAGACAGACAGACAAACATACAGGCAGACAGACATACAGATAGATTGATAGACGGACAGACAGACAGACAGATAGACAGGTAGGCGGACAGGCAGACAGACAGGAAGACTGACAGACAGACGGGCAGACAGGCAGACAGATAAACAGACAGACCGGTAGACAGATACACAAACTGACAGACAGATGGACAGATAAACAGATTGACAAATGGACAGATAGGCAGACAAATAGAGAGATAGACAGACAGACAAACATACAGACAGACAGAAAAACATATACAGACAGACCGGTAGACAGATACACGAACTGACAGACAGATGGACAGATAAACAGATTGACAAATGGACAGATAGGCAGATAGGCAGATAGACAGACAGACACTCAGACAGACCGACAAATAGACGGATTGACAGATAGACATATGGGCAGATTGACAGATAGACACATGGACAGATAAACAGACAGATATACAGACATGCGGGTAGACAGATACACGAACTGACAGACAAACAGATAAACAGGCAGATAGATGGACAAACATACAGATATATAGAGACCGGTAGACAGATACATCGACAAACAGACAGATAAACAGGCAAATAGGCAGACAGACAGACAGACGGGCAGACAAGCAGACAGATATATAGACAGGCCGGTAGACAGCTACACGAACTGACAGACAGATAGACAGATTGGCAAACAGACCGATGGACAGAAAGACAGACATACAGACTGGCAGACAGACAGCTAGGCGGACATGGCTAGATCTATACGGCTGTTAATATTGGGTCGAAGATGCTTCCTGAGTAAAAAGGGTATAAAAGTTGGACAAAATACCTGTAACTCCTCAGACACTTCCAGCTGGGAGAAGGTAACCGAGCCGGGCCAGTCCTGCGCATCGCTCAGCGTGATGGCATCGAGCGGATCACGTCCGTTGATGGTACCAGCGGTGTCCACAGCGTTGACAGCTGAAATAGCGAGCAGAGAACAAAGTCTCCATTAGAAGCAAGGAAGGGAGCAATGTAGAGAACCAGGAAATGAACCACCTACTCAGAGTCTGGGTAAACTGTTTGGGCGCACGCACGACGCTAGTGGAGCTGCTCTGCGACCAGAGATAGTCGTCGGGAAAGCTGAGCTCGTTCAGCGCACTCAAATGCAGCGAGTCCTCAAAGACGACAGCCTGAAAGGAGGAAGAGATTGAATTAGACTCTCCTTGCATCCCCGCCATCCCTCAGTCGTGCCACTCACGCCTTGCACCTGCAGCTGCGACAGCTGCAGCGGCTCGTCACGCAGCACGAGCTGCTGCAGGAACTGCGTCCACTCCAGTCCATTGATGTACTCGCAGCTCAGATCGCCGGCAAGTTGCAGGAGCTCTCGCGTGCTTGAGGGCAGCGATTCGGGTGACGCGCGAACTGGACGCTCCAGCAGCTCCAGGCGCTGCACGTTCAGCGTGCCGTTGAACTGCAGTGTGGCATTCTGTATGTAGAAGGGCACATGGTTCAATTGCTCTACCAGCAGCTCCTGCGCCTCGACCACATCGAAGTCGAGCTGCTCGTAGTCGAAGCGGAAGAGCTGAGCCTGGCGCCTGACACGCGCACTCCCGTGCCTCGTAGCTGCCAGCTGTTGGTTCAGCAGACGTATCTGGTGCAGCAGCTCGAGCATATTTACGCCTGCATCCGCCGCTGTCCAGGCTTCCCCATTCACGAGGAGTGCTCCCAGTGAGGCGCCCTCGTTGACGAGCAGCGGCGTGTGCACCTCTTCGTATGCCTGGGATTCGGCTTCCGCTGCGTGCAGCTGCTGCTCGGCAAGCTGCAAGAGCTTGTCCTGCTCCTCCACCCACTTGCGCATGAAGTCGTGAATCTCCTGCAGATCGCGCAGCTCAGAGTTGCGCGGCAGCAGCTGCGTGTGCAGCCGGAAGAGGCCCGAGGGCGCCGCTTGACGCGGCACCAGCAGCAGCGGTGGCTGCACCTGACGCACCAGCGCGGCGCCAACGATGCCGACGTCGCGCAGCTCGTCCAGCATGCAGCTGGCGCCATGGCGCATATGTTGGCCCACCTCACAGGGCGCCGGTAAGCTGGCCTCGAAGTGCTCGCCGTTCCACACGAGCACCTCCAGCTGCAGCAGGCTGTGCGTGTCGAAGTAGACGCGATGCTGCACCAGCAGCAGCAGATCGTCGCGATAGCTGCGCACCGGCACGGGCAGGAAGAGCTCGACCCGGCCGAAGTTCTGGCCCAGCACAGTGCGCGGCAGCAGCTGGCCCTGCACATAGGCGAGTATCTGAGGCTTCAGCCCGCCCAGCGCCAGGTAACTGCGGCCGCCCATCTGAAAGGCGCTAATGTCCGCGATCTGCGGTGCCTCCAGGCGCTGGCGCAGCTGCAGGTGCAGGCCCGCATCCGGAGGCAAGTCGCGCACGTTGTGCGCATACACGAGCGCCTCGTCGGCCTGCCCCACGGCCAGCAGCAGATCGCGGCCCGTGTCGAGCACAGCGAGCGCCGTGATGGACTGCTCCAGCTGAAGACGCTGCACTACCCAGAACTCCAGATTGTCCACATCATAGGCGTAGATGTTGAGCGTGTGATTGTGCATCAGGACCACGTACTCGCGATTCTCCACGACGAAGGGCAGCAGGCGGTTCACCTGACTGCCCAGAGGCCACTGCCAGAACTGGGCGAGGCCCAATCCCAGCTCAAGGCGGTACCAGAGCAGTTGCTGCTGCGTGGCCAGCAGAACCAGACTCTCCTGCTGCAGCGTTCTGGTGTTCCATCTATCAAAGCTGACAACGGAGTCGATGCCCGCCGGAAAGGGCAATGTCTGGGCGGGGGCGAAGCTGCGGAAGGCTGCAGCGTCTGCCAGGGGATTTTGTTGTTGCAGTAGCATCAACTCGGCGCTGCGTGCACCCACAAAGTAAATGGAGCCATTGTGCAGAAGTTGCAGCCACTGGAAGACATCCGATCCCAGCGTGAATTCCAGATTCTCTACGATGCGATCGAGCACCAGCATTTCGCGTGTGCGCCGCTTGGACAGCTGCAGCTGTTGCAGCTGCGCCAGATCAATGTCCAGCGGAGCTGCGTCCACGATGTTGGCCTGCCCACGCTCCGCCCCCGGAGCAGGCTCCTCCTGCTGCATGCTGGCGCCCAGCATCTCCTGCTGCGCACTGCCCACAGTTGCCTGGCCCTGCTTGCCGGCAGTCTGCTGCGTTTTGAACTCTGCCTCCAGCTGGCGCACCTGCTCCGTTTGGCCCTGCACGGCAACAGCTTGGTTAATCTCCGAGCGCAGCGCCTGCGCCGCCTTCAGCGCGGACTCGTTGACAATGACTTTGCCGGCACTGGAGCTGGCAGCGGGACTCTGCGCTTTCTTGGTCCACGACGGCTGCACTATGACGCCCTCCTGAAATGAACCCATTGAGTGTATGTGTGTGTGTGTGTGTGTGTGGAATAAAGCCGTCGGCTTACCTGCTCGCCCGCCTCGAAGGCGGCGTTCAGCTCGCCGCGAAGCTTCTGCACCTCCGCGCGCTGAGCTGCAGTTGCAGCAGATTTGGCAGCGTTGCCGTCGCCATTGCCGTTGCATGTCGCACAGAGCAGCAGGCAGAGCCACAGTTTCATTTTAATTTGGTCTAAACTGCACAGAAAACGACGAATTTTACAATTAACACGTGAACACGAGCTTTTTTTCAATATTTACGAAAATTACCGTTGCTTTTGCACAGCGTTGCCAGATCCTGTGGCTTGCTGGCGTCTGGCAGCACTCAAACGCAGCTTTAGTATTTGCATTAATTGTTAATTGATTTTCGAATTTAATATAGACTTAAAATTTATTCTTATTAAGTTCATTTAATTGCTTAATGAATTAAATTAAATTCGCGCAGCAGTAGAAATGCAAATCGGCGTCAGGTCGAAGCAGAGCCTAAAAGTCGACTATTGTTATGGTGCGCGCTTAGCTCGGACACGAACCTGCGTTGCAACGCGCTGCAACTACAACCCTGTTAGGCTCTCACGCACACACACACAAACACACAGGCAAGTGTAAGACGGGAATTCTCTTAATAATGTTTTTAATTTAATTTTTAATAATAATATTAAGTATATTATTACGTTGTTTCAGATTGTGACATGGTTGTGTCTTACTAAGTAATAATATTTTTTCATCCTTTTGCAATATTAAGAATTAAAAACTACTGAGCAACTCTATCTTCGGGGTACCGACGGTTTTTTACGCTTACACAAAATATATTCAGATAACTATATACCAGTTATGACGTAGCTGACGTAGCTTGAGGTTTTCAGACCAATATTCTTAAAAAATCTTGTTTTTTTATTGATTATTCGTACGGAAACTATAGGGTATATTGATCTGATTTTATGCATTAGGAATACGCTATTAGAGATTATCGCTATGCCAGTTATATTTTATAATAAACCGATTTTTATAAACACTGGAGTGAATGTTACTAGTATTGGTAAAAATAGTGTTTGCTTACAATATCTTGAAAAATAACAAAAATCTGCCCATATAGGTCCAATCCGGTCGGAAGACTTATCTGCGTGACAAAAAAAATTTATAGCTCTAGATAGCTTCAAAATACTAGATACTAGTTTGCGCTGCAACAGACATGACGACGGAAGACATCTGGAAAGAAAATTATTGTTCCTTCTGGAAGAGCATAATAATTCCATCTCCAAACTTTAAATTTACCTTCAAGCCACCACTACATTTTTTTACTCTTAATTAAATCAATAATAATAGTAACAAAATAATAAATAAGTTATATAAATAATTTATAATTCATATAAAATATTTTTTTTTCTAACAAAATACAAAGCAATTTAAATTCATATACATTTCCCAATAAATTTTTATACTTTTGTATTCATATTCCATGTAAAGAGGCTCATAGAAAATAATAATGATTTTAAGCTTATAACCTTATAGTTTTCCCTCCCGATAGTTTTTAAAATAAATGTATTAAATATAGAAAATTATACATAATGAAACTAGAAAAGAATCTATAGAACGTAACTTATACAGAATCTTCCTGATAATTACAGTCTTAATTGAGAGTAACCTTATCTTCGATTTAAAGTCGAAGCAAGCCTCCGGCGATTTTCGAATGAATGTGCTGACTTATTTTAGTGAATTAACCCCTTATCAGGCGCCATGCATGTGTGTAGTACCCAAAGCGTTGTTAGCTCTCAGGGCTAATGCCACTTTTAATGATTCGCGGTCGATTCTGCGAAGCAATAAAGAGAGCACAAGTCGTGCCAACGATCCGCCTGGCGATCGAGGTTCCAATTGAGACTCACATTGAGCCACATGTTGTCCATGGACCACGCACCACACGACACATGGACTCGGGCATGAGGCACGGGCACGGGCACGGGCACGGGGAGCGAAAGGAATCCCAGTGGCAACTCTCAGTGGCGAAAAGCGAGAGAGAGGAGAGCATGCTCGCTCGGCCGACCGCCTGTTGCTATCAGCTACGCAGATCTCTCTTGTGCACGCACGCACACACACGCAGGCGAACTCTCACACACAGGTAGGCAGCCAACCAGGTCGCTCTCCGGCTACGCTCTCCGCTGCTGCTGCTACTGCTGTGTGTGCTGTGTGTGTGCGCTCTCCCAGTCGGCTTCACTGCTCGCTCTCTCTCTCTCTCTCTCACTCACACTCTCTCACGCTGCCGACAAGTTGGGCCAACGGAGCACCGGGCGCCGACTCAGGCCGTTCGCTCGCTTCGTGCGGTTAGTTCTTCAACGGAATTCAGCGTTTTTCGACGTTTGTTCTTGTTGCACACGCACACACACGCGCGCACACTCGCACGCACGCACACACGCACACACGCGCGCGCAGACAGAGCAACAACCAGCAGGCAACAGGCGAGCAGCAACAAGCCACAAAAATTGTGAGTTTTTTTTTTCGGTTTTCGCCTTTTTTGTTTTTTTTTTTTTTTGTTTTGTGTAACAAACAAAATACTGCAAAAAGTGAATTAAAAGAAATTAAAGAAAATACTTTGGGAAATCGAAAAGCCAAGCGCGTGCATAACAAGCTGCTGCTTCGAGTTTCTTGGATCGACCTTTGCGAACTTATCGTCGTAACAGCGCCAGCAACAACAACAGCAACAGCAGCAACAACAGCAACAACAGCAGCAGCAACAACAACGGCGCCGGCAGTAAAAGCAACAACAGCTAAAAATAATTAAACAGCGCATGTTTCATCGCGCCAGTGTGCGAGTGTGCATGTGTGCGAGTGTGTGTGTGCGAGTGTGTGTGTGTGGTCTTTGCATCGGTTCAAGTTGAAAGCCCAAGCCCAACAGCACATTAATTGCCCCGGCGGCGTCTAATTGTCAACAGTTGAACAACTGTTGCTGTTGTTGCTCTTGTTGTTGTTGTTGTTGTTGTCGCTGCCGTCGGTCTTCTTATTGTTGTTGCTGTTGTTGTGCGGCTCGCTGTTTGTCTACTGCTGCCGCCGCCAGTTGCAAGTCATTCGACATACTAAACGCAGAGTGTTTGGCCTGCAAAAGCAACAGCAACAGCAACAGCAACGGCAACGGCAACAGCAGAAGAAAACGCAAAAGCGTTTTCGAATCGCTTCGGATTCGCACACCGTTTCGCATTTCCTGCCCGGCGTCGCCGTCGAGCTTGAGACGGCGACGCGTCGGCAGACAGCGAGCGACACTTGCTTATCCGTCCGGTCGTCGCTCCTTTCTTCAGGCCCCTCCCCCACCGTACCGCCAGCCGCTCTCTGCCCAACGTCTCGGTCTCGGTCTCAGTCTCAGTCTCAGTCTCGGCTTTCGCGTGTGCGAATTGTGCAAAATTATCAACCAACAACGCAAGTACACAGCAACAACAAGCCGACAACAGCAACAACAACAACAACAAACAACAGCAACAACAAACAACACACGAGTTCGATTCTGCTGGCTGTGCATTAAGCAACTCATTAGCGACAACACCAACAACAACAATTCCAATATCTACAACACCAACAACAGTAACTACCATAACAACTTCAACAATAAATTCATCGACAACTTCAACTTCATTAACAAATACACCAACAAGTGCAACAAGTTCTAAAACAACAGCAACACCAACAACTGCAGCTAAAATACCCACAACAACAACTACCACAGCAACTACTACTACACTAGCAACATCAACTACAGCAACAACTGCAGCAGTAATTACAACAGCAACTACAACTATAGTATCTACAACAACAACATCTACAACAACACCAACAACAACAACAAAGAAAGAATTGCAGTAACACCGACAGCAAGGCAACAGGTGAGTGCTGCAAAAGACCAAAAGGTCGAACGTCTGTTAGCTATACAACCCTCTCGGCTGGTATGTGTATCTTTCAGATACAAGCAAATGCATCTGTATGTAAGTCTACATGCATCTAAGTATCTGGCATGTAGTCAGTTTGGTATGGCACAGTAGAACTTCGCCAACTCTAGCTTCATTTCGTTCCATGCGCTGATCCCTCCGCCCTATCCTTTTTCTACTGCTCCATTCCAAGCTCCAACCACAAAATACTGCGAATTGTTTCCGCTTCCGTTTCCGTTTCAGATTACAATATCCGCAAAGACTTGAACTCACACAAATGCATCATTTGTTTCGATTCCATTTCTCCCGCTATACTTTGTATTAGGCTTCGTGTTAAATGCATTTTATAATGGGGAGACTTTGCGACACATGCACACAGTACATTAACCCTTTTCGATACCTAATCGAGCACGGAATGCATTATCAATTTTCTATTTCTATGCAAACATTGCATTTACCATATACCCTTGCTAAGGGTATAATGATTTTGGCTAAACGTTTGCAATCCACAAAAGGGAATATCGCAGATCCCATAAAGTAAATATTAGCTAATGGCATACCGGTTTTGCATGCCAATTTCACGCTTCGCTAGTGAAATCAAATGTAATTGTATCTGGCAACGCTGCATATCGTTTAATTAGTTTTGGCAACACCTACTAAATGACGTATAGTTTTCAAATCATGGACATGGTGGATCCCGATCGCCATGTGAATATTAGAAGCATCGCAGAGAAGCTCCAACTAAGCACGGAAACCGTCCATAGGCCTTTGAATTTCGAAAAAGCTCGATGTATGGGTACCTAATAAGTTATCTTAAAAGAACCTTTTGACCGTGTCTCAATCTACGAATTTTTGATGCATCGTAATTAACTTCACCCACTTCTGGATCGGTGGTTCACTGGCGGTAAAAATTGGTCACATATGACATATGTTTTTTACCTATAGGGACCAGGACTTCTTCAGGAGTGGCATATACAAAATACCATAAAAATGGTAGTAAATAATCGAAGACAACTGTATGTACAGCACTTGAATTGGGCAACCGATATGTCATTACCAAATAACCTAATTTAAACAGCCAAGTCGTTCTATGTTCACCTTCATGTTCGTCTTTCTATCGCTAAGTCCGTATTTTTGTCCGTTTGCCCAAATATTTGTCCGTTGGTCTGTCTATTTGTCCGTCTGCTCGTCTTTCGCAACACAACCAAGTCTCCCAATTCTGAATCTGTTTTGAGAAAACCCTATTTTGCTCGCTGGAACCGATATAATGTATAAGTACCGGGCTGGGTTATATTTTAAGATACTCTCCACATTTTATTCCCTAACATTTCCGGAAAATTTCAGCAAAATTGGTCCTCTATAGATTCACTTATTGTTAGGCAATTAAAAAAGTAAAGCACAAATATAACGTTTTCGACTATATAATAGTCCATATATTCCAGTAATCAGAATCATATCATAAAGCTAAAGGAATTGCAATACTACATTGTCCAAGCTCGAAAAATTTGAATCGACAAATCTACTACATATTCGTTTCTAGTTTCGTTATAACTGGATAAGTAGTAAAACGTATAGTAACGGAAGGAGCATTCAGTTCAAACATTTGCATATATCGGCCACTCAACGTTTCTCTTAAGTTGGTTTTCTTTAGTAAAAATTTTATTCCATTTGAGATTCAAATAGATTTTGTATTAGATTTTGATTAAGTTGCGACTCAAAAACTAAAGACTCGTTCGACTGTTTCAAAAGTGGACAAAGTGTGAAAGTACCTAAAGGCCCGGAACAAAACAGGTTCAGTCAGTTTGTAGTTGAAAAAAATGAAGTGCAAGACAGCAAGCCCTAAGCTTTAAGTGTGTTCACGAAATATTATACTGTACTATGTAAAGTATCATAGTATAGTATGACTTAATGTATATGTACACTATTTGTGTATACATCATACGATAACAATACAGCTGACTCTTTCGGATAATAATAATTTTCAGCAAAAGCAATAAAACAGTTTGAATGTTCTTCCCGGATTTTTTAAGTTATAAAAAATTCGTAGAAATTTGAAATTTCAATTGCTTTGATTTTAGTCCAATTGAAGCCCAGAAATTCCCCAATGAACTCGTAGTCTCGTTTTTTTTTGATTCGCCTGCGTCATCAATCAATTAATTCCCAATAGCTTGGAAACGCGCAAAGATCGTTTGTAGAAGTTAATGCACATTATCAGATAGACCCGCAAATGCCCAACCTGAGGTAATCCCAAAAAACAAACACACGCACACACACACACACACACGCAGGCACATTAAGTGAGTCCACAAACAAAAATAATGAAATTGAGTTATTATCTGCTATAAACACAGCGTTGCATAATTGAGATACTCGTGCCACACACAGATACAGATACAGATACACTTAGACACACACATACACACATACGCACACACACTCAGGCAAACATAAAGTTAGAGCGTTTAAACAGAAACTGACCGCCAGTCCATAAACACCTGCAAAGGTGAGTCAGAGAGCGAGCGCGAGCGGTAGCGATAGAGAGCGAGTGCGCGAGTGAGAGAGAAAGATAGTGTGTGAGAGAGAGAGAGAGAGACAGGGGCGGGAAGGAGGCCGAAGGCCATTAGGCGGTGCGTAGATGGAAAAGAAGAAGAAGACTTCAAATTGCTAACTAAACAAACTCAGTTCAACCAAACTCTCAACCGATCCGATCCGATCCCATTCCATTCGACCCCCCCGATCCGATCATCGCGTTTATAGACCAAATAGTTTTTTGAGCTGTTTGTTTATTTAATTAGCATTTATGTGCGGCTGTTGGGAGGCAGGCCGGATGAAAAATAAAGCCAAAGAGAACCCCACATAAATCTGAGACAGAGACTGAGACGTTTTTCTTTTGGGCGCACCCAGAGACAATATGCTGACCGCTCGCCCGTCTACCATATACCATATAACCATATATTTATGGAGCACAATCCAATTGATGTGGACGTACTTACGTACAATGTCCAATTTGTGCGCTGTTGCACCGGGCGAGCGTCTAAAATTAGATGCCAGCGCCGGGGCTGTCGTTTATTTTCAATCTCAGCTCAAGTATCTAAGTATCTGTAGCCGAGTATTTGTATCTTTGCACCGCTTCAGCCTTCCTCTTCCTCCTGCTCTCTCTCTTTTTCGCGCGCTTGTGTGCCGGTGAAGAGGCCGGATACATTATCCGATACGAGTGCACTTAGAGCATCATCAGAATGTTTAACTAACATCAATAGAGCTTGCAAACGCGAGAATTTTTAGTTCCAAGAAAAGATCGCATGAGCAATGCCCGAAATCCATAAAACGGGAAACTATGCGTAAACACTGAACGTTAATGGGGTGCGTTCCATTATATACTGAACGATGATATATGTGGGGTCTTTGATATTAAGGCCATTTCTGCTGCAATTTTTTGACTGTAAGTGGCAATTTTCTTGAGGGTAGCCAAGAATACTCTATAAAAACCTACTAAATTGGAAGAGTTGATTAGGCAATACAAACAAGTAAAGAAAGCTACAGTCGAGTGCACTCGACAGTAAGATACCATTTACCTTTCGCTGTTAAAAAATAACTCTTAATATTAATTACTTTTATTCGGCGAATAACAACGCATCGCATATTTTCATATTTTCATGCGTTCGCAGTCGGCGTGCGCAGTCGGCGTGCGCACTCGGCGTCGGCATCGGCGTCAGGTCTCTACGAAAACTTCTCGCGAAACTTCTCGTGCCTATAACTTCTGTGTTTATTATCCGATCCAATTTAAATTTATAGGGTTGGTCAATATTATTATTATCTACAATAATACCTAAAAACAATTTCGGAAACTTTCCTACTTTTCCTATAATTTGATTTGCCGATTTACAAAATCGATTTTTGGAGGCGGTAGGCGTGGCATCCAAAAGTTGAAATTCCGCATTCTCCGTAATGTTACCAGGCACCTTACTTCCAAATTTGGTGCTTCTAGCTTTTCTGGTGTTCTTTTAAACTATAAAAATGTGGTTTATAGAGGCGGTGGGCGTGGCATCCAAAAGTCTAAGATCCGGCTTCTGCATAATGTTGCAAGACACCCTCCTACCAAATTTGGTGCGTTTACCTCTTTTTGTTATTGAATTATTTGCAAAAAATCGAAAAACGCATTTATCGATTTGCGGAGGCGGTTGGCCTGGCACATCAAGTTTGAAATATACTCGATCTGCGTATTCAATACACGCACACTCCCACCAAGTCTGGTGCCTCTAGCTCTTTTAATAGCTGAGATCTGTTTGTTCATACAGACGGATAGACAGACGGACACCAAATCGATTCGACTATTGATGCTGATCAAGAATATATATACTTTGTATGGTCTGCCACGCCTCCTTCTGCCTGTTACATACATTTGCACAAAGTTAATATACCATTTTTTACCCATTTTCAATGGGTAAATGGTATAAAAAGGTAGAAAGAATCTCTACTTTCAGCGTACCGCAGGTTTCATACCTTCGCATATATAGTATTTGCATATTTGTAAATTGTTTTTTTACTGTATATATACTACAAAATATATATACTTCTATATGTGTGTATACACTTTTAACGCTGCTAAGTTATAAAAGTTTTAAGACTCATAATTTTCAAACTAAGCTTCAGTTCAAAGCTTCAGTTTCGTCCGATCGCTACAATAAAAATTAGAATATAGTAATACGATTTGTTGGTATTTGGAATATGCTTTTGAAAATGGCAGTTGCCGAAAAAATTGTCAGCTGCTCTAAAGTTACTTGACCCATTTTTTCGTTTTCATTTAAAACTAATTTTTTGATCTTTTGCTCCTATCGCATCTATTTTTAATGAAATGTGGAGGGAAGGTTATTATTACGTTGAGGACGGCGTGACCCACCGGTGGGTCACGCTGACTTTGATTCAGAACTATTTTTTGTTAAATAAAATACGGCTATTTGGTATCAAAACTAATTTTTAAATCTATTTATTAATATTTTTGAGTTTTTTATAACAATTTAAGCCAAAATGGTTGGTTTTTTTCGCTAACTACGCCGTCCTCAACGTGTTAAATTAAAGTGTTGTAAGTTTGGTTAATATATCCTAAAAACATAACAAAAATCGGACAAAAGGTTCTGGAAAAAATTATTATACCCTTTACAAGGGTATAATAAGAGAAGACTGTGTAAAGACCTACTAGCTAATGAATACACAAGGTTTTAGGTATTTAGGACTCTTCCAGTTAGATACGTTCGTTCCAATATATGGTATATAGACTAGTTCAATGATGATGGTGTTATTGGATACTTTGTTGAGAAAACACAACTGTAATTTTTCGACTGTATGTGAAGGTTTCATCGCTGTTAGATCTGATAGATACTCAGCTGTAAGGGCAGTATATACCTTATATTAACTTATATGATTGTATTTATCTAGTGTTGAAAGATATTCAAGGAGAAATCTACAGTTAACGATGGTCTTCCAATTGGAAGTACAATTATTATCATCAGTCAAATTTAATGAAGGTCGCCTATGGAGAAATCGAAACAATTTATTTATTTTTGTAGATAAATCTAGTTAATAAAGTAGTACAAATACACAAAAATAATATATATTATAAACATATAGAAAATATATACATGTTTATAGTCAGGCTTATAAATAACTGAACAAATTTGTAGGCATATTGTAGCCAAAATTAAGTAATTAATCCAGATACAGGATTAATTTAGCAACTACATCCCGGGAGCATACTTGTAAACTTCTGAATTAATTTAAGTACAAAGTTTATGTAAATTTTATGTTGTTTTTTATCTGTGTAGAAGTTTCACATGACTGTTCCTTCCCATTTTGCAGTTGATCCCCATGAACACGAGCTAAACTCTGGCGTCCAACGGCAAACAGGAAGCGTCCGCCACAATGCTGCAGCACAAGATGACGAAGCGCAAGACGCTGATCATTGCCTGCTTTGGCATTGCACTGGGTCTCTGCATCGGCACCGTCCTCAAGAACTATCGCGCCCTGGAGATCGTCAAGCGTTGCAGCCTGCGTCCGACGAACCTGAAGACGCCCAACGAGATCATCGGACTGAACGACGAGGACACCATACAGAACTCGCAGCGCAATCTGGTATTCGTTGGCGTCATGACGGCCAAGAACTTCATCGAAGGACGCGCCCGAGCCGTGTATGACACGTGGGGCAAGGAGGTGCCCGGACGCATTGCGTTCTTCAGCTCAGAGGGCAGCTACTCGGAGGAGTTGCCCGTGGTGGGTCTGAAGAACGTCGATGATCGTTATCCGCCGCAGAAGAAGTCCTTCATGATGCTGTACTACATGTACGAGCACTACATCGATCGGTTCGAGTGGTTCATACGCGCCGATGACGATGTCTACATGGAGCCGGACAAGCTCGAGCGTTTCCTGCGCTCCATTGACAGCTCGAAGCCGCAGTTCATCGGGCAGGCGGGCAAGGGCAACACCGAGGAGTTCGGTCTGCTGTCCTTGGAGTTCGATGAGAACTTCTGCATGGGCGGTCCTGGTGTCATACTCAGCAGCGAGACGCTGCGCCGCGTTGCTCCGCATATTCCCACATGCCTGAAGAATCTGTATAGCACGCACGAGGACGTCGAAGTTGGGCGATGCGTGCAGAAGTTTGCCGGCATACCCTGCACCTGGAACTACGAGGTGGGTACTCCTATATATGTACATAAATTATATATTTAAATACCCATGTTTTTCTCACTCACTCCCACAGATGCAGTACATCCTGCGGCACAATTCGAGCGGTCGCAACGCCTACACGGGCAAACTGAAGCGCAAGGAGATCCACAACGCCATCACGCTGCATCCGATCAAGCAGGCGCCGCTCATGTATCGCCTGCACTCGTACGTGCAGGGCCTCAAGGCCGAGCAGCTGCGCCAGGAGTCGCTGCTGCTGCACCGTGACATCAAGCGCATGGCCAAGTACCTGGAGGTGCCCGATGAGAGCACCTACATGGTACCCAGTGTCTCGCCCGCTGCCGTACTGGACAAAGACAATGGCAAGCGCCACTTCGAGGATCACAATATTCTAGGTAATAGCAACTATCGAAATGAATATTCAAACTTTTCCATGCGGCCGTTACAAGCGACGATAATAATAATCGATATGCAATTTGATATCAAACATACTCATTATCTGGTTAGACTCGATAAATTGAAATATCGATAGCATCAATTGTGACATAGATTATGCGATGCACTTGTTTCACTGTTCTAATGTTCCGGTTTATTTATTTAAATAGATAAGCTTAAAGTTAGTACGCACGTTTAATCGATTAGTGCAAGATGCAATTTCGAATTTATTATCGATGCATTCGCAACCAAGTAACTTGCAGGGTACATATTTAAAATATCGATGAGCACCAAGTCGATAGTTTATTTATTGAAAAATCGAACGTTTTTAGTATTTTGCTATCGTGAAGTCCCTGTTTCAGGTTTCTGCGTTTAATACGCGTTAATAAATGAGCATAATCGATAGCGCATATTTAAAATACCGATGAGCGCCAAAATAGGCGGTTGATTGATATATCGATTATAGCGCCACAGTCATATCGATATAGTTAGGCACATTTTTCACATTTCTAGCGTCGCGGCGCTTTATTTAAACGAACACAAAATAGAAATTTACATTGCAAATGCTAAACATATCGATACAAGAAGTTGTATTTTAAAGAACGTGCGTGTTGGCCAGCGCCTGCGTGCTACTTGCAGAGCGTGGCACCCGGTCCGATGCAGGATGCATACGACATCAGATGCGGCAGCAAATTCTGCTCCATGACGCCACTGAAGAGATGCGACTGTGGCCCCTGCGCAAAGATGACCACATCCTCGCCCGAGTGCACGCCCTTGGCGTGGATGTAGCTGGGCGTGAACGAGGCTAAGCCAGGCAAATCAATTATATATTATTACAAACTTTTGTGCTTATCGGAGATTCACTTACTTCTGCTCAGGTGCGGAGCAGGATTCTCCCGCTTGCCGGCCTTGTTCAGGCTCTGCCACTTGCCGATGGCATAGTTGAGCGTGCTGTAGGGCACTCCGTCCAGGTCCCGCTGACTCGTGTCCAGGCCCAAAATCGATGTGCCGCGACTGGCGTAGCCGGCCATGCTCAGGGTGTGCGAGTGGTCCGCCGTGACGACAATCAGCGTCTCCTTGGCATCGCTCAGCCGCACCGCCGTCTCGATGGCCGCGTCGAACTCGAGCATCTCGTCCAGCGCGTAGCCGGCGCGGGTCTCATGGTGGCCATGGTCGATGCGTCCGCCCTCGATGAACACGAAGTAGCCGTTCGGCTGGCGCGACAGGCGCTCGATGGCCGCTTGGGTCATGTCGCTGAGCCGCGGCTGATCCTGCGAAGCTGCCAGATGGTAGGCCATGTGGCTGTCACCGAAGACGCCTAAGAGGCTGCCATTGCCACTGCCGCTGCCGGCGTTGCAGTCGCGCAACTCGCTCAGCGTGCGGGCAAAGCAACCATCGGGATTGGCGTCGTGCCATTGCTTGAGCAGATCACGTCCGTCCGTGCGCTCGCTGGCAAACTTGCCCAGGCCGCCGCCCAGTATGACATTGAGATGCCTTCCCGGCTCCTCCTCGATCAGCTGCCGGCCGATATCGAGCTCCTGGGAGCGCCGATACACATGCGCATACGCAGCCGCCGGGCTGGCGTCCGTCAGCCGCGTCGTCGTCACAATGCCCGTCGCCTTGCCGGCACGCTGGGCCCACTGCACGATGGACTCTACGGGTGCGCCGTGCGCGCTCTGCCCGATGCTGCCGTAGTTGGTCTTCACGCCAGTCAGGCAGGCCGTCGCTGCGCAGGCCGAGTCCGCCGTCTGGCTGTCCGTGCAGTAGGTCTTGCTGAGGCCCGCAAAGGGAAACTGCTCCACGGCCAGCTGGCACTCCTCGCCCGAGTGCCCGGCATGCTGACCCTTCAGTATGCGCGCCGCCGTCATAGTGGTTATCGACAGGCCGTCGCCCAGTAGCATGATGACATTCCTGGCCAGCCGATGGTCGCCACAGCCGGCGGCACGGCCGCGCTGCACACGCGCCTCCAGCTGCAGCTGGGCCTGCTCCATCCAGTAGCTGGCATTGCGCTCGCTCTCGCTGGCGCCAGACGCGGCACAGGCCGCCAGCAGGAGCAGCACAAGCGCAAGCTGAAGCCACCTTACGAACCACATGCTCCTCGATCTTTCTCTCTCTCTCTCTCTGACTCTATCCCGCTCACGCAAAGTTGGCAATAGAAACCAAGTGAAACTGGGAATCAAGCTGTCAAGCTGGACGACATCTGCCTTTGAAGCGCTTGCTCCGACTGCTCCACCACGCAGCGAGTGAACTTCAAGCCAAGTCAATTTTTAGTAACTCCTTTGAATTTATTGCGCATCTGCATGGATGTATTCAAAGGGGCAAATGAATCATTCATGCTGAAAATGAGTATAGTTTCTAGAATTCTCCTGGTAATGAATCATCCTATTGTGCGTCTGGAAAATATCACTCAATGTTCGCAATACATAATCAAAAGTATGATATCAATGTGGAAATGTTGAAGTTAATTTACATTCTTGCTATATTTAATGCATTTAGAGAGGTCAACAGCAAATAGTGTTGTCCGTATTATAAGAACAAAAGTGAGAAGAATTTTTAGGTCGCATTATTAGGTGCCCCATTTCAAGAAACAGTACTGCAAGAGTGTTGGGTTTCTATTAACCTCCGTGCTTATAGGTAGATCTTATAAGAGGAAATTATAGGCTATTCCTATTTTAGAGAATTTATTGAGATATAAAAAGTTTATTCAGGCTCGATCAAAAATTTCCGTAAAAATCTTGAACTTATTCCTGTTCGATCAAATTGATTGATTGATTGATAACGATATATTAATTTATAGATCTTATAAATGTATATAATAATATAAATAATAAGTAGAGAAATCTACAGTCGAGCCCACTCGACAATAAAATACCATTTCCCATTGACTATTAAAAAATATTTATTTTTTATAATTTGAAATAATTTCTTATAATTCGATTTATGGAGGTGGTAGAAAAGATATCCAAAAGTTGAAAATCCGCATTCGGTGTTATGATACAAGGGAAGTTTCTGCCGAATTTAATGCTTGTAGCTCTTGTAATAATTGCGTTATTTGCAATAAAACAAATACGCCCGTATCGTTTTCCATCGGCGATGGGCGTGGTACATAAAGTTTGAAATAAATTTCTTATGTGTATATGGTATACACGAGCTCTCCTACCAAGTTTGGTGCCTCTAACTCTTTCATAGCTCTTTCACACAGGGTGTTCATACAGACGGACAGACAAACGGACATGACCAAATCGACTCGGCTCTTATGATCAAGAATATATATACTTTATAGCTGCAGCCTATCCATATAAATTATATAATAGATGGATAATTTGACATCGGGTTTCAGTTTTCTATATAGTTCTGACACATTACTTATGTTATAAATCTATGCACACGATTGACTTGCAACTCTTCGCACTTGCAGGCATCAGCCCCGAGCTGAATAAGTTTGTGCCCGAGAGCACGTCGGATCTATTGGACTGGTCCTTCATCTCACGCAGCATTTACTCAGCGAGCTCGGCAAATCCCAAGCAGAAGATCGACTCGGCCATGCGCGAAGGCCTCGAGGATGTGATCACCGAGGTGATGGAGAGCATCAATTACTATTCGCGCCAGCGCGGACGCGTGATCGAATTCCGCGAACTGCTGTACGGATACCATCGGCTGGACGCACTGCACGGTCAGGACCTGATTCTGGATCTGCTGCTGATCTACAAGAAGTATCGCGGCAAGAAGATGACAGTGCCGGTGCGCCGGCATCTGTACGTGCAGCGGGCCTTCACGGGCATCTTTGTGAAGGAGCTCGACGAGGACTTCTACAATGTAACGCTCCAGCAAAGTAAGTTAACTCTTACTTGCATAGCCCTGCAAAGGGTTGTTTACAAATTACTCAGTAATTACTGCAGTATTTGTACTTAGCTGAGCTAATTATTTGTCAGTTACAATTTTTAGTTAATTATTTTCCACGAATTACTAGTTAATTGTAATTCATTAATTAAGCAGTGATTGCACTTATCTGCTAATTAACTCCTAATTAAAATTAGTAACTCAGTAATTGCAATTTTGAGTCAATTATATTTCATTAATTAGCATTAATCAGCAGTCGCTGCAGTAATTGTAACTCTCTGCTTATTATTTTCCAATAATTACTCTGTAAATCTCGGTAATTATTTTTCATAAATTAGCAAGTAATTACTATAGTATTACAATGCGCTGGTGATTATGTAAATTATGCTAACTATTTTTTATTAATTACTGAGTTTCTTGAATATCAGTAAATTTACTTTCATTTATTACTCAATAATTAAAATTTTAAGTAATTTTTCATTAGTAATTAAAATTCTCAGTTTATTGTTTTTCATTAATTAATTGCGATAGTATTTGCGATTCTCAGCCGATTATTTTTTATTAATTATAATCAGCAATTTTTGCCAATTAATCAATTCCTAATTAAAATGGATAACTCAGTTATTTCAATTCTCTGCTTATTATTTTTCATTAATTACTCAGTAATTATTTTTCATAAATTAGCAAGTAATTACTATAGAATTACAATGCTCAGCTGCTTATGTTTCATTACGTATTCATTGATTGTTATTCACTGCTAATTATTTTTTATTAATTACTGAGTTACTTGAATGTCAGTTAATTATTTTTCATTAATTACTCAGTAATTAAAATGTTTAGGTAATTGTTTTTCATTAGTAATTAAAATTCTCAGTCTATTGTTTTTCATCAATTAATTGCGATAGTATTTGCGATTCTCAGCCGATTATTGTTTATTAATTATAATTAGCAATTGTTGCTAATTAATCAATTCCTAATTAAATTGGATAACTCAGTAATTTCAATTCTCTGCTTATTATTTTTCATTAATTACTCAGAAATTATTTTTCATAAATTAGCAAGTAATTACTATAGAATTACAATGCTCAGCTGCTTATGTTTCATTACGTATTCATTGATTGTTATTCACTGCTAATTATTTTTTATTAATTACTGAGTTACTTGAATGTCAGTTAATTATTTTTCATTAATTACTCAGTAATTAAAATGTTTAGGTAATTGTTTTTCATTAGTAATTAAAATTCTCAGTCTATTGTTTTTCATCAATTAATTGCGATAGTATTTGCGATTCTCAGCCGATTATTGTTTATTAATTATAATTAGCAATTGTTGCTAATTAATCAATTCCTAATTAAATTGGGTAGCT
This sequence comes from Zaprionus bogoriensis, assembly GCA_035046045.1. Classification (NCBI taxonomy): domain Eukaryota; kingdom Metazoa; phylum Arthropoda; class Insecta; order Diptera; family Drosophilidae; genus Zaprionus; species Zaprionus bogoriensis. The sequence goes on from JAWNOI010000174.1 coordinate 631,829, forward strand.
CAGCAATTGCAATTCTCAGTTAATTATTTTTCGTAAATTACTCAGCAGTTGCTGCAACAATTGCAATTCTCTGCTTCTTATTTTTCATTAATAATTCAGAATAACTGGGTTATTTATTTTTTATTATTTATTTTTAATAAATTAGCACATAATTACTATAGTAATTGCAATGCTCAGCTGCTTATTTGTTATTAGGTATTCATTGCTAATTCTTTATTAATTACTTGGTAACTAAAGTGTCACTAAATTACTCGTATTTTTCAGTTAAAATTCTCAGTTAATTGTTTTGCATTATTAATTTAAATCCGCAGTTAATTATTTGTACTAATTATTTGCTGTAGTATTCGTGATTCTCAGCCAATTATTTTTTATGAATTGTTCAGTAATTTCTGTATTCGTTGTAATTATCAGATAATTACGTTTTATTAATTACTCAGTAATTATATTTTTTTGCCAATTATTTAGTATTATTTCGCAAGTAATTGCAATTACTTGCGTGCAGTTGTGTTGTAATTAATGTAATTAATTCGCCTGCGTTTCATTCAAGCTTTGTCTTCTGCAGGTCTGCTGGGCAACCTGCTGCAGAGCGGCATCTCCCGCCTGAGCAGCCACTTTACCATGGCGAGCAACCTGCTCACCCCGCCGCCGGATAAGATTGTCTTCGTGCTGCCCATGGCCGGACGCCTGGCGACATTCCAACGCTTTCTGGCGACCTACGAACGCGTCTGCATTGAGGCGTCACAGCACTGTGATCTGCTCGTCGTCATCTTCGGCTCGTCCGAGGAGCTGGCGGAGCACCTGAAGCTGCTTGAGGATCTGCGGGCGCGGCACATCTACAAACAGATCAACTTCATACAGCGCAGCGGCGCCTTCTCGCGCGGCGTCGCTCTGGACATAGCTGCACGATCGTCCTATATCGAGCAGCAGGATATCATCCTGTTCATCGACGTCGACATGGTCTTCAACGTGGAGACGCTGCAGCGCGTGCGCATGCACACGCAGCGCGGCCGGCAGGTCTACCTGCCCATTGTGTTCAGCCAGTACGATCCGCAGCGTCGTGGCGACGCGGCGGCGGCAGGAGCGCGCAGCTCCGAGTCGCCGCCCATCGACGATGAGAACGGATATTTCCGGTATTTCGGCTTCGGCATTTGCGCCATCTACAAGTCGGACATACTGGACGAGGACATCAATGGCTTCGACAAGGACATTACCGGCTGGGGCCTGGAGGATGTCAAGTTCCTGGAGAAGATTGTGCGCGTGGGCACGCGGCAGCGCGGCTTCCTCTCCAACACGGCCGAGGTGCCGCTGGACTACAACGAGGCGGCGGAGCAATGGCGACGCCTCAGCGTCTTCCGTGCTCCCGATCCCACGCTGGTGCACATCTACCACGACATCAGCTGCGACGTGCAGCTCGACGCGCCGCAGTACAACATGTGCCTGGGCACCAAGGCCAACGCGCTGGGCAGCACCCTCCTCATGGAGCAGTTGTTCTGCAACAGTCCGCAGAACGTCGAGTTCATCGCCGAGTTGAATCGCCAGAAGCAGCAGATCAGATGAGCGATGAGCAGGCGACTGGGCAGGTTCCCACATAGTATTATGCTAAATGTTTCCTATCAGTGTGCGTGCGAGTGTGTGACTGTGTGTGTGTGTGGTGAGCGTGTGTGTGTGTGTGTGCGAGCAACTTGTCTCCAGCAAAAATGCCAAATAATTTCAATGTAAATTCTAAAGCTAAACTATAATGATGCGGTAGGACTAGAGTGAGGGGGAGGGGCTTCTGTGCCTGTGCGAATCCGAGAGAGATAGCAGATACGTGTTCGGCCCGCCGGAAGGAGTTCCAGCAGTAAACGCGTTAGTTCCTTAGGCGCAGGTTCATATAAGTTCGGTGGAAAACTTCCAGTCCAGAATTGGTTCATTTAAATGCAGATATATTCCAAATATCGTGGCAGAACTTTAACCATTAAATATACAAGTTTCTTAAAATTAAATTTAAATTAAAAAACAATTTTGTATGAAACTAAATTTAGTTTTTATTACATTTTGACACTTTTAAAAAGAAATATGCGCTTCATTTTTCTCTTGCGCGATTTTTTTTTTTTTTTTTGGAATTGTAATTAAAAGAAATCGATTCAGTAGATCGGAAAGAAAACGAAGGCTTCGTCTTCGATTCACATTATATATACTAATTTTATAATGTTTTCAGAAATCATTCTAAATAGCTTAAATTTATGTGTTAAGAAAATGTTGACATTTGCTAACAATTTAAAAGAAAACTGCCCAAGTTCAAGCGCATTTCATGTGCGTGTTGAGTGCCTAGCAACATTATATATAGTACATATATATTATATATGCCTAGCACACATTATATATAGTACATATATATGCCTAGCAGCATTATATATAGTACATATATATGCCTAGCAGCATTATATATAGTACATATATATGCCTAGCAACATTATATATAGTACATAGATATGCATATATATTATATATGTCCGTTGTGGCAATTGACAGCGATGTTTCATTGGTGAAATTCGATAGGGTCTTAAGACTAATTCGACTACCACTATGCTATTCCGACTCTAGGGCACATTTCGAATGTGCCGAAGCTGTCCAAAAGGCTCAAGGCCCATACATGACAACGTAACACAGATCAGGGCCGTTCAGACTCCCTATAGCACGCGCCGACATATGATATGCTTATGATAGGTTTTACAGCTACGTGCTATATGATGGCATACTATATATGATATAATGATACATGGTACAGCGTGATTGTATGCTATGATTTACATAGAGTGGTGTACTATATATAATGGCATACGGTATATACATACATATATGTGTATGGTACTACTACTTGCTATGCTTCATATACTATAATGAATTCGTGTCACTCTCGTAGGTTATAGCCATTTGCAAGGGCTCGTGCGTTTAGCGTTTATGTAAGGAACAACTTATCGAGGTTGCACTGTGCAGCCCGCTTTAATCGTAAGTCATAGCCTAAATTGTTGTTAGTTTAAAACTATTTGTACATGACGTATGCAAAGTCAAAATAAAACGATCAAACGAAGTCTTGTGCATCATCGGATTACATATAGTCGACGGGCTGAATGCCGAGCAGCGCCAGCGCCGAGTTGAGCACCTGGCGCACCGCCTTGACCAGGTAGAGCCGGGCGTAGAGCACGGGCATCAGGTTGGAGCGTCTCTGCAGCAGGATCTGCTTGTTGCGATAGTAGCGGCTGAACAGGCTGGCCAGGTTGACAATGTAGCGCACCAGCAGGTGGACGCCGCACTGGCCCTGCCGCAGCTGCACCAGCGTCGACTCCAGCAGCTCCGGGAATGTCAGCAAGTAGCCATAGATGAGCTGCCAGTCCAACTGTGGAGGTAACACACTCACTGTATGATATGGCAGTGCAGACACTTGGCGCATACTCACCTCATCCTCGAGCAGACTGAGGTCGATCTTCTCGAGCGGCGGCAGCGGCTCGTAGACGCCCTCCTCCACCTGGGAGGCGAACGTGCGCAGCAGCGTCTCGAGGCGCGCCGAATTGTACAGTATGTAGTTGGCGCCCTTGGAGCTGCCCAGTCCGTTGCGCACCACAGTGGCGCCGCTGCTGTGGCGCACCTCGAACAGATCCACGATGACGGCCGCGTGGCCGAGCCGCTGCATGAGCGCCTCGAAGTCAGTGCTGCGCGCGCAGTCGCGCACGCCGTGGCGATGCATGGCTATCAGCAGCATGTCGTTGGAGCGCAGCCTGCAAGCAGAATGGTTAGAGAATCTCGCCACAAATGCAGCTCAGCTGGGAGTGACACTCACGCCATGTAGCTGTCGCTGGACAGGTTCGTGGCCGTCTTCTTGGTGGGCTCCAGCACGGGCCCGCAGACGAGGCGTACTGTGGTCTCCTCCTGCTGCTCGGTGGCCAGGCGCCGCGGCTGGTTGTTGCACTCGACGCTGACGTGCAGCGTGTCCGCGGTCTGCTCCTCGAGCGGCACCAGTTGCCAGTTGGAGTAGCGCAGCAGGCGTTCCAGTATCAGGGTCAATTGCCTAGCACGGAACTTGTGCAGCTCCTTGGTATTTCCGGCGTCCAGATCGGAGAACTGTTCGTGCAGCCTTAGGCATAGTGTTGCTGCCGCCGGTTCCGACTGCTGCGGCTGCGGCTGCTTGTACCGTCCGTAGTCGTCGCCCTCGCGCAGTATGGACGCCAGGACATGCGCGATGATGGGCGCACGCTGAAAGCGCAGAGCGTAGCGCTCCTTGCGCAGCTGCGTGATGCTCTGCAAGGGGAATATCCAGTTCTTGCTGTACTCCAGCAGCTGCTGCACCGCCTCCTCGTCCGGCAGCAGGTGCTCCGTCTCGACGCGCAACTGCAGGCCCTGCTTGTGCGCGTAGCACTGCCAGTTGATTCTGCTCGCCGCGATGCTCAGGTCCCCCATCTCGGCGAGCTTCTCGTTCTGGTAGCGCACGAGCTCGCCGAAGCGCTGCAGGTGCGGGCGCTCATCCTCCGGCCCCGGGTAGATGTATATGTACCCCAGCAGTTGCCGTGTCAGCTGATTGATGGGATTGTGCGAGATGTCCATGGTGTCCATGTGTGCGTGCGTCTCTGCTTAGCTTAGCTGCGTATATGCGTGTGCGTGCGTGTCTGCTGTATGCTTGTCTGCTGTATATTTGTATAGCTCTCAATTGGCTGCAATTACGAAAGTGCCAAATCAGTTACTGCAGGAATTCGATGTTTTTCTATGCGTTGTTACTTTTTTGTTGTGTGTTCACGCTGTGAAGTGAATTTAGCAGCTCGTATTGCCGCAGTTGGAAACGCGTCGCCTGCTGTGCCTTTTCAAAAATGTATTTACGTGCTGCGCAGTTTATCGATAGCAGCGATATTTCCTGTCATTGCTTTGCTGCCCATTCAAAGTTTCCACTGTTTATTTATTTATATGCCAAAACGGTTGAGGACTTTTCACAGAAAGTAGGGCTGTCGATAATATATCGACATATCACTATATCGATAGGCTTGTATCGTGGTATAGTCTTCGACTAAATAGAACAAATACTCATTTTTTGTTGGTTATTTTGTAGTATTTATGCGTTGGTCACACTCAACTCTGAAGCGCGTACAGAAAGCAGTGGTGTCATTTCCGCTTTTTTTCCCGTCAGATCTGGATTTTTTTGAAGTGTGATTGTGGGAAAAATATGAAAACAGCGGGCAGCGGGAATTCTGGCTTTTTGAGCAAATTTACGCATTTATCGCAAATTTATCGATATTTACTCGTATCGAATAACTTCCCTCAAAAGTTCACATCTAAATTTAACGGCTGAAATGTTAAAAATGTATTTTTCTCGACAAAATATCGATATTTACTTGTATCGAATAACTTCCCTCAAAAGTTCATACCTAAATTGAAGCGTCTTGCATCACTAATATTTTGAAATTGGCTTGCGCTATATCAAGTTAACGATGCCAAAGGAAACTTATAAACAAAAAGTGAGAGATGTCTGGCTGCAGAGCACAGAATTCAAGGAGTGGATAAGGAAAGATCCTACAGACCTCACGCGGGTGTTTTGCAGCTATTGCAAGTGCAGCATAACTGCAAAATTAAGCGACTTGCGTGCACATGCTGCTACAAAAAAACACACCAGTGCTATGGAGGGCTTTGTGCAAAAAAATAAAATAAATTTTGCTAAAACGCCATCAAAAACAATTGAGCAGGAGGTAGCGCTGTGCCTATTTGTTGCTCAGCATAGCGCAATAGCCCCTGTAAATCATTTGAGTGACCTTTGTCAAAACAAGTTTGATGACAGTAACACCGCGACAAAAATAAAGATCCAGCGCACAAAATGCACATACATAATTAAAAATGCATTGGCTCCCCACTTCAATGAAGAGCTTCGCAGGGACATTGGTGACTCCAAGTTTAGTTTACTTTTGGACGAATCCACAGAGATTAGTGTGACAAAATTACTTGGTGAGTTAATAATATTCAAATATAAAGTTATGTGGATATATGTATATTATTTAAAATCGTTTTTATTTGTGTTAATACATGTTAATATTATTAAAATTTAATGTTTAGGTGTGGTCATTAAGTACTTTTCTGTAGAAAAAGCGACAGTAGAGTCAACATTTTTAAGCTTGGTACAGCTAGAAGCTGGGGACGCATTGTCCATCGCAAACGGTCTCAAACAGGAGTTAAAGCGTTTAAGACTTGATATAAAGAATTTAATTGGCATCGGAACAGATAACGCAAGTGTGATGATTGGAAGCAAGAACAGCGTTTACACAGAACTAAAGAAGGAGGCACCATCTCTTATCTTAATCAAATGTGTTTGTCATTCGGTGCAACTGGCAGTAAACTACGCTTGTAAGCACTTTTTTCCAGATGATTTGGAATTTTTAATTTATGAAACTCACAATTGGTTTTCAAAAAGCTCAATTCGCCAGTCGCTATATACAAAAATATATGAGTCTATTAACAACGAAAAGGTATTTTTAGTAGAAATGAATATGTCTGTTTTATATGTGTATATCTATCTTTTTATGTATTAATAAAATTAATTATTATTATTAATTAATTATGTAAATCGTTAAAAAAAAGTCTAGTTTCTACTAATTCCACGTGATTGTTCACCTATAGTAAGTGTTTGATACTTGTAAAAGTGATTGTCCCAAAAATATCTAAATATTAAAAAATTAATTAGCATATTTTTAATTAAAGGCCCCCCTGAAAATTCCAATGGTTTGTGATACTAGATGGTTATCCATTGAAATGGCAGTAACTCGAATTTTAGACCAATGGCATGAACTGAAAACTCACTTTGGAATTGCTGCTATGAGTGAAAAATGCAAAACCGCAAAAATCTTGTACGAATCTTTCTGCGAAAAAAAAAAACTATTTGTACTTGGTATTTTTAAAGCCTATATTGCAGGACATGCAAAAAGTTAACTTGTGCTTCCAAAGTAATTCAGCTAATGCGACGATGCTTTTAAGTGATCTTATACTCGCTATCAGATCATTACGACAGAAAATAATTCCTCCTGATATTGATGTTGATATTATTAACGACGATGACTTCGAAAAGCACGTCAAAAGCGATTTAGGCCTCGGCTACGATTTTGAAAAAGAAGTCAAATCAATAAATATAGAATCCGTCGAAGAAACGGAAATAAGAGAGTGCTGTTCCGGTTTTGTAGTAGAGCTAGCCAAACAGTTGAAGCAAAGGTAAATATTATCTTTATTTTTATTTATATTTTGTAGTATATCATTTTTTTTTTTGTCAATTTCAGGCTTCCGGACAATTTCAACATATTAAAACAGATTGATGCATTCTCTGTTGAAAATATTTTGAAAATTAAAAAGAAACAAATCTCTCCAATCCTTGAGTATTTTGGTATTCCCAACATTGGTAAAATTGAACGACTGTACAACGACATAACCCTGCTAGAGTGGGAAAATGTCGATGATACAATTAAGTTCTGGGCTGAAGTTAAAAAATACCGGGATTCTGGCGGAAACTGCCGTTTTCAGGAATTGGCTTCAGTTGCTCTGCAAATGCAGTCCTTGCCTTGGTCATATGCCGACGTCGAGCGGGTATTCAGCCAAGTAAATTTAATAAAAACTAAAATTCGAAATAGCATGAGCGTTAAAACGTTAAACGCTATACTGAGTATAAGGTCCATATTTTAATTTATTTATATTTTCAAATTAGAAATTAATTTACTTAAAATTTTAGGTACGGGCTGCGTCGACACAATAAGTGCTGTTTTAATTACAAGCTACCACCAAGCTGCCTATCTACAATTGAAGAAAACAAATTTTATCCAACCGATGATGATAATATTGACGACATCTTAAATATACTATAGATCTTAATTTTTGTACATTATATTACTTATTTTGAAAATTGTTTCAGTTGATGTTTTTTTTCTCACTGTAAAGAGTATTACCCATATATTTTATGTTAAGTTAAGTGGAACTGAGGGTTTATCATTCAAAAACGTACATCACATTGCCTTATAAAAATCAGTTTGTTTCTTAACTTTTTTTCTCTGGTATTCTGCTTTTTTCAGCTTTTTTTTTTTTCATTGATCCAGCTTTTTTTGCTCAGAAAAAAATGACACCACTGTCAGAAAGGCGAAGTTTAAACGAAAGTGAAAATAAATTATACTAATTAAATAACCGGCACAGCAAAGTGCATATTGTGCTATAGAATTATAGAAACGAGTGGAAACACAACCGAGCTTGCACCTAAAAAACAAGCATAAAGCTATTTTCACGAAGTGCACTCAGAAAAAGATGTATGTATGCGTTTTTTATAAAAGCGGCGTGTTTTTTTATGTGTGTGTGTGTGATTTTAAAGTCCGCGCATTTCCTTGGAATGATGGCGTCATATTTTGCTGTGTTTATGCACTTTATTATTAATATATATATTTATTATAATAAAAGTTCATGTTATTAGCTACAAAAATTGCATTATTATGTTAACACTAATTATATAATATTTATTTCCTCAGATTTCAGATAAAAATTCGAAACTCGATTTCATGTGATGATTTTATCAGAGCCCATAATTCGGTCGACTTTGATACAATAGACTCGAGGGCTGAAGTTATATTAGAGCTGGCAGCAGTCTTCATGGGAAGCTGATCCTATTGCCTTTTGGACTTCGCATAATGCCGTCACGCCAGGACTGTTGAAACGAAAAACGATTGGCAAAGTGTGTAGATCTAAAAGGGGACAATGTTGAAAAATAAAAAAAAATTCTGCAAAAACAGTGTTTTTATATTTATTATTATTATTTATTTTTTCTAAAGACATATTGAACGACCCACGTGTTTCTGCCATTAGGGTATCTATGCGACGGGATTAAAAAATATTCAACGTGTGATCTTATTGGAATTCATTTTGTTCTATTTTACTACTGTGGGCAAAAGTAAGGTGAATTTTTAATTTAGAATTCGCGGGCTTAAGATGGCGGACTAGTTCCTTTTTTCTTGAGTTGGCAGGACTGTTGATGACATTTGTCGATTTTTACAATGTCTGATTTGATTGAGCTGCGGAAACGTTGAGGATGTTGCGGAAGGCCTTTGGTGATTCTACCATGTCCCAAAAAAAATGTTTATAAGTGTTACAAAGACTTCAAAGAGGGTCAGGAACGTTTTGATGAATTGGAGCGCTCCGGAAGACCATCGACGTCAACAGATGACCAACACGTCAATGAAGTGAAGAAATTAGTGCTCCAAAATCGTCGGTTGACTATTAGAGACCTCACTGATATGATCGGAATATCAGAAGGATCTGTGAAAACCATTTTGAAAAACCGTTTGGGCCTACGAAAAGTCAAATCTCGTTTGGTACCGAAAACGCTCAATTTCATGGAAAAAAGTCATCTCGTTGATGTGTGTGAGACAATGCTTTCTGACCATCAGGACAAGCTCAAATGCATAATCTCGGGCGATGAAACTTGGATTTATGCTTACGACCCTGAAACAACAGACCAATCAAGCGAATATCGTGCTAAAGGCGAGGCCAGACCGAAAAGAGCACGTCAAAGTCGTTCAAGGTTATGATGAAGGTTTTTTTTGATTTTCGTGGTGTGGTGCACTATGAATTCCTTCCACCTGGCCAAACTGTTAATAAGGAATATTATTTGAGCGTTATGCGTCGTTTGCGTAAAGCAATTTGTCAAAAAAGACGAGAATTATGGGTCAACAATTCTTGGTTTTTGCATCACGATAATGCACCGTCGTTCTTCGTGACCATTTCTCCAAAAACGACGCATATCGCAACCACCGTATTCTCCTGATTTGGCTCCGTGTGACTTCTGGCTATTCCCAAAACTCAAGAGACCACTCCGGGGAACGCGTTTCGAGTAAATTGAAGAGATAAAAGCGGAATCGACGAGGGCGCTTCTGGCTATACCGGAAAGGGACTATTTGGCCTGTTTCGAGGATTTGAAAAAACGTTGGCATAAGTGTATTTTATCGGGAGGGGATTACTTTGAAGGGGATGAAAATGATTCAGGAGAATAAATAAAGAATTTTGACTTTACAAACAAATGTACAGTATCTCCAATCTCCATATGAATAAATGTTTTCCTTATAAAGAAAAGTGATTTTTATTGTGGTGAAATTTCAAAATATATTGATCATTTGTATCAATATTTTACATATTTATTTTTTTTTTTCAAGAGAAAAGTATCATCGATGCTAAATTTAAAAAATATTCGCAGTCGTAACGGAAAATGAGAAGCTGCAGCCGCCTGAGTCGAGCACAACGTGCAGCCCTGGCCGATAGACGCACGTCTATCGATAGGCGTGGCTGCTGCACTGCAACAATCGACTGGGCATCTGGCGACTATCGATAGTGCTTGACAGGAAATAATAACAAAAAAGCGCAACACGCACAAAATAGACACACAAAAATATTGTATTGCATTGCGCGTTGTATGTGCTTGACTGTGTGTGTGCGTGTGAATCTGCATGCAATCAATGCCGCGTAATTTGGGCCCCGGATCTCGCCTGGTGGACCTAGGCGTTGTCTGCCTCGTCTGTTTGCGCGCCGAGCCCGGATACTGCTCCATCTATGGCCAGGACCTGGACACGCCGCACATGCAGATCGTGGACAAGATACGCAGCTGCAGTGCCCTGCAGCTGGACAGGCCCCTGCTCGCACAGCTGCCGGACAAGATCTGCCATGTCTGCCGGCACGAGCTGAGCGTCACGTATCGCTTCCAGCAGAAATGCCTCGAAGCGCAAAAGGTATTCCAATCGGCGGCGACAGCGACGCTCCTGGTGGACGTCGACAAGCTGCAGCTGGAGCAGCAGCAGCACCTCAAGCTGCCCTCCAGCCTGCGCATCAAACGCCTCGAGGCAGAGCCGGTCCCCACAAGAATCAAGTATTACACACAAACAGAAACAGACACAGACACTCACACACATACACACACACACACACTGACACACACAGAAGCCGAGACAGTGGTGCTGGCGAAGGTCGAGGATGTGGATGTGGATGTGGATGCCGATGTGGATGCGGTGACAACAAACGTGCTGCAGGACATCACAGCAGCTGCGTCCGACAATGATGAAGACAAGATGCTGGCACTGGACGTCGACTGGTCGACGGAGCCCGTCGAGCAGCAGCTCGAGTGCTGTGACGAGTCCGAGGATCAGGGCCACGAGCAAGAGCACGAGCCGGAGCAGCAGGCGAAGCTCGAGAAGGATGATGAGGAGGAGTACAAGCTGTCGGACGAGCTGCACAACGTGGTGCAGCTGGAACCTTTCATCACCATTACCACCACTACTACCACAAGCAGCGGCAGCACCAACAGCAACAACAACAACAACAACAACATCCACAACAACAACAACAACAGCAGCAGTAGCAGCAGCCTGGGCATCAGCCTCGACGGCGCCGGCGCCGGCATCGTTGCGCGGCATCGCCGCTCCACAGAGCCGAAGATCTGCGACATCTGCGGCAACACGTACAAGTTTCAGCACGCGCTGAACGCGCACATGCGCCGGCACAACAACGAGCGGCCGTACCCCTGCGAGGTCTGCCAGAAGGCGTTCATCTCGAACGTCGAGCTGCGGCGGCACATGCGCGTCCACACCGGGCAGAAGCCCTACGGCTGCCACTACTGCGAGCGGCGCTTCTCGGACTTCGGCAGCAGCAAGAAGCACGAGCGCATCCACACGGGCGAGCGACCCTACGTGTGCGAGGTGTGCAACAAGGGATTCGCCTACGCGCACGTCCTCTCCGTGCACCGGCGCACCCACACGGGCAAGAAGCAGTTCCAGTGCACGCAGTGCGACAAGGGATTCACCAAGAAGAGCTACCTGGCCACGCATCTCGAGCAGCATCGCATGCAGCAGCAGTCGCAGTCGCAGCAACAGCCCGGCGCCGGCCTGGAGAAGGCGGGCAGTGGGCGGAAGCAGCAGCGCCTGCAGCAGCAACAGCAGCTGCTGGAGCAGCAAAAGCAGCAGCAGGCACAGCAGGAGCTGCAGCAGCAGCAGCGCCGGAACCACCAGAGACTCTCGAAACGCTTGCGCTACGACGACAACGGCGACGTGGCCGATGTGGACGACGAGGACGAGGAGTACGAGGACGACAATGCCATGGCCATCGGCATGTGCATGGCCTCGCTCAACCAGGTGGGCGGGGGCGAGCAGGCCAAGGTGCTGGAGGAGTGCATCGTGGCGAACGACTTCATGTTTAACGACGAGGAGGCCGACGGGACGGAGCACGAGCTGGACGACTACCACGACACCGAGCTGGACGAGAGCGAGTTCCAGAACGTGCAGCACGGCAAAGGGCCCTACGGCCTGGTCAGCGATCTCCTCGATGCCGACGAGCTGGTCAACGATACCAAATACCTGATGGAATAACAATTGCCCTACCCGGCCACCCCGTAAACCTCTGTAACCCTCTCCTCAGCTCCCTATTGCCCCATTGTGTCACTGCATCCGTCGCCCATCGCCCACCCACCTGTAACGCAGTAGAGCATACTATAATGTATTAGTACCGCAAATGGGTTCATCCAGTAACAGAAACGATAACGAAATCGAAAACTAGAATACTAGACTAGTGCTCCCGCTAGCAAGCTGTGTAAATAAAGCCGCGTTGGCAACGGTTTCCAACATATTCTTTTGCTTTTTCGTGGATCAACAATATCTCAATGCGATCTCGTTCAATTCCAAGCCGAGTCGAAGCCCGCGAACAGCTGTACACACGCCGGAGTACAATGATCGCTCGCTTAACAGTGACAGAAAAGGCCCTGTTATACCATTGCAGACCATATAAAGTATATATGTTCTTGATCAGCATCAAAGTCCAAGTCGTTCTGGTCTTGTCCGTCTGCCTGTCCGTATGTACTTCCGTTTGCCTGTCCGTATGTACTTCCGTTTGTCCGTATCTACGTCCGTCTGTCTGTCCGTTTGCCTGTCCGTCTGTACGTCCGTCTGCCTGTCTGTATGTACGTCCGTTTGCCTGCCCGTATCTACGCCGTCTGCCTGTCCGTATGTACGTCTGTCTGTCCGTTTGCCTGCTTAAACGCACAGATCGCAGCTATTACAAGATCTAGGGACACCAAATTTGGCTTGATGACTCTTGTGTAGCCTAAGCAGATCCATTTTATTTCAAACTTCGAGTCTTACGCCTATTGCTCCGCAAATCGAAAAATGCGATTTTTGATTTATTGCGAAAACACACATCTATGTATAAGAGGAACTATGTAGAAGCACCAAACTTGGCAACAATACGCAGAATACGGTTTTCAACTTTTGGATGTTACACCCACCGCCTCCATGAATTGTTCTTTTAAATGTTAGGAAAAGTAAACAAGTTAAAATTATTTTTACATTCTCACAACTAATAATTATATTGATCTGCCCTACCGATCGGAACCTAAGCCCAGAAGTTATGGAATATACACGAGAAGTCTTCGTTTGTGACTGCATGTGTTAGAGCGGGAAAGCACTAGGCTGTTGTTAATTCGTTAAATAGAGGTGTTTATTTATTGTATGTACTATGTTAGTATTAAGAATGACATTGTAAAGGTATTTCTTTGGCCTCAGAGCTAGAACCTACAGCTAAACCTATTGAAATATTTCCCTAACTCCTCGGTACAGTGATCAATACCAAAGTCAGTGCCAGCAACAAATCACTCAATCTCAAGTCATTATTTTTTCTCCATGTTTGGTCTTCCTCAAGTCGGCAGCACAGTGACCGTTCGCTAAATAGTGCCAGCAAGAGGAAATCACTTGAAACTTGTTCTATAATGTAATAAAATCGTATGTGAGTCTTGCATTTTTTTGTGGATCTACAATGTCTGAATGCGATCGCGTTTAATTCCATTATCAAGTCGAGGTCGAGCACAGCTGTTTACACGCTGGCAGCGAGTCGAGCGTACAGTGCTCGCTCGCTAAGTAGTGACAGCAGTCAGTCACTTGGCAATGCCCCTGGGATCACAGCTAAAACTCGCTCTCTAACCTTACGGCAAGTGGTTGCAGTACTGCTTATCACTCGGTAAGTCTGTCCCTGTCTTTCTCTCTCTCTCTGTTTGGGTGCCAGTTGGACTGCCGCGAGGGAGCACTGTGCTGTCCCCGATCTGTTTGGCAGTCTCGGATTTCGGTATTGTCGTGCGCCAGCGCAAAGGAATGCCCCACGCTTTGTGTGGTTTTCTTTCAATATCGTAATTGTATATTTGCTATATAAAATTCGGACAATTAGGCTAACAACTTTTCGTACACTCTTTTCTTTGTTTAAAACATGCGTGCAAAGTAATGGGAGGGGTGGGGGGTAGAGGGGTTGCGCTTTAAGTTTGGCGCTGAACGTGCTCATCGCGCGTTTCTAGTCTGATGGCCAGCACTGTGGCTGAAGACGAAGCACGTTTCGAACCGGTTTTGTGGCGAGGTCAACGGTTCGGGCCAGAATCCGATGGCTTACAGAATTATTAACATAATTTATTTTTAAACTATTGCAGAACTCTTTGCCCCACACATGGGAAGTCGTAAAGAACAGATATATATATACATACATATATATAAATATATATATAATGTATATACAATTATCGAGTGTAGCGTAGAAAAGAATCGTGTGGGAGCGGGAGGTGGAAGTAATAAATTAAATTAATAATTATGCCGCTGGCGACGAGATGGAACAATAAAACTTGAACATCAACGGGCGTCGTCCTCCTGGTCCGGGTGGTCCTAGTCCTCGAAGGTGATGCGGCCGGGCCCGTGGTTCTTCATGTAGCGCCTGTAGGCCTTGTAGCGTGGATTCTCGGCCAGCTTCTTCTTCATCTCCTCGTCCTGCTCGGCCTTCCACGCGGCGAAATTGTCGCGCTGCCAGAGCTCCAGGTGCAGGTACTCCTCGATCTGTTTCTCCTCCAGCGAGTTGAACTGATGCTGGCCCATGCCCAGATGGCGCCTGATTAGATAGAGCTGCTCCTCGCGCCCGTACGGCTGCTTGAGAATGGTGAAGCGCCAGAACCACTTGGCGTGCCACACGAGGAACGTGATTAGGGTGTACGGGCAGATGAGCAACTGCACCCAGAGCACGTCCCAGAGCGTCGGCTTCGCATAGCCGCCCTGCACGTCCATCTTCTCCTCGATCACCTTGCGGATGATGCGCTCCAGCTCCTCCTTCTGCTCCGTCTTCGAGAGACTCTTGCGATTCTTGCCCTTGCGATTGTGCACGCGCTCCTGCACCTCGTCGCGGGCGATGTCCAGCGCCTTGTTGCGATACTTGGGCACCGTGGCGAAGTACTTGATGGCCGCGTCGTAGCGCTGCCAGCCGGAGTAGTACTGGATCACCGAGATGATGGTCAGCGTGACGACAATCACCACGCGCACATCCACCTTGGGCGCCACGCGTCGCCGGTAGTAGCGATAGTAGTGGGCATAGTACGCGTCCGGATTGTCCAGCATGTAGTCGTAGTCGTTGCGCGACTCCTCATCGCGCAGGATCTCGTAGGCGGTGGCCAGCAGCTTGAACTGCTCCTCGGCCAGGGCCTTGGCCTCCTCGCCGCGATGCAGATCCGGATGGTGCTTGCGCGCGAGCAGGCGGTACGCCTTGCCGATCTCCGACTTGGAGGACTCGCGCGTCACGCCCAGCACATCGTAGCAGTTCTCCTTGCCGCAGTAGAGGCCCTCCAGCAGGCCCAGGCAGAGCGTGGGCAGCGCGCACACCAGCAGCCAGGTGTACAGCCATCTTGGGCTCGACTGTGTGTGTGGCATTCTGCGATGAGTGCTCTGTGTGTGTGTGTGTGTGTGTGTGTGTGTGCGTGTGCGTGTGCTGAGCGTATTTGAGAACAGCTGTTGCTCCTCCTCGGACTGCGGGGCCGTAACGTGGCGGGTGCGGATGCGGGTGCTGCGGATCCACGCAGTGCTGCAGTACGGCAGTACGGCGCTTAGGGGTAAAGCAACTGTGCTTAATTAAAACGCAGCTACGTTGCGTCTATGCTGGGCTCATGCGGGCCTTTGGCACTTTCACCTCGGCCGCGGCTTCTTAACGTTCTTAACGTTGGCCGCTGTCGTCTAGAGTTGTCTTAGTGCCCGCGGAGTCACTTTGAACCGGCGGCACTGTCGCTCGTTCACTGGAACTAGTTCCTTGGCGGCGCCAATGGGAGCCCAGTAGTGGCATAAAGAGGGCAACAGGTTGCTCAATTTTCCAATGAATGAAAATGTATTTCAATTTTGATGTCGATGAATATTAAAGTTGTTACTCATTTCACAATTCACATTATGCCACATTGCGCATTGGCAAACGCGTTTTATGCTACGTTTTACGCATTTCTTATTTGTGCGGAACAAACGCATTATCGATAGCATCGATTCCGATTACTGAAAACATGCAATCGGCGTCTTTGACTGCAACTGCAACTGCGAATGCCTGCGGCTGAGTTCAAGAGTTCAAGGAGGAAAGCAGCATGGATTTCATCTCGGACATCGACGCGCTTAAAAGAAGTCTCATCGAGAGCACGGAGCTGATCAAGTCATTCGAGAACGGTGAGTTTGCCGCCTCTGCCGCGTGCCCTCATCGAGGACTGCGCTTGCGTTCCAGGATTCAGCGATGAGGTGCGCGAGGATGCCAAGAGGCTGACGGAGGAAATGAGGAGCAAACGGCTGCAGCTGGGCGAGAGGCTGATCCGTCTGAAGGACAACCAGAAACGCATCGACAACACGCTGCGACAGGCATCCGCCGAGAGCTGCACCCTGGACGAGTTCAAGGAAAAGTTCGAGCAGCTCAACGAGCAGGAGAAGAGCAAACGCATCAACATCAAACTGACGTCCGAGTACAAGGAGTTCAAGAAGAGCATCTTGGGCGAAGCCAGCGTCGCGGACAATGACACAGTCGAAGTCGTCACTGCCGTCTCCATGTTCGACCCCTGGTCCAAGGCCCTCATGGTGAATCCAGTGCGGAACACTAAGTGCGGCCACTACTACGATCTGGACTCCGTGACGGCTGTGCTGGGCCATGGCAATGATGTGCGTTGTCCCGTGGCCGGCTGCGCCAGCAAGTCCTACATCCGACTGGATATTCTGCAGCCCGATAAAGACCTGCTCAACAAGATTCAGAGCTACAGAGCCGTGCAGGAGGCGCAGGGAGCGTCTTCATCGGACGAGGAAAACTGATGAACATCGTGGAAGCCTACTGCCCCAAGCCTCTATCTATGGTATTATTAGAACTAATGGCATTTTTCCTTCAGTTAGCTGCTATTTTTTGCTTGCTATTTTTTGAATCTGCTTATTTCGCATTTAACATATGTATTGGAGCGCTAGAACTGTCTAATTATCGATGTCTTAGCCGATATATCGATGTATAACTACGTAGCTAACGATGGGCACTCTCTAACATCGATATTTTTAGCAACCTTCAGTAAACAGACTTTGATCTGCGGCAAATAAAAGAATTATACATTATTTGCGTTTAATTTAAAAATATATGTTCTATTATATGTTCTATTCTATTCTTTTAAAGAAGTGAAACAAATATTTCTACAGCTCTATTAGGCGATAACATTGCAAGCAATCGATACGGCCATATGACTCGCCTGTCATCTGGCAACGCCATCAGCTGTTCGACTCCAAACATAATCGCAGTCCACTCAAATCTACTTGGCAATAATCCGAACTTCGCAAGAGAATCGCATGCCGTGGATAAACAATTGGCACGCTGTGGCTCAGCACAGGCAAGCGCAGCCGCAGGAACAGCAGCGCTCGCACTTCTGACTTAACCAACTGGGAACCAGGAACGCCGCTGGCAACGATGCCGATGCCCATGTCCGCACTCGCACACGATGTGGCCAGCTGCACTCACACGCCTGCTGAGACGTCGCTTCATTTACATAGTGCTCGTGCTGCTCGTCCTCGTCTACATATTCGGCAATCTCTTCGATCGTGTAAGTTGCGCTGCGTTCCCATTCATAAGCTGCATAATTGATGTTCTGATTTCGTACTGTGCAGAGGGGCGCTTTCAGTGGACTCCACTATGATGAGTACAAGGTGCAGCGAACGCGCCCGCTGCTCTGGCAGCAGCAGCTGCTGCCGCCGGAGGAGCACCTCAATCGTACGCGCGATCCCGAGCAACAGTGCCGTAACTCGGTGCAGGGCAAGCTGCTGCTGGCCGACGAACGCGGCTTCGTCTGCCGGCGCGAGCAAGTGCTGCCCAATGGCTGCTGCGACCTGGAGCTGCCCGAGATTACCTACTACAGCTGCCGGAGCTGCAATGCCACTTCGCATTGCTGCTCCATCTACGAGTACTGCGTGTCCTGCTGCCTGCACCCGAACAAGCAGCCGCTGCTGGAGCAGGTGCTGGAGGCGTTGGACACACAGAAGTACATATACGCCCGCGTGGTCGATCACTTCGAGCTGTGCCTGGTCAAGTGTCGCACCAACTCGCATTCGGTGGAGCACGAGAACAAGTATCGGAACGAGGCGGCTAAACACTGCTATGGCACCACCGAGGCGCACGAGTCGCAGCGCGAAGTGGCGCCCAAGGGCGGTCAGGGTTAGCCGCATTCAATGCCAGGAGACTTACAGCATCGCGCCGAGGTCCACATCGAGTTCGAGGTCTACATATGGGATTGCATTGGGAAGCAGGATGAAGCTAGGCTCAACAAGAACAGCGTCATAAGGATGACTAGATCCACTAGCTATGGGATGGCATTGGGAAACAGGCTGAATCTTCGTACAACTAGAAGTTACTCATAAATCGGATAAGGATCCCCCTGCCAAATGCTGGACTTGTATTTCATCTCAGGTTATTTTTTTATCTTTTTTTTTTGTCTACTCAAGTACAAGGGAATTGCATAGGGGTCAAAGGCAATCAGTGCTGCTGCAATGTGGAAAGCAACACCATTTTTGAAAAAAAATTAAATATTTCTTAAATTGTTTTTTAAAAATTCAGACAAAATTGCAAATGCTTTAAGCATGTATAAAATTTAGCATGCAGCTTTTTGAAAATGTAGTTTCGTATTTTTGGAATTTTAATAACTATTTATAATTTGTACAAGGATTTGATCAAATTCTATTGGAAATTGCTAAGAACGGCAGCACTGATTGCAATAGTTAAGGTTTTTAGATCTTAAGAATGTATATAGACAACTTAGACCCGCGCCAGGGATATGTACGTACTACACAGTAATATATCTACTCTTAAGAGTATCAACTAATTTTCATGCTTTAATAATAGTTATTTATTGCGATGCATATGCTCATTTCAACAAAGGAGTCGATTAAAAAGTAAAACAAATGATATTTTCAAAAGAATGTTGTTTTTCAATTGCATTAAAAAATTTATTGCGTCAAAAAATGTTGATTCTGTTCACAGAAATGTATACCCTTGCTGAAACTTGGTACACATGATTATTTATTCGGGAAGGGGGTTTTTGGTACGATATATCGTATAGCTGACATACAACCTATCGGTAGATTTTTGGTATTTTTTAAGAATATTTAAGCAAACTAATAATGCTCCCAACATGCTCTCCAAATTTAATTCAAGTCGATCTGCCATAACTTATAGTTGCCATAGAAACAATCGCTCGAGTTGCAAGTTTTTGTATGAAGGCACAAATAATTTGGGTTGTAACTAGAAGCCAGCTGTCTATATAGTATGCCAATAACGTTTCCAATCAAAATCAAAATTATCAAAATTACCATTAGTAAGATAAGTATGTCCTAAAGCTGTGAATATTCTGATACTCTTCAAAGGTCTTTTCTGAGCATTTACCCATATAATAAACACCAAAATGAGTTTGATTTGATTTTTTTTCCAAGAAATCGGTCGCACTCAATCTGTAGTGTTTCTGAGTCCTATCTGGCGCTTTTCCTATAGTGATATAAATGCTTTCACTCTGCAAAAAATTGAAAAAAAAACACCTCGAAAAAGTCTGAAAAAATTTACTTTTCTGCTCCTTGTCTTCAAAAGCACGTAAAGGCATTTTTATACCATTAACCCATTGAAAATGGTTAAAAAATGGTGGCAGACCATACAAAGTATATATATTCTTGATCAGCATCAATAGCCGAGTCAATTTGGTCATGTCCGTCTGTATGAACACACTAATCTCAGTTATTTAAAGAGCTAGAGGCACCAGACTTGGTGGGAGTGTGCGTGTATTGAATACACAGAGCGAGTTTATTTCAAACTTGGTGTGCCACGCCCACCGCCTCCACAAATCGATAAATGCGTTTTTCGATTTTTTGCAAATATTTCATTAACGAAAAGAGATAAACGCACCAAATTTGGTAAGAGCGTGTCTTGCAACATTATGCAGAAGTTGGATTTTAGACTTTTGGATGCCATGCACACCGCCTCTATAAAACACATTTTTTAAGTTTAAAAGATCACTAGAAAAGCTAGAAGCACCAAATTTGGTAGTAAGGTCCCTGGTAACATTACGCAGAACGCGGACTTTCAAATTTTGGGTGCCACGCCTACCGCCCCCAAAAATTAATTTTGTAAAACGGTAAATCAAATTATAGGAAAAGTGGAAAAGTTTCCGAATTTTTTCTTAGGTATTATCGTAGATAATAATATCGACCAACCCTATAAATTTAAATCCGATCGTGTTTATTAAACACAGAAGTTCTAGGCACGAGAAGTTTCCCTTACAGCAGCAGAGACCCGACACCGACTGCGCACAGGCTTCGTGTAGTCATCGTGCAGTCGGCATGTGCCATTAGCGTCAAAGCATGTGTATTTGACTACGAAAATATGCGATGCGTTAAGAATTATTTTTTAACAGCCAAAGGCAAATGGTATCTTACTGTCGAGTGCACTCGACTGTAGCTTTCTCCACTAGTTTTTTAAATAAAAAGCGCACTGTAATAAAATAAATTTTATTACATATATTTACATTTGTTCAAAAAATGAACTAAATGTCGAAAAAGTATAATTCCAACATATTGTAAATATCTTTTTTTTTTTATTTTTTACATTTGAATAATTTTTTCGATTAATAGTTAAATTCATGTCTCTTTCATTATGTTCTGTACAGGAACAACAAGCAACACTAGAGCACATGAAAGTGACTGGAAGGGTATGCAATCTTCGGTACTCTGAAGGATGATTTTCTTATTTTTTTATTTTTTTAAATGCATCTCGCAGTCACTTCGATTTATTAAAAACGAACATCTGGAATCTACTTTTGGGACAAAAAGGCCTTAGCCTATTCTTGGGTGCGACAGAGTTCAGTGCTCTGCAGGCAGCAGTGGCTCCTGCAGCACCTGGCCCGGCTCGATGCCGTAGTAGATGACGCCGTCGAGCACGTAGCCCCAGGCCATGCGGCGCGAGGTGAAACTGATGCCCAGCTCGCCATTGCGGTCGATGGCAATGGCGCCGCCAGTGCCCCCCAGGCGCTGCGTCATTTGGCGGCACTGCTGCTCGGTGGCCGCTTGGGCGGACAGACGCTCATGATGAAGGGAGGCGACAATGCGCTGCGCGAGATTGTAACGCATTATGGTCTCGCCGTGGCCCGTGGTCGAAATGCCGCCGACGGTGTCGTCGGCATAGGTGCCGCTGCCGAGGAGCGGCGTGTCCCCTATGCGTCCCGGCCATTTGCCCGTGATGCCGCCCGTCGAGGTGCCCGCCACAATGTGACCCTGCAGATCCATGGCCACGGCGCCTACGGTCTCCCCGCTCGGATCGCTGCGTGCCTGATCCAGTTCGGTGCGCGCATACGTCGTGTCCGCCCCGCGAGCCTCCTGCTCTTTGAACTCGTGCAGCGCTTGCTGCGCGCTCGCGGTGACCAGTGCGCCCGGCGGCAGCCTCTCGCTGCCCGTGCTCAGCGCCAGCTCCAGTGCCGCCTGGCCGCCCAGAAAGCAGTGACGCCTCTTCTCCATTAGGCGACGCGCCACCGTTATGGGATGCATGACATCGCGCAGCAGCGTGACGCAGCCGGCGCGCAGCTCACGGCCCTCCATCAGGCTGGCTTCCATTTCGACGTCGCCGGCGGTGTTCAGGCAGGCGCCGTAGCCCGCATTGAAGACCTCGTCCAGTTCCATGGAACGCACGGCCGCCTCGACCGCATCCATTGCACTGCCCGCGGGCGCTCCCTGCGCGCTCTCCAAATGCTTCCAGCCGGCGCGCAGCGCCTCCTTGATGCCCTTCAGTTTGCCCGCCACGCGCGAGTCGCCAATGTCCCCGGCTCCGCCCTGTATCAGTAGCACTGGGCGTGGCATGTTTGCTGGCAACTGTGCGTCCGCTTTCAACGTACTGCGATCTTCAACTGCAGCGTCCGCGTTCTTTGTCGCTCCTCATTTATCGCGCTGCCGCGTTTGTTTTCCGATAACGCCGCGAACCTTTGTTTGCTGCGCTCGCAAACCCGAAGCGCACTTCGTGCACACACACAAACGCACTTGTCGCTTGCAGCGAACGCTATCGATAGCATTCGCTTGCATGCTCGATAAATTGAGAAACTCTCTTGTTATCGATAGATTGCGCTCGCTAAGCTTCATGGTTGCGTGAGAGAAGGTTCGCCATCGAGGAAAAGAAGAATGCACTTATTAAGCACTAATTCCAAGTATAGAATTTACTTATCCAAAAAGGGTAAAAATGGAATTCGTTAAGCTGATTTGGCCATGTCCGTCTGTCTGTCCGTTTGTGTATTTGAACGCACAGATCAAAGCTTTTACAGGAGCGAGAGACAACAAATTTGGCATGCAGATTTCTGTATAGCATACGCAGATAAAGTCTATATCTCGACAAAAGAAAGGGTATTTGGCAGACAATTAGCTAATTAGCTTGACTGTATGTGTGGGAACAGCCTATGCGTGTTTTTTCTTGTTTAGTGGCCAATAGAAAGCGTTGTTAAAAATACGTTGAATAGAAGTATAGAATAGAATTTTTAACGACTGAATTGGGTGTTTGGTATCTTTACGTCGAGTTCACTGCCTTTCTTTACTTGTTCTATTTCTAATTCTATTCCCGACGTCTATAAAAATATTGTTGATACTGATTTTACTTTCGCATACGCGTTTGGCCTGGTGTTAAGTTCGTCTGTGTTTTAACAGTCGCGATAACGAACTCAGCAGAGATTAAATCGTGATAAAGTAGGCAAGATCATATTTACTTGAGTATACACACACATGATTTACAATTTGAAGAGCAACTGAATGCAAGAAACATGTCAAGAATGCTGCAGTCGAACTCACTTACTGTCATACATGTTATCCCACAGTTATATACGTTATCTCACTTCAGCCCTTACAGCCTTTAGGCCGTTTTCACATATACAGACAAACCTGCAAAAAGCAGCTCACTGCAGCCCATTGCCATTGGCACGAAAAGCTTGAATTTAACATGATCTGCGCATGCTTTGCTGGGATCTTCAAGCCTAGTTTGGTCTTCTACCTGTTGCAATAGCTGCATTTGCTTTATATGGAAAGAAGCTTAATACAGGCAGATCTGCTGGACAGACACATAAGCAGACGAATAGGCAGACGGACAGGCAGATTGATAAACAGACAGACAGACGGACTGACAGACAGACAGATAAACAGACGGACGGGCAGACGAATAGACAGATTGATAAAAAGACAGACAGATGGACTTGCAGATAGACAGATAACTAGGCAGACGGACAGGCAAACGGAGAAACAGACGGACAAGGAGATGCATGTCACTGGATTGAATAGTCTGTTGCGATTGATCAAGAATATATATGGTTACTTTGTACATTTGCACACAGTCGATATACCATTTTTGCACATTTCCCTTGGGGTAAGGGTATAAACATATAAACTGATTAAGCCAAAAGCTCTATACATACATACATACATACATACATACTTATCTCTGTTTGCGCATGTTAACGCGCTTAACGCTGCGTATGGGCGTATGGGCGCAGCACCGCGCTGCATTCGTTTGGCGAGTTTTTATGGTGATTCGCTCGTCGGGTGCGCGCCTTCATCTCTTAATTGCCTTTCAAGAGCTGCTGCTGCTGTTGGTGCTGTTGGTGCTGCTGCAGCTTGAGCTCTTTACCATATGAACGACCTTTTCACGGATATGACGGGCAATTGCCCAGGTCCATGGAGCCATGATCCTGGCCCGGTTTGCTGGACCGCCTGGCATCATGCTCGGCTCTTGCCTTGGCCCTGTTGCGGGAGCTGACATGGAAAACGCAGCCATGCGCTGCGCAGAATGCACGCACACACAAACACACACACTCACACACACACACGCATTACATTACACCAGCACACACATGCTGACAGAGCCCGGTCTGTGCGTGCGTCTTTCAGCATATTTAAATAGGGGGTGTGGCATGAAAGAAGGCCGGAAGGCTGGCGTCAGGACACTGTGGAGGGGGGAAGGGGGGTGAAGCTGGCTTGGACGCTGTCACTTGCATTTGACGAATTTTCACGCGTCGCATTTGCAGTGACCTCAAGGCCCAAAACTTCCTGTTGTCGCCCTGACATGAAAGCACCCGCTCAGTCTGCCTACCTCCCCCACGCAGCCCATGCCCTTCTCCTACTCTCAGTGTCCGACTAGACTTTGCATCCTGGCTTCCTTTTGATGCAGGCTGCTGAGTTTGTTCAGCGCCTCACACAGATGCAAGCCAATTCGCAAGGCTGGACGAGGGGCATACAGCAAGGCGGTGGGCAGGGTAGAGGTGCGGGGTGTGGGCTACACCACCCAAAGTGGGTTATATCAACTCCATTGGCCTCGTCAGCGACGGCCGTCGCGTCGCCGCCTTCCTCTTGCACTGCGAACTTATGTATGTCTACATGTGCACATATTTGCATTGCCCGGGGTGTCGCACAGACTGCGCTTTTCAACAGCAATGAGCCGCATAAGCAGACACACACACACACACACACACACACACTCCCACGCAGACCCACTCTCTCTCTCTCATACACAGTCGGAGCTGGCAGCGCTTTCTATGCATCGGTTGCATTGCGCTAAACTTCCGGCGCTATATCGTGCCAGAGCCCAAGCCCAAGTCAAAGCCAATCTTCATCCATCTGCAAAGAGTCGGAGAAACGGGCTGAGGCCTTGGAAACTTGAAGCTAATTACGGCAATAGAGAAACTACACTGCAGTGTACGATTTAGTTCGATTAGATAATATATTTATATATGAGCAAAGTGATGTTATAATATATATAATATAATAATATGTATAATATAATATTTTACGTGAAATTTAGATATCACATTTAAAAGTTTAGCATACAATATTAACTGATTGATATTTGAAGTTTCTCAGATCGTTCACTCAAAATAATCGGGCTTGGCATTTGGGGTGTAATATGCCATATATGAGTTTGGAGATAATTGCGGAATGTCTCAAACCTCTGTAAATTGCCGCCCTGTCCGATCGGTATATGACATATACCATACGTACTATAAAATATCTGATTTTTAATTATCTCATAAACTAAACTTTAGAAAAAATAAATATTCAGGATCTTAGATCAAGCTGTTTTACTTCGGAATTAAATATTTTTTGACTTCACAGTATTGGTTGTTAGGTAATGGCATACCGGTTTCTGTATTGATTTTTGAAGTTTATTTTTTTTTTTTGCTTAGTTGAAGCTCCCCTGGCGATGCTTCTAAAAGTCACATGACGACCTCGATCCACTACTTCCATGATTTTATCCATATATACCGGCGGGTTGGATGTTTCGGAATCGCCTTAACAACTGTACAGCAGTTTGATTCTAAGACGGAAATAATTCCGCAGCAGTTTTTCGTTGTGCGATATAAAATTTCGAAGTTCCTCGATTTTCAGCGTTTCTATTTCGATTGGTGTTTCGATCGATTGTGATTTTTAATTTGAGGGGAAAAACCGGTGTGTCATTACCAAACAACCTAATACTTTGAATTCCCCGAATAAAGCGGTATTTCAAAAATGTTCTTCAAAATAATCTCAAATAATAAGGGTTCGGCTTGAACGGAAAAATTGATAAGTACTATAAAGGATCTAAAAAATAAATTTTATTACGATACTCTTTTTTTAAATGTATAAAGTGTGCTGCAAAGACTGTTTTTAATTTCTAAGATCTTTTACTTTTAAGATCTAAGGTCAAAGTTCTCTCTTTTTCTTCTAACACACCAAAGTAAAGTATTTGAAAGTTACAGAATCAAAGTGGTATTTAAAATATTTTTTACTCCACCTAGTTTGAACTTGGTTTGAATTACGAACTTAGCAGATATAGACTAAAAAATAAAAAATCGTATTTTAAAACCGCATATAAAATGTTTAGGAAAGACTGAATTAAAGGTTCTTTATTCCACTTCAACGTATGATATTAAGGGACATCAGTGTAAATCGAAAATTCCCGCAAAGCTGCAGTATATTATAGTTGGTATCAAAGACAGCCTCAATCTAGCTTATACTGTAGTCAAAGCTAACCTTATGCATTTCCAATCTATGTGTTAAAATACGCTTTCAAATCAGCGAAAGCACAAAGCGAAGCCATATTAATTGCTCCATGCCTAGCACCCACGTCGTGCAGTTGATTTTTGAACTTATTTCTTAATTACTGGCACAGTGAGTGCAAAAGTGCGAGTACCACATAATTTTTATTGCCTCGCGTAATTCAATTTCAATGGCATTTTGTGGGCCTCCTAATGGTTGCTAGCCAAATTGCTGTCATTACCACTGCCCGGATATACAGATGCAGATATGCACCTATATATGCAAATACTTACAACGCACACAAATAAATACACATATGTGCATGCCATATTTACGTATGTGCGGGGCCGTGTGTAATTCATTGTCGGGCCAGTTGTTGTTGCCGGGAAATCAATTCTACATAAATATATCGCGTTGACATTTGCGAGAGTTTTTTTTTTTTTTTTGTTTTCGCTATTCTACTGACCAGGTTCAAGTTGTTGTTTGAGATACTCTTTGTTAAGAGGCGGGTGCATTGACTTTTTAACAGAGCTCGCAAATAACTGTTGACCGTTCCTCATGTCTGCAAATAAATGCCTTTTCTTGAGAGCAACCGATTTAGTGGTTCTTGAATGAGCTCGGGCGCGCTCAGAGTGAAACCGTTTTTATACCATTTACCCATTGAAAATGGGTAAAAAATGGTATATTAACTTTGTGTAAATGTATGTAACAGGCAGAAGGAGGCGTGGCAGACCATACAAAGTATATATATTCTTGATCAGCATCAATAGCCGAGTCGATTTGGTCATGTCCGTCTGTCTGTCCGTCTGTCCGTCTGTATGAACACACAGATCTCAGCTATTAAAAGAGCTAGAGGCACCAGACTTGGTGGGAGTGTGCGTGTATTCAATACACACAAGAAGTTTATTTCAAACTTGATGTGCCACGCCCACCGCCTCCGCAAATCGATAAATGCGTATTTCGATTTTTTCCAAATAATTCAATAACGAAAAGAGATAAACGCACCAAATTTGGTAGGGGGTTGTCTTGCAACATTATGCAGAAGTTGGATTTTAGACTTTTGGATGCCACGCCCACCGCCTCTAAAAAACACATTTTTATAGTTTAAAAGAACACTAGAAAAGCTAGAAGCGCCAAATTTGGAAGTAAGATGCCTGGTAACATTACGGAGAATGCGGAATTTCAACTTTTGGATGCCACGCCTACCGCCCCCAAAAATCGATTTTGTAAATCGGTAAATCAAATTATAGGAAAAGTAGAAAAGTTTCCGAAATTTTTTTTAGGTATTATTGTAGATAATAATAATATTGCGCACGCACAGTCGTCGTGTAGTCAGTGTGCAGTCGGAATGTGCCATTAGCGTCAATGTATGTGAATTTGTCCTCGAAAATATGCGATGCGTTGTTATTCGCCGAATAAAAGTAATTAATATTAACAATTAGTTTTTAACAGCGAAAGGTAAATGGTATCTTACTGTCGAGTGCACTCGACTGTAGCTTTCTTCACTTGTTCTGACTCTCATTGTGCGAACATTTCTCGTTCCGTTCTTTACGCACTGTTCATTGAAAGAGCGACATACAAAGAGCTCAACGAAAAGCGCTCAACCGAAAACATAAATGAAGACAGCAAGAGTCTCCTGCTCAGAGCGAGAGCGAGAGAGTGTGAACTTTTTCGGTTGTGCTCGCAACAAGAGCGCAAGAAGAAAAACGGTCGACAGTTATTTGCGAGCTCTGATTTTTAAGCAATTACTTAGGAGGGTTTTTCAATTCTATT
The DNA here is from genome assembly GCA_035046045.1 of Zaprionus bogoriensis. Classification (NCBI taxonomy): domain Eukaryota; kingdom Metazoa; phylum Arthropoda; class Insecta; order Diptera; family Drosophilidae; genus Zaprionus; species Zaprionus bogoriensis. Next base: position 659,977 of record JAWNOI010000174.1, read on the forward strand.
CCAATCAGTTTGGGATCTTGTGAATTTATGAGCTTGAACAGTTTTGTAAATGGAATCAAATCTGCATTGAAGAACTCAAACGTTTGCCCCAAAAAGTAGGCTTGAAGTGAAGTTGATCTTTGTGATGAGGCATGTGGGAATGACTTTTGGATCTATGCTAGAAAAAGGTAAACTATAGTTTATATATTTTTTATATAATAGAAATTGCTTCTGAGCTTGATAACATGATTCTGGAGCTGATATGTAAGCGAGACGCGGCTTGATTAATTTTGGGTTTCAGGCCTTGAGAGATATTTCCATAAGTATGTAAGTAAAATTTACAGCATCTAAGTAAGCCGCTAATAATTTCCATTCTGTGCAGTGTACATGAACGATTAGTAAGCGTATTCCGCCGCATAGTTGACCACATTATCCTGCGTATTTCGATTTTACAGTCTGATTTTGTTAAATGTCGTGCGCATAACAAATGTTTTTAGCGTGTGTCACAGATCAGCGCCAATTCTGTAGGGCTTGCCGTGCAATAATGCGACTGCGAGTCCGAAACAGAATCAGCATCAGCATTGAAATCGTAGCACGAGTCGCGCAGTGCACTGTCCGATAGGGGCAGACCAAACATTTGCCATTGTCTAAAGAGCAGTGCAGCAGGTGAGGGCAGCGCAAAGGGCTAAGCGATAAATTATATAGCATAAAGTATATGCTAGTGTGCGATAATTATTATGAATGATAAGATAATGGATTACTGGTGATGATGCTGCTCAATTAAAACATTTTATTGAGCGGGCAAAAAGAGACGCAGAAACGATTTCGTCAAATATTTTTGACTCCAAACTTACCCTAGCAGATATAGTATACATTCAATTTAGAGTTAAAACTTAACCTTTTGCTGAACTCTTTTTTGTTTTAGAGCACGCGTAAACACTTTCGCCTTTACAGGGCATCGCAGTGCTCGACCCTGGCGCCAGTTGTACAGCTGTTGCACCGCACGCGCTGTTTTAATTTACATTTTCAATTAGAAGTTTTTGGCAAATGTACGAACATTTGATTTACAAATACAAATGTTCGTTGTAGTTTTTGCCACTGACAGTTGTTGCTCCTCCCACTGGCTCTTCCCCGCCCCACTCCCTAGCGTCCAATGCTGCACGCTCGTGTATTCGCTTGGCTCATCAACATTAATTGCACTTGTTGTTGGACGATGCTGCACGTTGACGCTGCTCGCAGCAGGTAATGCAATATTGACGCCGTCCGCTGAAATCAATCAAATCTTTGGGGCTCTCGCCAATACTAACATAGCTTTCCATTCCTGAAAATTATTGTTTATTACAAATTGAACGCGGGTTATTCGAAATTTGATCGGCCACGTGGCGTATACGCAACGCATTGTTCTCGCTTATAACGTATACGCAGCGTATGCAATTAGTACAAATTCGATCTTCGTTTGAATCGAGGAAGACTCGCCAGGAGTACCCTACGATTTATATTTCTAGAGGATTGTCAGTTGATCCATTTAAAGCTCTCCAAGCACAACATCATTAGTCGGTGCAGGGGGGAGGGAAGTGGGGAGCAGGCACTGTCAAGACAATGAATGCGTAAATCTGTCACAATTAATACCTTAAATCGTTGGGTGTGTGCGCGGGAGGAGTGAAGAAGTGGTGCTCATTTCAGCCGGAAGTGTTGCCGCCAGGCAAGAGGAAGGGGAAGTGGAAGTAGAAGGGGAGGAGCAGAGCAGGGGCAAGTTTGGAGCAAGCTGGAGTGGAGGACGTTCCAGAGCGCGCGTGAAAAGTTTGTCGCGTGCGCATTGTCAACATGTTGTTGCAATTGCCGCGTGGCTGAAGCGCGCCAAACGCGCGCGTTAAGTAGGCGGATGGCGACCATTAAAGCCATGTTAATCGATTTTCTGTTGCCTAAGCGCAACACTGGCGTCTCTAGACCTCCAGCCCTGCCCTTTGCCCGACTTGCCTCCAGCTCACCTCCTTTTTCCCCACGTGGAGCACGTTGGCAAAGTAGAAAATAATCATCATGTCCCGCAGCATTTCAGGTGGCACCAACAGAGCTGAGAGAGAGAGGGCAAGGGAGGGTTTAAATGAGGGAGAGTGAAAGAGAGAGAAAAAGACTGTAGAGAGAGAAGAAATATAGGTGGAGTAAAATGTGGAGAGAGACAGAGAGTAGGAGAGAGCGATGGAGGGAGATTTAAGTTGAGGTAGGAACAGAGGGAGGAAATGACAGCGGGAAGGAGTGAAAGGATAGAGGAAAAGAGAGGCAACAACAACAAGGGAGACGGATCGCGGTGCAGAAGGAACTGCGTATAATCTCGCAAAATGATGGTGAAAAGCGAAAAGGCGGCCGCAAAAAGGAATTAATCATTCGATTAGAACTCATTAATGCGCTCATTGCGCCCGGCTATTGCGGGCCAGCCGAGCGGCAATCGAAGCGTTTCTATAAACGTCCTCTGCCCTGTGCCCTATGCCCTTTTGCCCTCTGCCCTTATCCCTTTGCCGATTGCAAGCGATAAACGAGCATATATATGGTATATATATCATATATTTATTCGCTTGCTTTTCGCTGCTCGCTTTTGCCCTTGGAGTTGTTTGTTTGATTTAATGAAAAGTCAACGTTAACCCCGAGCAAACTCGTTTGCTAAAGGCTGGAAAGAGTGGAGTAAAGAAAGGCAGCGAGATAAAGAATTTGTACGTGTGTATTAAGTACTGTGCGTGTGCGTATGTGCGAATGTGTGTTTGAGTCTGAGGCCCTGCTTATAATACACGTACGCACATTTTGCAAACTGCAGTAAATTACGACAACTCACTCCGCTCCTTCCACGCTCCATCCCCTCCTGCGTCCACTCACCCGCTCCCCACCTGCCTCCTTCAGCCCAACAGCAACTGTTTAAAGTGTTTTAGTATTACTGTTGGTGCTGCTAAGCCAAAAACTAACTTACACCTAACTAAATGACAAAGTTCTGCGACTCACGGGCGCACACACTGACAGACACACATACGCACGCTTTTTCACTAATACATATACATACATATACTTACACACAGCGTGTGAGACGGAATTGCGAGTGGGGGAAAGTGTGAGGGAGACAACTGCAGGGCGGTAATTTAAGGTAAACATTTCTTTCTATGCATAGCTGGCTGCGAGTGTGTGTGTGTGTGTGTGTGTAGGTGTAACTGTTACCACATGGACACCAAAAGGCACGCGCTGCATACTCGCACACATATGAAAAAAACACATGCCAGGATGCTGCTTTTTTAAACCCTGTAGTGAAGCAGTAAATAGAGTATGGTATATTGAGTGATTAAAAATAGCCATAAATTCATAGATTCATAGATTCATAGATTCATAGATTCAAAGATTCATAGACTTATAGACTCGTAGACTTATAAATTCATAGACTCATACTCATAGATTCATAGATTTAGCGACTCATAGACTCATAGATTCATAGACTCATAGACTCATTGACTCATAGACTCGTAGACTCATAGACTCATAGACTCATAGACTCATAGACTCATAGACTCATAGACTCATAGACTCATAGACTCATAGACTCACAGACTCATAGACTCATAGACTCATAGACTCATAGACTCATAGACTCATAGACTCATAGACTCATAGACTCATAGACTCATAGACTCATAGTCTTATAGACTCATAGACTCATAGACTCATAGACTCATAGACTCATAGACTCATAGACTCATAGACTCATAGACTCATAGACTCATAGACTCATAGACTCATAGACTCATAGATTCATAGACTCATAGACTCATATACTCATAGACTCATAGACTCATAGACTCATAGACTCATAGACTCATAGACTCATAGACTCATAGACTCATAGACTCATAGACTCATAGACTCATAGACTCATAGACTCATAGACTCATAGACTCATAGACTCATAGACTCATAGACTCATAGACTCATAGACTCATAGATTCATAGATTCATAGACTCATAGACTCATAGACTCATAGACTCATAGACTCATAGACTCATAGACTCATAGATTCATAGACTCATAGGCTTAGAGGTTCAGATCTCATTTGTTTTTATTCATTTATCTTCTGCATATATTCACAAGAATCTGCATACTGGGTATCTGATAGTCGTGCATTCTGAGTACCAGCAATCTGTACGGCTTCTAAACCTTTTTTACTTTTGTTTTGTGTGCTGGCTACTACTTTTGCCACTACTTTAACCGCATAAGCGAATGCCAGTGTAGTTGCACGTGTGTTTCTATGTGTATTTGTGTGTACGTGTGTTTGTGAGTGTAGTTTCGTATGTGTGTGTGTGTGTGTGTATGAGTGCTGAACGTGCCGTGCGTTGGCAGTTACCGTTACAGTTAGCACTGCTGCTGCTACTCAGCGCACTGGACACCACACACAGCGAGAAAAAGTCGAGTAAGAAATCGTAAACTTACACATCGTACACAACATATAGTTATATATGTAAGGTAAGACCCTGAGAAATAAGCAAGGGCTTTAATGTCTTATGTGAAATGAAAATTGTACTCCAGTTCAACGTATCCACATCAGCTTCAAGCGCAATGCTTTCTCGCAGTGTACGCATGTAGCCATTTTTTCAACTTCTTCATGTTATTGCAATTTCTGTTGCTGTTGCTGTTGTTGTTGGTGTTGTAGTTTTGTTTTGGGTTTTTGCTGCCAGCAGGCCATCGTGCTGCCCCTCAGCTCATGCCTGTGCCACGCCCACATTCAGTTGTAACTGGCATTTTACACATTTACAAGTTGCCACTTTATATTGCATAATATTACCACGTACAAGCGCCACCTTGCCACCTTTACTTTTTTACGAGTCTGCCCTGAGTGAATGTCGCTGCCAGTATGTGTGTGTGTCTGTGTGTGTGCGTGTGTGTGCGTGTGCGTACGTGTGTGTGTGCGGTCGAGTGTGTGTAAAGTAATTCAATAATTACGCTCTTGACATCATATTCGTATTACTTTTTTGCCAGTGCGTGAGTGTGAGTGCGTACGTGAGTGTGTGTGAGCGGGTGAGTGTGTGTGTAGGTGCTGGTGTGTATGTGCTAGGGCGTGTGTGCGTAAGGGCATGTGGTTGGCGGGAAAAAGTCACACGCCGCTTAACAATTAACCCGAGCAAAAGCAATTTGATAAAGATAACAGACATTGCACAGTGTGCCGAGAGTGCAGGGTGTTCGGGATCGAGCTGTGGCCCGGCATATCGAGTACGCAAAGAGTCTCATTTAGCAATACGATGAGCATTCTTTTAAGCGGCCGACATCTCAAAAAAGATTAATTTAAACAAACTCCAAGCTAATCAGACTCTGAAAAAGATTCACGACGCACTGGGAGAGTTTGAATTTTTAATCGATATGTATACATATGTTATACATATATGCTTAACAATAAAATATATTGTTTATTAATATATTGGTTAAACTAAACTCATCAGTGGAAGTTTTCAAATAGGAAGCACTTTGCCGTTAAAAATCAATTGGAGTCCATCCGATTTGAAATTATTTTGTATACCCATTGAAAAAGTTAATAGTGAAAATGTTTGTAACAGGTAGAAGGAGGCTTGGCAGACCATACAAAGTATATATACTCTTGATCAGCATCAATAGCCGAGTCGATTTGGTCATGTCCGTCTGTCTGTCCGTCTGTATGAACGCACAGATTTTTTGCAAATAATTCAATAACGAAAAAAGGTAAACGTACCAAATTTGGTAGGAAGGTGTCTTTCAATATTATGCAGAATTTGGATTTAAGACTTTTGGATGAAATGTCCCCCGCCTCTATAAAACACATTTTAATTGTTTAAAACAACACTAGAAAAGCTAGAAGAACCAAATTTGAAAGTAAGGTTCCTGGTAGCATTACGCAGAACGCTGTTTTTCAACTTTTGGATGTCACGCCCACCGTCCCCAAAATTCGATTTTGTAAAACGGTAAACCAAATTATAGGAAAACTAGAAAAGTTTCCGATTTTTTTTTAAGGTTTTATTGTAGATAATAGCGTCAATGCATGTGCATTTGACTTAGAAAATATGCGATGCGTCGTTATTAGTTCGCCGAGTAAAAGTTATTAAAATTAAGTATTATTTTTTAACAGCCACAGGTAAATGGTATCTTACTGTCGAGTGCACTCGACTGTTTTTTCTCTTATTATACCATTTACCCATTGAAAATGGGTAAAAAATGGTATATTAACTTTGTGCTAATGTATGTAACAGGCAGAAGGAGGCGTGGCAGACCATACAAAGTATATATATTCTTGATCAGCATCAATAGCCGAGTCGATTTGGTCATGTCCGTCTGTCTGTCCGTCTGTCCGTCTGTATGAACACACAGATCTCAGCTATTAAAAGAGCTAGAGGCACCAGACTTGGTGGGAGTGTGCGTGTATTCAATACACACAAGAAGTTTATTTCAAACTTGATGTGCCACGCCCACCGTAAAACCACGATAAATGCGTATTTCGATTTTTTCCAAATAATTCAATAACGAAAAGAGATAAACGCACCAAATTTGGTAGAAGGGTGTCTTGCAACATTATGCAGAAGTTGGATTTTAGAATTTTGGATGCCACGCCCACCGCCTCTAAAAAACACATTTTTATAGTTTAAAAGAAAACTGGAAAAGCTAGAAGCGCCAAATTTGAAAGTAAGGTGCCTGGTAACATTACGGAGAATGTTTGATTTTCAACTTTTGGATGCCACGCCCACCGCCCCCACACTATTGCATTTTAAGAAAAGTAGGGAAATAACAAAACATTTTTTTTAACACTCTTGTAGCTTACCATAGTACAGATCTACCCTATAAATTTCAATCCGATCGGACAATAAACACAGAAGTTATAGGCACGAGAAGTTTCGCTCACAGCAGTAGAGGCCCGACGCCGACGCCGACGCCGACTGCGCACGCACAGTCGTCGTGTAGTCAGTGTGCAGTCGGCATGTGCCATTAGCGTCAATGCATGTGAATTTGTCCTAGAAACTATGCGATGCATTGTTATTCGCCGAATAAAAGTAATTAATATTAAGAATTTGTTTTTAACAGCGAAAGGTAAATGGTATCTTACTGTCGAGTGCACTCGACTGTAGCTTTCTTCACTTGTTTTTATTTTAGTTTATTATTTTATTAAGGTAAACGGGGTTGCCTAGACACTCCTTTATGACTTGAAATTGATGATGTTTTTGACATACAAGCAATCATATATGAATGTTTCAGAGAGTACGTTGATAGAGTTGGATACTATATCTTTTACTAAGTCAGCGGATATTTCACTTAAGAACACAAGGTTTCGTTTCGATATCAGTGCTGTTTAGTTATCGAAAATCCTATATTCAATACACAATTTTATAATTCTAGAGTAGCCCTAGACAGTTGTAGCAACAAACTCATATAATACTAATGCGCTCTCTAAGATATTTTCCTAGGGGAGATTCGTTATGTAAAATGTAAGAACTTTTTTGTAAGAGATTTTTTTATACTTACGGCAGACTAACGTGAATATAATAATACTATATATTGGTAATATCAACCAACATTGAAATTGATTAAAATAGAAATAGAATAGGTAGAATCGGTTGAGGATTCTTAATTAGTTAGAACCGAAGAATCTGCAGTCTGTCAAAGAATATATTTTCTTATTCAGAGCTGTCATTCCAATGGCCTTTCCTATTTCTCACACACGTTCGCGCATATGTTAAGCGCAACTCCTTCGCTTGAGCTTCTTTTCTTTTCCTTTCGGTTCGGCGCTCACACCTCGCTGGTCTTCTCCGCTCGGCGGCCATTTAAACTGGCAATTCGAGTTGCTGGCACGAGGTGCACGGCCAACGCAATCCGCTCACACGACGTGGCCATAAATACGACCAACAAATTTTCAATTACTTGTTTGGGATAATATTTTCGGGAAATGCAATTTGTCCAACTAACTTTATTCATTCATTTTCGGACTGAAGTTGGAGCAGAGCTCACATACACAAGCGCAGGCACACAATGACACTCACACACACACACACACACACACATGGGCACAAATATACTCGCACTTGCTCTAAGCAAACAGCAGCAATGAATGCGCTTTCAGGTCCTATTTTTTGCGCGCGTGTGTGTGTGTGTGTGTGTGTGTGTCAGCGCGTGTTTGCTTGTGTTTGTAGTTTCGTTCCAAAAAACAAAACTTTTGCAAAACGAACTGAACTCGGCGATTGCAAGCAGTTGCCCGACTTGGAGTTACCCCCTTTTATCGGCACTTTAAAACGCCGATGTGGTTTTATAATCGACGAATTCATTTTTTTTAGTTAGTTACTAAGTTAATTTATTTATTCGATTCCAGCTGATTTTCCAGATCTTTGCAATACGCAGAACTTTGTAGAACTTGCGATTTTACAGACTGGCAATGGCACATACCTTATGCCTCGCTTCAACAGGGCTGATACCCTGTTATCAAACACTCTCTCCTACCTTTCCCTAGTCTCATGCTCTCTCTCGCACTTACTCTTCTCCTCTGTTTCCCTCTTCCTCGCGCGATAATGCCAGCGGATGTTGTTTGTCGTTCCTTAAGCTCTCCGCCTGCGTCTGTGCGAGTTTGTTGGCGTGGGCAGCGCGCTGCAATGCGGTTCCGTTCTGTTCGGTGTGCTGCGATGTGGTGCGGTGCGGTGCGGTGCAATGCACCTCATCTGGCATGTCGCCCTCATCTCATCGCGCCCACATCGCATGTTCCCTTTGACGCTTCGCACGTGTTTTTCCCCCTGGTCGAAATTGTAAAAGTTTCGCGCGATTTTTTCCTGCCGCCGACCTTTGGGCGCTGCCTTTGGTGCCGCCGCGTCTAATTTCGGTTTTAAATACATCGTCATAGTTGATTTCCAAGGCAAAAGTTGCAGATCGCGTTTTTGGGGACGGCCCCGATGACTCGGTGAGCAGCTCTGAATAATACATGCAACTTTCCAGCTGCTAGAACTGTCAAAAGTCCGAGAACAGAAATGGTCACAGGTGGCGTGAGAATATCCAGAGAGCTATACCATATGAGAGCTATAGGTTAGGTTAGTTGGGTTTATTCAAAAGTTTAAAGATAGATAAAACTGGAACTTCAATAACAGGATAGAGTATAAGTCTCTGAGTTCTCCAACCTAAGAAGATCTAGTGAGAGTAGACCCAAGGTCCCAGACCCCAATGTCCAACAGATTATTAGGCTAATTCTCGATAGTCCCAGGTCTCTGAAGAGAGAGCTTGACAATGATTTCTCTGTAAATCTCACTTAAGATCGGCAAATATCCTTAACATGTACTTCGCAGTTCTCCCCAGCAGCAAAAACTCGCGCAAAAGTGTAAAAAAATTTGTTGATTTATTCATACAAAAAATATATATATTAAAACTAAGAACAGTTTGACACAATTTCGCTTACGTGCTACAAAAGTTGTGGAAGCGTGAAAGTAAAACAGAAGAAAAAAAAAAAAAAACAAAAACTAAAGCGTAGAATAGCTCATTATGACGTCAACATGACGGGCAAATGTGCAAGAAATTAATGAGAGACCAAAAACGAAAATCAAGAAAGGAAAAGCATTAAGAATCACACGAAAGTAAACGAAAAGGGGGAAAACAAAATATGTGAAGGGAAAACTCTACAGGAAAAAGAGTTGGTGAAAGTAGACCGGGGAGCGGGCAATCGCAGCAATAATGCACTCTACTTTTAGTTAGCATCTGAGCCGCCTTCTTCCTCCGAATCTGGGTTCGGTGAGAAGATATAGTTGTCACGACCCGAAATGCCCGTGCCGGCGGCATCGCCCAGCCAAGGATAAACGTTGGGGCACTCGCGGCACGTCTCCATGTAGCGCGTATCAGTCACATTCTGTTCGGGTATTTTGAAGGGCAGCGCACACGTCTGCCAGATGTTGCACGGCTTGGGCGCCACTGCGATGTTCTTGTCACACTTCCACGCCTCGATCTGGCTGACCTCGCGCAGTTCCTTGGGTTCAGTCATATACTGCAGCATCTGGGTGACAGTCAGGATGTAGACGTCGGGTCTGCAAAGGAGTATGCAAGGGATTGATTAGTAGTGCCTGTACATATATCGAATAAAAGCACTGCTATATGGCATAATAAGCGAAAAAAAAGAAAGAGCTTTGACTGCACTTCTGCATGACTATGACAGGTCAAAAAAATCGCACCATAGCAGTTCCTCATAGGGTATAGCCGTAGTCAGTTGTCCGTAACTTAGTGGGTCCAATTATGAGGTAAGTCGAATATTACTTCGAGCTCACAGCTGACAGACATAGCGTAGGGGCTACTTCTGGCACAGTTTCACGGGGAATCGGTTTCGCACACGACAACTTTTCCAATGTGCTGCTCGCAGGTGTCGGACAAACAAAAAGCTCTAGAACAACGCGAGCAAACAAAACGAAAGCAACTTGATGCAAAAGAAAACTTTACTGCATTCGTTTCTTTCGTTCTCTCTCTCTCTCTCTCTCTCTCTCTCTCTCTGTCTGTTGCTTTCCCCTCCTCTGGCTCTTTGCCTGCTGGCCTTCTAGCCACTCCCTTGCTCCTGCCACGGTGAGTCCAGGCATTTCATCATCATGGCACGCATTTTCGAGCGCCTCATGCAAACAGTAGAACGCCCGCCAGTTGCCAGCACTCTCCCGGCGCCAGCTCTGGCTCTGGCTCCGTCTCTACAGTTCGCGTGTACCGTTTCCGCTGCCTTCTCCAGGCCAGCTCAATGTTGAAAGTCATTCACACTAATTAAAAACTTCGTACAATTGTGCGAGAAATAGTTTTGCAGCTGCTGCTATTCAGTTTAGCCTTAGACTCAGCCCGGCCAGTGCCCCAGTGCCTCGCCTCGCCTCGCCTTGCTTCGCTTCGCCTCTCCCCCGCACATGCCACATGCCACATGCCACACCTCGCCCGCACACATGCAGTGTGTAGTGTGTGTAGTCCGAGTGCGATCAAGAACTGCAGAGGAGAAACTTCTGCGCCAGTCGAGCCAACAACCACATGCAGATGAGATATTGACTGAGTTAAGTTGCCGAGTGTCGAGGCGAATCATCTGCCCGCACTGACTGCGATGTTACAAGCGAGTGCTGCATTCATTACAACTTTAACTCTCTCTCACTTTGAATATGTTGCCAACTTGCGGGCTAAGCGAGTGCCCGAATTAACCTATCTCTCTCCTCCTCCCCACCTTCCCTACTCACTCTCTCTCTCACTTCCCCGGAAAAGGGGAAGTTGGATTCTTCTAGTTATTGCCAGCATGCGTTGGGAGTTCGTGAACTCAGCTCTGAGTGCAGGTCCTACTGAAGTTATGACGGCTCTAGCATGGTATTAGTATAAGCCTAAGCAGCGTTATTATTGTAGTTTGAGTAGAGCTTATACTATCTAATTAGCAGGGTTTGATCGCCGAGGTACCACATTATGTTTTCATTACTTTCCACAATTCGCAGCTGGGAATTTATTTTGATTTTGAGCAAAATAAAGAATTTTAATGTTTAAGAAACTCGAAAAAAAGATTGTAAATTGCTTTGACATTCATTGATTTTGTGCGGAAACAATAAATTAATATTTAAAAATTTTAAAAATTTAAGTTCTTAGATTCCCAAAATATGCCCAAGCCATGCAAAAAATGAATCTCGATTTAAGGCTAAGGTGGAGTTAGATAAAATATAATTTGCTGTTTAGCTTTAAGATTGCATCTAAATTTAAATAAATAATAAAAATCTTAAATGGGCTTAATTTTATTGGATGTCTAAGTCAGGGCCTAATGATTCAAATAGTCAAAAATATAAGTTCGCTTTGTAGAGCCGAGCACATTTAGTTGCAGCACTACATTGCCACTTCTCATGCACCCTGGAAAGGGGCTTTCCACACCGCCACCACAACAAAGTGCACGCAGCATAAAGCTGATTTGCGGGCCTGAAAGGACTTGGAGCCAGTTTCGTTTGGCCACATAATTTCCTATATGCTTGCCGCAGATTGCCCACTCAACTTAATCATCCCGGTTGGGCTGAGGCAGGTTGGCGACTCGCGCAACTCGCAGATCGCGTGGTGCCCTGCTCCAGCTCCAGCTCCAGCGCCTGCTGCTGCTTGTGCTCGCGCTCGTACCACCAGATACATAGATACTAGATGAATGTGTGGGGCGTTTGCTGACAAAGTGCGATGCTATCAGCATAACTTCATTACGGAACTTTGTGCCCCGCCATGGCATACGCTGGTGGCACTTTGATTCAGCCTCGCTGTCCCCGCCTCCCGCTCGCTCATTTCCTTCCTCTGCCCCCCCGCCATGCCCTTGTGCGCCTCTTTGTGCTGGCCATGTTACTCAGTGTCTCTTTTAGCTGGCGCTCATGTTGTTTTTGTGCGTTTTAACATGGCTTTTAGTTAGCCACGGCCACGGACCTTACGCCACCCTCCCCTCTCCCTCTCTATCCTATCCTGCCGCCTGCTGCAGAGCTGCTGCTGCTGCCGCTGCTGTTGCTGTGCCTGCGCAGATATTTTTCAAAATGAAAGTTTAACAAAATTAAACTTTTCTCATTAAAACGTGCGATTTTTTTGCCCCTTCGCTGTGTGTGTGCCTGTCTGTTTGTGTGTGTGTGTTTTTATAAATGCTGACCACAGCGTCGCCATTGTTGGGTATTGGCTGAGATTCGGGATACCGTCGAGAGTTGTGCATATGGTTGACTGACTGGCCGAGCTCCTGCTCTTCGATTGCTGCAAGGCTCGCCCGGCCATCAACCTGTTCCTCCAGCAGCGAGACAGAAAGAGAGCGGTGGCCGGAAGATGGCATGCGGGAGGGGGCGTGGCACTGGCAACATATGCCGCTTGTTCAAGCAATTTTTATAGCAATTGCCAATTTTGTTGCTGCTGCTGCTACTACTTTTGCGTTATTCATCCCCTCTCTCTCTCTCTCTCTCTCTCTCTCTCTTTCTCTCTATCTCTCTCTCGCGTCCTCGTTCTTCTTGCTCTTCGTTTCTCTCTGCTTTTTTTGCTTTCTTTTAATTGAATATAAAACTTGCCAGCGGCAATCGGAAGCGCACTGCAGGAAACGCCAGCTGTCTATGTGTGTGTGTGTGTGTGCGTGTCAGAGAGAGTTGTGCGTGTGTGTGTGCGTGTAAGCCTGCCCAAGTTGGCTTTCAATTAAGCAAACAGCAACAACAAGAAGCTAAAGTGTAGGAATACATTTATGAAAAATCTTGCGAAGGGTCGAGAGAGGGGAAGGGGAGAGAGAGAGAGAGAGGGGCAGAGAAGAACGCTCTCTGCCTGTCAGAACATTTTGTTGGAGCTCACAAAATCTCCGCAAATAGAAGGTCAACACAATTCGATTGTTATTGTTGTGATGACCTTAAAGCCCGACCGAAACTGGATCGAAACTAGTTACAAAGTTTCCTGCCTGCTTGAGGCAAATTCCAATTGACAGTCTTGCGTGTGTGTGTGTGTGACTCAAAACTTCCATTGCAAGTTTCTTTGTGTTTTTGGCAAACTTAACTGCTGTCATAATCCGTATATATATATACCGTATATGTCTATGGCGAGCATACTTACAGTTCGAGCGCCCAGTCGAGGAACTTGTGCAGTCCGTTCTCGAGCGGCTTGGTCTGGAACCAGTTGGTGTGGAAGGGCATCATGTAGGGTGCCTTGTTCTGCTCGTAGTAGCGCGAGAAGTCCTCCTGCAGCCACTCGAAGACCTCCTGCTCGTCCAGGTTGTGCAGCACACACTGATCCATGTAGGGGCAGTGACCGCCCTCGAAGCCTTCGACGTAGTGCGTGTTCAGTGGCACCTCCCAGACGCCTGGGAAGGTGCGAGACGGGCAGGTGCCGCTCTTGCATTCGTGCGAGCTCTTGTAGTCCAGGGTGTACGGCCAGACGGGCACGGGTACGGGCGGTACGGTAATAGAGCTGTCATAGATGTAGCTGAAGTCCTCGAGAACCTGCAGCACGAAATTGGAAAAATGCATTTTTTTGAGATTCATATACGTACTGTATTATAATATGTTGTTAAGATAATCATCAGAATTCAGCGTTCAATATAATTTTTAAGTATTTTTTAAATATTCTTAAGTTATTATATAACTTGTACTGCAGTATCTTAAATGCTATGAACACCTTTTGTGTTAACTATATCTGCTATAACCTTTTTAATTTTCTATATATTTTCCGCCTCTTTTATTTTTTTTTTATTTTCCAGTCTGGTATATACGCAATGTTCTCATACTCTATATGCCTTATCTCATATTCTACTTTATATTCGATTTTATTTTTCTCAACGATATCGTCCATACCTTCACATTCGAGTATACAGTTTATTATTAAATATTATTTATATACCTCCTTAGTATTTTTTATACCATTTACCCATTGAAAATGGGTAAAAAATGGTATATTAACTTTGTGCAAATGTATGTAACAGGCAGAAGGAGGCGTGGCAGACCATACAAAGTATATATATTCTTGATCAGCATCAATAGCCGAGTCGATTTGGTCATGTCCGTCTGTCTGTCCGTCTGTATGAACACACAGATCTCAGCTATTAAAAGAGATAGAGGCACCAGACTTGGTGGGAGTGTGCGTGTATTCAATACACACAAGAAGTTTATTTCAAACGTGATGTGCCACGCCCACCGCCTCCGCAAATCGATAAATGCGTATTTCGATTTTTTCCGAATAATTCAATAACGAAAAGAGATAAACGCACCAAATTTGGTAGGAGGGTGTCTTGCAACATTATGCAGAAGTTGGATTTTAGAATTTTGGATGCCACGCCCACCGCCTCTAAAAAACACATTTTTATAGCTTAAAAGAAAACTAGAAAAGCTAGAAGCGCCAAATTTGGAAGTAAGGTGCCTGGTAACATTACGGAGAATGTTTGATTTTCAACTTTTGGATGCCACGCCCACCGCCCCCACACTATTGCATTTTAAGAAAAGTAGGGAACTAACAAAACATTTTTTTTAACACTCTTGTAGCTTACCATAGTACAGATCTACCCTATAAATTTCAATCCGATCGGACAATAAACACAGAAGTTATAGGCACGAGAAGTTTCGCTCACAGCAGTAGAGGCCCGACGCCGACGCCGACGCCGACTGCGCACGCACAGTCGTCGTGTAGTCAGTGTGCAGTCGGCATGTGCCATTAGCGTCAATGCATGTGAATTTGTCCTCGAAAATATGCGATGCGTTGTTATTCGCCGAATAAAAGTAATTAATATTAAGAATTACTTTTAAACAGCGAAAGGTAAATGGTATCTTACTGTCGAGTGCACTCGACTGTAGCTTTCTTCACTTGTTTTTTAATGTATTTTCTTTATTCTACTTTTTCATTGTAGCCAAAGTATTTTTATTGTATCACTCATTCCACCTGTTTCTTTCGCGTAGGAGTCAGGACAATGGCAGCTAACTGATTAAACGGATTTCCCTGATTTTGCCGATTTTCTCATCGCTGTGGGCGCCATTTTGTTATCGTTAATGCGCATCTGCAGGTTTATCTGGATAATTTGGCCGCGTTCGGGGCATCAACAGGCAACTTCATCTAACATTCCGGCGACAACCTCATTATCCATTCATCATCACTTTATTGCCAAGCACAACACAGATAATACACTTGCACGCACACACACACACACACCCGGGCACGCACACGTGTACACATACATTACATGTTATTAAACACGGTTTTACATACTGCTGCCACGCCCACGCGAGCTGCACGAACGCCAGTCGTGGTTGTCACAGACATTTTAGCCCATTATGTGTGTAAAGTGATCTGATATTGATATGATTTTAAATACGCTCTGCGCCCACCTCCTCCTCTTGCCACTCCCACCACCATAAAATGATGATGATGTTGTTAAAAGTGGGGAATGCTGGTTGATAGCTGGGCTGAAGTGCGCCTGGGGGCGTGGCTTTGCAGTGCACTCGTAGCGCTGTATTCAAAGCGTGTGCTATGACATTGATGTCTTCTCATGTCAAGTAGACAACGCGTCTGTGTGTGCGTGTGTGCGTGCATGAAGTGTTGAAATTATCATTGCGTTTCGCAGCGATTTTCTGGCATTTATTTAAATCGAAAAAGTTAATGCGGAAACTATGATAGGGGGTATTTTTAATGAATTAAAGAATTATAGCAAATTATTAAGATGACATTTTTACGTGAAAGTTTTGAATTTTGTGTGTTTATTTTGAAACTGTTATTTGTTATTCAAAGGAAGAATTTAGGCTTCTCTAATAGATTTTTCTGTCGGACTATAACTTGCAATTGTTTTTATATTTTTAAAAAATGTTTAACTTTGTATATTTGTTATTTTATCATATAGTATGCATTATGCAAGTAATTAAAATTTGTATACCATTTACCCATTAAAAATGCGTAAAAAATAGTATATCAACTTTGTGAAAATGTATTTAACAGGAAGAAGGAGGCTTGGCAGACCATACAAAGTATATACTCTTGATCAGCATCAATAGCCGAGTCGATTTGGTCATGTCCGTCTGTCTGTCCGTCCGTCCGTCTGTATGAACGCACAGATCTCAGCTATTAAAAAAGCTAGAGACACCAGACTTGGTAAGAGTGTGCGTATATTGAATACGCAGATCGAGTTTATTTCAAACTTGATGTGCCACGTCCACCGCCTCCGCAAATCGATAAATTAGTTTTTCGATTTTTGCAAATAATAACGAAAAAGGGTAAACGTACCAAATTTGGTAGGAAGGTGTCTTGCAACATTATGCAGAAGTTAGATTTTAGACTTTTGGATGCCACGCCCACCTCCTCCAGAAAACACATTTTTATAGTTTAAAAGAACACAAGAAAAGCTAGAAGAACCAAATTTGATAATAAGGTGCCTGGTAACATAATGCAGAATGCGGATCTTCAAATTTTGGATGCCACGCCCACCGCCCCCAAAATTCGATTTTGTAAAGTGGTAAATCAAATTATAGGAAAATTAGAAAAGTTACCGAAGTTTTTTAGGTATTATTGTAGATAATAATAATATCGAACAACCCTATAAATTTAAATCCGGTCGGACAATAAACACAGAAGTTTCCCTTACAGCAGTAGAGGTCCGACGCCGACTGAGCACGCAAAGTCGTCGTGTAGTCAGTGTGCAGTCGGCATGTGTTATTAGCGTCAATGCATGTGCCTTCGAAAATACGCGATGCGTTGCTATTGATTCGCCGAATAAAAGTAATTAATATTAAGAATTATTTTTTAACAGCCATAGGTAAATGGTATCTTTTTGTTGCGTGCACTCGACTGTAGCTTTCTTCACTTGTTTTTTAAATAGTTTCATGATTCAATCATCTTTAATCTTTAATATCGTGTCACTGCTCAACTTCCGTTCCGATAGTTCAGATAGATGGTTCAGTTGATAATTGCCAATCAATTAATCGCGCTGGTTGCTGTGCGGGCAGTTCGCCTGTTTGCCTGCAGCTGGATTTCTTTTATGCTCAAGCCTTCCACCCGTACATAGATACCCCGAACCCCAGACCAGCCGAACCATCAATCAGTTCACTCACCTTGTATTGGGTGTTGCGTCCGGGCTTGAGGAATGGTGCACGCATGCCGACCACATCGACCACGGACACATTGGCGAAGTGACGCAGAATTTCACGCATGCCAATCATTTCGCCCACCCACTCCTCGTATCCCTTGTCCTGGAGTCCCAGCTGCTGCGAGATGCTCTCGGTGGCAATCTCGTGTCCGGCATAGGCCAGGTGCTGGATCTGTTGATAGTTGCTGCAAAAGAGAGAGAGAGAGAGAGAGAGAAAGGGGTGAGATGAGCAGAGCGCAATCAAGTGTTGTTGTCGTTGTGGAGGCAGGCTGAACAATTAAATCAAATATTGGTCAAAACGCAGCACTCAAAGGTCGATCGGGTCAACCATGTAAATACAATCACACACTCCACACAACTATATACAGCTATTTGTATGCTCCAATTCTGTGCCAGCTTAGTTTGCTCATTTTACAAGAAATCCGATTTTCCATTTCCCATTTTTCCATTTCCCAAAAGTTGTGTACGAAAAGTCTAACAATGCCAGTTGCATATGCAGCCACTCTGCCAGCCCTCTGGCTATTGGACAACTCTGGCGAAATGTAACAATTATTACCAAATACATATGTATACCTGCACATATATAAATATATACGTATATATATATTTTTTTCTATTGTATGCAATTGAAGCTAGCACGCTTACAGCTCGGCAGAGTATGATGGAGTTACAGCGAGGTGCCTGTATTTCAATTGCTTTATGAATATATATGTTTATATATATATAAATAAATGTATATTATATTAATATTATTTTATTTTATACATTTTATATTGTGTCAGTTACAGGAATATATATTCAATATAATCAATATAATATATACACAAAAGCATGGCAACTATTTCGATTTCAGTTATATTTTTAAGCTCATGAAAGTGAAGGGTATCTGTTAGTCGAGCTAGCCTGCTCGGCTCACCTTG
This sequence comes from Zaprionus bogoriensis, assembly GCA_035046045.1. Taxonomy (NCBI): domain Eukaryota; kingdom Metazoa; phylum Arthropoda; class Insecta; order Diptera; family Drosophilidae; genus Zaprionus; species Zaprionus bogoriensis. The sequence goes on from JAWNOI010000174.1 coordinate 678,419, forward strand.
CTCATTGTTTACTTTGGTCAGGCGGACATACGTGAATTCCGCCACAATGCTAATAATGCTCACATTTGATGAACAAACACAAAGACACACAAAAGCAACAGAGATAAATTGAAACAGTAAAGGAGTGCGAGAGACGAGAGAGAGAGAGAGAGAGAGAGAGAGAGAGAGAGAGGGAGATGTACAGAAAGGAAGTGGAGAGGAGTAGCTGTAGGTGTGGTCAAAGTTTTGAAATTTGAAACCCACAACTGACGGGGCAGGCTCACACGCACACTCAAACTCACACACACGCGCACACTTCAGCGTTTGCCAATTAGCAAGTACATTCGAAACTGCAACTGCAACTGCAACTGCAACTGCAACTGTAAAGGCTGCGGGGGCAGGCGGGTTCCGTAGGTAAGCCTTGGTTTGGCCAGTAAACTGAACCTCGCAGCCCGTGAACATCAAATTACTGTTAAAAAGCAAAAAGTCAGAGCATAAACTGGCGCTAAAGTGGAATTAGGTGGCCCGGACTGAAAGACAAACTGCGAGAAGCACAATGAACTGAACTTTGCAATGGGATGCTGATCTGGGCTGCCAGAGTTGAACAGCTGTGAGTCTGTAGGGTTTTTATTATAGCTATACATTCTGAGTATGATCTGACCTAATTAAAGCTATAAATAAATATTTTACAGGCTATGGGAACAGGGTCAACTGAGTGCAGCAGTTGCACATAATTGTAATTGCCTCCCAGAACAAGTTCAAATATTATATTAATTAATTTGTTATAAATTATAATATAAAATATAAAATATATATAAATTAGACATAGATAATTTAAAGTTTGAAATATGGCACTAATCGTAGGACAATCTTGCCATATAATTCAATCAGACAGACAGCATTTAATGCAGCAGATCAGTGGCAATAAAAGTATGCACATCGAAAACAGTGGTTAATCATTTGATTTTATGTCAAAGAAAAGAAAGTCATGACTGCATAAATAAATTTATTTACATTATTGACAACTGCAATAATTAAGTTGCAATTTCAAAAAATTATTTAAATATTGATTTATGGGAACTAATGAATATTTTTATCACAACAACTGCAAGTTGAGCTTGGGCAGAGAGAAGTTCGCTGACAGCGTTAAATGTAGCAAATCGCTGGCTAAGTGGAGGCGGCTGGACAAAAGGAGGCGGGTCTGTCGGCTGTCTGCGCTGGAATGTGCTGTTAACGATGCCGGCTGTGAGCGGCATTCCGGCGCGCCGGCGTCAACGCGAGCAGCGCGAGTTACAGTTGCGCCCGAAAGTATGCAGCGCGAAATGCGCCTGCTATGCAGAGTGCAGGTACATGTATGTGTGTGAGTGTGTGCGTCTGTGAAATGAATTTCTTAATGGGGCGGCAAGTGGGCGTATTGAGTGTATGTGAGAGTAGTAGTGTGTGTGTGTGTGTGTGTGGGTGGGGGGCATGTTTGGTAGGCAAGAAATTTACTTGTGTCCAAATAGTTTTCCGGCCGAAGAAGGGAGATATGAAATTATGAATGTTTTTCCGTCTGCTGGCGTTTCGTTAGTTGCATACATACATATGTATACATACACTGCCGCTCAACTGAATAGGTTCATCATCTCAGTGGTAGAAATTTATCTATAATTCCTAAACCAGTTTTCCGATTTACATAATTTTTTTTTTCTTTAATTCTTAAATCATTTTAAAATTAAAATCTGAAGAAGTTTTTTTCAAAAACATATTATTTATTCCTTATTTATTTTTTCTTCTGAAAGCTTAACAAAATCAATGATTTTTTTTCGTTCATCTGAATAGGTTCACCCGGAAAAAACTCAAATTATATAAGTAACTTAAGATATTTTCATATTTTTGGCACTTGGCTTATACTTAAGTACATTTCTAATGTAATTTTGAATAAGTTTAATAATGAGTGAATCCGCCCTTTTTCGATATAACTTCATATAAACGATCGGGAAGCGAGCTATACAAATTTTGCAGTATTTGCAGCGAAATTGTTGTCCAGGCCGTCTTAATTGCCGCAACTAAAGTTGTTTTGCTATCAAATTGCCTGCCTCCTTCATATACCTTGCGCGATAGCAACCCCCATACGTTTTCCATTATATTAAGGTCAGGTGAATATGGGGGCCATTCGAGCAAGTCCACATTTTGAGCCTTAATCCATTCTTTTACCACCCTAGCTGTATGAATAGGAGCGTTATCTTGCTGGTAAGTCCATTTAATAACGTGAAAAATATTGGAATAATAAGGAAACGCTGTCTGTATTATAGATTTGTAGGTTTCTGCGTTCATTTTGGAAGTAACAAATTGCAGGTCACAAGTGCCAAAGACTGATACCGACCCCCAAACCATTACGCCGCCTTCACAGCTATGGCGACGACTCAGGAAATGCTCTTCCTTTCGAATATCGTGATAGTAATAATTGTATCCATCGGGGCCGTCCAAATTAAATTTCTTTTCGTCGGAAAAAACCACTTTCTGCCATTCGCTCGTCCAGCTCATGTGCTTGCGCGCAAAGAGCAGTCGTGAAGCTTTACGTGCATCATTTAACGGTGGTTTTTTTTTAAGTTTCATTCGTTTTAGATGATCAGCCGACGAAATCACTCTTTTAACTGTTGACACACTGGCTTTAACACCACAAATTTCTTTAATTTTGGGTGCTGAGAGATGTGAGTTGGACGCAGCTCGCACAATATGCCTCCTGTCTGCCGCAGAGGTGGCGTGTTTGACCCCGCCTTTCATGTTTTTGGCATATTCTGATTTGTTTTTTAAAAAATTGCTCACAACATTTTGGCTTCGTCCAATTTTTTGAGCGATTTTGCGATGGCTAAGACCATTTTCACGATAGGCTTCAATTTGGCCTCTTTCATACTCGGATAATTGTTCTCCGCGTCCCATTTTTCAAATAATTTAAAGAAAATATATGAAATTAAAAATTTGCATCAAAAATTTGTCACTAAACCGCCCAGTTTAATTGCAAATTAAAAATCTTTCAGCTGAACCTATTCAGTTGAGCCAAAAAATTGCACAGAAATTAGCGAAAGAAATAGCAAAACAGAAAATGCAAAGTAACGGTACATCGCAAACGGTTCTTTACTAGCACACACTGATTGACACAAATATAATGATGGAATGTATTTTAAAAAACATGCGTACGATCAATATGTGATGAACAAATCATGAAAATGCAAGCGGATTTTTGTGAACCTATTCAGTTGAGCGGCAGTGTATGTATGCATGTGTGTGCAGAGAAAAAATTGCTTGTGTATTTATTAAACATTTGCAGTCGGGCTGCCCTGTTGCCTGTGTGCGAGTGGGCGAGAGTGCGTGCTGTGTGTGTGAGAGTTTGCATTGGTGTGCAGGCGTACATGCATGTGTCTGCTTGTCTCTGTGTATGTGTGAGCTTTACTTTTGGGCAAACAAACTGCGCAAATATTTCGCAATGAAATTACGCCCTAAAGTCAAAGTTTTGGTCTGTACACGGGCACAAACGGAAAGGAAAAGGAAGCAGCACAAAACAAGAAAACAAAATAAAATGCAAAAAAATTGAGAACAATAATAGCAACAACAAAAAAGCACATATAAAACTAGTCGAGAAAGCTGCGTTGGCACACTCGCCTGCCAGGTACCATGCAGCCACTTTGATGGTTAAAAAATTATTCGAAACATTTAATATTTCTATTTAAGTAACTGTAAATAGTGCTGAATATGAACATTTTGATCTGATATTTGGGCAGACGGACAAACGGACAGACGGACGTGGAGACAAGTGAACTTACAGACAGACGGGCAGACATAGGGGTAGTCAGATAGACAGACGGACATGCAGACGAACAGATAAACGAACAGATAGACAGCTATACAGCCAGACGGACAGAGAAACGGACAGACATATGGATAGACAGACCGACAGATACACCTAGCTTCAGCTCTTAAAGCTAATCAAAAATATTTATACTATATACGTTTGTGATACTATATACAAGTGTACATCTGCACAAACCGAATATGCCAATTTTAGGCAATTTCAATGGATGAAGGGTATAAATATGACGCAAAGTAAAAATAATGAATGCGATGCTGACGATGCTGACGCACTTTGGCCTATAGAATGACGTACGCAAGGCGGCGACACGCCCCCTGCACACATGCACGTGCACGTGCAGCGAGCGGAAGGGGCCGGAGCGGAGGGTCCGCTGCACAATGGCGGGCGCAAACTATCTGACATCGTCAAAAAGTTCATGCAAAAATGTGGAAATGCGAAAAGTTGTTGAAAAGCTCAGGCAAAAGGGTGCGCAAGTGTTTGCATGTGTGCGTCTATGTGTGCGCCACGTGAGTGTGCGTGTGTGTGTGTGTGTATGGGGTAGATTTATTGCATGACATTTCAATTGTTAGACAAACAGCTGGACGAGAACTGAGAACTGAGCCGGGCTATAACTACAACCAGAAGCTGCACTTGTAGCCAAGGCCGAAAGACGCTGCGCATGCAACGAGAGAGAAGCAGCGACATGCTGGAAGGGGGCAGGGCGGTGCCGATGGGCGTGGCATGTGCCACAGAGACGGGGCACAAAATGTCAGCAGCAATTAACAGTGCGAGCGAAGCAAACACACACGCATACAGAGACACACACACGCACACACACACGCACACACACACAGCCGTGTGGCGAAGAACACAGACAGGCACACACGGCAAAGACGCAAAGCAAGTGCTCAAAAATAACTGACAAAACATGAGAAGGCGCACTTCTTTTTGCCACACACACACACACGCATACCCCCCGCACACACACAGACCCACACAGATGACATTTGATGTATTTCCTTTTGGCCTTGTCGCGAGTGCCAAGAGACAAAATGCAGTTTGCGTTAGGCAACGGTGTCCTGACCTCGGCCGGGCACCCATTTCCCAGTTGACCCCCCCTGCCCTCGTCTGTAGCCTTGTTTATGACAACGCTCGCACGCAGCGTTGCACTGGACAAATGCCACGCCCACGTGTGTGTGTGTGTGTGTGTGTCTGCGTGTGTGCGTGTCTGTTGGGTTTTATTGCCCTAGCCCATTTGCAGTGGAGGCTTTTATTTTTGTCCTTCTTAAATTTGGATGGCAGCAAAACGCAAACGCATTTTTCTTTAATAGTCCTGCCTCTTCCCGCCCACAGGCATACACACACACATGTGTGCGTCTTACGCTCTGTGTGTGTGTGTGTGTGTGTGCTGAGTGGTTTGGCCTCTGCTCGACTAACAAGTTCAATTTGCATTTAAAAAGGAAGAAACACATGTAATCTCAACGATTAGAAATTGTTAGCATTGAGCAGCACACACAGACACACACACCCCTACACACACACACACACACACTCACACATACACAAGAGACCTTCCGAGCAACATACAGTGAATAAATGAATAACGCATGTGGCCTAAAAAAGGCTTCGCTCCGCTTCACTCCGCTTCGCTCGAGGGGCAAGCGCAAAGTCCCTGGCAACTTGCAGCGACGACTAAGCAGATTATTAAATTTCTTTTCTCTCTTTCTGCCCGCCTTGACTCTCTCTCCCTCTTTAAGCAAATACAAGTCGAAGTTGAAGTTGAAGTTGCAGCAGCAGCAGCAGCAGCAGCAGCAGCAGCATGTAAGAAAATAGATTTTGAGCGAACTTTCAGCTCGCAAGTTGCTTAATTCTCTGTTTATCTTTCGACATAATGAAGCGCGGGGCATGTGCGAAGGACTCAGTCTTTACGACTGAATCGCAGAGTTAAATCCGCACTGATGCTGTGCAGCCAAGGCGCGTTAAGCAGCAGCCTTGGATTTGTATTTGCGAAAGCTCAATTAAGCAATTGAGCCTTGAGCTTGGAAAGCTTCTCGAAGCAAACAAGTTGCAAGCTGTTTTTTTTTACGAAAAGTAGATAGTCGTGCAGGCAAAATGGTTATATACTACGCTATACATACTTGTACATAATTAGGAAATATCATTTAGAAATATATAAATATAAAGCTTCGATAAGTATAAAGCCGGATTAACTTAACTTGTCGGAATATAGAAAAGAATATACTTGTAGAATAACTATAAACTTATTTGTAATTTAATTAATTTTAAATTAAGTATGGTAGATTTGGCTTTATTTTTATACCATTTACTCATTGAAAATGGTTAAAAAATGGTATATTAACTTTGTGAAAATGTATGTAACAGGCAGAACGAGGCATGGCAGACCATATAAAGTATATATATATTCTTGATCAACACCAATACCCGAGTCGATTTGATCATGTCCGTCTTTATGTCCGTCTGTACGTCTGTATGAACGCACAGATCTCAGCTATTAAAAGAGCTTAAGGCACCAGACTTTGTAGGAGTGTGCATGTTTTAAATACACAGATCGAGTTTATTTCAAACTTGATGTGCCACGCCCACCTAAAAACCACGATAAATGCCTTTTTTTTTCGATTTTTTGCAAATAGTTCAATAACGAAAAAATATAAACGCACCAAATTTGGTAGGAAGGTGTCATACAACATTATGCAGAAGTTGAATTTTAGACTTTGGATTGCCGCCCCTATAAAAGGAATTATTTGAATTAAAAGAGCACTAGAGGAGCTAGAAGCACCAAATTTGGAAGTAACGTCCCTGGTAACATTACGCAGAAAGCGGATTTTCAAATTTTGGATGCCACGCCTACCGCCCCCAAAAATTTGATGTTGTAAATCGGTAAATTAAATTATAGGAAGAGTAGAAAAGTTTCCGAATTATTATTGTATTATTTTAGATAATAACAACATCGATCAACCCGATGAATCCGATCGGACAGTAAACACAGCAGTTATAGGCACGAGAAATTTCCCTTTCAGCTGCAGAGGCTCGGCGCCGACGCCGACTGCGCACACACAGTCATCGTGCAGTCAGCGTGCAGTCGGCATGTGCCATTAGGGTCAAAGCATGTGTATTTGTTTTCAAAAGTATGCAATGTGTTGTTATTAGTTCGCCAAATAAAAGTAATTAATATTAAGAATTATTTTTTAACAGCCAAAGGTAAATGGTATCTAACTGTCGAGTGCACTCATTACTTTGTATATATATGATTATAATAAATTTTATTTATTGCATGACCATTTTTTTTTTATCCGGAAAATTATTTTATTAAGATTTCGGAATTTTTACATACGGACATACTATTATTCAAAAAATATGTTATATAGGTTGTATATTACACGTTATCTATTTTTTCAACCTGTAAATCTGTAAATATCTCTTCACTGTTATATTGAGAAAATTTGTAACTGTACAGGAATATATATACAATAAGTTGCGTATATTTTCAGTATTAAATAAATGCATTCCAATGCAATATAGGTGTATACAAGTTGTATATAGCATGCGAAGTCTGCATCTTAAGGTAAAATATGTTAGTTCTAAAACTATTTCTATTTGAACGACGACGTTAAGGTTATGTACTATAAATTTTAGTGATGCATTTATTCAAGAATATATATTGTTATGGCGTAGCATACCTAACTCTTCGGCCTGCAACTCTATCTACTACCAACATACGCTTCACTCTTGGCTGCACTGCCAATTCACTTCGACTTGCTCTTTCTACATTTCTGTTTCCCTCTTTTTCTCTCTCTCGCACATTCTTTCTGATTTTTACTCGCACTCTCACACATGTGTATTTTTCTTCAATTTGTTCCTGGCTGTTGTCAGTTTTACTCAGGCTCCGGCCTCGGCCTCGGCCCCGAAATGTGTGCAATGACCGCATGCAGCAATTTCTTTTAATGTGCTTTTAAAAGCCAAATCTACAGGTTCCTCCTTGTTGTTTCAGCTCCTGTCTGCCCTGCCCACCCTGCTCCTGCCACTCCCCCTGCCTTTTGCTGGCCCGCTCAACGCATCGCTGGCATCGAACACTGCACAATTTCTCGTAGAAATGAGCTTTTGTTTTTATTATGCCTTGCACCAAAAACTAACTTAATTTGCATGCAGCATATTGTGCGCACAATTGTGTGCGGGCGTGCGAGTGTTTGTGTGTATGCGTGTGTGTGTGTGAGTGCGCGCGTGTGTGTGGCATGACCGTGCCTAACGAGCTCGACTGACTTGAAGGCAGGCATAAAAACTAGAAAAACTAGAAAATGCCCCCATACCACCCACTCTCCACCACGCATACATACACACACGCACACATATACACACATACACAGAGCGCACTCTCAAGTCTCGTTTTCAATAAAGCTCTTCGACAGCGCCGCACACTCATAAAGAAAATTGCTAAAGAAACACAAGCAAAAAGCAAGTGAAGCCAGCTCACACTCTCTTTCGCCTTTCCTCTTCCCGCTTCTCTCATTCGCTCTCTCTCTCTCTCTCTCTCTCTCGCTCTCTCTGCGAGCAAAAGAAACTGCAGGATGCAAACGGCTGTTCACATGCAGAAATTATGGTTAGTTTGTTGTTGCCGGGTCGCCTCGTCTCTGGGCCATGATCATCGCTATTATCAACACCAGTTAAGCAATAACAACAGTGTCGAGGGGGGGGGGGGGAGAGAGGAGAGGTTGAGAACAGGGGCTCTCCCTGTGCAAGCAGAGCGAGCGCAGGGAGGGGACAGAGCGGAGACAGACCTGGGCGTGGGTGCTGGTAGCGGTAGTGATTACAAGAGCGACTAATAAAAGTAGACAACTAAAAACAGAACGCACACAGAGACAGGCACAAAGAGATAGATAGAGGGGGAGACTGTGGGGAAGAGAGAGGCGGGGAGCAATACTTGGTAAAAAACAAGGTCTAGTGCAGAGTGCTTCTGCTGGTCGAGAGCTGCTTCTGGCGAGTAGAAAAAAATCAAATAGAAATGCAGCTGAGCAAGAAGAACGACTAAGGAAATACACTACTGGGTAGCACGTATGTAATGCACGAAAGAGAGAGAAAGTGAAAATTTTAATAAACGCAGAGTAAATTTATATTTTTTGAAATTTATAGAGCGAGAAAAAAAAAATAGAAAGAAAGTAAAAAAATACATATATAAAGATAAAGAGGCAGAGGGTCAAGAGGACAAAAACTAGAGATATTAAGTATAAGAGGGAGAGAGAAAATAATAGAGAAAGGGAGAGAAAGAGAGAAAGAGAGACAAAGGCCCTAAAGAGGGGGTGAACGAAATAAGAGAAGATTGAGCAAGAGACAAAGTGAAGAAAAAGACACTACAGGTATAAAGAAATAAAAAAGAAAGGTTGAAGAAGAGGAATTATTAATTTAAATTAATTAAGGAATTAAATTAGTAAAGAAAATATGTACAATAAAAAAAGAGTAAGACAAAGCGAAAGAGACAGAGATAGAATAAGAGAGAGAATAGCAGTGAGAAATATAGGGAGCAAGTGATATGACGTAAGAAAGAATGAGCTGGAAGAATCACTTAGTTGGCACAAGCGAGTCCGAGTTAGTGTAAGCAATCGATTAGTAACTGTTTTAACTAATAATTTATTAATGTAACTAATTTGCTGGAGTCACACACATATATATATATGATATATGCATATAATTAAGTACTTTAGAATCGTAATCCTCAAGCTAATTCCGATTGCGAAACGAGACAAATCCCAAAATGACCACATGACACAGACGAAGGCAGCAAGCGAATGTGCCTCGCCCGATGTTGTGGGCTGTGCAAGCATGTCGACTCACAGACGTAGGCATGCCTATGTGTCTGTGTGTGTGTCTGTGTGTGTGTGTGTGTGTATGGCTGTATGTAACTGTCCGTGTGTGTGTCGTAAAGGAATGAGGCACCTGCAAGAGCTGTTAAAGTGTCGTTGGGTTGTTGTCATAGTCATTGTCAACGTTGTCGTTATCTTTATTTCACATCAACGACATTGTCATCATCGTCCTGCTGCTTCCTCATCCTTCTCCACATCTCCATACCCATGCCCATACCCACACTCTTCTCCATCTTCATCTACGCTCGCATCCGCATCCGCATTCCCCTGCCCCAAGCTCGTGCTCATCAGCGGCATTCCCATCATCATCATCATCATCATCATCATCATCGGGACGTCGGCTGCAGGGCAGCCCAAAGCGGACCGGCACAGGCTCATCATCATTGTCGACAACAGCTATTGCAGCAACAACAACTACAGCAACAAAACTAGTGGCAGCAGCAGCAACAATAACAACAACGTGAATGCCTTCATCAACAATTTGCAGCAAGAAAAACATGAAAACGGCCAAAGCAGGCGGCAGTTGAAAACGCAACACACAACATACTCACACGCATAGTCAATGAAGGCACACAAACACATGCAGACACAGACACACACACACACACACACTCACTCACACAATTCCAGCAGCAGCCGAATTGGAGCATTCGCATATTAACGCAGCGGATATTTTGCAAAAGCATTTTAGCGGGTGAGTGAAGCAAAAACAGAAGAGAGCTGCGAGTTTTAATACGATATGAATCGATTGGGTCTAATTAGGGATGGCTTGATAGCAAGGGAATCGGGGAGCAAGCTGACTGTGAGGCAAAGGGAAATGCAGCTGAAGGAAAGAAAAAACATACTTTGCCGAAACTCATGGCTTTAGTATTTCCACACACAGACAGATTGCGTATATGGTGGTAAGATCGTATCCAGACAGTTTGTATAGTGATGGATCGTTTAAAGATATACTACATAGAGACAGTGTGTATGGTGATGGATTAAATTTAATTTAGTTTGGCTGGCTCAACTTTTTTTTAGATTAAATAAAAACATTTTTGGGAGCATACGAAAAAAACGATTTGTTTTATTCTCGCATTTCTATTTTTTTTTAGGCAAAACTGGTCAATAGTCGCAGCTTATTAGAGAAATTATACTGAAGACAGAAAGCTGAGCTCAAAGATCTTCCGACAATTGAGTTAGGGAATGCCACGCTGCGTATACGCAATGTGTCAAACAGAGAGAGAGTCCCTCTCTCTTGGCTTGGGCTTGGGCTTGGGTAAGCGAAAACAGTTAAAGCAAATTAAAGCAGAAATATGCATAAGTGACAATGAAAAGTTATGCAGCAGCAGCATTTACTTTTACTGCGAAGCTGCTGCAACTTCTGTTCGGCCGACTTGCAACGTGCGACCGCTTCAAGTGCTCGACTTGCCGTTGTTGCTGGTATTGCTGCTGTTGCTATTGTTGTTGTTGTTGTTGCTGGAGTGAGAGCTCTGCCTGCGGGCAGTGGTGCAAGGAAGGAGAGAGGCAGGGTTTGCTTTTCGGGTCTGGTAGACAGCTGCTCAAAAGTTGTTCGGGTCATTTAGAAAGTTTAAAGCTAAAACTGGCGGCCGTATTAGCATCAAGAATGGCGACGTGCCTGCCGCTGACGTCTGGCGCAGCAGCTTGCGAAGGTACGCGCTGCGGGTTGCGGGCTGCGCGACTCGAATTCACTCTCAGAAGTGGAAATCTGCCTAGCAGCTGGATGAAGTCAAGGTAGCGCGAAAGCGCATAAAAACGAGAGTTCTGCGCGCCACAGTGAAGCAAAAGCAGCGTTTAAAACGATTGACATTTTTTTTTGAAAAATTTTAAAAATGATTTGTAAATAATTTAGAGTGTAGTTCCAATTACTTAAATAAAAATAAAACAGGTTCAAGATTAGGATGTACCTTTTGGAACGCAAGGGAAAATTGGAAATTTTAAAAATGATGTGGGATAAGAAAAAAGTTACTCTGGATTGAGTATTAAAATATTTCTGAAACATTCGCAAAGTTTTTAAAAGCAAAAACAGCAATATTTTTCACGCGAATCGCAACACTCTGTAACCACTGTGCAAGCGCCCAGCCGAGCGGCATTAGATTGCGCCGTAGGCTTGTGTGGGATCCGTGGAAGCGGGTCGGTGCCAGCGTTGGCCAGCCGCAGCTGCTGGGCGATATTAACATCAAGCGCCGGGGACGTCGGCAGAAGGAAATAAAAATGAACTTTAGCCAAGATGCCAGGCAGCAGCAGCTCGCCACAGCTCTATGTGTGCGGGTGTGTGTGTGTGTGTGTGTGTGTGTATGCAGGCAATAGCTACAAAAAGTTAGCGAACAGGCAGGCAGGCGCGTGTGTTGTGTCCGCGGCTACTTATGACAGAACACGACGGAACAAGCGGACAGGTGGACAGGTCTGGTTTTGGGGCTACCTGGCAAAGTTGACAGTGACTTGGATGCTAAACAGATTTCGGTTATGTTCACGTTGCCCAGCCGCGCACTATTGACGCGTGTGTGTGTGTGTGTGTGTGTGTGTGTGGAGCGGGGCATTTTAGAATTTCAAGGTGTTGATTACGCGTGCCCAAAGTCAGCTCAGCTATGGGGGCAGCAGAGGCAGGAGCTACGCCCGCAACATAGACCGTCAGGTAATTGCTGGCGGCTCTGCTTGGGCATTAGCTGGATCATCGGGTCAAGCGACGTTAGGCAGCTAATGAAATGTAATCTGGGTTCATTGTGGTCGGTGGCCACCTTGGTGGCCGTGCAGAAGCCTAAGGTGTACTATAAGGCATAATTGGACGGATAGATAAACAGGCTGACGGGAGAGCAGACGAAAAAACAGACAGAAAAATATACCGTCAAACAGGCAAACGGACAGCTGAATGGACATATGAACAGGCAAATAGGCATACGGACAAACAATAAGCAGCCGGACGGGTGCACGGATAAAGAAAATGAGAGAAATATAGACGGATAAACTGAAGGGATGTACGAGGAGATAGGGAGATCGACAAATGGCGGATGGACGGACAGAAAGGCAAACGGACTAATAGACAGACAGACAGACATACGGATGGACAGACAGGCAGAGAGACAAACAGACGTAAGAATAGACAAATGAACAGACAGACGGACAGAGAGACACACAGACAGACAGATAGACAGATAGTGATACGGCTGGACAGACAGGAAGAGAGACAGATAGTTGCAAGAATAGACAAATGAACAGACAGGCAGACGGACAGAGAGACACGCAGACAGACAGACATACGGATGGACAGACAGGCAGAGAGACAGACAGACGCAAGGATAGGCAAACGAACAGAAAGACAGACGGACAGAGAGACACATAGACAGGCAGATAGACAGACAGGCAGTGAGATAGATAGACAGGCAGATAGACAGATGGAAGGATAGACAAACGGACAGACTGACAGACAAGCAGAAGGATAGACATACGAACAGACAAATGGACAGAAAGACGGACAGACAGACGGACAGACATATGGTCAGACAGATGGACAGTCACGCGGACAGCCAGACGGACAGACAGATAGACAAACGGAGAGACAGACAGACAGACAGACAGACGGAAAGACAGATGGATAGGGAGATCTACAGACAGACAAACTGATAGACAAGCCGACGGACAGACACTCAGAAGGAAGGAAAGATGGACAGACAGACCGGCAGACAGATGGATATACATAGACAGACCTTGTAGACAGACTGTTAGACTGATAAAAAGATGTCATTGTTAAGACCGACTCAACTTCACATATGTTTTCATCCAGCGATGAATTGTATCCATATATTTCACAGGGTCAAACATGCTTCTATCTGTGCATAATCAACAGGAGGAGAGTATTATTTATATTATATATGAAATAAAGGAAAAACTGAAATCACGTCAATTACAAGCTCAACTTTCTCGTGGCATCTTCTGGGCGCAAATTAATTTTTTACGCTCTCCTTTGCTGCAATCATTTGCCCATTGTTCCAGCCATAGAACTATACAGAATAGAGGAGAGGGAAGGCTGTGTGGGGCTGAGAGTTGACGTTGGCTGACAGAAAGTTCTGCCTGCTGCTGCAAATTCGTTTAGCCACACGCGACTCAATTTCAATTTGGCAAAACGGAAACGGAAGTGCAAGTCGAGAGCGGTTATGTGTGTAAGCGTCGCTCATGTTTATTCAGCGACTGCAGCGACTGGCGAGCGCTCCTTCTGACTGTGAGACGGTGGGTGTGGCAGTGGGAGTGGGAGCGGGAGCGCTGCCAACTTGTGTCAAGATTTGCGGCTGCAGCTGGAGTTTTTAGTATATTGTTAACAAGTAAAATGAAAACGTAAATGTTTGAAAATTAGATTTGGCCCCGGAGTCGCTTTTGTTTAGACTTGCCTCGAGCTAGCCTGAGTCGGACCAAGAGTGTGTCTGTGCGTGTGTGCGTGTGTGTGTGTGCCTGGTTGTGTGCTGTGTGTGCACTGAGGTGTTGCCTAGTTGCCGGCTTGTTAGTTAGTTAAAAAGTTTTTGCGTGCAATTAAAATGCTGCGCAAAAAGTTTGCCTCGACATTGTTCTTAATTTTTTCTTGGCTTTTGCAGTTTACCACAGCCAAATACAAATGAACGGAATTGTCTCCGTGTGCATGTCTCGGCCCCCCTCTCCCCCTCTGTCGCTGCTCTGAGTTGCCTCGAAAGTCCTGATTGTTTTCTTAGCCACAGCCAACATCGAATGGCAAGAAAGTTCGTTATCAGCGACAAATAGCCAAGGCTAGTGTGTGTCGTTGCAGTCTGCTGCCCCGCCCCTAATCTTCACTATTCAATTACCAATTGCTATGGTGAACGTGCTGAGAGAGGCATAGAGAAACACAAGAGAGAGAGAGAGAGAGAGAGAGAGAGAGAGAGAGAGAGAGAGAGAGAGAGAGAGAGAGACAGAGCCATAGACAGGAGCAGTAGTTTTAGCTTTTGGGCAAGTTTAAGTACTTTCAAGTCTCGCTGAGCTCGGCATAAGCTGCGCTTTAGCCATAGTTATTAATAATAATTAAATACATTTATTTAAATTGTTAGGAAATTCAATTTATAAAAGTCGGAAACAGCGGAAAATCGTCGCTGTCAGTCATAAATAGTTGAACATAAATACTGCACGGCGAGAGAAAAAGAGATGCAGAGGTGGCGAGAAAAAAAAGAGAAAAGTAAAGAGAGAGTTAGGAATTCGCTGGAAGACAAAACTAATTGCCTCTATGGCCGTAAACAATAAGAGAGAGAGAGAGAGAGAGAGAGAGAGAGAGAGAGAGAGAGAGAGAGAAAAACTCAGCCAGTATCTGTCGCGGTGCTGCGAAGCGGCAACTCTGCATGCCAAATCAAAATCATCATCAACTTAGCCCAAAAGGAGCTGACAAAAAATTCTTAACAAAATAAGCTGAAGAGTTGCGAAGCGCATTAAATCATTTCCGCCCTAAAGAGCTCGTCGCCAGCGCCAGCGCTAGCGCCGGCAACTGCGGCTTCTTGTGGCAAGTTGCGACTGTTGCAGTTTGCTGCGATTCTGTTGTGCTGCAAAAGAAATTAAAAGAAAACAGGAGCGAGCGAGCTGCAATCGCAGATACCCTGTACAGGCAGCAGAGGCATAGCTTGCAAACCAAATATACACCCGACTCGCTCGCTTTACAGGGTATACAAATGAATAGAGCGTGCGTCTCTTTTTATTTCGCAGGCTGAAGCATAAAAATGATTTGCCCGAAAAAACGCAATAGCACAGCACAGTATGAGTATGCTGAAGTACGCACACTTACACACACTTACACACACACACACACACACACACATTAGTGCACTCATGTGTGTGCATGTGTAACATATTCAGGCAATTACAGCCATTCAGCGCATTTCAATTCAACTTCAAAACTGCCGCCATCGTCGCTGTCACTTTTCCCTCGCTCCTCTCTCTATCACCCTTTCTCTCTCTGCCCTTTTCTTTCCGTTGCTCTTTCGTCTGCCGCCTTCGGTGGTGCTACTGCTTCGTCTTCTTCTTCTTCGCCGGCTACTGACTGTGGCAAAAGTAGAAAAAAGCTTTTAAACTTCACTCAAGATTTTTGCTGTTCACGCTCGGTTCGCAAATTTTTTGACTGTTGCCGCTTTATTTAGTTTTGCTGCCAAGTACAGTGGCCAACATCGAGAGCACACTGAACAAGGTAACTCTTCTTGTAAGCAGAGCTCATATTTAAGTGAATTGGAGTTATGTTTGCAGACATGGTCACCCTAATATTGGTTTAATTCATTTCGTTAAATTAATTTAATTTATTTGTGTTCTATGGGCACCCTAATAGAAGGTTTTCCTATTTTTCTGTGAGATATGGAAATTGTTTTTTAGGTAAAACAATTTCATGGTTAAATTATTAATAAAATTTAATCAGCCTGATTTCGGTAAATTTATATAATTTAATTTATTTGCGAGCCATGGTCACTCTAATCATAGGTTTTCTTATTTTTTCGTGTGGTATGGGATGGAAATTATTGTTTAGCTTGACTAAATAATAAATAAATTATTAATTAGCCCAATTTCCTTTAATTAATTTTATTTAATTTTTTGTACTATGGTCACCCTAATTGCGCGTTTTTTTATTATTTTCCGTGTGGCTTACTATTCTATTACAGGAAATTCTCTTGGTTTTGCCCATGCCACTTTCTTCATATTTTCAGCCCACTATTTTAACAGTTTGGCCCACTGTTGCACGTCATTTTTAGTCGATGTATGCTGTTGTGTCTTTATCTACAACTGCCGCTTCATATTCTTCAGCAACTGCATCTGCATCTGCTTCTTGTTGGGACTTTACTTTGTTGTATGTCTGTGTGTGTGTGTGGATTGTGTGTAAGTGTGTGCGTGTGTGTTACATGGGTGTTGTTTGTGTTGTGCGCTTTGTGATGTGCCGTTTTTATAAGTCTGCCAAAATGTAGTTCATATATTTTGGCGAAAATTCGTTTTGCAGTTGACATAACTTTGTCAGCTCCAATTTATCAACAACAATTAGTAGAGCAGAGCCAGAGCCAGAGCCAGAGCCAGAGCATGAGCCCCAGCCCGACAGACAGACGGGCGGACAGACAGGCTTACTGAGAGACTGACTGACTGCTCGACTCGGGCTCGAGCTCTGGCTGACTGACGTATGGCAAGTGCTCGGCTCGCTTTTTGGGGCGTGGCAAGTATGTGACAAGTATTTCGCACAACGATGCACAAAACTTTGCCCGTCTGTGCGGCAAATAGACGGAGTCGACTTGCAACGAGTTTGCGGATGATGAAGACGTTGCAGCGGCAGTGGCAGCGCCAGCAGTAGCAGCAGCAGCAGCAGCAGCAGCAGCAGCAGCAGCGACCCATGACAACAACACGGCGTATGCGTAATATTGCCAAAATAATTTATATGATTTTGACAAATTATGTTTGGCAACAGTTTTGAGGCCAAGTGTCACACAAGCGACTGGCAACTGGCAACTGGCAACTGGCAACTGGCTTATTACTGGCACTCACACATCTATGTATAAATACATACACATATACGCAGATATATTTCTGGCTTAGAAGTCTCACCTGTACTCATGCGACAAGAAGAAGGTTCCGCGGATGTTGCAGCCGTTGGGGTTCTTGCGTTTGCCATTGAAGATCTTCTGATAGTGATCATAATTATTGAGATTGACAGCGCCGTCGAATGTGATCATTATTATTTGTGGAATCTGCAAAGGGAGAACAGGAAAAGTGAGTAAGAAAGCGGCAGAAAATAAATTTATGTTGGATGAAGACTTGACTTCCATCTTTATGTATATAGCTTATAAAGTCTATTTAGCTTAAACAGTTTAAGTTTTATTATTTTTTTTTATTTTTATTGTATTTGGAAAGACATTTTTCCACGTGCTTTCGAATGACTTTTGTTTTTGCTTTCCGTCCTTCGTCTACTACACTAGAGTATCGGCTGAGATTAACAAAGTCATAAAGTCATTTCATCCCATCAGTATATGTTAAGCAAGAGTATACGTTTATAGTTCATGTAGTAAATATATATATTGTTTGATTCCATATACCAACACGTCTTGTCGGACTTCCTTCTGACTTACGCGCAGTGCCTACCCTTTTTGGTAGAGGAAATCTTCTGGTATCGACTGCGATAAACCAAGTCCCTTAATTATATGATATGCACATTTGCCTGCCGCTGCAGAAGTAGTCATCTTGGCGGGTGTGACGGCCCAATTAGAAGAGTTTGCGACCTCAAAATCAGTCGAGCATGTGATGGCATTGGAACCGCAGCCGAGCTATAGAACAGCAGTCGTGGCTGAGGCATCAGTGGCTTCAGCTGATGCTGCTGCAGCATTGGTTTTTCCAGCGGCAATTCTAATTGAAGGTTTACGCGACGACGTCGCGCCTGGTTGAGCGCTGGCAACTCGGCGTATGCGCAACGTTTGCCCCGCGTGCAACTTGAGCAGTTAACATAATTAGTGAGTATGCGGCTAACCAGCTACATGATCTGCTGACAGACAGACAGACGGGCAGACAGACTTTAAATCAAATTAATTTCGAATAATACTACTATCGATAAGGCGACGCCATCAGCAGTGGCTGTGGCAATAAGTTTAACGAGTGCAAAAGCAATGCAATTCCATTACAAAAATTGCCACCACACTGAACGAGTGAGAGAGCAAGATTGAGATAGAAAAAGGAAGGGAGGCTAGAGCAATTCCAAGGGGCAATGCGACTCAAAGGAGCTTGCAACACTTTAAGTGCAATTCCATAATCAAAGACCGCTGCAAGTGTGAGGCCAAAAGAAATGACGCGCCATAAAAACAAGCGACAGCCAGAGAAAGGCGTTCGAGAACTAGCACGAATTTCGTTTACCCTACACTGAGGATTTGTGAGAAAATAATAATTTGTTCCCAAAGAATAAAATAATAGATTGCTGATATTTTATCAGAACAAAAGAGATGAAATCAGTTAACTTTTTTTGATGATCAGGGAGAACTTTCCAACAGTTGCGATACTCTAAATGTGTTTTCGGGATTCTATCCCATTCCTACTTGAGTTCGTAAGATAATCATATAATTTCGAAATTGCAAGCCCAAAATTTAAAATGTTTTAATTTAGAGTCTTGAAAGAAAATTCAGATAAATATAGTGAGACCTGAAATTACCCAAATGTTTAATTGATACGTACACAAAATTCCCTTTAAACATAAAAAGTGTTGCAAGATATCAGAAAAAATATTCCTTAAGTATTGTAACATTTTTGGAAATGAAAAAAAATATTTTATAGATTTTTCAAAAATTTCAATTATTTAAAAAATATCATAAATCATTCACTTTACAGTTCCCTTAATAATACTTTGCTAAATAGCTGTGAAAATACATAATAAATAAAATAAAACTGTCTTTCAAAATAAAAGAAAATGTATGGAAATACAGAAGGTAAGAGACATAAAAAAGTAATACTATTTGTGAAAATACCCTATCATAATTCACGTCCTTGGGATTGGACGCAACTCGCGTCTTGTAATGAAATGAAAATCGAAGGCGATCAGCATAAAGCAGCGTGTGAATGTGAATGTGACTGTGAGTGTGGCTGTGACTGAGACTGTGAGTGTGAGTGTGAATTTTAGTGTGAATGTGAGTGGCAACCGAAATGCATTTCGCCTGAGCTCCACATAAAGGGGCGCGGCACGGGCTGCGGCACTTAACGTTCATTGTTGAGCGCATAAAAAGGATTATTGTACAAATTCAATATTAATGTGGTGCGAGGAGGCGCGGAGAGTGGTGAGGTCGCGTCTATAACCGAGAGGGGCTCAAGTCTTAGCCTCGCTGTGGCATAATAGTGTCCCCTTAACACACAGAGCGAGAGAGCTTGCTCTGGTCCTTCTCACACGCTGTTTGTCTCACTACTCCGTTGTACTCCTCTTCCGCTGGCTCTACTTCTTCTTCCCTCGCTCGCTCTCTCTCTCTCTCTCTCTCTCTCTGTCTCATCCTTTCTTGGTTTCCTGCTCGCTATCATCGAACTGAGCTGATAAAATTATGCAGAGGCGTGAAACACTCGAACGCATCGAATGCCGGCGGTCAGCTTGAGTGTGGCTTAGATGACGGATAACGATGGCGATAATGATGACGATAAGGTCGATAACGATGATAAGGTTAATGGCGATGATGGTCATGATGAGGATGATGCTATCGGCCCGGCTGCTCTGCGAAATTCTGAATTTAAATTTTCGCTTCCTTTTCGCATCGAATTGCATTCGTTTATTGCCTTTGCCTGCCTTCCCTCGGCCCGCTTATTGAGAGGCATATTTCAAAATCCGTTTCCGCACAAAATGAGTGCAAATCAACTGCAGCTTCAGCTACAGCTACAGTTACAGCTGCAGTTGCAGCTACAGTTATGTCGGCCATTGCAGCTGCAACTTTTTTGCGGAATTATTAAGTAAAAATATTATTGCAAATATAATGAATGTGCTGCAGAGAGCGACAAAAAGCTGCGACGGAAGCGAGTGAAAGCGAGACAGAAATAGTCGATAGAGAGAGCGAGAGAGAGAGAGAGTGAGTGAGCTGGGGAACGAAGGCAATGCTGCTCTTTCTCCGCCGATATTAATAAAGCCTGCGTAATATCCACATAGCTTTATGACCATCACGAAACTTTTGATTGCCCGAGAACTTTAAATTTCAATATTACAGCATTGAGCGCCTCAAAGGGTTCCCTATGAGCACGAAAAAAAAAAAAATGGAAGCCAAAAATTGTCATTTGAAAGCATAACTGTGGTAACGGCTGGCCAAACTTTCAAGCTAAGCTGCAATATATATTGTGGGCTATAGTTTGTGATATCGTTTAGATTGCAAAACTTTATGTGAAGTGATTGCACTTTAACAACTTTCCACTTTCAATCTTTGAGTGGGCTTAAAGACTCTCATTGAATTTGGCATTCAAGCAGACTTCATGCAACTTCTAATCAAATCGCTTTTCATCTGGCTTTCCCACACCTCCCCAGGGATATCAACTTAAATTCATGCCGAATCTAACGCCTGGAATCTGGAGTCTCTCTCTCTCTCTCTCTCTCGCTCTCTTGATGCCCTCCCCAGCAATTGTCTGTGTTTAGGGTCAACTTAAGCCGAGGCCGAAGCCAAGAGCTGAAGCTGAAAATGCATGAAGAGATGCCGGCAAAAGTTTCATAAACACAACTTGGTTTCGGACTCTTTAGAGTTATCGCTTCATAAACTGCATATGACTGCCATGCATGACTCATGCTTACATGTTAGCATCCTGCTATCTCCTGCCCCTCTTTCCCCCTACCCTGCTCTCCCTGCACGGCTGACTCTCTCTGTCTCTATCTCTGTGTACGTTGATAATTTCTGCTTAATGCGACTCAAGTTTGCACTCGTCTTTGAGCAAATATGGCAGGCAGTCCGTTGACAAGCACCTTTGCCTGAGAGACAGAACTTTGCCGTAGTCGAGCGCTGCGAAATGGATGATAGATGGGTTTTTCATGCTCCACACAGGACGGGGGAATGCCAGTGTGCCAGCTGAGGGTTGCTCTCTCTCTCTCTCCTTCTCTCTTTTCAGCTCTGTCTCTCTCTCTCTCTCTCTCTCAACTGCTCTCTCTCTGTGGGATGCAAATTTGCATAGCTTAGTTGCTCAATCGCAGCGACAATTGAGCGGCTCATTGATTGAGTGATTGCAGCCGCGCATAAATGCAGCCAGCACACACACACAGACACACACACACATACACACTTAAAACAGGCCCAACGCCCACGCTCTGTGCAAAGTTTTTGTTGACATTGTGTGCCATCTTTTCAGTTTTCTTTGCGAGCTCAAATCAAATTGGATTCGCATTCAAATTGAGCAAAGCGTTTTATTTAGCGCCGTTCGACGTCGTCGTTGCTTTTCCCCCGTTTCCCACGATAGGCTTGGCAGCTTCTTGGCAGCTTTTGATACCCTTGAATGGAAGCAACTGCAGCTGAGCTGATTTTGAGAAAGTCAAGAGAAATTCAAGCCTTCGAAATTTACTGAAAACGTGATGGATGAAACCTTCGATTTCTATAAATATCTAGTCTGTACATTATTATTATTATTAACATTATTATTATTATTATTATTATTATTATTAATAATATTATTATAATAATAATTATTATTATTATTTTTATTATTATAACTATTATTATTATTATTGTTACTATTATTATTATTATTATTATTATTATTATTATTATTATTATTATTATTATTAATATTATTATTATTTTTATTTTATATTATTATTATTTTTATTATTATTATAATTATTATTATTATTATTATTATTAGTATTATTATTATTCTTATTATTCTTATTATTATTATTATGTACAGTTGCAAGCGACAGCCGCAGTTCAGATTCTGGTTTTTCTTAGAGCGTATTAAATAAAATTGTAGCTTGGATTATTATAAACCTAAAGTTCCTTTCTTACTCATTATACGTTCACTTTTCTTGACTCCTTGCAGGGTATATCAAAGTCGTGTTCATCCTACCACTACAGCAACTTGCAAATTTTTCTTTGTTTGCGTATTCTCGTGCACTTTCGTTGCGGAAATTGGCCGCGCTGTGAAATGGAGCGCACGCCGTTCGACGATAATCGAAAATGTGCGCTGACTCGCTGTCAGCGGCGTATGCGGCGTATGCGTAATGTGCGCAATGTCGGGCATAGCTCAAATGCTGCTGCCGCTGCTGGCCGAAAGAAGTTTTGGCCAAATGTGCGCACAAATTAACCGCCTGTTTGCGGTTAATTGAGATGATATTAATTATAATTATGCGCGCACACATATGCACACATGCACACTCGCACACGCACACACCTACAGACACAAAGTGGCTGTCAGAAATTGAAATCGTTTTGTTGGGCGGCTATGGAAACACATGTAAGCGCTAATAACACTTAAATAAGCACACACATACACACACACACACACACACACACACACAGACACACAACCGCACACACAGAACAAACAGGAAAAGGGACAACAGCGAGGGCGTGGCAGTCACAACAGGAGGCAGACAGACAGACAGACAGACGGAGAGGCAGACAGAACGACGCACACATTTCAATTTCGAAATTAAGTGCCTCACTCTCGCGTTTGTTTGCGCTGTGTATTTGCCTTCTGCGTTGAAAATCAGCCGACGCCGCTGCCAACGTTGACGTCGCAGTCGCTGCCAACGCCGCCGTCGCCATTGCCGCCGCCGCCACATAAACTTCCGTTTGCTCTCTGCGCGTATTTGACTTTTTCTACACTATCCTCACTGCTGATCCGTGCGCATTTGTCGCGCAGTCTGCTGCAGTGCAGCTTAGAGATTCGAATACTCATTTTCGAATGCTCATCCATAAGTATGTTTGATTAAATATTACGATGTTAAAGGATTCGACTATTTTACTACTAAGTGCAGTTGCTTATTCCACTTTTAAAAATAATACTACTCTAGAATAATCGGTTAGGTATTGAGCATTTAATTCCAATTCGGTGTAGTCATTGCAATATGAACTTAATTCTTAAAATTAATTCTTAAAATTCTTAAATTCTGAAAATTTTTTTATTCACTTTTTTAAATATGTTTGTATTTTATTGTGCATTTTCCATTTAACAGGTGAAATACCTCACAACATGGCATCTTATGCAAAGCTTCGAATTCTTTTCGTTTCATCTAAAAACCATTATAAGAAAGTGTCTTTAAAAAGTGCCCAGTTATGTTAGGGTATTTCCTACATCGCTGTGATCAGTTGTCGTGCTGTTCTGGGTGCGTGTGTGTGCGGTCTTTGTTGTTGCTGGCAGAGCTATTATCGTGCATGCGAAACCACAACTAATGTGCACTTCAAACTGTCTGTCAATTGGCAAAACGCACACACACACACATGCACACAGGCACGCACACACAAAGAGCACACATTATTTTTATTCATTCTGCCTAAAACTGATTATGAAGTAGAGCTTAAACTACTTTAGAACAATAAATTGCAGCGGAATGTGGTAAATTTAAGAGGACAATGAAAACTTGGCTTTTCCTGCACAGTGGCTGCAATGTATGCATTACGATGTGTAGTCGTTCAATTAATCAGTCAATTTCAAGGGAACAATTAACAACAATAGTTGGAGAGATTTTGAGTTGAGTGTTAAACAATGAAAAGGTATTTGCTCCGTTTTGCTTGGCATTTGCATCTGATTCTCCCTCAATTAATTTCTCTATATATTTTTTTTTTATTTTGTCTCTGAACATCTCTGAACATACATGTAAATATTTTCTTGTATTTTCTAATTTTTACTTTTACTTTATATGTTCCTCAAGCCGTCTTCTCACTCTTTATGGAGCTGACCCCTTCACGATCCCCATTAATTTCTCTCTTAGCCTTTATTTTCAGTTTACCTTTCTCTTTTAATTTTTCTATTAATTCTCATCATTTTTATGTCCATTTTATATGTACATATATCAATTTCTATGTAGTCAAAATTTTTTGTAAATATATATATCTATCTGTGTATACCTATTCTAGATATAGATTTATTTCCTTATAATTCAATTTATCTCTTTTTAAAAATATATATCTCCATATATTTTTATATACTCACAATAATCTATATATATAAAAGAAAGTCGTGTTAGTTACACCACTTATAACTCAAGAACGGCAGAACAGATTTGGCTGAAAATTGGTAGGGAGGTAGCTTAGAGCCAGGAGACGGACATAGGATACTTTTTATCCCGTTCGACAGCGTTCCTCTGTGACTTGACATGAAACGTCAGTCACTATAAAACGTGGTATAACAAAAAAGAATCAGACTTGGAATAACAAAATGCAAATGACAGCTATGTAATTGACGTGAAATGACAGCTATGTAATGACGTATGGATGACAATTTGATATTTGTAAGAAATCAATATTAAAACTATTTCTATTAAATAAATAATTAAAAAGTGGATTGAAGTGAAGTGAAGTTTAATTAATAATGCCGCGACCAAGACGATCGAATCTTTCCCGACAAAGCCGTAATGCAAGAAGAATACAAAATACTGCAAATGAAAGGACTGAAGAAGAACAAGAAATTGCACGTGAACAGCGCCGCAATAGTATGGTCGAGCGAACAACAGAAGTCAACAAATAGATAATTTGCGACGCAGAACAAGATATTTAGCTGATTTGAATCGAGCTGCGTTTCGATACGATTGCAGCAATGATTACAGCATGCATCCTAGCGTTTGCATTGGACAAATGGACGTTGTTTGCGAGTATTGTGGTGCATTAAAGTTTTCCGGAGGAACGCCTGGATTATGCTGCGTTAATGGTAAAGTGAAATTGCCAGTGTTGACTCCGCCACATGAGCCATTGTATTCATTGCTTTGCGGCGAAACACAAGAATCACGCCACTTTCTTGCAAATACTCGAGGATCCCGATTATCCCAACCGATATGCCGTTTGAATTTATAAGACTTCAATTTCCGATACGTCTTGCATTTGCCATGACAATCAACAAATCACAAGGCCAATCCTTAAAAGTTTGTGGTTTAAATCTAGAACATTCATGTTTTTCCCATGGTCAATTATATGTACGTGGCATGTTCACGGGCCGGAAGACCAGAAATACAGAAATAATAATGAATGAT
The DNA here is from genome assembly GCA_035046045.1 of Zaprionus bogoriensis. NCBI lineage: Eukaryota > Metazoa > Arthropoda > Insecta > Diptera > Drosophilidae > Zaprionus > Zaprionus bogoriensis. The sequence continues at coordinate 703,728 of JAWNOI010000174.1, forward strand.
TAATGTAGTTATTTAGTTTTATTTTGTATTTTTTCGAATAAAATAAAAAAAAAACTGCTTATTTATTGCCATTAAGGCGGAACAAAGTTCGCCGTGTCACTAGTAATAGATATATCCCATCTCTTTTCATCTCTATCCTGCTCAATTCATGACTCTCCAATTTCCTCTCTCCTTCTATATATTTTCAATCCATATGTATCACCTACCTATCAATCCATATCTCTCTCAAGCAACTTTTCGCGCGTTTCCATCCATTAACGGCTTTAGCACGCAGTTCAACGCAAAACTAACGCAACAATGGAAAGGCTTACAAACTCTCCCTACACTCCCCATTTCCACACTCACAGATTACGTATACGCACGGGCAGGCAAAAAATGTTGCTGGCCCGAAAAGCATGCAAACAGAAGTCGAAGTTATTAAACGGGATATGCGAATCAACAGGAACAGTCAGCAATGACTTACAACCTCAACAACAACAACAGCATCAACTGAAACAACAGCAACAACAATAACATCAAGGAGAACAACCGCTCAAGCTGTGACAACAATAAGCAACGAATGGCACAACAAATGGCAAAGACAACAGCACAATTTCCTTATGCAAAGCGGAGATAACAGCAGCCGCATGCAAATACACAGATTTATGGCCAGACACACGACTCAGGCAGCCCCTGGCCTCAGGCCCAGTCCCCGCTGGGCGATCCAAGTTCCCAGTCCCCCCGCCTCTCTCTTGCGCTCAGTCCTGCTTCATAGCAGACCTCGACCAGACAAGCCGAACTTAAATACAAACAGAAACAGCAGGTCGACACTTCAACCTCAACCCCAATTCACCCCGGCCATGGCCATGGCCACGGCCACGGCCCCGGCCCCTCCCCCTGTGTCGTAAAAATAAAAGCTGTCAATGCACTTGAAATTTATCGCCTTGCAAATTAACACTTAAAGCAGAGTGCAAAAAACGAGACAAGCTGAAACAGATACAACTACATATGGGGGCGGGGCAGGGGCAGTGGGGGGTGGGGGGAAACTCCTTACCTTTTCGGCCTCGAGTCCGCCAGGTATCTGGGTGCCATCCTTGGAACAGAAGCAGTAGGGCAGCTGGCAAAGCTCCGTGTTGCAGCGCTGTGCCGTGTCGGCGGGCGCTTCCGTTGCCGGGGCGGGGGCTGCAAGCGAGAAAGAGAGAGAGTGAGAGAGGAACAGTTAGCAAAAGTTCATAGAGGGGCTTTATATAATATATGTAGAGGGGGTGTCTGCTCCACAAATTAGTTTGAAAATTATTTAGAAACTGCTACGTTATGCGAGCGCAATTGAAGCTGGCAAATCGAAGGACGAGAGAATCAAGGAGAGCAGCAGCGGCAGCAGCAGCGACTGAGGCAGCGGCAGAGGCAGCATGTCGAAAGTTAAAAGTCAACAAAATAACACAATGCAATACAAATATCAATAAGGCACAGAGGCGGAGAGCCAGGCCAAACAACGTACGAAATGTGCAAGAAACAAGTTAAAAGAAAGTTAACAGAGAGCAAGCGAGACAGAGAGCGACAGAGAGTGCCAGTGAGAGGGACTCAGAGTGAGCAGTGCGAGAAATAGTACAAATAACCAAAGGCTAAATTTTCTCATTCCCTGTTGCTGCCCTGCGTCCCACCAGGCGCCACTCACCCTCCCCCTCACTCCTTTCTTGCCCGGCATCAAACCAATCCCAAACGCAAAACCCGTTCAGGGCATCGCTTTGCCATAGATATTTGCATACGTGGGCGTTGGGCGTGACAGCAACTACTCTCTCCCTCTCCTTCTGTGTGTGTGTGTGTGTGTGGTTGGGCCAAAACTCAATGGAATTCAATTGGCATTTTTTTCTGTTGTTTTGTGATCGAGTCAACAAATTCGCTTAAAGTCCACAAAACAAAAGCTTGCCCATGTGTTTATAGTACGAAGCCAGCGAGTGGGGGGAGGACAGGGGTTAGGGTTAGCAATAGGTATGTCGACAGGCCAACAGGTAAAACCGGCATTAGTCATGCACTGAGCCACATGGACCACGCCCCGGGGCGCACTCGTGGTGCGGGCGGGGCTGCCAGCAAATATTAAATGCATTTTCTGCGCTTAGCTGCGTTCAATCAATGGAAATGGTACCCTGCTGAAGTGCTGCCCCCCCCGTTTCAATTCTGCTCCCCTCCATAGCTCTTTATTCTATGCTTTTTTCGAAGCCCACTCTTCCCCTTGCTTCCTCTTCCCCTCACGGGTGGTCTCCGTTATCAGGGCATAGGCTTCGGCTCGACTCGTAGAACTTAAAGCGGCACACTAGTTTTGGGGAGGAGGAGGGCCGGGAAGATTTCTAGCACTGAATGTAGTCTGCTTAAGCTGGGAGCCAAGTGAAGCAAGAACTTATGCCAGAGCAGAAATCCTAACTGCAATCGCAAACAAAAATCCGATATAGAAGCAAAATATTTGTCTTAATTAAAGCCAAATTTGCTGGCCAGAATTATGCACACAAATATGTTTACAGTTAAATTTTCTGCTTGAATAAATATGGAAATTTCTGATGCGATAATCTTTCGAGCAGAGAAATAGCTAAAGCCAAAGATAGAGAGAGAAAGGGGAGAGGGCAAGGCAAGCAAGCTAAGTATGTGTTGAGTTCTCTGCATTTTGCTCAGTCCGTCTGAATTTTTATTTCACTTAATTTAAGTTAGACTATTTCTTGGGCATTCCATGAGTATGTTTCATATTAAAGTGCTTTGGAACTCAAGCTATAACTACGCAGAGGTTATAGAACTATAAATTCGCCCGACTCGTGGCAGGATTTACGAGCTTGCGACGTAGAGAATTTAGCGACAATTGTTTCAAGTGTTTGCGTCGCGTCAATGGTTCCCCTCTAAATTCTTATCATTTCGCTTTTTCTCTTTCTTGCTCCCCCTTTTTCGCGCGCAAACTTGTCATTTAAGCTGCTTGTCAGCTTCCGTTTCCGCTATGCTATTGTGAATGTCATCAATCAATTGAAAATGGACTTATGTCGCTTGACAAATGCAAAACAAACTAATGATGTCAAGCAGTTCCCATTCCTTCCTCTCGCTCTCTTCGTAATCCTTCCACCACCTTTTCTACTTTCTAATCCCTTCTGCTCCCTGCCCACTCTTTTCTTCACCCACTTTCCCCTTGCTTGTTATGGTCAACATATTGATAGAATGTTGTGAGAGACATTGATGCTTGCTTCGCCTCTCCCCCATCTATTCTCGTTTTGCCTCTCCTACTCCAGCTTTCTTTCCTTTCCGCTCCAGCAGTTTTCCCTGGAGAATGCGGGCAGCATTCGATAACAATTTGATTTAATTACAATATTCGACTAGTCTGAGGGCGATGGCTGGCAACAACAAGCAATTGCAACAGACATCCAAAAATATATTCTGACTCGGATTTGATTTGGACTCTCTTTCACTTTCTCTCAGCTGCAAGTGCAACCAAAACAACATCAGCAGCAGCGGCAACAGCAGGTTGCACAAGTCAAGCTGAAGTTGAAGATGGAAGAAGAGCAAAAATAACAAAACAGTGTAATTTATGCAATAAATATGAATGAGTTTCATTTGCGGCTTTAAATATTAATACGAACTTTATGCGTTCCATTTGGAATACAACAAGCAGAGACATGCACATGCAGGCACACACACACACACGCGCACACGCTCAGCAATTGGGCTTCCGGTTGCGCCTAGAAGTAGGCAACGATTTTGGCAGCACATTGAGTGGCCACGCCCCTGCCCATCTACACACTGCACACACTCACACAGTGGAGAATATCCGAAGGAAAAGGCGAATTGTGCGTGGGATATCAATGCTGGAAAATATTTGTGGTCAGGGCGTAAATAACGGTCAGGGGAAATGAAATGCCGGGCAATTAGGTGGGCAGCACGCACACACACATACACATACACATATACGAGTACACTCATACACACAATTGCACAGGACATTGCCAGTCAGTTGCAGACTGTGCAATCAACATAAATTCACATGCTGACCAGCACAGGCCCCTCCCAAGGCCCACACTCTCCGCCATGCCGGCAAAATAAATGCATACAATTTTATTATTTCAAAAAGTAACTTGGCAAATTTGCGCACTCGACCAAAGTTTATTTGCTTGTGTGTGTGTGTGTGTGTGTGTGTGTGTGCGTAGAATTTGTGCATAGTTATTGAATAAAATGTAATAAACACTTTTAGTAACTTTGTCTTATGCAGCGACAGTCGCCAAGGCAAGCAGGCGGAGCGGGAGGGAGGCAGCCAGAGAGCCGGAGAGCGGGAGCAGGCGTTCGCACAAGTTGCATACGCTGCGTATACGTAATGCGGACAGTTCGAGCTTATTTGTGTTGTCTGCGCTGTCTGTCTGTTTGTGTGCGAGCGTGTGCTGGTGTGTGTGTGTGCGTGTGTGTGCGTGTGCTGGTGTGCGTTGTGTATGTTGTGTAAGCAATATTGAAATGCTGTCATTGAGCGTGCTCACTGAATTATGAAATTGAAAACTATTCAGTGCAAAATTGCTTCGAATTTTACCAGCTCGTGTGAGTTCTTCTCGCACACACGCACACATAAGTATATATAGCATATAGAGTCCTGCTTGGAGTTTTTTGCGTTGGGTAAACAGCAAGAGCAGCAGTTTGTCAGCTGCTTGGACGCGCTCTGTCAATAGCTTTGGCCCAACTTGGCAGCTAAATAAGCCAGTCAGGCAATCGATTGGATGGACAGGCAGGCAGGCAGTGGCGCGCAGGGGAGCAGGGGAGCAGGGGAGCAGGGGAGCAGGGAGGGAAAGTAGGTAGGGCAATAAAATGCCGTACGCAGATTTTATTCAATTTTCCCCCAAAAAGTGACTTAAATATTCTAATTTCTGTCTGGCAGTAACAATCTGAAACTGAATCGAAATCAGAGTTAGAATCAAATCGAAATAAAATCAAATAAATTCGTATTTATATGCACATTGTATTGTATTGCCCTGTGCACACACTCGCACACGCACAGTGGCGCACATGTGTGCATAATGAAAGAAAAGCCACTTTTTGCTTATTTATTTGGGACATTTGCTGTCACAATTTCAAATTCATTTGGGCCCCGACCGATGCGAGCAGGCAATTCGTCAGCTGAGTCGGCTCTCTGCTGGGTATGTTGGGCTAGCTGGTGGCTTGGGCATAGCTGCGAGCTGCGAGCTGCGAGTGGTTACGCCCTCTGCCCACTCGACTGCTTCGGCTGCTGCTACTTCAGCTTCTAATCCCCGACAGGCTTATGTAGCTGGCAGATGGCTTGCAAATTAAAGTGCCAGACGATTAGAGGCAATCAGTGCGTTCTCTCGCTCTCCCTCTCTCTCTCTCTCTTTCTCTTTCACACCCCTCCCTCTTTTTCACTCTCTCTAAGCACAGACATGTGAGCATTATTAATGCAATTGCCGCAATTGCAAATTAATTTTAATGCAACAAACATGGATTCGAAAAAGAAGGATTTGGCCTGAGCTTACATTCAAAGCAAGCTTTAGTAGTGTGGGAGAACGAATACATGTAACAGCCGAGAAGATTTGTGGCAAATATTTACTGCATATACCCAGATCGAGCAAAACTGAGTATGGAGAAAACAGGGCTCATTCTATCTCAATATTTTTAAACTTGCTCCCAAAAAGACTACAAATATACAGACAAATACAAAAGTATCCAATACTTTTCATAGATCACCTGGAAAGTTCTCTTCAGGTATGCTTAGTCTTCCTGCAAAGCTCATACCCCAATTAATATTTAATACGTTCGACTTATCAATAAAAACACTAAAACAGTTTTTAAAAACTGCCTCGAACTATTAGCAAAAATCCACATGGAACGTAATCTAATCTAATCTTTCAGAGCACACTCAAATCGTACTCAGAGAATTTCCTTGCATTAATTCCCTCGCCAGCTTTTTTAGCCGATCGCCTATGGCACTCCTCAGGCATTCAGTTCTCAATTGACTTCCATTTTGGACAGGAATCAACTGAAATATTCCTAGAATGTGGTGAATAATCTTCTTATGCAAAAGGTGAAACTTTGACAACTCCAACGGAACTTGTTGCCAGACTTTCGTACCGGATTGCGGTGTGACTGGAATGAAGTGTAACTTTGCTCAGGGCCGAGGGAGAATGCGTTCATGCATGCTGGTTCCACTGATGAGTGGATTGAGTTGAGTTAAGTTGAATAGAGTTGAGCTTACATTATTTTTGGGATTTGAGTTATGTTTGTGGTGTGGCGTTCAGGTGTGTCGGACCTGGAACTAGTTCGTTAAACTTTTCAGCGATTTTTGCTTTCTTTTAATACAATAACCACACAATGTGCCAATGTATGTTACAAGCCGAAGCAGGCGTGTCTGATCGTACAAAGTATATACATCTGTATATTCTTAATCAACATCATTAACTAAATCGATTTTGCCATGCCTGTCTGACTGTTAGCTGTTACTAGAAGCACCAAATAGTGTACAAAGGTTCTTGGAAAGCTTAGGTAGATTAAAATTATTTTCTAGTTTAATAAAGAGCTAAAGCTAGCATATTATAGTCTTGATATTTGCTAAAAAAAAATGAAGAAGACCGTTGTCAATACTTGTGTTAAGTTATACAAGTGAGATTGGCACGTGCGTGTAGCATCAATACATGCGATTGACTGTATGTGTGAACAAAGTCAATGTATGTGAGATCAACAGATTTATCAAAACGTTCAACTGAAAATATTGTTGTCAATTCGCTAGATATAATTATTTATTATGAAGATTTAGTTTTTAACACGAAAATTGGTTGAATGGTATCTACCTGTTGAGTTCACCCGATTGTACAACTATACATTTCTGTAATTGTTTTCTGTTCATTTCTGTGATTACTCTGCCATTTTAACATATACTTTTTCGCTTATTGTCTTCGATTAGCAGTGCAGTAAGTAGACTATATTATTCGCTACAGTTTAGGTTGACCATATTACGCTATCAACTTTCAGGTATGTCGGCGCTGGAACTGGTTCACAAACTGAATGCAACTTTTCATTTACTAGTAATTTTTACTCTCTTTCTTTTTTGTTATTTTCTGGCAATGCTCTGGAATTGCTTAAGCGTTTGTTATCTTCGACTCCGTGTATTAAACAGACCATATGATGCGCTTCCGTTTAGGGTGACCATATTTTGCTATCAACGAGCAAATTGCGAAAATAGCCGTCAGAGTGTGGAAAAGAAAATAAGCGGAAAACCGAACTAGATGAAAAATAAAAATCAAACTGCACACGTTCCCGAAAAACGTACCTCCCCCACGCTGCGTCTGTGTGTGCGTGTGTATGTGGCGTCAGCAAAAAGCGCAAAATTTTTATGCACAGAGCTTTGACCTAATCTCTGCTGCAATATTTCTGCTCGTGCCTTGCTTTACTTCAGCGCGGAGAGTGTATTGGGAGGAGGCAAGGAAGGGTAAAGGGTCTCTGCAGCTCACTCTGCGCGTGTCTGTGTGTGCGTCATTTATGTTATTACTTTTCTACTTTAACACACACACACACATACACACACACACACACGCGCCCGCTGGTGCGCTCTCTGCAGCGCTCGCTCGCTCTGTGGAGAGCTATTTATATGAGACAACATTCCAGTTGGTATTACGCAAATCCCAAATGCTTTGGCTGTCGTAGCTTTCTTCCGAGCGGCTGCCTCCCGACAGCAACGGCTAACTGTGCGACGCCGACAGTGACGTCGACAGCGACGTCGACAGCGAAGTCAGCGACTATTGCAATGGCGGTGGCGATGGCAACGACGCCTGCAGCAGAAGTGCGTGCCTGCAGTCGGGCGATTTGTCAATGTGTGTGTGAGATAGTCACTGAGTGAGTATATATGTGTGTGTGTGTATGAGAGTATATGTGAGTGCTTATGTGAGAATATGTAACAGTTTGAGTGTAAGAGTCTGCAAGAGTGTGTGTAGTATGTATGTATGAGTGAGTATCTGTGAATGGATGTATGTGTGTGGTGCTTTAAATCTCATCCTACTATTGCCCAAATTTCAAATTTATTTTAATAGATTTTTACACTTCAGGAAAATCATGAAAAGTGAAGCAACTGAGAAATAATCTGCAATTGCGAAAAATTATCAAACTAGAGAAAATGGATTTAATTATGTACTATATATAATGTACTATATATGTACCATATATGACAAGTGCATGTTTCCATATGCCATATGCATATCTCAACTACACCTTCAAATGCTTGATTAATCTGAGAGTTCTCTTCTCAATCAGCAATTTCGTACAGTGTATGCAAAAATGCATTGTCTTCGGTCTGCCTGTCGCTCTTGAGGTACCCGAAAAGGCACAACGCACATACTGCTGCTCTCGTCTCACTCTCCATGCCACTCTCCCTCTCTCTTACTTTCCATCTCTGCCGCCCTCCTCTCCGCTTCTCATACATACACACACGCATATATGTATGTGATTGCAGTTAAACTGAAAACTAAATCGTAAATGTAAGCTTTAATGGTCCACACACTCGCTGAGAGTTCATTGTGTGTGAGTGCGAGTGCAGTATGTGTAAGTCTATGTGTGTGCATGTCTGCTGCGATACTTGGTTATTCTTAAGCGGTCGCGTTTGTGCTCCATTTGAAGTGCCCTCGCTAGGAGCTAGCAAAGCACTTGGCATTCATCATGTGGTGACTGCATCTGAGCAAGGAATGGACGAGGGATCAGGGTGCACATAGACAGAGAGACATAAAGAAAGCGATACAGAGATAGAATTTCTGACGCTTCATTGGGCAACTTTTGCAGTGACCAGTGAGACAGATTCTGAGATAGACAGGAAAACAGGCAGATGTAGAGACAGACAGATAGATAGACAGACAGACAGTCTGACAGAGAGACAGCCAGACTCTGGTTGAGAGACAGACAGACGAAGAAATTGACAGATGGACAGACAAACAGACTGACAGATATATGGACATATTGTCTGACAGAGAGACAGTCAGACTCAAAAACTAAGAAAAAGACAGTCGGATAGACCAACTAAGAGAGATAAAGCCAGGCAGACAGATAAAGAGGTAGACATACTGATAAAAAGATAGACAGTCATTGAGACATTAGAGAGACAGACAGACATACATTTAGATATATGTCATAGGTAGATAGATAGACAGATAAAAACATGACAGACTGACAGACTGACAGACTGACAGACTGACATACTGACAGACTGACAGACTGACAGACTGACAGACTGACAGACTGACAGACTGACAGACTGACAGACTGACAGACTGGCAGACGGACAGACAGGCATATTGACTGACCAACAGACTGGTAGCTTGACAGACATACTATATTCACAAATAGTCTGACAGACAGACAGACAGGCAGGAGATAAACAGACAGGTGGAAATATAGACACTTAGACATACAAGCATACAGACAGACACATAGACAAATAGTTTGACAGAAGGACAGGCAGCAAAGAGACAGACGGACATACAAACTAAAAGAGACACAGACAAGCAGAGATAAGGTCTGATAGAGAGACAGATAGATCGATAAATAGATCGTCAGATAGACAGCCAGTAGTGAGATAGGCAGACAGCCACACCAGCAAGAAAAAGGAAGACAACCAGAGAGACAGACAGTAAGGCTGTATAGTTTGACAGACAGACAGTCTTAAAGATGGGCAGATAGGCTGACAAACTTAAATAGAGACAGAAAGACAGGCGTTCCTTAGGCCACCTTCTCCACTGACCAAAACAGACAGACAGCTAGGCAGACAGACAGCTTCCAGACAAGTTGTCGTCGCATAGTGCATTTATTGGATCTTTCTTGTTCGGTTTCTACTTTCGGTTCATAAATGAATTATGCGACATTTACTCAGAATTGCTTCCTAATGCACAACATCCGGTGTGGCCAGGGGCCGAAGCATGGCAGTGCTGCTCTTGTTCCATCTGCTGTCGTTTATCTTGACGTCTCGGCCCAACTGTGGCTGCAGCTTGGTTTCGGTCTCGGTCTTAGTCTCGGCCTGCGTCTTTCTAATAGAATGCCCAATTCTATTTGGAGCTTCTAATAAATTTCGTGCTGCTCTGCAGTTTTAGCCATGTAATTTTTTTGGCTGTCCCTCTCCGTTTTTCTCTCTTTCTCTCATGCCTGCTGGTTGTCTCTGTGTCTGTCCGTCTGTGTGTGTGCCTCGAAGTTCGCCTTTTATTTTAGTTAACAACTTTGGTTTTTGCAAACTTGAAATCGTTTAGCAAACCGCTTGGCATTTGCCACAAAACCTGCTCCCAGATGCAGTCTGTCTCTATCTCTCACTAGTTCTGTCTCTGTCGTTCCGTGCCAGTTGCTGTCCCGCTCTGGCATGCATATGTGGTATTTAGAGTGCAGCACTTAAGCTTTTGGCTTGTCTGATTTATGGCGCACTTTCAATTGTTTCTTCTGCTAATGCCGGACAACAACAACGAAATGACACTACAATACACCTCCCTGCACTGCACTACAGGCTACACTGCTCTCTCTGTCTGTCTAGCTGTCTGTCCCACTCCCTCGCAGGGCTTATCTGCGCCTTTTTATTAATAGCTGCCCGGTCAGCTCGGACATAACTTCATCACTTACTTGTTGGCAGCGGTCCGCACTTGGCTTCATCCTTGAACGTGCAGAACTTCTGCACGTCGTCGAAGTAGAGGCCCGAGGGGCAGCGATTCAAGTACGGGAAGCCATCGACGCACTGCACAGGGGAGAGAAACAGACAGAGGGTAAGAGTGAGAGCAAGAGAGTGAGTTAAGATTAAAGAAGATGGACAGAAAACTTTGTACTTTGAGCGGAACCCAAAGTGTCGACTCAACTGGGGCCAGCAGCAATTAGCCAAGTTGAGAGGGAGCAGATCACCGAGAGGAGGGATGTGTGCCACTCCCACTTACCTGATAGAAACGGCGGCAGGTCGCTGGATCTGCATAGTTGCCATTGGCGATATGCGAGGGGCAGGTGAACTCTTCCTTCTCCTTGTTTTGGGCTGCAAGAGTTCGAATTGATTTATCAGACAAATACGAAATACATATGTATATATTATGCAGTTATATATGGTATACACTATACAATACACTATATTATACAGTTACAGCCATGAGATATATATTCGCGTATATCGAGCGCGATATTTATGGCCAAATAGCGCGGGGCACGCGTGCAAATAAATCTTCAACTCGTTTCGTGTTTCGCATTTCAAGCGAGTTTGTCAACTCTTTGCTGATTGTTGTTACCACGCCCACAGCCCCGCCTGTTTTCCGCCCGTCAACTTAATTTAATGTGCATTAAGCTGACTTTAATGCAGTTAAATGGGTGCAAATGAACAACAATTAATTGCAACAACAATTAAAGCCGCACATAAAGGGCAAATTTAATCGCTTATTTCATAATTATCTGACTTTTTCCCTGCTTCTTCTTCTTCTTGCCGTTGTTATGTTTGTTGTTGCAGCATGCAAATCTAAGCTTCAAAAGCCCAAACAGTTTGACATTTGCCAAAGCCACAAAATAAATACAAATAATGCATAAGCAGAGGGCAAGCAGGAGGAAAGAATGCTGCCCGATTGAAATAAATTAGGAATAAACGTTGTCACCATCGAGTCGAAGCTGGCATACTCTTACAGATGCTTCTATGTCATAAGTTGCATAAATAATTTTCGATTTGAATGGAATTTATTTGATGCAGGGTGTTTAACTGAATCAACATAATGTAATAATTCGACAGATACATGAGCTAAATTGTATTTAAATAATTTGTAAATAGCTGAAAGCAGATGAGACTTTTTTTGCAACTAGGTATTTCAATTTATTATAATTTTTACGTAATATAAAATTTGTAATTTAATTTAGCTATGGCGCATTCAGTTACAATGCGAAAATATTGAAGTTTTCAAACAAAAATTCACAGTTTTCCTAAGGCTTGGGCAAAATTAAAAGAAAATTCAAATGTGGTAAATTTGATTGTTATAACTTGGAAATAAGTAATAATAGACGCTAGATTTTCTATTTCGACTGACTCATAAAAAAAGATAGAAGCATATTTATGTGTATATATCAAGTTTTCTTTTAAGAAAAAAAACTGACATATAACAATATAAAGAGGAACTCATAATTTAATATTGATCAATAATATTCTAGATCGATAGATTCTGCAACATGTCCTTCTGCAAACATCTGGCTAAAATTATAATACCCAAAACTAGAGCATATTAATACAATAGCGGAATGGAAAGGGATTGAAATAAATAAATAAGAGTTGCATAAATTATAATTAAATGGCGATTTTCATTTGATTAACTAAAAAGTGCAGCGCATTAAAACTGAAATATTAATGCAAAAGCCACAGCAACAGCAACGAGAGAGAGAGAGAGAGAGGGAGAAAGAGAGACAGACGGGGAGAGAATGAGATAGAGGAAGGGGGAGAGTTCGTATCAAGCCGCACTGTGGGCCGTTTGAGCCGCAAATAATGAATATAAATTGGCTAACGGCATTAGATTAACACGATGCGGCCTAAGCAACAGCAACAACTACAACAAAAACAGCCGCAAAAGCAAATATGCGGACATGTGAGCAGCAAAGGTAGTCGACTATGAGGTACCCTGTAAGCCACTAAGACGCTCATTTCACATACAACGACAGCCATAAGCAGGTTAATTTAAAGCTTTGCACAATAGTTTTATGGAAATGCACGACTAGCAGATACTCTTTAGACACCTAAGGAGTGTAGAATTGAAAAACGCTACAGTACACTACAAACAGCTACAACGATATTTCCGAAACCAGATCATGGTATACTTACTGAAAGTTCAAGCAGATACCCTGTAGATCACATTTTACAGGATATGCTAAACGTAGTGTTGGTTTTTGTGAATGTGTGTGTGTGTGTGTTTGCCCACGCATTGAACTGTCTCGGCAATTATTCATAAAGCATTTCGATTGCCGCTAATATTAATTAAATGCAGACTATTATTGGACGTGGCCGTGTTGCGTATACGCAGTGTGTGCCATTATCAGCGCTTATTGTAATCACAGGCATTAACGGGAGGAATTTGTGAAGAGGAGGGGTGCAGGGATAAGTGAGCAAAAGAGAGAGGGATGACAATTAAGCGCTCGGTTTGATTTTTCACTTGTCCATTAATCGATGACTTTGCTACTAATCCGCAGAGTGCGCCACAAAGTAGGCAGCAAAAGTCGCGGTCAGGCGATTAGCGCACAGATGCAGATACAGATACAGATACATGTACGGACGCAGACACAGCTGGCTATATCCTTAAAGCTTAGGAGATTTATGTGGAAATCGTTACTTGATTGGAATGTGGCTCGAAATTCAACAGCGCGTGGCAGCAAAAAGCCGTCGCAAATATTTGCATAAATTCGGTGACATGAACTCTGAATCCTCGCCGACCCCTGACCCTTTGCCCCTTCTCTCATCGCGCCTTTCTGTGTGTGCTTTCGTTTATTATTTATTCATACTTTGCATAGTTCGCGTTCGATTTTTTTCGCTTCGCTTTCCTGTTTCATTTCGTTTTATTATTCACACTGCGAAAATGTTTTCATGCAACAAAATGTAGCTACCACGCCCTCCGACCCCATCGCACCTCCACCACACATGCCCCACGCTTCAACGCCTATGCGCGCGCGTTACGGATTGATTTTGTGTGCATTTCGATTTGGGTGCAAACAAATAAAGGAATATAATTAATAAATAAAGTAAATACACTAATAAATGAACTAACAAAGAGAAAGAGAACGATAAAAAACTGTGTGGGAGAGCGAGCGCCGACATCACAATTCCCTATGATTGTAGAGAAAACTGCTTGAAATCTTAAAAATATATATGACAGCTCAATGCTAGAGTAGTGAGATTGTATATATTGTAGCTTATAATTTTGGGATGCACGAAAGTCTCTCCTCGACTTGAAATTTCTTTTAGATTATACGTAGTTGGGAAGTTCTACCAGCCTACTCTTTTGTCTTATAATAAGTTCAGATAACTGCAGTTAAATTGAATGAGAATATAGATCAGGAAAAACGATACAGTATGACGACATAAGATCTAACAAAATTTAATAGCTTTTCAAAAGCGAAAGATCGAGCATGGGATATTGACAGAGACCTATTGATAGGAGAGACTAACAATTTTTTTTTCGCTTATTTTACAGTTGACCCTCGTTACTTTTCTGCTATGTTGAGAAAAAGAGGAAGACAAACCCAAATGCTGAGAGAGAGAAACAGAAACTCTCCCTAAATTAATAGAGTGAGATAAAGAGAGAGAGTGGCCGATGCAAAGAACAAGTTAGAGTAGCAGAAGAGGAGAGCAAGCGAGTGACTTTACTGGGTGTTTTCGCATACTTTACTGGCGGTCCTCGTAAATTTGGAGCTATTTAAAAGCTGCTTGCCAATAAGTTTCAATATGTTAGCGTGTGCGTGTGGTCAATATATGTTTATTTATGTCTCTATGTACACGCAACAACAACAAAAATAACAGCAGCAACAGCAATGGCAACAACAACGTCGGTGACCACAGCTCGCCAGTGGAAGCAAAACTCAGTTAATTTTAATGTTATGTGTAAAATAAACAATAAACGAAAAAATACGCAAAAAATAAGCAGAAAAAGCGCCAGGGTTGCGGCTGTGTATGTGCGCATGTGAGTTTGTATGTATGGGCACATGAAATACGCAAGAATCAGAAGAATAAATAACAAACACGGTAACAGCAGCAACAACAACAACGACAATAAGGAAACACATTTTCATATAATTATTATGGCTAATTAATATTTATTAAGCACTACGCAGAGGCGTCGCTACACGGGGGATGCGAATATACTATTGCCAAAAAGTAAGGTAAATATTTTTTGAAACATTAAAATTTTAAAAAAGATAGTGCAGTAGTTTGCTAGGTCAAATGAAGAATCTGTATAAGAATACGTGTTTTTCATGCTAAAAACAAAGAATTGAGAAATAATAGAATCTTTTTGAGTTTAAGAATTAAATATGAGGGAAAAAAGGAAAAATGTGTCTATATAGTTATTATTAAAATAATATGGTTAATGTATTTTCTATAAAATGGTTAAAACTTTGACACATTTAATTTTATTTTTATTGAAACAAAATTATAGATAGTGACTTAAGGAGAGAATGCGAGAGAGAAAAAGAGTGAAAAATAGAGTCCACAAGAAAAACAGAGAGTAACAAGCAAACGTTGTAACAAATCGAATTGCCTGGCCGATTCCACTAAATGCCTGACCAAGAATATATTTAATATATTTATATATAATATATTATATTAAATATATATATTAATTATACCATATTTAACTATATATTATTTACTATTATATATAATTTTTATTTATATTATGTATATTATATTATTTATTCTATATTTGTTATTTCAGCCCTCTTGCAGTTGATCCCTTCATCGCCGCCTCTGTCTTATTTTGGGTTATACTGTCAACTGCCTCGGCTGTTGCTGCGCTACTGCTACTGCCGGGACGACGTCGACGGTGGCAACAAAATTATTGTAAATTTATTTAAAAGGCATAAGGCCAATTACGTTGGATTTTTGCCTTTAATTAAGAAATTGCCAATGCGAAAAATCATAATTAAAAATAAGCTCAAAAAACGGAAGAAAAATGCAACGACACCACCCTCCCCCCACCATCATTCACACCGCAGACGGTCTCTCTCATTTGTGGAAGAAGAAATTAAATGTGTTAAAGAAAAGGAAATGGGAAAAGAGAGCGGAGACGGAGGGGAAAAAAACTGAGCTGAAAACCTGGCGAACAGCTGAAAAATCGGCCAATTTTATTTTATTTTATGTGCGAGAGCGAATATCTAGAAGAGAGTGGGAGAAAGAGAGCAGCCGAGAGGCAAAGAATAAGAGAAAGGGAGAGAGAGAGAGAGAGAGAGAGAGAGAGAGAGAGGAATCACGCGCTGGGAAACAGATTGCGAGAGAGAGAGAGAGAGAGAGAGAGTCAGAGCGAATAAGTGTATGTAGTTTATATATGTGAGATATTTCTTCTCGTTCTGTCGATGCTGTTGTTGGCCTTGTTGTTGTTGCAGCTGCTCTGCTTGTTGCTGTTTCGTTCATGTTCATAATTTATTTAACATTTGCGGCAATTTAAAGCGATCTCCAGGACGAGGCAGTCCCGGCCAGGCATCGCATCGATGCACCGCGCGAACGAAATTCAATTTTGTTGCATGTACCACAGTGCGTGTGCCTGTGTGGGAGTGTATGTGTGTTGCCTCGTATAGTGTCTAAAAATTAGCAGCAAATGCAATAATGCCAACCAGCAGTATATTGCATTTATTTTTTGCCAAATATTTGCATTTTATGGTATGCAATTATTTTGATACCCCTTCAAGCTTTTTCTTCATAAACCGAAGTATGCTGTACCCTGTAAAAAGCTATACTGTTTCTCGATAGAGCAACTATGTTTATCTTTACAAGCAGTTGAGTCAATACTTTTTCCTTGTATGCGTGGAAGCTGCAAGATCTCTTAGGCTATGAGGGGTAGAGTTAGAGTAGAGTAGAGTTACTTTATACTTTTTATAGGTTCCCTAATTTCGAATAAAGCTTTGCTTTAACACATTTACATTTATATTTACTACATTTATCAAGGGTATCAACAGTTTCGGCCTGTTGCTACGCTTTTGCAGTTTTCTTCGTGCTGTATCTTTTGCTTTTAATTTATCGCTTGCCACAAAAAAGGAAAACAAAAATCACAGAAACTTTGAGCATGTGTGGAGAGTGGCCAGGGAAGGGGGAAACTGAAAGCCAAAAAAGAGAGGAGAAAAACGGACGAAAAGGCAATAAATTGCACAACTGATATATGAATATGAATGAGAAGTGTAAGCCAGTCGCAATTGGCATCGATGAGGCGAGGTGAGTTCAGTCAGTTCGGGCAGGTTATGAGTAGAGCAGGAGATGCTGTGGCAAGGGCTGTGGCAGAAGGACGGGGCTGAGGCACGGCGTTATTTTGATAAATTTTCACTTAAAATGCTTCATTTGTAATACATGCATTACACATCCTTCGCAGCCTCTCTCCCTCTCTCTCTCTCTCTCTCTCTCTCTCTCTTTCTTTCCCCTTGTCTCTCTTTCTCTCCCTCGCTCTTTGTCACTTTCTCTGCGCTGTCTTGCGTCTCGGGGGCATGCCAACTGTTTGTATTTGGTAAAACGGTTTCTGCTTTTTATCCGTTGGCATTTCAAGTAATTTTTCACGCATTTCTGTGGCTGCTTTGCGCCTCATTTTTCACAATGTGCCTGCGCGTGTGTGTGTGTGTGCGTGTGTGCGTGTGTGCGAGTATGTGTGTGTGCGTTAAGCTGCTTAAATGTTTTTGCCGCTTCCTTTTGCAACATTGTTCATACCATTCACCCATTGCAAATGGGGAAAAATGTTATATTAGCTCAGTGTAAATGTACAATGTAGCAGGCATGGTGGCCTATACAAGCATATATATTCTCGATCCGTATCAATAAAGACACCAAATTTGGCATGAAGATCTCTGCATAGCATACGCAGATCATAGTTAATTTAAAATTTTTTAATTTTGTGTTTGAACATTATTATTAAATTATTCATAATCGAAGAATGATTGTAACGTAATGATTACAACGAAAAGTAGTTGAAAACTTGTTGAACAGAATTTAATATATTTTTTAAAAAAGTTGCAACATTGAAAATGGATGAATGGTATCTACGAGTTGAGTGCGTTCGAGTGTAGCTTTCTTTACTTGTTTTTCTGCTGTTGTTGTTGCATTAACATCACTTAAATTGTAAATAATTCCGATTCGCTTGCCCAGACTCAGCTACGGCTCCGTCTCTGACTTTGGCTCAGGCCTGTGCCACGCCCTCGCTCTCGTCGCTTTGCGCCTCGAGTGTGTAATGGCCAAAGCCACTTGCCTTTGTCAACAAATTTGCGTTTAAATGCCTCATGTGCCTGCGGGATGCAAGGCGTGGCACGGGCCTGAGCTCATCTCTGCCTGTTCCGCCTTTGACTTAACGTTGCCTTTTCGCAATTCGTTTTAATGTATTTTTAAATTATGTTTATTTTTTCCCCCAAAGCTTTATATATTGCGAGGAGTGAGGAGCGCGGAGCGCGGAGAGAGAGTGGGTGATTGAGAGCTGAGAAATGAAAGAGAGCAAGACAAATCTGCTGACAGCGAAAACTTTTAGACAGGCAAATGTTATTTTTGTCCAAAAAGTAATTATGTATAGTGGTTCAAATGACAGAGTATGAGAGACAGAGGCAGAATGAGACACATATCAGAGATAAAGGAAGAGGGAGAGGGAAAGAGAGAGTGGAGCACTCTTAGACTCCACCATACCATATCTTCTAAAAATTCTAAAGAACTTTGAGTCTGCTTAAATTATATAAATGTCTTGAGCTGATCAAGAATATATATAAGCAGATGGGAAAATGGAAATGGGGAGAACAAATAGATCTATTAAAAAGTCTTATTACGATCATCATGTGGATCAAGATATATACACAAGCATATACAAATTCCATGAAACTTCGCCAATATAATGGGGTAAGCATTCGGGAAATTGGCAGATCAAGATATATACGCATATGTGGACACATAAGGACAGAAACAGTCAAGACTGCATTGCCGACAGCTTATCGCAACATACGGTTCAAGAATCTATATGAATATGGATGAACCTTGCTCGACAGGTTCAGCCACATTCAAATCTGGCACGACGATCTTAAGCTCGAGTTTGAAATGGAGCATGCCAAGCAACAACGCTTGATTGCGTCTCATGCATGAAAGTTGTCACTGTTGTAGTTGTGGTTGTAGTTGTTGTTGGCGTTGTTGTCGCTTCATTGTTATCATCTCTCAAATTATGCAACGGTCCAATGAATCGCAGCCGAGTGCCAGTTTTGCTTTCGGTTTGGGTGTCGTTTTCCATCTCAGTCCGTTCGATCGAACGAATGATCCAATGTTATGATACAAAATCAATGTCACAATCGACGCGTTGCATAAATGAAGCTGTTTACCGTTATGCATGGCCCTCATCCGCGTGCCCATTGTGCGCCGAGAGTGCTGTCCCATTGTCCCATTGTCCGACATCGGACATCGGGCATCGAGCATTTCCATTCGAATATATTGTACATAATTAATGCCCGCATCTGGCGTTTTCAAAACGGGTTTCGCTTGCGAATGAAAGTGAAATCACCAGAAGAGATTTCAAATCTCTGCATATTTCATATGCCATACAGCTGTACGTGTCTGTGTGTGTGTGTGTGAGAGTATATAATAAAGAAAGGTGATGCGCTGGCGCATCCCTCTGGCCGTTGGGGCAAGGGGGAAGAGATTCGTGAAACTGATATGGTAAACAGCTGAAGTTGACCATGAAAATGCTCAAAGCCAAACGCTGCGAGCGACTGCAGAAAATATACGCCAATATTTGCATATTCATAAGCACAGTATAATCCACACACACACACACGCACACACACACACACGCACACACGCACACACATGCTGCTGGCAAAATGTTAATTAAAGCAACTGGAAACCGAGCCAAAGCTGGCGCTAATCAAGTTGGAGGTCAGCGCTGTAGCACGCAGATTACGTAAGGATCGACGGCGCCCAAAAGGGAGCGCAGAGGAAGCTGGAGAAGGCACAGTTACAGCTAAAGCTAGCTGGGAGTGTGTGTGTGTGTGTGTGTGTAGAGAGAGAAAAGTGAAACCGGTTGAAATTCCAGTTTCTACAGCTCCACGCCAAAAGTAGCATGCGTGTGTGTGTGTGTGAGGGGATGCAACATCGTGTGTGTGTGTGTGTGTGTGTGTGAGTGTGTTTGTGTGTATCTGTGTGCAGCTGCAGGACAGCTGACCTTGCGGGCCGCTCAGGTGACACGAGTGCGGCGCGGAAACCTGTTGGGAAAACCATTTATGATAAGAGCAAAAGTCAATGAAATGCCAACAATGTTACCTAATTCGCCGCCGAAACGAGGCGGAGACGAAGACGGAGACGGAGACGGAGACGGAGACGGAGACGGGGACGAAGACGAAGACGAAGATGAAGACGGAGGCGAAGGCAAACGAGAAATACGAGTACGCCAGGAAGACAAAGACACACACAGACTGTCGCTCACACACACATGCACACACACACACTCGCACACTCAGGAAGCCGCTTCCAATTGGCAACGTCAACACTTTTGTATGGCACAACAAAAAAAATTTATAAAAAAAATCGAAAAAAATGAGCAACAAAAACAACAACAAGCAAACGATTAACATTAATCGCAAACACGAATGCGGAAACGTGTATTTGGTGTTGTTGTTGCTGCCTGCTCTCTCTCTCCCTCTCTCTCTCTCTTTCCTTATTTTTTCGGCTTAGTTGTGCTATTTACTCACCGTGAACCGCTGCAGCTGCGATCAGCAGCAGCGCTGCAACTAGAAAATGCTGCAGCATCTCGATAGCTTCCGATTGGACAGCCGCACAGATGCACACGCACAGATACACAGATACACACGCACACGCACACGCAGACGCAGAAGAACGAGAGCGGGAGCGGCAGCGACAGCGACAGCGACAGCAAGAGAGCGTCGGGCGAAGAGTGAGCTTAGAGTGTTAAGAGAAGAAGAGACGACGACGTCTGCCACGCGCAAATGCAAACCGCCAACTGAACGCAGACAGCGGCAAAGAAATTGCAAGAAGCCAAGCCAAGTTAAGTTCAAGTAGACTTCAAGCCGACTGCGACGCGACCGCGACGCAACGCGAAGCTACGCGATCGCTCTGGCCCAGGCCCAAGCCCAGTCAGAGAGAGAGAGAGAGAGAGAGAGAGAGAGAGCAAGAGCGAGCGAGCCTCTAGCTTAACTCGGCTCGGCTTATTCTCAATTCACTTTCATTTCAACTGGTTCGACGATGACGCGCCAGCGCACAGTGGGCGAAATTATCGATTTGACACACTTTGGCGAACGAGTGGGGGAAATGTAGCGGCACCCGCAGATCTTGATTAAGAAAATTTTTGGAGTTTTATTTGTTTACTAAGAAAATGGTTAGAAAGTTATGAATATTGTAAAATTGAAGAAATTAATATTGAAAAATAAGACAAAGTAATTAAGATTTGGAAAAAAATGTAAAACTGAAATGATCAATTTGGCACAGATTGATCGACAAGCGGATGATTTTCACCTACAGATCTTGATGCCCGAAATTTATGGCTATTAATTGGTTGTAAAAGAAAAGAAAGTTTTAATGAAAAAAAAAAAAAAATAAATAAATAACTACGTGTTGCTAAAAAATGCAAAACCGAAATCATTGATAAAATATAGATAAGCGCACTGTTGTAATCTTTATCGGAGGACATTTCGAACATACTTGAATTAAATAAAAGCAAATTGTAATAAAAAATAAGTTTTAATGATGAACAACAAGTATATTTTATGTAAAAAATTCAATTAAAGCTACTTTTTCATAGTAAACAAAAAAAAAAATTGTTTTTTTGAGTACTTAAAAAACATTAAAAATTTATTTTAAGGAAACATTATTTTATAAAAATGTTTTTATTGAAAACTTATTTAATGTCCATTTCAGTTCAAAACTGTTATGCCCATAAATTCATGTCAGATCGCTCGATTCCCCCACTGTCAGCCGGTTTAAGTCACTCTGCTTTATCGAAGTCGGCGTCGGCGCATGCGCGCGCATTTCAATGAGGCGGAGGGCAGAGACCGGGCCCTAGTCGAGGCATAGATCTGGCAAATTATGCAGATTGCCTCACAGAGCCATTATACCACGAGTATGCGCGTGTGTGCATGTTAGTCTGTGAGATCTGGAAGAATCGCCTGAATTCTAGCTTAATGATATAATTCGAATGCCAAAGGCGTGTCTATGGGAGGTATATCGCGTGTATATCGCGGGTACTTACAAGAATCTAGAGAGAGCTACAGCAGCTGCATAACAATAGCATGTTAATTGCTTATAACAGTTAAAGTTGAGAGTTCCCTACGACTGTATTTTAGTTGGGACTGCACCCAGTGCATATCAATCGGATCGACTCAAAATGTCTATTGATTGCGTCATCTACTGCTGGTAATAATTCCCATTGCATTGAACCTATAAACCTATCTAGGGATAGAAGTACTATAAAAGGAACATAAAAGCTTGAAGTCGGATAATTTTGTAGACACTGAGAATATTAAGATTATATACTCGTACACGATATAAGAATAAATGTATGTAGATTTGTCGTCAAATCTAACTCCGTAATTTAGTAAAGCTATTGTCAAAAATTTTTTGTTTTTCTGTCTATTATAATATGAATTCAATAGATTTTCTAATCTACCTCTCGACGAGATGTCAGTCTTCAGCTCTACAAAAAAAAAAAAAAAAAAAAAACAGGAACTTAAATTTTTTATACAAACGTTGACAAATCTACTAGCTTTCATTTTCCTTTGAAATGTCAATAGAACTTGCATAAATTGAATTTTTTTATAGTGGTCACTTTATTTTTTTTTACCAGTTTCTTGTCTACTTCTTTTTCTGCCGGTTTGTGGTTGGTGGCGGTTTATGCGGTATTAACGGATTTCATCTTGTTTAATTTCGTTTCGCTTCGCTTGCCGGATATTTTTATTCATATCAATTTGACCAATTGGAATTTTAAATATCAAATACATAAACACAAATCGAATCACGAATCGCCAGACGACTGTGAATGTGGAAACGAATGAAGTCTGCACGTTTATTCCGAACACAACTGGGCTTATATCATGTACAACCCACGCTCTTTCACAATATTTCTAGTCAATATTATGCATTTTGCGAATTATTTAAGCGATGTTTGTGTGCGTGTTTGTTTTTCCAGCGAAATTCGAAATTGAACAGCTCCGAACCGGTCGATTGTTTTAATATTTATTGGTAAGCTCGTGCGATCAATGAGCCGAAACATATAAGTTAAAACAACAATAATAACGGCAACAACTACACGGATGAGAACTACAGTCAGAGATACAACAAATGCACTCGATAATTGGATGAACGAATGCTCAGCCCAGATAGGAATAAGCAAATTTGCATCAAATCGGCTTATTGTTGTTTTGCGCTGGTGCATCTGAGAAGCGCATATAGAGGCGCTCATTCACACGTAAATTCACGAAAAGGTGTCAACAATCCATCTCGAAATCATTGATATCTATCGGAGTCCGTTACTAACGGTAATCGAAAGTTCGTTGCGCTCTCTTCATAGCGTTCAGAAATGAGAAGCCCTGCGGACAGTCGATTTACGGTACAGTTGAGTTTTTACCCCAGAGTCATTTATGCCAACCGAGTTGAGAGACTCGTGGGGTATGCTGGCAGAGTTGAGGTAATTGAGATAATTAAACTAAGCTTAGTTTTTTTTTGTGTACAAGTTTTTAGGAATGCTCGTTCCCCATAACTCATAAAATTAACTTATTTAAAAATAAAAATTAAAGTTGCTAAAAATAAGTAGCAGAATTCAAATAAAAAGTAAGTTGTTCTATTCGTTTTTCGATTATTTTATTTAAACTTAACTTAACTTTTTAACGGGTATTTGGGCTAATACCAGGGATAGTCTACCAAATTTGTATTTTTTTTATGGAATATTTTAGCTTTATAGAGCTACCGGTAGACTTAATAAAACGAAATTTCAATTTTTGAGCATAAAATTCGTTTTTTTTTATTAATTTAAATTAAAAGATATTCGTTTATCAGTTTTTATTTTACGCTTATTTCTCTAAAAAAAAGTTAAGATCTTTCGGTTTAAAATGCTTTTTTAGAATAGTATTCGCCTTTATTTCTAGGAAAATTAATTCTAGGATATTAATAAACATTATACAGGGTGTAAGCAAGTCGAGCAAGCCCAAGTCAAACTTCGCTTCCTCTTTTTGTTGCTCTTTGCATAAATAATGTGTCTATATACTTTATAAAGTTTTCATCTTCTTACTGGGTATCTTGACGTCGCACCTTCCAGTCACCGCTTTATCGTCGTGTCCGTTTGGCTTTTTTTTGTGTGCATGAATATTCATCTTCATTCGACTGTAGACAGCACGCATGCATATGCCCAGCACAAAATTTTTGGGCATTTAAACCAATAAATATGTAAATTTTTCATAAATTTAATTAAATTCACCACAAAAGCGGCGTCTTTATCACCAACAGCAGCAGCAGCAGCGCTGGCAGCGTCGTTGGCGTCGACTGCAGGGAAAGTTTTTTTCCCTAAAATAAAAATGCAAAAAGTGCGAAGAGAAAACGGAGACGAAACGAGAAGAGCAGGTAGAGAAGGAGGCTGTGCTAGTGTAAGTGGAAGAGTGTGGGAGGGGGCAGCAAGTGAATAGAATAGTGAGAGAGGGAGAGGGAGACAGAGAGAGAGAGAGAGAAGGAGAGAGAGAGAGAAAGAACTGAAAACTGTGAGAACTTTGCCGCGCGGCATAAAAGATCTATGAGTTCAGTCGAAGAGTGAGAGCGCAGGCAGGGTTGGGGCAGGGGCAGGTGCAGGGCGGGGGCGAGGGCGAGAACGATGTGAATAAGAGAAAAGTTGAGAAATGTATGCAAATATTTATGGCGGGCCTCGGCCAGATCCCGAGGCAGGTGCCAGATGCCTGTCAGCCTGACAGACTGACTGACTAAGTGAGAGTGGGCGGCCAGAGGGTAGGGGGCGCGGCTCTGCCTGGTTGCATGCTTGGTTGACTCGAACTTATGAAAGTTGGGACTGAGGAGTCGCGATGATAAATGAGAATTGTCAGGGAATTTAACGATTTGACTGACAAAGGCATTTCATAGTTTTGTTTATGCGGACGCAAAAACAACAACAACAACAACAGCAACAACAACAGCAACAGTGGGTCGCCCAGTGGGCGCTGGGCGTGGTAGCATTTGTGGCGCTTGGGCGCACACAAACAAAAACAGTTGAAATGACAAAGGCGAGAAAAATGCAAGTGAGCGGACATGGAAATTAAGAGCAGCTGAAAGGACAACGCATGGCTGAGCTCTTAAGCGAAAAGAGAGAGAGGGAGAAGGAGAGAGAGAGAGAGGGAACGTGCCGAGCGGCGGCAAAGAGGAGTTCACCACGCCCCTGCACCACTTCCACTGTAACTACCACACTCTAAAGTGGACATGGGCCTGAACACGTGACGACAGTTGCTGACAGTGTGGAGGGTATGTGTGTGTGTGTGAGGGGGGAGAGGAGAGGGGAGAGGAGACTGAATGTGAATGCGAATGCGAGCGCATAACGTATACGATTACAAATGCGAACTGTTCCTGCGGCTGATGCCAGAGTCTCTTGCAGTTAGCGCTCGCGATGGCGGCGACACATTCAATTAACACTCATTCAATTTTCCAGCGATTTTGGCCTTTTGTGCGGATTAATAAAGGGGCAAGGGGGGAGGGGCTAAATGGAAATGCCTCAAAATGCTAAGGCAAGGCTAATGAAACTGCCAAGAGAATTAAGCATGTTGTCGTGGCGCACCATGGAATTGCAATCGAACATGTGTGTGCATGCAACAACTGAAAACTAAAGCTTATGCTTTCTACTCTTCAAGGGAAATACATAGAATAAATAGAATAAATATAAATATTTAATATTTCATATCACTAAGCGAATGCGTGTGCCAGAACTAAACTTTAAGTGCACATTTATATGTACAGTGTAGACTCTCTCGCTATATTCCGCTACTGCAGTTCAAAGAGACTCAAGTAGAGAAGGCTACAGTCGAGTGCAGTTGACAGTGAGATACCATTTACCTTTGGCCGTTAAAAAATAATTGTTAATATTAAAAAAATTTATTTGATGAATTAAAAAACTGGCATGTATTGACGCTATACGCACATGCCGACTGCACATTGACTGTGCATGCGTAATCGCCACAAGGTCCTCTGCTCCTTCTCTGCTGCTATTTGTGCGGAAACTTCTCTCGACAATATCTTCAGTATTTATTGCCCGAACGGGTTGAAATGTATTGGGTAGATCAATGTTATTGACAGCTACGAGAAAAAGTAATGTAACTTTTATACTTTTATTATAATTGATCGATTTTATAACCGATTTCTGAAGGCAGTGGGTGTGGCCTTAAAAAAATTAAAATCTACATTCAGTGAAGAGAGCTACAGTCTCTAACTATTTTAATAGCTGAGATCTGTGCGTTCATACAGACGGACAGACGGATAGACGGACAGACGGACAGACTGACGGACATGACCAAATCGACTCGGCTATTGATGCTGATCAAGAATATATATACTTTGTATAGTCTGCCACGCCTCCTTCTGCAAAGTTTCACAAAGTTAATATACCATTTTTTACCCATTTTCAATGGGTAAATGGTATAAAAAGTTTTTAGTTTTATAGGGGCGGTGGGTGTGACATTCAAAATGTGAGTACCTAAGCCCTGTGTAATGCAGCAATGAATCTTCTTACCAAATCAGAGAAGTGCCATCATATTTTGTTTGCGGAATGAAATTTCGGCTGCGGATACGGTTAGGAAGTTTGGGGATGGGCTTTGGTGATTCTACAATGTCCCAGAAAAATGTTAATAAGTGTTACAAAGACTTCAAAGAGGGTCGGGAACGTGTTGATGACTTGGAGCGCTCCGGACGTCCATCGACGTCAACAGATGACCAACACGTCAATGAAGTGAAGGAATTAGTGCTTAAAAATCGTCGGTTGACTATTAGAGACCTCACTGATATGATCGGAATATCAGAAGGATCGGTGAAAATCATTTTGAAAGTCCGTTTGGGCCTACGAAAAGTCAAATCTCGTTTGGTACCGAAAACGTCGCACACTGCACTCGTTCTTCGTCACCATTTCGCCAAGAATTCGACGCATATCGTTCCGCAACCACCGTATTCTCCTGATTTGGCTCCGTGTGACTTCTGGCTATTCCCAAAACTCAAGAGACCACTTTGGGGAACGCGTTTCGAGTCGATTGAAGAGATAAAAGAAAAATCGACGAGGGCGCTCATGGCTATACCGGAAAGGGACTATTTGGCCTGTTTTGAGGATTTGAAAAAAACGTTGGCATAAGTGTATTTAATCGGGAGGGGATTACTTTGAAGGGGATGAAATTGATTTAGGGGAATAAAAAAACAATTTTGACTTAACAAAAATATTCACCTTACTTTTTGCCCACAGTAGTTATATGTGAACAGAGTTGTCTGTCTATACTAGGTTTGATGCTACCAGCTTTTATTATAATTTGCTCAAAATAGAAAAATTTATATTTTGGCTTACAGGGGCGATAGACGAGCCAATCAAACAAAATAAATCTGTTCTGCATATGCTATACACAAATCATAGGAGCTGTACAATCCGACAGACATACAGACAGATCAGATATAGAGGCTGACCAAGAATATATAGTTTTTGCGTGATCTGCCATGCCTTCTGCTACCTGTTATCCATATTCGCACTAAGTTAATATTAAAATTTCCCCATTGATATGATACGAGAGAATAAACTACTCAAAGAAGTTATTTATTTAATAATGGCTTGTTGTTTAATACGCCACTGTACTGTATAATTGCATAGCTTTAAATTAATAACACTGCTGTGCTGATTTTAATTTTCAGCCGATTTAAAGCTAAAGCAACTTTGACATCAACGCGATTTGTCTAATTGAAAACGCGCAGGAAAAGAGTACCTCATGTACACACACACACACACACACATACATACTCAAATACGAACTGAAGGCAGGTGATGAACGAGCGGTGATTAGCGTGCACCCAGCACACACCCGCCTGCCTCCCTCATCCTATTGGCGAATTAGAATAACACGAAACTCGACATTTTGGCATACAAATCGGAATAAAATTGAAACTCGCGGCAACAACAAGAACAACAGCAAAAGCAAGGAGAGTCCAATGAAAATAAAAACAAGCGCAAAAACAAAACAATAAAAGCAAAACAAGAGCAACTCAAATTGCGAGCAATGCACAAGTGTGTGGGTGAGCACGAGAGTGTATACGTGTGTGTGTGTGTGTGTGTGTGGGTGTGTGTTCAGGCTTCAAATCAGGCACATTAATTATGACGAATTCCGCAAGGCAAAAGGTTGCGGAAGGGCGAAGGTGGCACTGGGAGCGAGCACCTATCACAGCGCGGAGAGCTTACGAGGTGCGAGATGGCGCGATGCCTCGGGTGATGTGAGAGGTGTGAGCGAGCGGGCGGGTATGGGTGATCTGCTGGCTAGTGGCCATGTTGCGTGTTGTAAAATTGAAATTGGATTGGAAATATTTGCACGAAATTCCAATTTCAATTTTCAATTGAAGGAGGAAGAGCAGCAGCAGCAGCAGCAGCAGGAGCAGCTGGAGAAGGAGGTGCAGTAGGCGTGCCCGCAATGCCGCGTAGATTGTTTCGTCACGGGCTTCAAATACGGCGCGACGGTAGACAGAGTTGCCCTTCGCGTGCTCTTGCCCATTGGCCCTTGCTCGCTCAGCCTTTCTCGCTGCGCCTGCTGCACCTTTGCTGTAGCTGAAAATTTCCACTGCCATTTTCCTGCTTCACTCAATTACAGGCCTTTTGTGTCCGTTCGATTGTCCGGTGGCAGGACGCTGCACTGTGGGCAAATATCACAGATCTTTCGAAATAATATGTGTTGTCCAAAATATACCAAATATACTTAAAATATAAGTAATGGCACAACATCTGTGATAAAAAAAATTATTATGCTTAATGCTTTATTTCACTCATATATACTTTTTTTTTAATGACTCGCGGCCGCTGTTTAAGTTTAATTTACAATTTCTTCAAATTTTAGCTTATTGATTTTAGAAAAACATTTTATTGTTTACTTTTAAAATGTTTTAAAATTAGTATAAAGAAATCGTTTTTCGAATGAATGAAGTTGAAGAACAACAATCTTAAATTAAGATTTTCAATATGACAATTGTTTCTACCAATTCTGAAGTTAGACATAATGTATAATATCAATATAGCACAATTAAGTGAAATCGCTCTGATGACATTCTTCGTTTACTTTTTCGGGTAACTTGCTCCGATTGTATTGCTTTATTTCATATAACTTTTAATTCTTGAAATTAAAAATTATTTAAATTATTTATATTTATTCAAGGTGAATAAATTGAAAAAAAAAAAAATGATTAAAAAACAAGTTAAGCACGACATTTATATTCTTGTTGGCTTTTAGAATACCAAATACAAATTTGTAAAACTTTTCTACTTTCCCATCATTCGGAAAAATCAATTTATAGGGGCGGTGGGCGTGACATCCAAAAGTTGAAAATCCGCATTCCGTCTAAGCTCTTATTATAGTCGTGTTGCATGCAATAAGCTGGAAAACTTCTTTTCTTTTCTTTTTTTGTATAAAACTTGAAAGAAAATGATAATCTGCTCCATAGTGCTCTGTGTGTGTGTGTTCGTCGTAACTGAAACCAAGTCCGTAACCGAATCATTCCCGAAAATTGCAGAGGGGTGTGTGTATGTGTGTGTCCATTTGTGTGTGTGTGCGCGCTTGTTTGTTGTTTGCTGCGTTGCCGTTTGTTTGCGGGCAGGTGCCACGCTCGCGTCATCTACCTCGCCCTCTCCCAACCACCGTCAGCCG
This sequence comes from Zaprionus bogoriensis, assembly GCA_035046045.1. Taxonomy (NCBI): domain Eukaryota; kingdom Metazoa; phylum Arthropoda; class Insecta; order Diptera; family Drosophilidae; genus Zaprionus; species Zaprionus bogoriensis. Next base: position 733,254 of record JAWNOI010000174.1, read on the forward strand.
CCCACGAGCCACGCCTGCAAGTGAAGTGAAAAGAACTGCCAACAATAACATCGGTCATGGAATGCGCATTGCGCGCATGATGGACAACGGAGCGCGCTGTCTGCCGCACCTCGGCATCCCCCCCTGCTGGCACCAGTCCATCTTACTGTGGGAAAAATTACCATTTATTTGTATAAAAAACGTAATTTTTTCAGTTTAGAAATTATGAAAAGCAACACTGGCTTTCGAGTGTGCAAAAAATTGACCTTTAATTAACCTTTTTTTTATTTTTATTCTTATTTTTTATATATAATTTATTAATTTATACCAGTAGTTAAACTGAGTCAGACTTAATTTTAAATTACAAATTTATACAAATTTATTTGGTCTTTTCAATTCAATTTAAGTGGAGCATCTTGTTTACCAACATTAATTTGTTTAGCAAATACTTTTTCAATATCAAAGATATACCTACTCTTGATTACAACAACAAATAGTCGACTTAATTATTTAATTCAACTAAAATAGTCACTTTTGAAGCAAACATTAAATTTTCATTAATTTTTCGAACAATAATCAATTTTCAGTACATAACATGCTCCATAGTGCATCGCCTGCGCCTTCGACTTGCTTTTGTTGTTGTTGTTGCACAGGGTTGTTGTTTGTGCAGATTTATGGTTCGAAAGATTGCCGGCCAACTTCAGGCATCGAGAGAGCGGGGGAGGTTGTTATGGGGAGAGGTTCTCAACTCGGACTGCTTTATTTGCAGCCATTAAAAATTTCCATAAGTACACAGCATCGGCAAATAAATTTTGGCTTGTGTATGCGGCCCAAGTGATTGAACAGTCGTCGAACTATAGAATACCCTGCACTTGAGCAGATTTAAGGTATTTTCGAAAGTTGCTGACAACAGATTTTTTAATTTAAAAGAAGCACTTTTTTCACTAAATTTTGCTATGTAAACTTTATGCGTTTAAAATTTAATGTGCTCGCAAATATGCTTTTTGCAATTGAAATTATCTTATTAATCGAGCTTTAAAATTTAAGTAGTCTAGCTGAGGTACTATTCTTTTTGACTGTCTTTCTACTACATTTATTCACGGGAGTCTCTCAAGAGTTCCATGTGCCTTCCAGTCTTTACCTTAAATTTAGCAAAAAATTAAATTATATATTTTTTCGGGCATTTTCAATATTTTAAATAATTTTAAATAATTTCTTAGCTTTCCAAGTTGAAAATTTATTCCTTGGCTGAGTTTTTCCGTCAATTGTCGAATTCATTCACAATCGCCTCTAATGCATCTTTCGCTGCCCATTAATAATTAAATTCCCGAAGAGAATCGGTAGAAACGAGGGAAAATAAATAAATGTATATTCAAAATAAATTGTTTAATTCGAAATAAAAAGTTTTTCGATTTATTTTGGCGTTTTATGTGAACTCCGTGCATAGCCACATAATTCACTTTAGCCACCCCTCTGTCTCTCCGAAGGGGCGGGAAAGCAGGTGCAGCTGGACAGACGGAAGTGCGAATGGACGAATAAATAGACAGACAGACAAAGTAGAGAGAGTTAGGCAGATGAGCCAGCAGTCGGATAGATTATCAGGCGGATAAATAAACAAACGGACAGACGGACAAATATATAAAAAATGCGAACAGACAGGCAAACACACAGACGAAGAAACAGTCGAGCAGGCTGGGAGATGGACAGACGGAGAGGCAGGCGGCAAGACAGGCAGACATGCGAAAAACAGAAATTTGATAGACAGAAATTTGATATACAGACATACATATGACAAGCACACGGACATGGAACAGACAGAAAAACGGATCATACCAATACGCAAAAGGCATATATACGGACAGTCATAGGGACAGACCGATAGACCGATAAACAGATAGGCAGATAGAACCGATAGACAAAAAAGACGGAAATGCAGACTGTAGACAGAGGCACAGGTAGACAGACAGACAACGACATTGACAGACAGACGAACATACAAACGGACAAATATACGGACAGATAAGCTGACAAACAAACATACAGATGAAGAGACAAGCAGACGGACAGACAGCATAAATTGAAGCCTAAACTAGTTAGAGCAACGAATTCTATTCCGAAGCAGGCGTAGTATGGCCAATATCCAGTAGGTGTGGGGTGATGGCCACTGTCGCTGTCTCTGCCCCACCGCCGCCACTGCCGCCATTGTGTTTGTTTGGCGCGCCGAAATAAATGAACACAAAATGAAAATGGCCCTCACTTTTATTTATTGAATGCCACTCGAAGCAGCCTCAGCTGAGTGGGAGCGTGGGCTGGGAGGGGGTAGTACAACGGTCAGCTGAGAGGAAGACGAGGAAAGGGGCTGCAGGGGGGCTGCGCTGGGGCAGCTGTGGCAAATGACTTGAAGCGTTTTTCACCTGAAATGATTTCGTTTTCAGGACACGACGCATCACTTTCGAGGCGGCAACGTCGACGTCGGCGTCGCTGTTGGCGTAGGCGTCGGCATCGGCGCTTTTTGTTTGCGCAATTTCTGGTGCCGGCAAAGTGTATTAAATAAAAAGTGACAACAAATATTGTTACGCTGCGCTCTCTTGTGTGGCAGCAACCTCAGTTCCAGCTTTACCTACCCCTTGGCCATTGAACACTCTACCGCCCGCTGTCTGGGCCCGGTTTCAATGGCCCTCCGCGTGGGCTAATGCCCAGAAAATTGGCCAAAATTTCATTTCGCCGGCGAACTGCTGCCACGCCCCCCAAAAAAACCGACCTAATGGAAGCGTAGCTTACCTTACTTGTAAGCAAATATTTGCCGGAGCAACAAAGTAAGTAACTTGCCAGCCAGTGCCCTCCCGGGGTGTCCCTTCCTCCCAACTCCACCAACTCCCCACCCCCATCCAGCTTCCACTGGGCGTGTCCTTCACCAGCTTTTTAAGCTGCATGCGGATTATCAAAGCAAACAAGCGACTTAGCTGCCTCTTCGCCGACGCAGTCCAAGACCCGAATCGGAACTCGCAGAACCCGCAGAACCCTTCCGCAAGCGTTAAATTATGACTATACTTTGAGAGCTGCGTAGGAGTGTGGATGTAGGGGATGGGGCTGCTCGGTTGAATGAAGATTTGTTAATTAAGCAGCACTTAATAGATTTAAACAGCTTGACCTTGCGTCGAGTGTAATTGAAAGCGATTTGCGAGAAAGCAAACATTGGCTAGACTTGTGGGTACCCGGTAGTAGGATTAACTCAAGAATGGCCTAACCGCTTTCCTGGTATATATAAGGAGGTGGTGAAGCTCAACTGTATGGCACCCTGCATGCAATTCAAATGAAATATTATTCCGCATGATATTATCAAATGTTATTTATACAGTAAGTCAGCTGCGATGTCAATATAGACAGGGTTCTGCTGTAACTCAACTGATAGGCTATAGAATAACTTGAAACTTGAGATGTGCACTTGCTTTTATTTACTTAATTAATTGAGGTCAAACGCTTATGAAAATAATAATAAAATATTAATATGAAAATTGCATAATATTTTTCAAATTATTTGATCATGTAGAGAGTGCGGCCTTGCTCTAACGAAGTAGAATAATGACGACGGGAGAGCAAAAGTCAAATTACGGGCCACACACTAATGGGCTAAAACAAACGCTGTGTGTAAACAATGACTCGATCTAAATGGATTTTTTCTCTAGCATGAGATTTCTATCTCTGCGGCCCTCTCCGACTCTCCTGGCGATAAATCACGAGTGATTATTTGCGAGCGTCATCAATCAAATCAATCAGGCAAAAATGTCACAAGCTCAAGCTCTGGCAACAAATTGTTATAAATATAATTTTATTATTATCACTTAGGACACCCAGCACAACAGGTTGCGGGCATATTATTATATACATACAAATATATACATATAAAGGGGGAAAGGGGAGGGGTGTCCAATGAAAATGGAATGAAGTAATAAAACTAAATAGCGTTAAACGCATATTTTTCTGCTGATGGGCGAAATGCTTGCCAACATACATAAGTAGTCGCAGCTCCTGCCTCACCTCTCTTCGCTTTCTCCGCACTTTGCCCTATCTTTGCCCTGCCAGCTAAGTGTGTGTATCCTTGCACTAAAGACTAATTAAGTTTTCATGGCCATAAGACCACTGGACTGGGCTCTCAGGGCTCTTGTGGCACTCGACTCCGGGCGACGTCGTCGTCAGTTTGCTCGTTGAATGAATGAATGGTCAACTTGATTAATTTGAGGCAGCTAGACAAGCATTAATAATCCGGTTAAAGTGTAGGCAACACACACACACACACAAACACACGCGCACGCACACACATGTATGTAAACACACTTAAGCAGAGCTTGTGGCTGTAGCAGCTGGAGGAAAAAACGCCGCAGTAAACACAAACTAAGTATAAAAGTCAAAACAAAGCCACAAAGTGTTGGTAGCACACACGTACAACGACACACACACACACACACGCCGCAGGTCACAATGGGTGATTTCATTGATTTTTCTGCAATGAGAAAACAGCATAATGTTAATAATGTTGTGTAATAGAAATTTTGGGAAAACATAATTTTGTTAGGCTTTTGCGCTGTTAAACTGCTAAAGTAGGTGAACGGTATTTATTAGTCGAAAGCGTTCGACTGTAGCCTTCTTAAATTTTAACTCTTTTTTATCTTCATATCGATGCCGAAAACAGTTCCTAAAAGCAAATTATTGGATGAAAATATAGAGATAACAAGCTCATATCGCAGCATTCCAATAAATTAACTTAGCTTAATATAAGAAAGAGCATTTGAGTTGAGGTAATAAAGAATTTTTCGAGCTTATATATAAATTTGTGAAAATTACTTTTCAGATGAATTATAAAAGCTTAAATTTCTTTTCTATTTTGAGTAAAAAAACTTTTTTTTAATTTTTCATTTACGACGACGACATTGTAAAAAAAAACTGAAAAAACTAAAGCTTCGATCAGAAGCTTGGAGCTTGTATCGGAAAAATTGTCATCCGTCCCACGGTACAGGCGCCCAGCTGGGGGGCTGAGACATTTTTGTTTATCGCTCCGGCAGCGCCACGAAGTATGCAACATTTTATTTAACTCGCGAATACTTCGCCTCGACCAGCGCCAAAAAGTGGCTGCCGGCAATGAAAACGCAATTGGGTTTTAGTCTATCTTGAGCGCCATTTTGCGTGGTGTTCGCGTGATATACGAGCCATAAACGAGAACAAGAAAATGGTACCCTCAACGCGCTTCCCCGCCGCCCATGCTATCTTCCACATTTCCCTAGCCAACGCGTAGACAATACTATTTACTCGCGTATGTGCGAGGTCAGGTTCATAAGTAAGTCAATAAGTCACTTGGTTAATGACAACAAAAATAACAAGAACAACATTCAAAAACGGAACAACAGCAAAAGCAACAACAAGCCTACGCAGCACTCGCTCTGTCGCCGCCAGCAGCCTGAACAAATGGAAATTCTCTCTCTTGTCAGCGCGCGTGCTCTCTCGCGGCGTGTGCTTAGCAACTTTTGATGTATAGCAACATGTTTGGTAGTCCAAGGCAGCTGTGGGCTGCGTGTTGTTGCGTCTTGTTGCTTGCAGCTTGTTCTTTGGCGGCAGGCAGGCATGATCGCCTCGTTGGCAGGCCAGTTTGCCACACCCTTTATGCAATGGTAAAGGATATGCTCGCCTTGTGGTGGCTCTTTGGAAAACAAGCATTTTTAATCTTCAATGTTTTTGAATCGCCCGCAAAGTCTGACAAACCCTGTAATCAATATCAAGGAGCATTTATGTCTTGCAAATTTATTTAACATACGAGGTGTGTGCAAAAATCAAAGTCATCTTATATATTATATAGTCATCTGTATGAACACACAGATCTCAGCTAATAAAAGAGCTAGAGACACCAGACTTAATAGGAATATGTGAGTGTTCAATACACATAAGAGGTTTTGTTTCAAAATTTACCTGCTAGGCCCATCGCCTCCGCAAATCGATAAATGCGATTTCCGATATATTGCAAATAGCTCAATAACAATAAAAGATAAAATCATTAAGTTTGGTAGGAGGGTATCTTGCAACATTATGATGAATTTGAATTTTGAACTTTTGGATGCCACGCCTACCGCCCCGTTAAAACAAATTGTTTTAGAAGCACCAAATTCAGAATAAAGATCCCTGGTAATATTACTCAGAATGCAGATTTTCAATATGTTGATGACACACCCACCGCCCTCAAAATACAATTTTGTAAATCTGTAGATCAAATTATAGGAAAAGTAGAAAAGCTTTCGAATTTTAGGTATTATTGTAGATAATAATATCGACCAATCCTCTAAATTACAACCCGATCGAACAATAAACACAGAAGTTATAGGCGCGGGAAGATTCCCTTTCAGCTGCAGAGGCTCGACGCCGACGCCGACTGCGCACACACAGTCATCGTGCAGTCAGCGTGCAGTCGGCATGTGCCATTAGCGTCAATGTAGGTATATTTGACTTCGATAGGCGTAAAGGTTATTAGTGTGTTATTAGTATTAGCTATGAGCTATGAAATATGGTATTTTCAACATTGATATGTCAGCCTACAAACAGATGAAGCTTATGTAAATACATTAGAGGTGGAGAACTTTCGATAGCACTATCGCCACTATCGATGGTTTGACACTATCGAGCCACCATCGATGGTAGCAGACACATTCGATAGTGGCACATCCACTGTGCTTCTTACATTTCAAAAAAAATTTTTCGCGTATTTTCTGTGTCTGCATCAATTGCAAAAAACGAGGAAAAATTGAAAAATTAATTAAATTAGTAACAGAAAGAATTCGAAAATTTTAAATTTTTGGAAATATTTTAAAAGGTCAACAAGAAATATGCTTAACTTAGTTAAAATAAAGCATTATTTTATTATATTTGCTTAAAAAAATTTGTTTGTTTGGCTATACTATCGAGCTACTATCGAGACACTATCGATGGCATTATCGACACTATCGATGGTTTAGTATAAACTATCGTCGACTGTCGATGGCGCCCACTATCGATAGTTCTCCACCTCTAAAATACATGTACTTCGGCTGTAACTCAAAGCTGAGCGCTGTGAACACCCACAAGTGAGTTGCATAGCAGTCAGCTTCTCTTTCCGTTTGATCGCTGTAGGTTAACTCGACGCAGCTGCTTCAACAGGGGCATGCAGCAACCGTTACTTTCGCTTACCAACAAACAATTTCCCCCAAGGCCTGGACAATTCTCTCTTCGCTGAATCTGTCTGCGTACGGGGGGAAATTGTTGCCAAGCAACTCGCATTATGCAAAGTGCGGCTAACTAGATTACCCTTAAGCAGCGCGATGGCCCATTATCCTCGACCCGTTGCATTACTTTGCTTTGTGGCGCACTCCCTCCCCCTTCTGCTTCCGCTCCCGCTCCCGCACGCTCACTCTCACTCTCATTCTGCCTCCCCCTCTGCCCCTCTGCCCCCTTTGTCTTTGTCTTTTCAATGAGCAATGCGAGCCGCAGTCAATTTGATGAATTTTTCACAAATTCCATCTTAACGTCAAATTGGCCAGCGGGCATTTTTTGCGCTGCGCTCTCCTGCCCCACCCACTGGCACTATTTCTTCGCCGCTCTGCTTTTGTGGCAACGAAAAGCGCAGCTACCGCTCCCCTCTGCACCTCCCTCTCTTCTGCCGCTGCCACTGCTCTTGCAGTGGTTCATCTTGAAACCGCTTGAGCGTCAAGTGATTGATGCATTGCGCTTGTAAATTTGATGGTGGGAGCGAGCGCGGCAGAGGGAGCGAGAGGAGTTAAGAGAGCGCCAGCTAAGAGAGGGACCTCAGGGAGGCAAGTCATGGTCCAGGGGCTCCGCGGCGGTTCGCATGCAAAGTGCGCGAAATTGACTTTGCTTTTGCGGGCGCTGACAGTGGCATTGCCGCTGCCGCTGCCGCTGCTTCTGCTTCTGCCGCTGCTGCCGCTGCCACCGCCGCTGCTTCTGCCGCTGCCTCAGTCGGGATTGTTGGTCGGCAGCGGTTGGCAGCTGCGCGAATGATGAATGGAAAATGCGAAAATTGTTAAGGCGCAGGCGGGAGCAGAGAAACGTGTGGCAGGGGGAGGGGGAGGGGGAGGGGGTGTCGGTTAGTTCGCGAAAGAAATTGTGAAATCTTAGTTGAAATTATTATGAATTAATGGGTATCCTTGTGACCCAGTTACCCGAATGTTTCGGCATAAGCAGCAGGAGGCTGGGGGGGATTGGTTGGGTTGAGGTAGTGGTCTGGTGAGGGGTAGGGGCAGCACTGTCCATTGTGCAAGGAATACAAATAAAGAAGGCCATACCGCACTCGACTCTAAGATACCCTTTATCCGCTTTAAGCTTACAGACTTATTGCAAATTTTAAGTTTTTCTCAGTTGTCACATTTTCTAGTACTATTATTGTAATTTGGTTAGTTATTTTATAATTTTATTTGATAATTTCAGTGTTTTTTAAACGATTTGGTTGCTTTTACGATATATTCGAAATATAAATGCTGTGCATAATATTTGAGTTGAAAATTAAAATTTTCGATTTTTACGGACAGAGGGCAAGGCACTGAAAAGTTAGAAATGAACTGGAACTGTGTATGCTATGGAGAGTCTTTATGTGTAATTTAGTGTGCCTGACTTTAGTAATAGCCGAGATCCACATAGAATGACAGACAGATGGACAAACGGACAAACATGCAGACAAACAGACATACAGAAGAAAAGACAGATACTGTACAAGAATATATAAATATACTTCCAATGTTCATTTTGACTAAACTAATATACTCTTTTTAGCCAGCTCCAATGGGTGTAGGGTATATTAAAAGGAGGAAGCAGCTTCAGCTGCCACACACACGACTCACAGCGGCATCCTTTAAGCAGCCTGTCGGCTGTCTCAGTGTGTGTGCGGGTGTGCGATGGTGCACTGGTGTGTGTGTGTGTGTGTGTGCTTGGCTTGGCTTGGCTTGGCTTGCACTGTCGTCCTGGTTTGACAGTTGCATTTTTAATGCCGGCCATAATTAAGTTTGTGCAGCAGCAGCCGCCCGGGCCCGGGCAGCAGCGTCATCATTAGTGCCTGGCTCTGTACAGGGTATTTTGAATACCCTGAATATTTATGAATACACAATGCCATTTGCCATTTGCCATTATCCACGGCTCATCGATGTTGACCAGTGTGCGGTGAATACACCCGCACCCGCACTCACACTCACTCTCACATGCGAAAGCATTCATTGCATATTTATGAGTACACTCATGAGTACTCAGTGTAATAACTTTGATTGCTCTGGTCTAACTTACGATAATAATGCGAGATTTCCATTAGCGGATCCTCTTGCGTATTCAGACATCACTTTTGAGTGTATTCGTTGAGTGATTGAACTTATTGCTTTTATAATATCTTTAATTTTATATATCTTTTGGTATATCTTTTATGACAATAATTTTAAAAGATATATATTATGTAAATGCATACAGGGATATTAGCATTAAATACTAATAATAACATTAATGTGCTTAATAGTAGCGATATTTTTGAGCGATGTGATTGTAGCACGCGATAATAGCATCGATTGTTACGATTGGTAAATAATCGATAGTTACGATAATACCGATATTTAAAAAAATGCAATAGTACAAAGAGTAAGTTGGAAAGTAAATAGTGAAGCTTTCTTCTTCTTTTTCTTTCGATCATTATGTCAATACCGACAGATAAGAAGGTATTAGTGCGATAGAGCAAATAAGTGGCTGTGACATGATTGCAAGTTGGGAAAGTAAATGGTATACGTGCTGAGCTCAATAGCATTACAGTTATCGATAGTATATGACTGTGTCAATAATACGCGTATTGGAAAAGATCAAATACGGCTGTAAAAAGAAAAGCGAAAGTATCAATAAGACAGCCTCTGATGGGACCAATCGATGACAAAGATCATATCGAGTCTGGATAAATTCGAAATCGATAGTATTAGTCTTACAGCTTTGATATTTGTTAGGGCTATAAAATATTTTTAAGCTATCGCATCATATTTTCTCCTTAAAAAAAAGATTAATTTTTGACTTTATGACTTTACATTTGATATATTGGATATTTTTAATTTTTTATAGAAAGTCCTATTATGGCTCTTAAAAATGTTGTCGTCGTCAAGCAAACTAAATATTTGTAATGACATATTTATTAATATTTATTTATTCATTATAAATTATTAAATTATAAATAAATAAAATATAAATTTATAGTATCAAGAGCTCGATGAATTTGCCTAGATTCATGACTCGCTGTAATTAGATTTAATACTCATCTTTTTTCCAAACAGTGTATTCAAACTTTTTCATCATATCATTATTATTATTATATTCCTATATTCTATAATTATAAATTATTAAATTGTAAAATATAAATATACAGTATCAAGAGCTCAATTAATTTGTTTTTTTTTAAGTTTTTAAGAAAGTTTACCCATGACTCACTGTAATTAGATTTAATACTCCTCCTATTTTCTAAACAAGACATTTTTATCATATCATTAAATATTAAAATGAGTTGTTTACAAAATTCAATTTATTTTAATAAATTTAAAAAAAATATCGATATATTTTTAGTACATAACGTTAATACATAAATTAAAGATAATTTCCACACATATTACAGTTATGGCTGTCATCAAGTCATCCGCCTCAAAGCGCCCAACTTCAGGCCAACGCGTTGCTGTTGCATTCCGCGTGGCAATCATCGTTATCGAAAGCTGCTCGAGAAGGTGCCACGTGTCACGCATTGACACGAAGACCCTTTTCGGGCCTGTAACATGTTGTTGCTGCTGTTGTTGTTGTCGTTGTTGCTGTTGTTGAATTAGTTGTTGCTGTTGCTTCTGTTGTTGCGCATATTGTTGCTTTCGCTATTACTGTAGCCTTTTGCACTGTTGTTGTAGTTGTTGTTATTGCTGCTGCTGCAAGTGTTGCTGCTTGTGTTGCTGTTGCTATTTATAGTTGTTGCTATTTTCGTAGTGTTTGTTGTTGTTGTTGCAATTGTTGTATAAGCTGTAGTTGCTCTTGTAATTCTTGCTGTGGTTGCTTGCTGTTGCTCATGCTGATGTTGTTGTTGCTGCTGTTGTTGTAATATTTGCTGCTGAAGTTGCTGCTCTCGCAGCTATTGTTGTTGTTGCAGTGGCGATGGCTGCTGGTGCTGCTGTTGCTGCTGTTGCTGCTGTTGCTGCTTTGTCATCTGTTAACAATAAATGCGCCCGCGCGCTGATGGCCAAGCCGCTGGCATGTCTGCGCCGGCGGCGTGTCCGCGCAGCGAGCTGAAAAACTATGTGGCAGCAGTTGCTGGCAGTGGTAGGTCAGCGGGGGGAAAAGTTGCGGGGGCGAATGAAGAGACGCGCGTGGCACATGTCAAAAGCGGAGCGAAAATTGTTAAACAAGCAGGCAAACAGAGGCAGACGCAGCGTGAAAATAAATTGAACAGCGCAGCGAAGCGAAGCGTCACTGACCTACGCGCACACGTGAGGCAAGGAAGAAGCAGCAGCAGCAGCAGCAGCAGCAGCAGCAGCAACAGCAGTGAGAAGAGTAGCTGTCACAGCAGCAACAAGACCTACAACAACAATAACTACAACTACAACAACAACAACGTGCTACAAAAATAGCCAAAACGTCAGGCTGCCCCCGCGGCGTGAATATCTCGGCAGTCGGCAACATTTGTCGCTCGCCGCGCGATGTTGCTGCAACAAGCGGTGGCACGAAGCGACGCACGAGACACACGACCCACATCGTGGCAGCGTCGGGCCGTCGGCCACTCGGCAGCTCGGCTCGACTCGGCTGTGGCACGTTCGGAGGCTGTCCAATCTTCTGCTGCATCATCGGCAACGGCAACAGCATCGGCGGCAGCTTCAGTCTTTGCGCGTTTTCCAGCTGCCACAGTCGGCAGAGCGGACACTGCGTGCCACAGCGAAAGCACGAGAAGTCAGAGTTGCGAGAGTGTCGCAGGCGACCGAAAAGTACGAGCGTATCTGCGTGCCGCACAGTTGTACCCGTGCGATACTCTACTTTGCGTAATTTCGCCGCTTGCCGCAAAGCGTGGCAAGTTTTAGTAGTTTCTTCTTCTTTTTTTTTTGTTTTTTTTTTCGAGCGTGTCAAACACAAAATTATCGGCATCGCGCGCGCGTGTGTGTGTGAGAGAGAAAGAGAGAAGTTCGCAGTGCGCTTTTAGGCGCAAAGTCAAAACAAACTAGTGCCACGCCTACGCCTGCAGAGCCACACCTACGCCTACAACAGCAAGGCAGGTAAGTCAGAGGGGCGTGGGGACAGTGCCAGGTGCTAACAGGCCGCAACTTTGACGACCGCGAAACCACAGATATTATATCAATAGAGGGGGAGGATGAACACCACGATGAGGGAGATGAAGATGCCGATGAGCACGAGGAGGAGGATAAGGTTTTGGGCTTGGGTGCGGGTTCAGTTTCAGCTGCAACTTCAGTTGCGGGTGGAGAGTGGTGTGGGACTGTGGACCGATAAAACTGCATGCGTCGGCAGATAATGCGGCTTAATTATCGCAGCTGGAGATGCAAACCAGAAAGCAACGTGCCACATGCCACATGCCGCATGCCGCACAGTGCTCTTGACATTAGCCGGCAAATTGTCGATTGCTGTCAGCGTGCAGCTTGTTGACTTTGAGCATGTTCATTCGTGTTGCATTTGTCACGTCGTGCTAATTGAGCGCAAAAATGTAGGTGACAAGCTCCATCGAACATACAGATTTATATCGAATTAGGCAGATTAAAAAAAAAACAGGCAAATATTAAGATAAAAACAATTGAAAGAGAAATATTAAAGTGAGATTAGTAAAATTAAAAAAATATATATATTAAATTGTATCAAGGCATTACGAATAATATGCCTTAATACATAAATGGTATAATAATCACAGTAGACAAAAAAAAAATTTTTATAATAATAAAACTAATTTGAAGTAAAAAAAAGGTATAACATTAAAATTAAGAAAAAATAAATAATGAAAAACAAATGAGAATCAAATATTTATAAAAATAATATTAAAATGTTAAAAAATAACAGAAGTATAAATTATAAACTAATATCTTTCAGTTGGCAAAACAATTTAAAACAAAGAATATTTAAAGTAAATAAAATTTATTAAAAATAATTACAAGGAAAAACTGTGAAAGTATACGAAGCTAGTAAAGCGAATATTAACACAAATAAGAAATGAAAAAAACAATAAACTTCAATATTAACTATCTTGATAATAAAACAAAAATAAAAAATAAACACATTTATTCAAGCAAAGCACAGGATTTAAATCAAAGTAATAGTAAAATTAAAAAAAAATTACTTTTCAAACAGTCCCGATTCGCATACTCTTCACCGAGTGCCCACAGTTTGTATACTATTGAAAATATGTGCTGTAAATACTACACCCATTTGATCATTACAAATTATTCGCCGTGTATACCCTGTAAATGAAAGGAGTGCCACACTCGGGCATACACTCACACACTCAGCACTCAGTCGACATTTGCAGAGCATCCGACAGTCGCCCCGTCGTCAGTGCCAATCCACTCGAGTGTTAGTTTACGTTGTTCGCCTATTTTCATTAATTTCATTAAATCTCATTCACTTTGTACATTTCGCAGCTTACACCAATTTAATTGCGTTAACGGAGAAGTTTCGATTTTGTTTTAATTTTTAATTTAATTGCGTAACACAATCAAAGCGAAATAAAGTGTGTTTAAGTATTCATAAACAGATCGTAAATCAAATGAAATTTAAGAGTCATAAAATCAACTGTCTGCGCCAGACAACTGTGAATCGATCTGCAAACTAATGATTCCATATCCCAAATCTGGCAATAAACTGTGCTAGAAAATTGCTGGCTATGCTATGGGAAGTTGAGGAGGATCAGGGCAATGTGAATCAGAGATACGAATTGATAATTGTAAATATAATTTGAAAACTTTAGGACTGACCGCACGAAGTGGTTTTGATAATGTTAGGAATTTTGTTTAACAATTTAAAAAAATGAAATTTATTCCGATTGAAATTTAATGTGAACACCAACGGGCTTGAGTGTGAGTTCAGACATTTCCCTTAGCGAAGCCCAAAGATATTAAAGATTATATTGGAGTGCTAATAACATACCTTCAAATGTACATATGTGCTTTGTGGTGCATTGAAGGAGATTAAGAGATACAGGTAGAAAAGGAGGAATGAGTCAGACAGGGTAACCTGGACGATTGAGAGAGAGAGAGAGAGAGAGAATGCGTGCCTGTGAGAGGCGAGAAGCAAATATTTGGAAAATAAGCATAATTTCTCATATTTATGCAAATTGATGTATTTATTTGAAGCATGTCAGATAAATCATTTCGCAGTGCCTTCTGGACAGAAACAACTGTGCCAGATTTAGTAGCAGACACAGTCACACACACTTACACACACTCACACACACTCACACACACACACACCTACGCACATGAGTCGGCAAGTCGAGCAACAGCCGGCGGGCGTTGGCCTTCAAACTGCGACTCGAAGCGGGAATCGGGCTGGAAAAGCGGCGCGGGCTAAATAAATAAGCACTCGGAAAAGTTGCCGCAAAAAATGACTACAAATGGAAATACAAATGGAAATGCTGAAAGTGCAGCAGCAGCACATCAAAAGCCAACGGAAATGGACAGTAAATAAATGTTTACAATTTTTCTGTTGCGCCTGCTTCGGCGCGTCCTTTTTAATATGAGCGTATAAATAATAAATGCATATATTTGCGATACCCTCGATGCGTTGAAAACGGGTATGCTTGACTGCACTTGAATAATAGCCGAGAGTGTTTGCAGGGTATTTAGCGCCAGTCCCCGCACTTACTGCTTACAAATGATTTCTGACAAGTCAAACACGTGTTTTCCCCAATGTGCTCGGCCGCCTTTGCACTCATTTAGCCCTGTGCTGGCATGGCTATAGCCAGGCTTTTTCTGCTTCTGCTGTAATTTCCCGTTAGTTCGCATTAATCTCACAACAGAGGCAGCTTTGTTGCCTGAGCCTGAGCAAAGAGTGTAGTTCACTGCAGCGACGGTGGCAATGATCATTGCGTGACGTCACATCGAGTTGGCAACCTTTCAACATAGTTGCATGCGGGGTATTTTCCAGTCGTGTGGGCCTTTCTACTGAGCATGCTTCTGGCGCATAACTTCTACGGAAATTGTGTAGCCGCTGGCGAAATAATGGCCAAGGCGCTGCCAGTGGGTCGGGGGTCGGGAGGGTGCAGGAAGAAGTGAGAGGGGGAGAGGCGCGTTGGGGCAGGAGAGCAGAACTGCGAAAAAGGGAAAAGCGTGGCCAAATCAGGGCTTAGAATGAAGCACAAGAACTGAGTATATGAATAATGTGCTATTCACTTCCAGACTCACATTGTTGCAGTGTTGCAGCTGCTGCTGCTGCTGCTGCTGCTGCTGCTGCTGCCGCTGCTGTTGCTGCCGCCTCGCAGATAACCTTATTTCATTTTGCATTTCATTCTGAGCAATGTTGAAATATATTTTGTATTTTTGCGCGCTGCGCTTTTCATTAGCAACAACAGCAAAAAAGTCGAAAAGAAAAATAAGAATTGCACTTGAATGCAGCAGCAGCAGCAGCAGCAGTAGCAGAGACAGCAGCAGCAGCAGCAGCAACAGCAGACGAGAGACAAGTACTGCAATTACTGCATAAAGTACTTGTAACGAGCCACTGCCACTGATGCTGCTGCTGTTGATGTTGATGCTGCCAACTTGCAGCGGGCAACAGTCTTCTCTCGATGCTGCTGCTGCTGCTGCTGCTGATGGTGCTGCTGCCTGCCTTTCCACGTCCTCTGCTAATTTCAGGCAATTATTTGTGCCACGCCCGCGGCACAGTGGGACGCAAGCGTGAAACAAACAAATTTATATATATGAAAAACGTTACCTTCGGCGTACCGAAAGTTTTATACCCTTGCGATGCTAAATAAATATGCAGTTCATCAGTTTGTATTGCTAATAAGTAAAAACTTTAGTACTAATAATTAATATTAATTATTACTACATTAATTTCTTATTGAATTATACAAAAATCGGATGATACTTTCTTTGGTATCTTAACTATATTGCGATGCGAAAAAGAAGTATATATAAATTGCTGCAAAACTGATAAACTATTCAGACGGACAGACAATATTTAACATACTCTATAGAGTCAGATATTTTTGCAAACAGCTGGGAAAATGATTATACCCTTAGCAAGAGTGTACAAAAATATATATATTTACATTTATTCGGTGTAAACTAAATTAAATCTCAAGTTGAGTAATCGGAGCGAGTTGGAGAACTTGTTGCTTAATTCGCGTATGCAAATGCGCTCAGCGAGAGAAGTTTGGCCTTTTCTCCGGGCTACTAACATAATTGTCTGCCATGAACCCCGTCTGGCAGGAAACTTCTCTATTACCTCCAAATTACTCTTCAGCTCACTGGATCAGTCTCTTTTTCGGACACTCTCGCTAAAGCTCTCTAATATTTTCGCCTTATTCTTAACCTATATATTCTTACCTAATCTGCATCTCTCTCTCTCTCTATTTTTTACTCTTTTTCTGTCTTTCAATGAATTATTAATTTTTCTACTTTCTTTTGATTTTACTCTCTCGCTCTCTTTTTAACTCATTTATCATTTGCTTTCCCATTTTCTCGCTTAGATTTAATCCTGTTTCTCGCGTTCGCTCTCTCACAATTTTCTCTTTCTCTCTCTCTCTTTCTCATGCTGCCTGCCCTGCCTGCGCCTGTGCAGCTTCCCATTTTCCGCTGACATTTAAGCATATTTATTCATATTCATTTGCGCTCGCTCGCGTGTGTGTATGTGTGTGTGTGTGTGTGTGTGTGTGTGGGCTTGCCTGTGTGTGCGTCTGTGTGCTGTTTTCGTCTAAGGCTTAGCATTCAGTCAGTCATTTGCAGTGTCCGTGGCCATTTAATGCACTTATTCATTAAAATACAAAAAGGGGGAAAACACAAAGAGAGAGAGAGGGAGCAAAAGAGAGAGAGAGAGAGAGAGAGCGAGCGAGCGAGGAGCAGGCGAGGGGAGACTGACACTGACTATGGGCGAAACAAGAGTGAAAATGAATGAAATAAAAAATGTAAACATACACAAGTGCAATGCAAATTAAAGCAGACAGCGAAGTGGCTGCTCCACTCCGGGCAGCGCAACAGTGGAGCGGCGGGGTGGTGGTGTGGGTGTGGGGGAAGGCGGCAAGGGGACTGAGGGGCACTGTGGCCAACGTCGACTGATGCGGCGAAAGTTAGACGGCGACAATGGGCTGTAGACGCGCAAAGGAAGTGCTAGGGCGGGGCAGGGAAAAGGAGAAGGCGTATGGGGAGTGGCGGGTCGAGTGAGAGAAAGGGGAAGGGAGAATTACGGGGGGGGAGGGGGAACGGAAGTGGGTTGTGTGAAGGTAAAAGGTAGCTAAAGCGAGCAGGAGAAGAGGCAGAAGGGAGGGGAAAGAAATATAGCTGGAGGTAGGAGCAGAGGCGCAGGCAGGCTACAGAGGCAGGTACTGGAATAACTAGGAATAGCGCTGCCACAGAGACGGGGCACCTGCCTGCGTCCCGACGGCAGCAAGTCCTTGCCGACGCGACGAGGCAATTCATTAGCTTTAATTTAGGTAAATGTCCTTGGTCCTTGTGGCGTTGCCTCTTGTGGCGAGCGTTGCAAATGCAACTAAAATGTTGCGGTTACCGCCATTTTCATTTGCCTGCAAAAGATCCTGTGTGTGTGTGTGTGTGTGTGTGTGTGTGTGAGTGTGCCAGTGTGTGTTCCTGTGTGTGTGTGTGTGTGCGAGTTCGTTGCGCTGCGCTGCGGCAAGCTCTCTTAATATTTAAAGTTAACTGAATTCACCCGAGTGGCACAGTCGCCTGTCTAAATTATCCAATTAACAAATCGAGTCGCATTCGAGTGCATTCATCATGTGCAATCGCATTGTGATTCATTTCCATTCATAAACGATGAATTGTTGCTTTAATTACACAAGTTCAGCGATAATATACATTTAAATGGTTTAGTGGGCGGAGGGCGGGTTGAGAGAGGGGAACTCATAGTCAAGTTTTGTGCTTGTCAATTTGCAGTTCAAAACTTTGGTGATAACTAAATGAACAACGCAGTTGAGTTGTCAAAGGTCAGCAAAGGTCAAAGGGTGCAAGAGATATTCGCTAGGAATTCGCAGAAGCTGTGCGTAGTGAGAGAAAGCGAGAAGCGATATGAATTAAGATCTAAGGAGAAATGTATGTAAGCGGTAGAGAAAGAGAGTGGAGTGGAAGTGAGAGAGATCGGAGAAACAGTTAGAGAAAGAGAAAAAAATACAGAGGAAATCAGAGTTATTATGTAAAATAGAGAATACCAAAAATAAAAAGGTTTTTAAAAAAAAAGAGAGTATGGGAATTAGAGAGGAAAAGTTAAAAACCAAAAAAAAAAAAATGCAAAGAGGTGAGTAAAATAAACTTTAAGGCAAAGCTACAAAGAGAAATAGAGAAAGCAAAAAGCTAAAATAGAAATTCAGTCCAAAAAAGCTCTAAATAGAAGGAGAATAAGAAAGAGCGTTGTAGAATTGAAGAGATAAATAGAGCGCAAGAGCTTTAAGAGAATGCGAGTAATTTAAAAAAACAGAAGGCAAAGGGATAGGAGAATACCAGAGAGAGAAAGAAAGTTAATTAAGTAAAAAACTAAAGAGAGACAGAAACAATTCGTAGGAGTGAGAAGGAGAAATTAGAGTGATAGAAAGGGAGAGAAACAGAGCTCTTTGGAGAGAGTACAGCGTAATTTACTCTGTTACTCTTCAGAAAAAAATGGAGCCACTATTGAATCAAATGTAATATGTAAAAATATTATATAATATAAAAATATTATTATATATATTATACATTATATATAAAATTATACACAATTATATAAAATAGAAAGCAAAAATCTACCGACTGTAGAAATATATTGAAAAGTTTTAAGCAAAATATTTTCCGTTTTAGTTTAATGAAGCTGAAATTTCATTTTGTTTATGGAAATGATTTAAAATTTGAATAAATTTGTGTAAATGCTTCATAATCCGCATTGTGCCACGACGTTGCAACATCGTTGAAGAACTCGCCCTTTTCATTAACCAGTCTAAAAGTCTTTGGAAAAACACACATTCTGTCTGTCAGTGCGTCCAACGTGGAAAGCTTCAGCTCCAGCTTCGCGCGCTAAGCTTCTTGCCAGCAGGGAATTTGCTCGCGCTCCCCTGGGGAGAGTGAGAGCTGCAACTAGTCTGCGTGGCCTGTGCTGTATCGAGCTGCAACATTGTATGCGGCCAGTTTATAGGTCCCCATTGTTGTCACATAATCAGCGAACGGCCAATTGGCCCCGACACAACATTGTGAGGCACCGAAATCCGCTTAAACTGCAACTGCAGCTTACGTTTCCCGTTGCCGGTTCTACCTCCAGTTACAGGCCCACTCCTGCCCCCTTTTACTATATATAGCATATATATGTATGCATAGAGGTGGGGGCGGGGGCGGAGGTGCAGTCAGCTTGCAGTTGATTCAACAGCGCGAGCAGCGCCTCAGCTGTCCAATTTGTGTGTGGCATGCCCCAGCCGCAGTGGCAGCAGCAGCGTGACATTGGCACTCCTTGTCATCGGTCGAGTGGGCGTGCCGCGCCCTCCAATAGAGAAATAAATCATGCGAATGCAGGCGATGGATGCGAGGCTGGCGTCGCCTCCATCATCGTCTGCCTAATTAGATAATGTCAGCAGCACGCAGCGAGCTCTGCGTAGGGAGCAGGCAGGCAGCAGCTCGCAGCGCATCATTTCCTGGCCCAGGCGGACGGATGGATGGACGATGGCTTCAGTCTTTGCACTCAATGCAGCACGTCCGGCGCACACGCGCACACGCACACACAGTCGCACACACACACTCGCACACACTCGCACACACTTGAATATTCTTGACCCCAATTAAATTTAAATCATTTGAGTGCTTCCAAAGTAAAACTAATTGCTTTCGCCTGGCTCTCCCCCTCGTTCTGCCTGTTCTGCCTACTCTCCCCCCTCTCTGCCCCATTGTCTCGAACAGCTTGTTGCTGCTGTTGTTGTTGTTCAATTTGCCATTGTAATTACCAATTGCAAATTCTTGCGACTGTCAAGTGAAAGCAGCTCGAGTTTTCGCAGCAAAAATGATAATTCCTGCTGTCGTGCCTCTTCTTCCACCATTCCACATTGAAAATATGCTAAATGACATTAAGGTGTTGTGTAAATAGCAGAAAGACTTTAAGTGCCATGCCCGACGCCTTTGAAAATATGAGAAAATTCAATTGATAATAATATTAAAATTTGACACATTATTAGCTAAATATAATTTTAATTTACGCTTAAAATGGCTAAAATTGATTTTTCCTGTTTGACTATTTATGAGAATGTCACATCTCAAGTGGACAAAGGGTATCTTACTGTCGAGCACGCTCGACTGTAGCTCTCTTTACTTGCTGTAGCTGCTTTTGTTGTTATTGTCATGTGGCACGCTGATTGCTCTTGTTTTAATTCAATTTGTCAGGCCGCAAATAAATAGACACTTAACTGCTGTAGCAGCAGTGGCAGCAGCAGCAGCAGCAGCAGCAGTAGCGGCAGCAGCGTCTCGTCTGCATCCGCTCCGAGCACGCGTTTTTGTCTGACGAATCAGTCGGCATATTAATGCGTCTCTGGACGCACATTAATGCATTGGATAATGGACACAGCACATACACACACACACACACATAATCACAAGCATGCATGTGTATCTTTCCCTCTGTGTGTGTGCACACACGCGAGCTGAACGTGACTGGACATGTCGTGCCATCATTTTAACTCCAATGACCCCGAAAAGCCGACGCTGCCTTAGAGACTTTCAATGTCATCAAGCGTAGAAATGGGACTCGCTCCCTCTCGCAGAATCGCTATATCTTCATTTCTCTCCCTCTCTCTGTCTCTTTCTCGCTCTCTCAAACTCTATCAAATTCTATCTTTCCCGTTTCCTCTCTTGTTTTGCTTTCTCAGTCTCAATCAGTGCCGTCAGCTCTATCACCCTGTGTCTCTTTTATTTTCTCTTCTCTTTCGCTCTCTCTCTTTCTCTCTCTCGTTTTTGCTTTCTTAATTATCATTGGCATGCATAAATGATAATAAAAATCTCTCTCGCTTTCTCACGCTTATCATCAGCTTTTTCTCGTATCTCTTTCGCTCACTTTCATATTCATTTTTTCTCTGTCTTCTTCAATTTCCAACTCTCTTCTTTTTATTTCCTACTGATCTTCCAGGTATTTCTGCTTTCTTTTGCTTTCCTTTCGTTCTCTTTTTCTCATACTTTCTGATACTCTCAGTTTTATTCTCTTTTCTTTCGTATTTACCTTCTTACCTTTTCCTTTTCTTATTTACTTTCTCCTCTCCTTATTCTCTTCACCTACTTTTCTCTTACTTTTTACCTTACCTCTCTTAAATCGAGCAATGCCATTGTGCGCTCTATTCGCCGTCGCCTAGAAGTATGCAATGCTTTCTTCCACAGGTTGTTCTACTATCAGCCGCCATTTTGTACAACGTTTCGCTTATCCCGTTTTACCGTTATCCAGCTTGAGTTGCACTTGGCCATCGTGAATAGATTTGGCTTTAGTTGCAACTTTCGCTGCAGTCGTTTCATATTTGTCCCTCAGTTATTGTCAGTCTGCTTTCGTACCGCTCCGGCTGCTCTTCTGGCCAATTTACAGCTTGCCCTTATGGCCCTAAATTATCCTTTGCTAATTAATTATAAATTCCATGCGGATGGAGAGTCGGGGCGAGGCTTGTCAAGGGAATTTCCAGTCGGCGGGCGAAATGTCTTTAATAAATTTATTGTGTACGGCAATTAGTGTGCTCCGAGATGTGTGTAGTTCCCTTTGTGTGTGTGTGTGTGACCAAAACCCAAAAGTTTACAATGGGAAGATACCCGGACACACGCTGGGAAGGAGGGGGCACAGCAGCGGTATCCCAGCTCATGTGTTGCGCCTAAAACAGGGCAAACATTTGTTGCCTGATTACTTTTAAATTATTTTGTGGCATAATTTCTGTGGCTCTGCGTCAGGAAGAGCACACGCACACCAGCACACACACACATACCAGCAGACACAAGAGCCCGCTAGCAGTAGCTGAGGCTGGCATGCATAATAATAAATAAAAGACGTGAAGAGGAGGCTGAGGCCGAGTACGAGACGAGGCTCAAAAAGGACCTGGATGACAGAGCTGCTGGAGGGGCATAGGAAAAGCTGTGCGGGCTTTTGTTGAAAATGGCAACACACAGTCACTCACACACCCACAGACACGCATGGGGCAAACAGGAGACAGGCTGGATGCCAAAACAGGCCCGAGCATATGCTGCACGGACTAAGGATGCTCTTTGAGGCGCCTCGCATTATGATATGCTTAAACAGCACAAAACTGTTTAATTATTTATGGATGTTTCTCCCCCCTGCCTGGATGCAGGGGGGGGGGCTTTAAATGGAATAGGGACAGCCTGGGAGAACGTACAGGGAAGCTCCCTCTATCCCATTTTGTAGGCAATCAGCGAAGCATGTGTGCATGATGGCAGGGACCCGAAGTCGACAAGGAGTGGTTGGGGATGTTAAATCTTGCATGTTCTTGGGTCTAAGAAAAACACCCGCACAGCCGCACAACCGCTTAGAAATCGCAGTGGTGGGGCTCAAGAGATCAGCTAACTGGCCGATGACTCTATCAGGAATTATCTATCATGCATAGATCAAAGCAATAGATCAGGCACAATAACATATGCGTGTATGTTCGGGGCCCTGTCAACTGTATCTAATCAAAATTATAATGCGCCGCACAAACACACACATACACACACGCTCTGACAATCTGTTCTTCATGAAGCGGCGCGACCTTTTTTGTGACCTTGAGGAAGGCTCGGTCCCACCAATCGGAGGCAGCTGTTCATCAAAAACCGTAAAACGCATTTCATGCAACCTTTGCCGGCAGATGCGGCCCCAGATAGGACGTCCCAAATATGTTGGACTTGTTAGCCATACACACCACATGCACACACATGTCGAACTATTACTTTCGGCTGTGTTGCCTGCCAAATTAATGAGCTCTTTGTGGGGCTTAAAATAATACAATAAAACAAAACTGTACAGAACCGAGTAGAAAGCAAAACAGCCAAGTGACAGACCAGCCAAAAGCAAGCCAGGAAAACTGTAAAGGTTTTTTCATTTGCAAAGGGTGCACTTCACTCTCTCACACACGCAAACTAACAAAGAAAACATACATCAAATGCTCTAATCAGTGAGATTTCTCTGACTGAGTTTTGCTTGAATGACCCGAGGCAAGAAAAGAGAGCATGTTGCAGAGCGTTTTTTCTTTTTTTTTTTTTGATAAAGCAGATAGGTAGTTCTATGTTCTATGTTCTATGTTCTATGTTCTATGTTCTATGTTCTATGTTCTATGTTCTATGTTCTATGTTCTATGTTCTATGTTCTATGTTCTATGTTCTATGTTCTATGTTCTATGTTCTATGTTCTATGTTCTATGTTCTATGTTCTATGTTCTATGTTCTATGTTCTATGTTCTATGTTCTATGTTCTATGTTCTATGTTCTATGTTCTATGTTCTATGTTCTATGTTCTATGTTCTATGTTCTATGTTCTATGTTCTATGTTCTATGTTCTATGTTCTATGTTCTATGTTCTTTGTTCTATGTTCTATGTTCTATGTTCTATGTTCTATGTTCTATGTTCTATGTTTGTAATATCTCAAGGTCAAGGAGACTTTTACTCAGCAAAATTTGGTTTACCTTAAAAATTGTCCATTAATATTTGATGTCACGCCCATCAAAGCGTTTTTGCTTGGTTTCAAATTTATATTTTACGGTTTCGGTTAAGCAAACTCCGGGCGCATTTGCAGCAAAGTTTTAAAGGTCGGACATGGGTACGAATCACACTGCTGACCGGAAACGGAAGTGCGTGTACTTTATAATTACAAACTATGGGCTCTATGGGTGTGTGACTGTCTGTAGGTGTAGAGGATTGGGTATAAATATAATTCGCTTTTTTAATTCAGCTGCCAGCGGGTGCAACGAACCGACTAACCAACTTATTTTACGAGTGTTTTTACAAGTGTTTTATTACAAAATTGAATACTCCCGCCGTCCCCCTGGCAGCCTGAGCGGTATTTGCATATATATTTGTATTATATCTGTATTAAATCATAATTTCATTGGACTGTAATTACGCGCTATCTGGCTTTACAATGCGGCCCACTCAATTAAATGCAATTTTATCGAACTTACACATGAGTTGCCTTTCGAATAACGCGCTCATATCCGAATGCACTCACTTGCATGATATCTATGTATGTTGCCAGCAAATCGGTCGTGAATCTGACCATTTTTGACTTATCAATTCCCTGGTGGAAGCGAGCTTGTTAATGAATTTGTTTGCGAGGCAGCGACGGTATAGAAAGTGTTCAGAGAGTCTACAGAGTGCTCATAGAATCCAGAATATATTCATTTTAAAGCTGTTTTACTCTCTTTGACATAGCAAATATTTTTGAACTATTTTAGCAGGTCTTTATGTGATTATGAAACTGAGAACCGAACTGATTTGCTGATTTGCCCTTTTGTTTCTTTTTATGCCTGCTTTTGGATTCGCTGAAAGTTTGCAATTTAAGTGGAAATCGTTGAAATATTTTCACCACTGCATAGCTATGGTGCGCCCCTTCCCCGGGGCACTGACGTAAATGTGGTTAGCTGTAAATAATTAGCAGATAACCGTTTGAGAGCAAACAATAATGCAGCAAAGCGAATGGAAAATAAAAAAATAAAGCGAAAACAAAATCGAAATAAAATAAACAAAATGTCTATTATTTGATATCAAACTGCGGCGAATGCCTAAAAATTAGATGTGAGCATGGGTGCGACAGATACGCAAAGAGAGTGAAAGAGAGAGAAAGAGTACTGGAGAGATAAAGAGAGAGCGAGAAGGAGAATAGAGTAAGAGGGAATAAAATTAGGAGGAAGGGTTCCGTCGATGTGAAGCGCGTACTTTGCCACTATTGCCAATCAGCGCAGTGTAAGCGGCTTAAATGACCCCAAAAAGTTGGCAATATGTTGCTCATTTATGTGCGGGTGTGTGTGTGTGCGTGTGCATGTGTGGGGACACTTGCTGCAGCGATTTGTGGTGACATTATGTTTGATACAGAGCAATTATAACATGTGCAGCAAGCAAACTGCACACGCAATTGTTTCAATTTAACCCATGCTCTCACTCGCTCTCCCATTTAACCCTCGAGCTAGCCAATAAACCCCCTACTGGCTACACCTCTTTCATAAAATATTCATTATATGTGGTAGCTATGAACGCTCAAACGATAATGCCTTATAATTGACAGGCGATTTATGCGACATTCGCCAAATTGCAGAAAACACAAAACAACAGCGAAAGCGGAAACAACACAAGTGAAGGAAACTGCAGTCGAGCGTAGCGACTGTCAAATACCATTCACCCACATTGACCACTATGCAATGATTTTGAATATGCATAAGCCTACATATGTTGTGACTTATTACTTCGTGGGTCTGGCATATACAGTCATGTGTCGAGTTCCTTACCGATTTAATAATTAAAGAAAAGTTTTACTGGAATGATCTATTTACTAGTGATCAGATCGTTCAGATCGTTAAGTCTGCTATATATAGCTATCAATAGAATTGTATATGCCTAATAAGTATACTGTACATTGTAAGATCTGGTAACCACTTGAGATCATCGGTGATCAAGAAAATAACACTGCTTCTTTTATACATTTACATAAAATGTGTATACCATTTTCCATGGAGTACTGCCACAGAGAGCAATAGAAAGTTAGACAGTGCGAGTGACAGAGCGAGAAAGGAAACTCGTTTCGGTTCAATTAAATATTCATTAAGCTCGCATTGTCTGGTTGCATTAGACGGACTTATGCAACCGAAAATGAATGAATCAAAGCAAATCTCCGACTCGACGAGCGATCAAAGTCATCGCTTGAGCTAAGCAGAGTCGCTGGCTGCTGTGATGGATTATGTCTGGCATTAAATGCTTGAGATGCGGTTGCCTAAGCGATATGGAGCAGCACATTACAGCGCAATCACACATTGCCCTTCCCCCCAGACAAGTCGCCAGACAATTGTACGACGTTAAAAATAATTATTATACATATTTGCGTATCGATTAGATGCGAGTGAGCCGCTGCTCCTCGGGTTCACCGAACCGTGCCGAGGCTGTTCGAGCACTCTCCGAGATTATTTGGCATTAAATGAAATTTGCTGGAGCAAATTAACCAAATGCAAGCAACAACAACAGCAGCTCGTCTTCCAGTTCAGTTCAAGTTTTTGCCTTGCAACAAAGAGGTAAGCGGAGAGCTGCGGGGAAAGACAGACAGAGAAAGAGAGATAGAGAGAGAGAGAGATAGACTCTTCAACGAGCGCATCAGAGTGATTAAATTGTTGAAAGGCCTAAGATGCCAATGCAACTGCGATAGTATATACTATATACCATATATATACCATATACAATAAAGACGCAGAGCAAAGCGCAGCCACGCCTCAGCACGATTACGAGCACACTTGCGTATCCATGCTTGCGTATCGATGCTTATGTATCGATGCTTATGTATCGATGCAAACATTTCCGGCACAAAACGCTGAAATGTCACGTTAAGGGGGAGGGCAGCACGCCTCACGCCTCACGCCTCACGACTGTCGTCTGACGCCTGAGTTCTGACGTTTGTCAATCCCAGCTGGGAGTAGGCGCTGAGGGGGCAACCGAGCAGGGGGACCGGACTGACTGGCTGTCTAACATGGTGTCGTTGGCCCCTGAGGGCGGGGGAATGGCAAATATGTGTGTCAACTGGCAGTCGATGCCATTGACGCCACAGAAATGCAGTTGCAATTGCAGCAAAAACGCTTCGTGTGCTGCTGCTGCTGCTGCAAGTTTTCACTTGTTCTTATTGCAAATTGATGCACACTCACACACTCAGACGCATAGCTGCAGCTGAAGTTCTCTTTGAATTCCTTGCATAATTTTTAAATGAAAATGAACAACAACTCGAAATATTCGCATTTTAAAGGCGAACTCAGCTCGGACAAATAGAGGGAGAGAGAGAGAGAGAGAGAGAGAGAGAGGTAAGGAAAAAGATAGACAGACAGAGAGAAAAGTAGAGGGACATTCAGAACGACAGACAGACAGCCATAGAGATAGTCGAACAGGAAGCTCTCGCAGCAGCGAAAAGGCTTCAAGTGTGTGGCACATCAAGTGCTTTTCCACAAGCATTTTCCAATAAGTTTGTCGCCTAACTGTGCTCGTCGATGTGTGCATGTGTATGTGTATGTGTGTGCCAGCTCGCTGTAGTTCGCTCGCTCTGTGCGCTTTCTCCTGCCCGTCTCGCTCGATGATGCTCAGCCTGTAGGCCCTCATAAGTATGCTAAGTTTTTGCGTCTTGTCGGCGCCTCGCCAAATGACAGAGTGTAAATCTAAGTGGCTCAAATGTGTCGACTATTAGCCTAACACAGCCCCCTCTCCGCATTGCCTTTCCCTGTTCTCCTTCTGCCGCTGTTTCTCTGCTTCCTTTGGTCCGCTACGGCTATGCTGTCCCGACGGCGTGTCGCTGCCAATGCGGAAGCGATTGCCGAGGCCCTGCACGTTTCCAGTTCTTGCCTTGGTTCCGCTCTCTTTCTTTATTCTCTTCTGCCCATTCTCTCTCTCTTTCTCTCGGCTGGTCGATTGTTTTATTTGTTTGCGTCTCTGCTTTGCACTTAGTGCAGCAGCTGTCGCCGTCGCCGTCGCCGTTGCCGTCGTCGCCGCCACTTTTCAATGCATTTTCATTTATTATGCAAATTGAAGTTTTCAAGCCGCAGGCGCAACAGAAAAAAAGAGCAAAAAGTAAAGAAAGCTGCAGGCGAATGCACTCGACTCTTAGATACCATTCATTTTAACTCAAAATATTAAAATTATAATAAATAAATAAATTTATTTGCGTGACATTAATACTCCTTACTTTTCTCTCTAAATTCAATGTTTGTTGTCAGATCGAGTTGAAATTTATTGGGAAGGTTCTATTTTAAGTTAGTTAGCAATACGCAAATGTACAGTAGTATAACTTTAAGGTGCTGCTAAGTATTTAAGAATGAACTGAAAACAACTTTTTGGGTGCGCTGTAATTAACATGATCTGTTAAAAAATTAACATGGTCGCTTAGCAATCAATATAATTTTTAAAGTCTGCCACGCCTCTGCACAAAGCTTGTATACCAATTTTAATGGGTGAACGGTAGAAAAAGTCGAGCAAAAGCAGAAGAACAGAAAAGAAATATTTGCCCGAGTAGCTTGTGTTTTTCTTTGCCCTCACCCGTTTGAGCAAACTAATTTGACATTGAAATTATGTGTAAAGTATATTTTATGCAGCTTGCAAATTATGATAAAGAGTGCGAGCAAAAGAGAGGAGAGAGCGGAAGAAAGAGGGAAGAGCGAAAATAAAATTTGCAAACTCGAAGCGCTGCGCACAGCTGTCGATGAGGAGTCCATGAGGCGAATAAGATGAATCGACTGGGCGCAAGTAAGAGCAGTTCTTCGCACCATGCCAAAGCAAATATAAAAGGTAGGTGGGAGGGACGTGGCAGAGCAGCAAGCTGCTGCTTCCGTTCAAAGTGAGACGCAACGTGCGATGGGAAATTATCAAAGCAAAACATTCTGAGTGTTCGCCTTTGAATGAATCAATGCCAATGAGTCCATTCACTCGAAGCCTCTCTTGAAATGTATATTCGCTTTGGCTTCCAGCCTCATTTTTTATTCATTCAAAAGCGTCTCGTCTCGTCTCGTCTCATCTCGTGCCGTTGTTCCATCGCTTAGCCAAATTACTCGTGATGCCATTTAAAGTCGATTCACTTTTGTCCATTTCAAATCGTTCGCTTTGCCAGATGTGTCCCAGTATCGACATTGTGTCACGGCGCTTTGATTTATGGCACACACGAACAGAACGAGAAAGAGAGAGAGAGGGAGCAGAAGATTGACAGAGAGAGAGAGAGAGAGAGGTAGCAGAACAGTCTGTCCTCTGCCTCTTGGCCGGCCTTCCGTCATGCTTATGAAAAATCAAATTTTCACTGATTGCTCCACGCCGGTCACGTGTCTGGCACTGTTTATGATCGGCTATCAGTTTAATGACTTGATTCAATGAATCGCGAACGGCCGCCCATCTCTGGCTCCTGCTCTTTCTGCTGCTCTGCTGCTCTGCTGCTCTGCTGCCTTGGCTACAGAAATAACTTGCCTCACATTTGTGCAGCAAATTAAATAAGTTTCCGCTGCACTTCTGACCATTATTTTTCGCCCGACTTTGGCCTGCACTTTTCTGTCTCCCCGCCCCACACATGTCTCGTCTGAAAATAGCCTGGGCATAAATAGGCTGCAGCAGACTTGTCCAGAGCCGGCAAGCAGTCGGTGGCAGGCGGCAACCGTTTGGAAGACGACGTCATTAGATGCGCACATTCGCCATTGCGCTGCTGCCACTCCTCGCATTGGCCATTTGCTGCTTTGAAGATGTGCCATACTGCATATAGCATATAGACTCGTGTACCGTATAACATTTGCCATTTCCCATTTACCGCTTCAATTTGCCATTTTTAGCAGTGAGCAAATGGCGTGTGGGCGCGCAGGTTGCGCTGTCTGCGCCTCACGCTGCAAATTGCTGCCAATGACACTTGCTGATTGTCACTGAGGTGCAGATTGAAGCTGATAAGGCGAAACTATTGAATGAACCATCGCTTGAGGCTGTTTGTCGTGTGTCACTTACAGTTAGTTAGCTCAATTAGCTATGCTAAAACTATCGAATAGACTATCGATTGAGCCACATTATTTCGAAATTGCTCTCTGCATTTCTTGATGTTAATTAAGCCAATCAGACATACCGAAATTATTTCTTAAGACTGTAATTTGACTTGCTAATCAAATACTATCGAATAAACTATCGAATGCGTTTCAGTAAAGTTAAGCACAAACATGGACTTCTTGCAGTAAATTGGGCATATCTCAAATATAGATGGAAGTCTGGTCACTTAAGCAGAGATATCGAATAGAGTATCGGTTAACTGTATGTAGGATTTTTTTTTGTCCGAAATTTCAATAGATACAACTTTTTCGAAATTTACTGTCTGCACTTCTTGTTGTTTATTATGCTAACCAGACAGACCAAAATTATTTCTTAAGACTTTAATTTGGCTGCCCAATAAAAAACTATCGAGTAAATTATCATTCGCGTTTCAGTAAAACTAGGTACAAACAAAGACTTTTTGTGGCAAGTTGGTCATCCATTTCCAGCTACAACAAAAGCTTGAAATCTGGCCACCTCTACAAAATTCATCGAGCAGACTATCGGTTAACTCTATTTAAGGTTTAAAGCATTTTTGTCCGAATTTTTAATATAATAAAACTTTTTTGAATTTGCTGTCTGCACCTCTTGTTGTTGATTACATTTTGGCTTGCTTATGAACAACTATCGAATAAACTATCGTTCAAACTTTGCAGCAAATATAAATATTTCTAGCTACAAATATATGTATATATCAATCTGTTCACCTCAACAAAAACTATCGAATAAACTATCGGTAACTTTTTTTTAGTTCAAAATTTTGTTTGATTAAAACTGCCACTGAAAGCGTTCAAACTGTCGCAACTCTTCCGATTTGAAAGTCACTTGAATTAATTTCCTTCTTGAGCCGCGGCCAGTGTCATTGCACAACGTAAATGCTTAAATCCAATTTGCATAATACCGTTAGCATGCCATATGTCTTGGCAAGTTTCAAGGTTTTGCAATCAACTCATGCAAATAACTATCGATGTCGGGGAATCGCTGCTTTCCCGTGAGCCACACAGCCACACAGCCCCACAAACCAACAGACACGTATATATTATGATATGTGTGTGTGTATACAGGATGTTGATCCTACGTAGTGGGAACTTTGCTTGCCCTGCCAAATCGAATAAGACAATTCATTCGCTCGAGATAATCGAATAGCGCATCTGTGGGCTTATTGCCCGCCGGCGTTGTTTACAGCCATCTGAATTGTAAACGAACCATGTGAACTTCTATTACAAACTTTCTTCGAGCAGGCCGAGGCCGATTGAACGAATGAATAATTCAGCCCACTTTCCTTGAGCATCCATTTCCAATCGATTCGGATTGCTCCACTCCATCTCTCTCCCACTCGCTCCCTCTCTCTCTCTGCACTGTAGTTATGATTCTGGTGCACAACTCCTTCTCGTGCTGCAGTTCTTTTTCGCCGGCTTTCTTTTGACAGTCACTAAATGCAAATCTTGAAATTACATGTGTATTTATTTAAGCACATAAGCGACCCCAAACAGGCACATGCACGCAACCAGACTAACCAATCCCCTGCCTCTCTCCCGCTCCCTCTCTCTTTCTCTCTCTCTCTCTGTTTCCGTTCCCCTCCGACTAGGCGAGCCAAGTTAGGCGCGACGGGCAGACGCTGTCGCCGTCGTCGACATTTTGGAATGTAATTTTAGCCTGGGGAGAAAAACCAGGGAAAACTGCTAAAGTTTTTTATGGAAAAAGCAAGTTAAGTGTGCTTAGTGGCGTGTCGCGACTGTGGCATACCCTGTATTTTCAATAAGCGTGAGTTAAAAACAATAAAATTGTTTAAGTTGTGAGTTTCGGTATTTTATAACAACTCATGGTATCTTGCAGTAGAAATTATTGTCTTCATAGTATAGTATTTTTGGTATTTTTTTAAAAGCAAACAAGTATGGAATTTAACTTTCCTATAAGTATTTTATGTTTAGTATTTTTTGGTATTCAATTGAATATAATAATTTGCAGTCATATTCGCTAGTCAGGATCAACTGCCTGCTGCATGCTGGGTATTTGCCACGCGTTGCATGCTTTTTATATGCGCCGAGAAAAGTGCAACAGTTTAAAGAGGCAAAAACAAATGCGCGCAAATGTCAAAACAGCGCCCACAAAACGCTGGAGCAGGCAACTGGGCGTGTGTGTGTTTGTGTGTGTGTGTGTGAATGTGATTGCAGACGTCTGCAGCAATCCGGGTGTGTGTGTGTATGTGTGTGCAGTATTCATTTTATATGCATGGCGGGTGCAGAGAGCGTATCACTGGAATTCTAATTTGCAAGCGAAATTGAACGGAAATGGCAATTTTCAAAGTGAAATGGCAAACGACTGCGACGAAATGTTGCGACAGCTGCAAATGTTTTGGCCCAAAAAGCTGACTTTGGACGCGGACGCGGAACGAGGAACGCGGAATGAAACGGAACGGAAGGCAGGGCAACGAGGCGGGCATGGGCCGGCGCTGGGCTGCGCTAATGATGGCCAGCGAAAGTGAAATGCCAGTTGGCGCTGGACTTCAGCAGCGCCCGCTCCTACTGCCACTCCCACTCCCGTTTCTAATCTTGTTGCAGATGCCGGCATTCCTGGCGGGCAGTCGCTGTGGAGCGCACTAACTGAGTAACTAGAAGTAGCCATCAGGCATTTTTACAACTCATTTAACAAGGCATCGAGGCATCTCCCAGTCGAGCCACAAAAAATACTGACCGCAGCGCAGATGATGACGACAACGCAGGCTCAAATGATAGCCCCCACTGCGCCACTCCCCCTGCCACACCACGCCCATGCTATCCCTTTTCCCACTGAAGCGAAAGCGAAACCACACCCGAAACTCTTCGCACACAAACAAACAATTTGCATATTCGACTTCATTAAACGAGCGAGCGAGCGGGTGCGCTTCCTTAACAGTTGGTATTTTCTTGTTTTTTTTTTTTTTTGGTATTTTCTTGCTCATCTCTTTTGCCACTTCATCGTGGCGGTCAACAGTCGAAGCAGCTGCCTTGCAATTTATCACGCAAGGGTCGGGCCACACCACGAGCGCGTCTCAATCCCAATCCAATCCAGGGAAGCAGCGGGGAGGAGAGAGAGAAGGAGAGGAACGGGAGGTGGGAGCCATAGGCACGAGCCTAAGCTGCTCCGGCGTCTAATCTGCGTCTTGTTGGCAACAGATTGAAATTTATTACGCATAAATCTAGGCATTCATTTGCACCTGGTCCGGGACTGAGACCGGCTCTGGGCCAGGTCGAGCGCTGGAACGCTCGAACGCGTCGCTATGCAAACTATTTGTGGAAGCAACAGTTTAGCGAGTCTGTCTGCGGGTGGAGGGCAGAGAGGCAGCGAGGGCAGGGCAGCCCCGCCAGTAGCTGGTGGCGCGTGCAGCTACGCACAGGTGACAATCGCTGGCAACCGCCAAACGACCGCGAGGCAGCCGCGTGCGGCAATGGGAATGGAGGTGGAACGTGCCACAATGCGCGTGATTGCCGGTCAACTAGGCAGAGCGAGAGGCAGCTGCAGAGAGAGCAGGGTGAGCAGAGGAAGAGGATGAGGATGAGGAAGAGGAAGAGGAAGGGAGCTGTAGAGCTGGCAACTCGCAGTTTGTTGTGGCTCATTGGCACAAATAGATTTTCATTTCGTTTCGTTTAAGCTCAAGTTTAGAGCCTTTGAAATTTAAGAATGGAGACGTGCAGCAACTGCCTAACTAAGCGCCGGCGATGCACAACAAGCACAACAATATACATCTACGAGATGGAGACAGAGAGATAAGGAGAGAGAGAGAGAGAGAGAGAGAGTGCGGAAGGGAGACGGACAACAGGCAAGGACACAAGGATTCACGAGGAGTCACGAGGATGCGAGGGCCGAGCACGCATCCAAATGCCAAATAAAATTGGAATTTTTAACTTGTACCCAGCAATATGAACAGCGTCGTTTGATAAACAAAAGCCAGCTGCAGCCAGAGCGAGACAGCTCGATAGAGGAGCGAGCGAGAGAGAAAGCGGCGGGCAGACAGACAACGCCAACGGACATTGCCTTTGCCTTTGGCTGACTCAGCAGTAATATTCACACTCCAACATTCACACACACACACACACACACACACACAGACACACACAGACTCATACTCACACCAACACTGACACAGTGAGACGTGTGTAGCGTAAAGGACTCGCATATTACAAGTTCAATAAAGAAACCCAAATAGACATACAAAAGTCGGGCGAAAAAAGTCGAGCAGCTGGAGAAATCACACAAACACTTCAATTCATATGTGAATATCAAATGCAAACAACGAATGCACAATGAGTGCGAACAGTACTTGGCCAGCGTTATAGCAAATAAATACAAAAAAAAAAAAAACATTTTAATAAATGAACTTGAGGTTGATTTGAAAAGATATGAAGTCAGCTCATTGCCTGCGCGAATCTATTCATGAGTGTTCAAAGGGTTTTGGACTTATGCCTTATGCCTTCTTCTTACATTATTCATAGCATTGGTTTTTTTTTAATAAATTGGATATAAAATAAAACTTTACTATTCAATTCACTCTTAATACATTCTCTTAAAAAAAAAATAAAAATGTACAATATGCTGAGTTCACACTGTTCACAGTTCGAAATTAGTTTTTTTTTTTTTTTCATTGGATATTAAATAGAACCATTCAATTTAGTGCGTCTCTAATATAGATATTAAATTAAGTAGCACTGGTCGTTACCAGTAATCATAAATAAATTTACTAATTAAGAAAAAAAAAAAAATATAGCCACACAGTTAAGAAAAAAAAAACAATATACTCAGCTCACAATATTCACAGTATAGAATTAGTTTTTTTTTTTTCATTGTATTTTGTATTTTTATTTAAATGGATATTAAATAAAAATATTCAAATTAATGCATTTAAAGGATATTTAGCGTAAGCTCACTTTATTATTTTAATAGACTTGCCTAAGTGATTTTATTCATGAATATTTAAGAGGAACTTGCACTTTCGCTTCGTACATCTGATATCAACGCATTCTTTGGCTGAATTTATGTATGTATTCATGAGTATTCACAGGTGACACTCAGGACCGCAAATTAATGGGGCAATTTCTCTATCTGTATTTGTACATAGTTTGCCTATTTGCAGGCAGACCCAGTTGACACCATTCATATGAATAATTTCCGTACATGTTTAGCAGTCGTTCGCCATTCATTTGAGTCGCCTGGGCGTTGACTTATTGCGCTCACTGTGCCCCTGGCTAAATCATCAATTTGCTGGCAACTGACAAACAGAGTAAAACAGTTTTCATAGCTGTTTCTGTTCTCAGTGCTCCGTTTTGCCTTCTTTTTTTCTGCTCCTCGCTTTGCGTATTCTCCTTCCAGTTTTTTATTCTCTTCCGCTTTTTTTTTGTCGTTGAACTTTTGTTGCAGCTTCTTTCTCTGTTCCTGACCTGCGTCGCTTGTTTGTTGCCGGGACTAGTATTTGCTATGCCTTTATAGTTTTTACTTTACATCTCGACTTTGGTATTTTCATATTGTTAGACTTGGCACATGTTCACTCCCCTCCCCCTGCCCCTCTCTCTCTCTCTCTCTCTGCCTGCATAGCGCCAAGAGTTTATGAGATGAGACGAGAGGCAGCTCAAAAGAGACACTAATACAACAGCATGTCACACACAAGTGCAGACGTGTGTGTCGTGTGTGCCGCGCTATGCTTTAGGGCAACGGCAACGCGCGAAGTTGGCTTTGCACTTTTTAAGCAGGTGTCACAGGTGCCTGTGCAGCTCGCCTCGCGCGTAATAATAAAGCACTAAATAAGGACAAAGGCGATAAACTATTTGCCAGGCAGCGAGTCGGGTAATACGCTTACGGATTAGGCTAAGGACTGATTATGCGCCTAGAACTGAATGAGACTTGATATGAGTTTGGAACTAAGAGTATTTTCTAAAATCTGGAAGAAGTTTATCAAGAATATAATCTGTAGAGAAAAAACTGTAGAGTCAGGCATAAGGTCAAGTATTACAGTATTTAGTATATATTAAAGTATTACATTTATAAATAGTTAATTTAAGCTTAGAAAATTCCCTATATTTTCGAGCAGCTTCATATATTTTTAACCAGTTTTCAGTAGAGAAAATATTAAAGTTTTTGGGAATATACTAGAATTTTTAGATATAAGTACATGCGATATAAAAATGTTGAGAGTTTTCTTTGTTCTAAAAGTTAACCTTTTCTTACTTATGTATAGTAGAGTGCTTTATAAATATCTTACTATCTGAGAACCTTTAAAATTATATAATAATATTACTCAGGCTCACTCTAAAGGTAGTTTTTTTTTCTGTTAGTGTATTGCACATTCGGCGCGTTTGAGTGAACTTTTTGGCTTGCTTTTTTACGCTGCTCTAATGGTGCGCTCAAGTATGCTGCTTGGCGAGTGTGTATGTCTCTGTCTACATGTGTGTGTGTGTGTGTGTGTGTGTGTCTATGTGTGTTGTCAGTTGTTGTGTTGTGTGACCTTCGTTACGTGTTTGGCAAGTTCATTTTTAGCGCGCAAAGTTAACTCGCAGCGGAGGCAGCCAAATAAACACTGTGTTTGCTCAAGTAGTTGCAAGTGACGCTGAGTGTACGCGAGCAGACTACACCCTGCCCCCTACCCCCTGCACCACGCCGCTCGGGCAAACACTTCCCCATACTCCGATGACTTGTTGTCTGTGTGTGTGTGTGTGTATGTGTGTGGCTGAAGTGTGTATGCGTGTCTGTGGCACACGCGCCCCATTATATGCTTTATATGCTTTATTATATGGCAAGCATAAACATGTGTAAGCAACTGTATGCGAGTGTGTCTGTGTGTGTTCGAGTACATCTGTGTGTGTGTCTGTGTGTGTGTGTGTCAATGTTTGACAAAACTTATTGTGTGCCACTGAGCCTGCACAGACATGTTGTATAAAAAGCGACTGTGTCTTGTCTCGCTCAGCCGCATCCCCCTCCTCCCCCTCGCTTGCCACCTAATTTGGGGCAACATTGCGAATTTCTTCATTTTTCATGCATGCTAATGTTGAATATTTTGACAGCTATTGCTATAAGTATGTGTACACTGTACGCGTATCTGGAGCCGGCTTTGTCTCGTCAGCTCCAGCTGCGAATGACTCCTATTAGGAGCGCATTCTCGACGCGCAACGCCCGGTTTCAGCTGCGTAAATGAATCATTGATGCTCAGTCTACATATTTGCAGTCTATTAGGTACATAGCGTGGGCACGGCGCCCAACGTGGTGTGCGCGTAGTGGGAACATAGCTCAAATTGTGCTAGGTAATTGACGGCTGGCTGTGATTTTAAGCTGTGTACTGTGTACTATGGGGGAACAAATCCACTTCATTGTTAAGCTTTAAGTTGTAAGTTTAAAGTTAGCCGGGAACTATGTATATAATATACATTTCTATAAGGCTGACAGTAAAGATACTCGATTAATGCGTGGCCCAAACTTATTGACATAGCTGTGATTATGTCCAAGCAAATCATAATTGAATTGAGATTAATTTGATTTTCGGCTATGCTTATTATTAATTAATAACTTAGTCTGACGTACCCATTTAACTAAACAAGTACAGGATTATGTTGAGTTGATGGTCCACTAAAGCTGAACTGATTTTCGGTTAATGGTTAGGTGATTATAAAGATGATAAGTCGCAGTGGCGCCCAACGTCAATGCACGAAGTAAGAAGCCAATCAATTTACATCAAATTATATTAATGCATTTGCTATTTGCTTGTTGTCTAACAGTGTAAAACCAGCCCAACCATTCCGTCTAAGCTGCTCTTTGGGAAATTAATTTAAACTAGGCAAATAAGCATTATGCTGTGAGTATTTATTGTTGACTTGGCGCCCAACGTGTGCAGTTGAGCGTGCGAATTTCCAGCAAAATCATCAAACTGTACTTGCAATTAGCTGCACACAGCTTTGACCATACAAATTAACAGCTCTGGCCGTAAAGTGAGCTCAAACGAGGCAGAAATCGCTTTGCCACAGCGCAACTCGCACGCCTCTCACCTGTCACTTGTCGCCTGTCAGAGGCTGCGGCTGTTGCCGCTGCGAGCGTCACTTTCATTACGCACGACCTTCAGAGCTGCTCCAGTGGCAAGCCGTGTGAGCCCCGCTGCGCTGGCCTAGCCGCTGGCATGCAACTTTGATCCATTTCTAATCAAATTCAATAAAGTTGCATTAGAATTGCACATAAATTTGCGCTAAAATGTAAATCGAAATGGATGCATTGAAGGTCCTGCATAAATACATGAACAAGCAAGCAGATTCATGCATATGCGATGTTGCACATGAGTCTCTGTAGCACACACACACACACAGTACAAGCACACGGACACACTAACCAAACACTCACACACACACACACACACACACACAGACGTACGAACAGATATGGTTCAAGTGGCGTAACATTGGCAGACGCGGTTAATTCGAGTTGTGCTGCAAACAAGGGGGTCATAGCTAGGAGGAAGCAGGCGGTGGGTGGCTTAGGTGGTTAGCAATGTTGGGGAGGGGGCGGCAGGGGGAGGGGCTGTTGCACAGTTTCATGCAGCTCATAAATATACAGCGACACCGCCACATTGCGCTGCGGTGCGTGTTTGTGTTTGAGTTTGATCAAACAAGATGGCGGGGGCATAAACAAATACACGCACACTCACACACGCACGCACACACACGCACGCACACACACGCACGCAGGCTTGCATATGCATGAGCGCAAGTCAATGTTGTTCTATGTGTGTGAGTGTGAGTGTGTGTTAGTGAAAGTGTTGAGTGCAAACGAGAAAGCAGCGGGGCGAGCGGAGAGCAGAGTAGAAGTGTGCAGTGCAGTGTGGAGCGGCGGGGCGCAGCAGGAGTGCAGGAGTGCAGGAGGCGCTGCAGCTGTCCCCCCCTGAGGAGCCACAAGGCCGCTCTCGATTTGCATAATCTCGATTTAATGCTGTTTGTATGTTTTGTTTTTGCCGCCTGCACTACTGCCACTCCCGCCGCAGCTGCTGCTTCTTTCGGCTGCTTCTTCTGCGTGCTGCATAGTTGCGCACACACGCAAAGGAAAACGAAAACAAAAAAGCGAAAACAAAACCCGAGCGAGAGCTGAAATGCAATTGAATTTGGCTTCCTCCTTAAGCCTTACGTTGCGTTGCGTCGTGCGCTGCGTTACGTCACGTTACGATACGTCGAACTCCAGACAAATCGCATGTGACTGCCAAACGCTAAGCCGAGGCTTACAAGCAGCGACAGCAGCTGAGAACTTGGCCAACATCCCCTTGCAACGCACTCGCACACACACCCACACACACACCCGCACACAGTGGCATCAATGACAAGCAGCGAAACACTCACACGCAGCAGGCTTAAGAAACTGCTGTACAATTTTGGCAGCAGCTGGAGGAGAACACAACAAAGCTTATCAAGCCGATTGAAAAACCAACAAACAGCAGCCAAAAAGTGCGAAGAGGGTGAGAGAGATAGACAGAGAAAGAGAGAAAGAGAGAGAGACTGACAGAGTGAGAGAGAGAGCTGCAACATATGGACAAAGTAATGAAACGAAAAGTGTACGACAAACTTGCACAAAGTTTGGCGCGACTTCGCTTGACACTAATCAGCGGAAGCAGATCAAAATGTTTCGACTCGAAGGAATATTTTATAATTATATCAAATAAAATATATTATATATCTTAGAATTATCAAAGCATTAGAGCGAGAAAAACAAGTAGTTTTGAGTTTCTGAAATTATAGAGGCAAACAAAGAGTTAAAGATTAAAGCGATTGACTTATTTAGACAGAAAGGTAGATATACCTGTTCTGAAATGGATTCACATAAATTTCATATATTTTGGAGAGTGAAACCGGAAAAAAGTAGATGGAAATGTTTCGACTCGAAGGAATATTTTATATTTATATAAAATGAAATATATTTTAGAATAAGCAACGCATTTGAGCGAGAAAAATAAATAGATCTGAGTTTTTGAAACTAAAGAGAGTTAAAGATAAAAGTAATTGATTTGTTTTGACAGACAGGTATATATCTTTAGTTTTAAGTGAATTCACATAATGCTCACATGTTTTGGAGAGTTAAACAGGAAAACAGTAGAACAAAATGATTAGACTCGAAGGAATATTTTGCAATTATATGCATTAAAATATATTATAGTTATATTTTACAATTATAGTGCCCTTTTAAAGCCAAAGTATTTGAGGGATAAAAATAAGTAGAGGCATAGAAGCATATGAAGAGTTAAAGATTAAAGAGATTTATTTGTTTTAAAAAAATGGTATATACCAGTACTAGGTATACCAGTTCTATGATATAGTTAAAGTTCATATGTTTTGAAGAGTTAAACAGGAAAAAAAACTGGATCAAAATATGTCAGTATAAGTCCAGCATTCCCAACCCACAAAATTAGAGTTTTGAATCCTTATAGAGTTATGACATTTGGAGTTATGACTTAAGAAAACTGGTTTCACTTTTCTATACCCTGTTAAAAATCGAGATGTTTTTAATAGCTACAGAAGATCATTTTAAAACATTTTTTTCGAAAAGGTCTTTAGTTCTTTGGAAATCTATTGAAAGTCGATCAAATTTCTGCTTATAAAGAAATGGAAAAAAATTAATATATTCTTCATCGATTAAATCATCTCGGTTTTATTTTAAATGTGACTGCTATATACAGAGTAATATTTTAGCTCATTCTTAGACAGGAAAATCGGTAGTATAATAAAAAGTGTCGCTAAAGCTTTAACTTGAATTAGTGTGATTTATAGGAGTTCGCTGCATGCGCAATTTCCTTGTCAATTTAATTTGTCATTCAAGAAAAGCCTTTAGACTGACAACTTGCTACAATCTGAGGAGTTTCATCATTCATCAAGACAGTGCACTGTGTATTACAGGGTGTGCCCGGGTATGAGAAACAATAGAGTCCGCTGAAGTTGCACTTACTTAACTGCCATTTGCCACAGATCGGACTGGGCGACTGCTTCTCTGGCTCTGGCTTTCGCGCGGGCTCGAGGTACTTGCTCTGGCTTTTGGCCGCTTTTGTTTTCCCTGCCGTTTTTTGCCCATTTTTGCCGTGTACTTATGCAAAGCATATTGCTGCTCATTATCTCACAGGGATTAACATGTTATCCGTGGCACGCGCGGGCGCTTCCTGTGCAGCAGCTCGTGCTCATTATTGTTGCCGCTGCTGCTGCTTCTCTTCCTGTTGTTGTTGTTGCTGTTAATGAATTTGTGGCTGTTGCTGTTGTTGTTGCTGTTGCTGTTGCTATGGCTTCTGCTGCTGCTGATTTTTGCATGGCGTCTGCTTTGGTTTCACATTGCACTCGACTTGCTGCATGCGCTTTTTTCTGGCATCAGCCAAAGTCGCAGGCGACTACTGCCCGGGGGCAGGTAGAGAGTAGTAGAGGGGAGTAGGGGAGTAGGAGGTGGAGACTGTCTCGACATGTGCTGCAAATTCGTAACAATAATTATTACCATACATTTTTGCTTGCTCTGGCGGTTGCACTCGCTTATTGGATTGAATTTGCACGCTGCCTTTGTCATGCTTATCCGCTTGCAGCAACACGCTGCCCGCCCTTCCGCCCTTCCCGCACCTGCCTTCCTTGCGGCCCAGCTCATTTGGTAGCGTCTCGAGGCGGGCAAACAGCGTTCGCTTGTGTCGCTCATACGCCGTGTTGCACACGCAAAGCGCCGAAAAGCGGGAGAAGCAGCAGCTGAGGAAGAGGAAGCAGAGGGGGAAGGGGAAACAGCAGCGCAGCCAAAGAACCGAGCACCGCAAACAGCTCGGGGCCGCAAGGCGTTAGATCTGCCCGTGGCCCACAGGCACATGCACATATACATACATATAGTATAGTATATGCTGTATATATGTTTACATATATTTTCTCTTTTTTTGTTACTGCTGCTGCTCCTCCCCCTTCCCGTTCTATGCTGCTCACTTTGTGCTGTATTTTTTCGCTCTCTGTTTTTAATTTTCTTGCTACGGGTTAAGCGGCGGCCCTTGGCTTTTGGCTCAATGTATTTACCTTTGCCTCTCACCTGGCTTTGCACAGCCCCATCTCCCACGCTTGCTCCACATGCAGCGCCGCCCGCTCCCATGCTGCACGTCTCTTTGTTTTTTGACTTAGTTGTTGTTGAACAAAGAACGGAGCTGATACAATTGCAGCGCACGGAACAACAACAGGAACAACAAGCGGGGCCAACACAACAATAATAATAACAAGAGCGAATAAAACTCAAAAAAAAAAAAAAAAATACGGAAAACAATGGCAGATAGAGGAAAGACAAGCAAACAGAAAAACACACACAAACAAACACACACAGACGCACACTCACAGGCACACACAAAGCGTCGGATTGATTGAATTTCGAATTTTTAAGCATTTCGCCGCAGTCCAAAATTTCGTTAGCCAAATTGCAAAAGAATAGTGCACAGGACCGAAAATTGGCCAAAGAATAAAGAGAAACACAAAGCGAGAGAAAATTATAAAAAACAAAAGAAAATCGAGGGGCAGCAGCTTTAAAGTCGACGCGGGCGAAGAACTTCAAACGAAACGTGTTCGTAGGTTGCGCTTCTCTCGCAAGAATTAAAATTTGTGTGCTAAAAAAGGTGGCAAGAGAGAGGGAAAGAGGGAATAAATGTGCAGCCATTTTTTTTTTACAAAACTGTTGACTTTCTACGGTTTTTTTCAGTCCAAAACTGGACTGGATTAGTTCTCTGTGTTGAGAGCGAAAATAGCCAATGAGTTTTGAAGTAGTTTTGAGAAGATTAAGCATTTTTGAGCACAGCTGTATGTAAGCTGTAAGATTTAAAAAAATACTCCTAACATAATCGATGTACATTCCTTGGGATAACTACACAATATTTTATGTAGATATTCTTACTTGCCATTGAGTATAGTTGTTGCACATAATCCAAATTTCTAAAGCTTGAGCTTTTTGGCAAAGATTTTTTTAACTGTGATAATTGTTAATTTTATTGTTTTTTTGAGAAGATTAAAAGATTTTTTGGAGAAAATGAAAATAATCGAAGAAGACTTTTTGAACGATAGCCCTGCCTCCTAATACCATAGATCATATTTACATTTTTTTTTAATTTGCTATCTAAATAAATAAAATTAAATTAGTTACTTGCTAATTTATGGTACTCCTTAATTCCTTTTATATTACCAAATTTTTTCGATAGCTGTAAATTATTTTGCGATGATGTTTCAACGTTTCGATAGTTCTAAAGAACGGGATGAATGTTTTTTTTTTAAACATATTTTTTTATGAGAGTTCTAAATGCTATTATTTATTTTTGCCTCAAGCTCTTTAACTGTTCATCGAATCTATCTAGATATACTCAAATAAAAAAAAAATATTTGTAAGCTTTCAGGTACATACAATTGTCTTAGAGACTATCGCTTTCCTCACTTACTCCTTAAACTGCATACTTAACCCGATTTTTCTTCTCATTGCAGGCGGTCTAAGGTAAGTTCGCAAATGCCCTACAGTCACGGATACACTCGTGAGTGTCAGCTAGAAGTCAAGTCTGCTCTTCAATTGGGTTCTCGAGCTCGCCGCTGACCAAACTGGAGCAGACCAGGGCAGAGCGGAGTAGCACGGAGCAGACAGAGCTATCGGCTTACGTAGACAACGCCACGGCATACGCCCATTGTGGACAGTAAGTGCAGTCGGGCCGAAGAAGTTACAAAAGCAGAGCCAGTGGAGAAAGGGGAGAAAGAGGAGGGAGAGGAGGGAGAGGCAGGGCTAGTGGTTAAGTGGCAGGCAAGACAAAGCGAAGAAACAA
The DNA here is from genome assembly GCA_035046045.1 of Zaprionus bogoriensis. Lineage (NCBI taxonomy): Eukaryota > Metazoa > Arthropoda > Insecta > Diptera > Drosophilidae > Zaprionus > Zaprionus bogoriensis. The sequence continues at coordinate 776,950 of JAWNOI010000174.1, forward strand.
AAGGCATGTGGCAAAAAGTGTGAAGAGAACTTGTGCATATTGAATTACGCGACAAGTGCAAGCAAGTTTGAGGCTTTTTAAACTGTTTATGCTTCAGTGGGTTAAGTGGGTGTTGCTGCAGGGCTGGGGGAGTGGCAGTAAATGGGTGTGCGACTGGTTGCATGTGCCAGAGCACTAAGTGAGTGTATGAACGCCATTATTTCCTTATAACAATGCTGAAGTTTCGAGCAGTCGCCGCAACCGCAGCACCACGCGCTCTCCCTCCCTTTCTCCCTTTCTCGCTCTCTCACTCTCTCTGTCTGTCACTCTCTGTCTGGCTGCAGCAAACACTTAACACAATCAATACGCACGCACACCAATACACATACACATGCACATGCACTGTTGTGAAAATGAGTGAAAGAAAATGAGTTAATGGAAATTCTTAGCAACTATTGTGATTTGACAGCTGCGTGTAAACCTGAGCACAAAGGAGTGCTAAAGAGTGTGAGTGTGTGGGGGAGAGTATGTGTGTGTGAGTGTGTGTGTTGGCCAACTGCACAAAGGCGGCCAAAACTGACAGTTTAAAGAAAATTGCAGAGGAAACTCCCTAAAAGCAGCGCGAGCCAGCGGAAGTCGAGCGAGTGGCAGGAGGAGCAGGAAGAGAAGCAAGAGGGAGATCCGTAGTTTTCAGTTTTCAGTTTCCAGTTGTCAGTCTCTCTCTCTCTCTCTTTCTCTTTCTCTCTCGCTCTCTTTCTTTTGTGTGCGACTTAAAGGAGCAGCTGAAGGGCGCAGAAGATGAAGAAGAAGCCGAGAAAAATTGCTAAGAAAATAAAGAAAATAAATACGACTTCAACTTAACTTCAAAAATAATAAGTGCCAAAGGAAGTGCTAAGATGCGTGTCTGCCAGCAGTAGAACTACGCAGAGGTTCCCGCACACAACACACAAATTCCTGTTGGTGTGTGTGTGTCGTGTGTCGTGTGTGCGTGTGTGAGTGTCTCCCTGTGTATGTTTGTGTTGGTTCAATAAAAACGCTTGAAATGTTGCGATAACTCCCAATACACAAACGCATCATTATCCATTTCTATTTGCGAGCAAAATGACTGAGCGAGAACAACAGGCAGAGTAGGAGAATAGGAGAACCAAAGCGAAGGAGAGAGAGAGAGAGGGAGAGAGAGAGAATGGACAGCTGGACAGAGTGTGTGCTGCGGTTCAGCTGTGAATTGGGACTATTTGTGGCCGGCCAGAAAAACATTCACTCAATCATTCAAGTCGCAACGGTGCCTTGACAATTGCAGCTTAAATAGTTGCCGCAAAATGTGGCACACATGCGGGCAAACGCAAGTGTGTATGTGTGTGTGTGTGTGTGTGTGAATTCAAAAATGCCCCAAAAATGGATTTTATTTTCGGGCAGAACTTTCGCCTTTCGATTACAATTGCGATTCGTTTCGGTCCTGAGTCTCCCTCACTTTCTGCGTGCTTACCTCAGCTGAGAGCTTTGCTACGCTATGTTCTCCTCTCTGTCTTTTCTAGCTCTCTCTCTCTCTCTCTCTTTCTCTCTCTGTCTGCTCTACTGAAATACTGATTAGCTCTGACTATCATCATCATCGTTCAACCTCGTTGCGACTACGTCTCGCCGGACTTCGGGCTCTTTGATTAATGATCCACGTTGTCGCTGACGGTGCCATAAAGCGAGATAAATCGCAACTGAAGAACTGAAGACGCATGAGAAGAAGAAGAAGAAGAAGATGAAGAAGTGAACAAGAGAAGGGGAAGAGCTACGTACAATGCACCAATGAGTAGTTTTCCAGCCTGCCACACAGGAGACTGCCAGGGACGCCATTGCAATTTCCTCGACATCTTGTTGTCGCCCCACTCAATTAAGCGCGTTGGGGCGAATGTGGATGGAGCAGGTTGAACAGGCAGGAGGGGGAGAGGGAGAATAAATTTATCTAAATTATCGGCATTATCTGCGACGCGTTATTAAAATCTAACGCAGACCTCTGTCTCCACGACTTCTTTTTGCTTCCTCTGCGGCTGCCCCCACTCCCTCGCCTCGTTGTCTTCATTTCACGTTCTCGTTTTCATTCCCATCCTTGTCATCAGCATCTTTCCGTCGTGGGCTTTTGCTTTTTAACGAGAAATTATGGTGGCATTGTTATTGTTATTGGTGTTGTTCCTCTTGTTCCTCTTGTTCTTCTCCCCGTTCTGCCAGTTCTCGTTCTCGTTCGTGTCGCCTTCTTCTTGTCCTTCTTGCTGCCATCAAAAGCGAAATGCGAAGTGCGAAGTACGCGACGGCAAGGCAAATGCGCGTCTTTTATGACTTCCGTTTTGGCTAAAATGACAGAGGGCGGGGGCGCAGACTGGGAGTGGCAAGTAGGCAAGGCCGGGGAGGGAAAGCGAGAGGGCAGCTCGGTCTCAGCGGCGACTGCAGTTCAACATTTTGACTCCATGCTCGAGTGCGCCGCGGCTGCTTGCTCCTGCAGTTGCGCCTGTCACGCCCACACACAAACACACACACACACACACACACACACATACACACACTCACTAGAAATGCAGCGTTGAGTTTTGTTTGGCTAAATAAAACTAACAAACAAAATTGTAATGAAAAGCACAATAAACTGTCAGTTTAAATATGAAAGAGTCCCCGTCGACGTGAATGTCTCTTCCCTCATCTTTGTCCCTGCCTCAGTCTCAGTCTCAGTCTCTGTCGCTGTCTCTGCACTTGCTCCCAGGAGTTTGCCTGCCTGTCTGCCTGCCAGCCACGCCCTCTACACTTCATTGTAGTGCCGCGGACATCTTTAAGCAGCAGCGTCAAGTGGCAAGCAGTGAAAGAGCGCAGCAGCAGCTGCTAACTGGCAACTGGCAACTGGCAACTGGCAAAGCGCTGCACTGCGACCAGGGCCCATGCTGCGTATACGTAATGCGCTCTGTCAGTCTCTTGCAGTTCTGTGCGCTCTGTGCGCTCTGTGTGCTCTGTGCGTGTGCGAACTGCCAGCTTGTCGCTACTTAACGCAAGACAGTCCCAGTGGCTGCCTACTGCCATCGTCTGCAGTCTGCAGTCTGCAGTCCGCCGTCTGCTTGCCTGTTCTCTGGGCGGAACGTAGAAGGTTCGAATCGTTTAAGGGTCACTCTAAGGCTGGGTTTTCGCTCCTTTGAGTGCATTCCGAGGCAAAGCGAGACGCTGCTCTTCTGGTTTTCCAGATGTTTTAGCGCAAGTTTATTGAGTGCAGCGCAGAAGCTCTTTAAATCTGCACCAATGACACTGGCTTAAAGCAACAATCTGAGGCTTTTTCACGCATCAGCAAGTTTTGATCAGTTCAAGCGGTGCAAGAGCTCTAAATTTATGCAAAACATATACTATACACCGGATAGAGTTAGATTTCAGCATATACTCAGTCAACCTGCTTTTGGCCGGAAAATAATGCAAAGCTCTTAGTGGAAGTATAAAAGTATATTTATATATACTTAATATATAAATGTATTTTAATATATGCTTAATATATAAATATATTTGTAGAAGAACTTTGCTTTTTTGTGTTTTGAAACTTTCTTAAAATCATACAAAAAATACTTTTCAGTACTACCCACAACAGCAGATGGAAATCAGTTTGCAGCGTAAAGTTTCAATTAAGTTTAAGTCTGATTTTATATAATAAGCAAAGCCTTTAAAAAATCCTGTTTTAATTATTTATTCTCTTTCTCAAAAAAAATAAAGATTTATATCTGATCATAATCGCATTTAATTTAATACTCTGTCTGCAAACTTCAGCACTAAAGCTTTCTTCGATACTTATGTTAGCTTTCAAGAAGTTTAGCTTTGCCTGAAGTCCACGCCTTGCAGCATGAATACAGCCTGCAGCTTGCAGCTGCTCTTCAAGCTCATTAAAGCTGCGGCAGCTTAAGTTTTGCCGTGTTTCAACTGGCTAAGCTGGCAGTGACAAAAACGTTCGGACCTGCCTGACTACCAGACTGCCGGCTGCCAAGTTTCGGCTACTGACCAACTAAACTGAACTGAGCCGAACTTCCAGCCACATTGCAGGCAGTCGTCAGGGAGCCACCAGGGAGTCAGAGGAGGGGCTGTATGGAGGCGTGGTTGCAGGCGTCCGCAGCGTAGTGTGCAATAAAAATAAGTTAAAATGCCATAAGTATAATAACAATAACAATAGAAGTAATAACAAGGGCGCCGGATGTGCGCGGCATGCTGCGGCTTTGCTTGCTGCTGCTGCTCGCTTTCATTGTTGCCACCGCAGCGCAGTCTGCTGGCGGGGCAGAGCGAGTGGGAGATGGAAAAAGAGAGGGAAGTGGTGAGGAGGGGGAGAAGATTTGGTGGGGGCAAAGTTGACCACACGGCGGTTGACTCGAAATAATTAAATAGCACAAACACAAGCAACAACAGCAAGAACCACAGCAGCAAGTACAGCGAGTTGGGAATTGCACGAGATTGAAAAAACTAAACATGAAAATGAAAAGTAATGAGATAACAACAACAACAACAACAACGACAACAAAGCTTTCTCCCTCTGTATGTGCGAGTGTGGCAAGTGCAACAGGAAATGCGACACTGCCATGTGGCATGGCGTGTTGCAACAATGCTGCACAATTAAATGGAACTTCAAACTGTTTTTGTAAACAACTTTTTTTCGCAGGTCTTTATAATGGACTGCAGCTTGTGCATATGGGCATATATATAATAAATACCCATAGTAGTATTTTTTGCTTAAGACAGGAGTAATGCCTATCATGTTAATGATATTATAATTGATTAATACATATCTTTGAATTCTCTCAGTTGAAGCTTAGCAAAAGCTTGAAATCATTATTTATATTTATTTATATTTTATTTATATTTATTAAGTTTATATATAAACATGGAAATAATTCCTTAGCCTTAGACTCATCAAGTTGAAGAAAAGTAGGAAAATAATATAGGAAGATAGATATGAGAAAATATAAATAATAATTAAGCCATTCAAGAGAATAAAGATTCGAGTCCTAGGTATACAATATTTTGATTTTGGCATCTCCATTATATTTAATTTAATTAATTTAATTAAATTTAATTTCATTTAATTTAATCCAAGTTTAAATAAATGCGCGTATGGTTTAATAGACTTCAAAAGGAATATATATATGCACATTTTTTTTTTGGCTGCTGAGGAATATGCGAAGTTTTAACTGCAGTTGTAGTCAATTTCTCTTGCCTTAGCTAACAACATCGTAGTAAAAAATAGATTTCAATTCCCATTCTAAACTTCTAGGCCAATCGCTCCCAGTAGGCCACTCGATTTGGACGGTGGTGCTGCTAGCCAACTTAACTGCCAGCGTTTCAAGTTTGTTGCTTCAGTCTTGCTGCCGTTGCCATGTTCGGTGAGGAAATTACAAAGTATGCGTAACATAAACCAGGGCAGGGGGCGTGGCAGTGGATGAGTTGTTGCCGGCGACAATGTTGCCGGAATAAATTACGAAATACATCAACAACAGCGTGAGAATGTTGTATGTGCGGGTGTGTGAGTGCCTGTGTGTGTGTGTGTGTGTGTGTGTGTGTGGGAAAGCCATAAATCTGAACGCCTCAGTCTTGGCTCATTTGCAGCTATAAAATGTTCGAAAAGCAGCAGCAATTAAAAACGGCAAATGCCGAAGGACATAAAAACGCTGTGAGCTTGCACTCGACACGACCGACCACTTTGGTCGGTTGCTTGTGGCAATCCCATAGGAGCTTGCTTGATTGGCGATACACACACACACATCGAACACACACACACAGATGCAGGCACACATACTCGTGCAGTTGGGCAACTCTGTTGCCCAGCTTGGCGCGTTCTGTCGTCTGTCGTAAACTGGCATAATGCACGCTCATCTATCCATTCTATGCGAGGACATCATTAAAAACTGCAACTAAAGTCGCCGATTAAGTCGCCCCATAACCATAGACAACTTGTTGTGGTGCTGTGTGCAGGCTCCTATCTCTCTTCTGCTCTCCTAAGTCTTCCTCTCTTTTTCAGGCTTTAACTTGTTGCAGCTGAAGCACAACACAATTTAAGCTTGCTGCAATTGCTTGCAAATGTTGCGTATACGCAGTGATGTACGCATAGTTGCTTTTCTTTCCACTCTCTTTCTCTCTATCTTTTAAGCTAAGTATTATATTATATATTATGTACGTACTTAGCTTCCCTTCCTTATTATATACTATGCTCCCTCTTCGTACGTGCGAATAAAAATGTTGTTGGTATACGCAATATGTAATCAGTTTGGATGTTTCCTCTCTCCTACTCTCTGTTGCTCACACTCCTGAATTGCACTTTCTCATTCCCTTCACTTACTTTATACTCATTACACACACTTCTTTCTGGGAATCAGCGTCAAAATGTTGTAACCGCTGCGTATACTTAATGTTTACCAATGAGTTCTCTTCCATCCTAGACCATTCGCTGGCTGCCTTACTTAAATGAAAATTGCACCTATTTACTTTTAAGTAAGCGTATTAAATGCCCCCAACGCAATTGCAGGGCGCAAACGCGAGAAATCACTGCGAACCGATGTCGCTGTCACGCAGCAGCCGTCTAACTGGCCCTTCATCTGCTCAGCTCTAGTTAAATCAGACGAGCGCTAACCGCAGCAGAGCGATTAAAATTCAACACAACAATTTACTCAATTTATGAGCAACATAACTTTGAGACTCGATAAAAAGGGACGCGCAGAGCAGGAGCCGGCAAAGGGAGCAGTCAGAGGCAGGGGCGCAGTCGGAGGCGGAGGCGGAGGCGGAGGCAGAGGTCGAGTACGCGCTGCCTCGTTTCAAGCTGCTGACTGTTGCCATGACTGTTGCAGGGAAACGGGCGGCGCAGGCAGCTGGCATCTTGGCTGGCTCCACAGGCAGGCCACGCCTTCCTTTTGCTCGCTCCTCCTCTCACTCTCCGCTCCCACTCACCACGCAGCCGGCCGAAGAGTGTTATAAAACCAAATGATTCTATTAAAATGAGATTTGTGCCATTCATGCGTAAATCAATCTGCTTTCATGTTGTTTTCTGTCGTTTGTTCGTTCGAGGAAGAGCAGCAGCAGGAGCAGAAGCAGCGGCTGGGCGGATGGAAGAAGGGAGAGAGCGACGGCCAAACGAGTCGCTCCGTCTCTCAGCCCTTAAATCATAAATTATTTTGCCTACCTTGTTGCCAAACGAAATTTGTTGAAGGCAACAATAAAATATTCATAGCTTGTTTATTGAATGTAATTTAACAACAGTTAACCCGCTCCCCACGGCCAATCACGGTGGAAGGCCGCGGTTCTTTGTTCCCTGTTCTCAGTTGGCAGTTCCCGGTACCCGGTACTCTGCCTCCCTCCTGTCAATGCGCCCTCGCTGGAGTGACCAGCAACAGAAAGGGATCTATTACGTGGTATTTAATCAGATTTTTTACGAGCGACCGACAATAAAAATGTAAATAGACACGAAAGGATTGCCATTGCCTCGGCCTTGCTCGTATATTTTATCGCTGGCAAGTTGAAGCAGAAACCTAGAACTCCGCCACCCAGCGACCCCCATCTCCCGCTCCAGGCCGCGTCTCTGTCTGACTGGACAGTAAAGTTTTCTGGTACGTTTAACGCCTTCGCCCTTAAGCGCTTCATTTTCCGCTGGCTCCGCTTTTATGGCATATGCCATCGATGCTATAAAAAATATTGTTTTATGCATGCCAGAGTGGAGACTCGAAGCTAGCAGAGAGCCGGGAGGGAAGTGCTCTGCTGCGTCTTCGCGCTTAAGTGAATATATATAGCGTAGTCATCGATAAGGGCACTCGGGGCAGGGGCAGGGGCATTCGCATTTATTTATTTATTTCGCAGCTCTCTCAATTATGCGCGAAATTTCAATATTTCATTGTTTGAGTATGCAAAGCGAGTTGTTGAACCCCGCCCCTTGCCTTCCCTTGCACTCACTCCTCTGCCTAAAATTGGTCATTTGTCTTTGCTGGCAACGACTGAGGTTGGCCCAGCTCCCTGCCTCATTGTGGTTGACAATTTGGAAACTGTCAGTTGTCTGACTGTCAGGCGAAACTGCCAGCCGCCGCTTGACAAATAATTAATTTCACCCAAAGGAGCCCCAATAAAAAAACTGGCAAATAAACCAAATCCCCGCCCTCTCGCTTCCGCATGCCTCTTTTATTGGCTTGTTGTGTATGAAGGCTGTCAGAGGCAGCTAGGCGCAATATGAAAGTCACCTTTCAGTTTGCATATTGTCAAACATAATTAATTAATTTCAAGGCGAACTCTTTATAAACTTCCCCTGGCAGGGCAGAGGGACGCTAGAGAGAGAGAGAGAGAGAGCAAGAGAAGAGCCACAATGTGAAAACGGAAACTTTAGCAATTGCCTTTTTGGGCCATAAATATTGACGCAATTAACACAATTGCCGATTTTCAGCATTATTTATGGAATTCCAATTAACTTCAAATGCCAATTGCTGGCTTTTGATTAGGTTGACTTTTGGCCTATTTACCTGCATTCAGTCAAGCTCTTTGTCGAGCAGGCACTGCTCAAATATTGGATTATGGAAAAAAGCTCAATAATTCCATAAAACAAATAAAACATATGTATAAAAATGAGGTTTTTTGCAACATAAAATACGAGTTGATTCAGTCAATTGAATTTTAATAGGTTCTCTTACATATTTTAAAAAAATCTTTAAACAATTAACAAAAAGGAAACACTTTTTATATTACCTTTTGCATGTCATATTATTTAAATCATCAAAATTTGATTTCTATAGAAATTTATTTGTTTATTTTTATTATTTTACTTTTTTTTCAATTTATTTAAATTATAAATTTAAAGGTGCACAAAGTTTACATTATTTCTGTGCACTACAAAAGACTGCAGACTTGAACCAGAAGACAACATATAGTAAAGCTAGGCCTTTTTTTGGAGGTGGGTTTTTTTTTATTTCTACATAATATACTTTTTCGCGCATTATAAAATAATTAAGGAATCCAACAATACAAACTAGAAGATTCTACATCGTTTTGCTACGTATATGCGACCGAATTTGAAATTGTTAAGTGCTTACAAAGCCTATAAACTTTAATCTATAAACTACTGCGAAAAGAAAAAACTATACAATAATAAAGTACATTAGATAATCTTCCATTTCCTATGAGTTTCTGCCAATTATTTCTTTCCAATTTGTATGGCTTTCTAAAAACCATAGATTTTTCGATTTAGAATATTAATTTACAATTAGCACTATTTTCGGTGGCTCAAATTTGTATTTATGTTTCTTCTACACTTCTTCTCAGTCCTTTTCTTCTTCGATCTTGCGATTGCAGCGTGACTAACTGTGCTCACAGCGTGATTAGTCAAGAGGCCCGTTGGCGCGGTGTGCTCTAATCCAATCTGCATCTCAAACTCCTACTCAGGCAGTTCTTCACTCCCTCTCTTTTTTTCTGTCAAGATATCACTCTCGCTCCCACTCTCCCTCTCGCTTTCCATCTTGCTCTCTCTCTCTTTGCTCTCAAAAGTACAAAATAATAGAATACATAAATATAACTGTAGCGTTTCGTGTAGCCTTGTAGCTTGTAGCCTTGTTGTCACTTTGATTGCTACGTGTTGCCCGCACGCTCGGCATGCCTCCATATCCCCATGCCTGCTCACGCCTCCTTCAAGAGAGAGAGAGGGGGACTCTGCTCCTCTTCGCAGCAGCATCGCATGCAGGCAAATTGGATTTTCATGCATACTTGGTCACACGCGCGCGCGCTCTCGAGCGCCCCAAAAAGCCAAGCAATAGAAACATTGCCCGGCACCAATCTCGCACTGGGTCGGCGCTGTCTCTGCCCTGGGCTCTCCTCTGCCTGCTTCTGCCACGCCCAGTGCCAACTCTTCTCTCCTTGTGCTAAACGTTGTTATCTGCCTTATTCCCAATCTGTCTGCCAGTCTACCCAGTCTGCTGGCCCTCTGTCTGTCTGTCTGTCTGTCTGTCTGTCTGTCTGTCCCTCAGCCTGTGCGTCTGCTCGTCTGTCCGTCGCCTGCTGTCTGCCCCCTGCCATTTGGCTCCTGTCCGCGTGTCTTCTGTCGCCTTCTGCTTTGGCTTGTGTTTTATTTCCTCGTTCTGTGCTCGTTTGTGCGTTCGATTCGTTGTCGTTGTTGCCGTTGTTCTCACTCGCATTGTTGTTGTTGCCGCCTTGGCATAAATTTATTATAAAATAATTTGCATAATTCGTTATTACTCAGCATAAACAAAGTGAAATTAAGACGATTTCTTTTATGCCCCATCTCCGCTAATGCCATTGTCTGTAGCTGTTGTTATATGTATCTGTATCTGAAACTGCTGTTGTTGCTGTATTTGTATCTGTCTCTGTCTCTGTCTCTGTCTCTGTAGCTGTAGCTGTAGCTGTAGCTGTAGCTGTAGCTGTAGCTGTAGCTGTGTCTGTGTCGTTGCCTTTGTATCTGTTTATTCTGTCAATGTCATTTGCCTAAGCGCGGCAGTCAAAGACTCGCTCAACTCTCGGCCCTGACAGTCATTTTGTTTGTCATTCGTAGCTGTGTGTGTGTGTGTGTGTGTGTGTGTGTGTGTGTGTATGTGTGTAATAGAGGGGGGTAGCGGGTGTTACTGTCCGTGGCTGTGTGAGCACCTCAGCAGCTCAGTCAGGTGTGTGCTGTGCCCATTTCGGATTTCAGCTCTCAATCTTCTATTCATGCGATTTGCCTGTCCCTGTCTCCGTCTCCGACGCCGCCGCGCCTCTCGCTCCCGCCCACCTGACACAGCGGACAGGCTAAGCTATTTGCTTGAGCCTGCTTAATATTTATGATCAACCCCATTGTAAATCTATTTACAACATTCCCGAAAACAATCGGGAAAACAAACGAGAGTCCACACTAAGCCGCACGGGGCGGGCGTGCTGGGAGTTGTGCCTGCGGATCTGCGAAATGCGATAATCAGCTAAATTGAGAGGCCAAAGCGAGAAGCGACAGAGGCAGCATTGCTAGAGTCTGTCAGTGAGGAGACTCTTGTTCAATTCGATTAATTATCGATAAATTGAAAAGTAGTTTCTGCTGCAAAATCTGAGCGAAAAGTTGACCTGGCCTAGTGATTCGAACGATTCAGTTCAGTTTGCCTATGGCTTATATAGCCACATACACAAACACACACACTCTAACACACACAGACACCTGCGCTGTAGTGGAAGCGATTTGTAGCTTTTGAACTCAAACTGAGTTTACTTTTCAATTTGATTGGGTCGTCTAAGCAAATAACGTAGGTAGCTCACAAGCATAAACAAATGGCTCAGCTTACAGCTGCAGTACAAGCAGGGCCGCACTCACACACACACACACACGTACACACACACACATGTCCAGTATGATGGGGGAGCGCCTCAGTGCTGCGTCCACTTCCATAGAAAGCTCTATTTATTATGCCAGTAAGTAAATGTTATTCCCGTTAACTTGTACAAATACGTTGGACAGGCAGACGGACAGCCTCTCACTCACACTAGCACACTGGCACACATACACACAGCCATACAACCACATGTAGCCAGACCACTTGTGCCCATCATCCAAAGTGCGTGGGCGTCGTTGTTGTTGCTGCGCCTTCGTATCTGCACATCGCACAGACATACTATATATCTATATATTATCTTATTTATTGCCCCGAGCTTACCTTTGCACTCGAGTGCTGCTAAAAAAGAGGAAATGGAAACCGGCTGCACGGCGAGCGGGACCTGCGCAACCGAGTATCTCTTCAAGTTCAATGTGCTTTGAGGGCTATAAAACTGCTCTTTAATCAGCGACTGAAGCGTCAGGAATAACAATGCTCGAGCTCTCAATTCTCTCACTCGCATTGTTCACTTGTCTGACCAAAACAATCTCGAGCGGGCTGGCTTCGAAATTTCGAATGCACTCATGAATGATTTGAAATTTACACTACACAAGACTCACTCTCCGCACGGAATGTGCAAGGCGAACAGCTTCAGCCTGTAAGGGTGAACAAGAAAAAGCAGAGATCAGTATTAGGAATGAAAATGCGAAATTGGGGGGACCCAACTGAAAGCTGTAAGCTGTTAAGAGCTGAAAAATATCATAAAAACTAGGCTTTTGTCTATTTTTTTTTTTTTTGAAAATTAAGGGGGTAAGAAAAGCTTTAATGGCTTTACCCAAAACATCGACCACAAAGTATGATAACCTCATCGTAAATAAATAGTAATTCAAGAAATATTTAGAGTTTTGGTTTACCAAGCGACTTATGATTAGGTTAAGCTGCCTATTGGTAACAGAAAACAAATTTCAAAGCACCACAAAGCCTAAAATATTTTGGAACGCATGAGAAATTAATTTTTTAAGACGAAATTTAAGACGAAATATTCGCTTTTTGAAGGAGAAGTTAAAGCTTTCGTTGCATAAGGAGAATATTTATATTTTTAAGGCTATATTTGTATAGCATCATCGATCATAAGCGGAATGAGGAAAATAATTAACTACAAATATTAGGTTGCTTGGTAATGACATACCGGTTTCCTTATTGGTTTTTGACGATTTATTTTGCATCCTCTGCAATGCTTCAAATATTAGCTTCATGATCTTGATCCATTATTTTCATGATTTAATCTAACGATATACAGCGTTGCCAGATACGATGCCTTTTGACGTCATAAGCGAAGTGCGAAATTCGAAAGCAAAAACCAGTATATCATTACCAAACCTAACACAAATTTTGCTGAATGGGAAAAAAAAACCTAATCATAATGTGCAACTTGTTCTATTCGAAAAATGTAAGAATAAGTCTTACGTACATATCGACAAATATTTAGAAAATAAAAATAAAATTAAATAAGTAAGCTGTAAATTAAGTTAAGACACTTTCCGACTCGCATGTCGCGCAGCAGCTGCACAAAATCTCTTCCAGGAATTGAGCAACACTTGCAGTGCAAGGTGCAGTTTGTTTCTAACACACACACACTCACTCATACATACGCAGCCTTCACTGCTGCTACTCAAATGTTTTGCACTTATTTACGACTGTAAAGTACTCCCCGCCCGCAAAGTACGAGTTTCTACAGTATTTTTGGCATTCATTTCATTTGCTTGTGTTGTTGTTGTGGTTGTTCGCCTGTTGTTTTATGTGTTTTCGCCTTATTTAATTACACATAATTTGCTCCGGCTGGTGTGCGTGCGAGCGAATGTGCGCCTGTGTGTGTGTATGTGTGTGTGTGTGTGTGTGTGTGTGAGGGGCATAAATATGCCAAACATTTCGGTGCATACTTCTTGGGGCCGACATGAGCATGAGCTCGACTTGACTCGGTTGGACATGGCTTCAGCCTGCTGTCTGTCTGTCTCTCCGTCTGTCTGAGCGGTAGAGCGTGCAAAATTAGCTAACACACTTACACACACACACACACAGGCGCACACACATGCTTGAGTGCGCTCATTAGGCACAATGTTGTTACTTTCATGGTGCTTGCCTTGTCCCGACTTTGGCAGTCGTCGCTTCCGCCTCCTTTGACTTACACTTTCCACTCAAAAATGCTCATATCTCTATGAGTATACGTGTGTCTGTGTGTCTGTGTGTGTGTATTTATGACTGCTTTATGTTGTCGGCTGACGGTTGTTTTTCGGTTGCTTTCATTTTTGTTGCGAGGAGGCAATGTTTTCGCATACTTTGCGCACTGCCTAAATTTTTCGACGCTTTGTCCTTGTCTTTATTAAAAGTTGTCTAAAGTTCCAACATACATACATACACATATGCACACACATTCCGCAACTGGCAACAAGCTACAGCTGTAGCAGGGAAAAAAGGCGACGGACCCAGGGACAACGCACTATGGAGAAATTTTCCATTTTGTCGTATTTTTAGTGCAAACTCTTAAAGTGGGATTTTTAGGTTTATTGCTGTAGAAGGTTCACACTTGGTAGTATTCCTGGGTATGTTGCACAAAAAGAAAAAAAAAACATAATCATAATTAATTATATATATATATATACAAAAATACTATTATATATGTATGTATATATATATTTCGAAGTTTATCTTAAAAATGAATATAATTTTAAATCATATTTTATTTGTTTTTTTGTAAACAATAAATAACCTTATTGCTTTGAATAAGAAAAGAAAATGAACGCAATTCTCCCCATAGTGCAGACTAGAGACAAGCTGAACATTAATGTTTCCCCCTTTTGTTTTGCTTCTGTTTTTTTCGACTGTTTCTATTTGCCTCTCCGAGTCGCTCGCTCTGTTGTTTGCCTTGCCTTGGTTGAGGTGCTGCTCTCTCCTCCTTCCCACCCTGCTCCTCCTCATCTGCCTCTTTGCTTGCTGTTCTGTTTGCCTATGTGCTTGGCCCCCGGCTGAGTAGTCTTGTGTGCTGGCCAGGCTCAGGCCCAGGCCCAATGGCCTTCTCGGCTTGGTCCGGCAGCAGTTGACCCTTCGGCCTTGTCTTTCAACTTGACTTTCTGCAAGTGTAACTTGCAGGCCTCCAATTGCAGCCGCAGCAGCGGTGGCAGGAGCAGCGAAGTCGGCAGCGATGGCGGCAGCAGCTCCTGCTGCATTTTGTATTCATGGCAACATGTGGTGCAGGCTCGAGCTGCTGCCGCCTTTTTTTGGCCTGCTTTTTACTTGTGGCCTTAAAGTACACTCACATACATATACACACAAGCACACACACTCGCACAGACACTCGTTGTGGCACTTTTGAACTTTTGATTTTTCTTTTGTGGCGCGACTGCGGTGCGCTCTTGTCTTTGATTTGCTTTCTGCTCTACGCTTTTTTGTTGGCCCGGCCTGGCCCGAACCGCCGCTGGCTATAAACTGGGCTCATAACGAGCGCAAGTAACCAAGACAGACCAGGACAGCAGGACGAGACGTGGATGGACGGGGGAGCAGGGGAAGAGCCGAGCAAGTCGCGTTTCGCTCTTGGTTTTTTAACCTTTATTACTTTGTAGCCAAAAGGCAGTTGGCTTTGCTTTAATGAGCGCAATTTTATTAGCTGCTTTAACATTCTCCTTTGACTTTTGCCAGCCATGCCCCTGCACCGCCCCCTCTTTTCCTTTGTGCGTTCCTCGTTTTATGTACAAACGAATTTTCGACTTTGTTTTAAAATTTTTGGCATATTTGCTTTATGAGTGCTCCGCTCGGGCTGGCCCATAATAAAGCTGACCCAGGCGAAAGCACAAATACAGTTTCACATGTCTATAAGCCACAGACACACCCAGACATACACCCACATACACGAGCTCAGACACACACATGCGACCGATTTAGCCCGAAGCTAAGGAATATTTTGATTAATGTCCGATGCGGGGAAGGAGGTGCTCCACATTTCCTGCGTTTCATATTGCACATACGCCGCGTTGCTCCTGCCAAATTCATGAAAAGGACGCGAGCATTTTTCTTGGCGAGCGCACCTTGCCAGCCTGATTAAATTATGAAGCCTGCTCTCATTTTCAAAAGTAATTTTAGTTTTCTTTCGCAGCACGCTTGAATTTCGCTCCACTTTCGCTTGCCCACGCCATGATATCATTATGATATCATTCCTGGAGAGGGATCCGGAGATTACACTTAAGTTCATAAGTTTCAAGGGCGCCTTCGTGCTGGATTTTCTCGCATTATGATTTTAAACGCTCTCCCATTCTCCCTCATTTCCTCTGCTGCTCTTCTTTCGCTTTACTGTTATCTATCTGCTGGGCTGGCATAAAGTCGTCGCTTTCTCTATTCCTCTCTCGCCCTCTCTTCCTGTAGAATTAGTGTAAATTGCAAAAGTTGGTTTTTTCTTCAGACATTTCCTTTTCGCTCAGCCCGAGCTTTTGTGGTCGCCATTCGCTCAGTCATTATTAACGTCATGGTCATAACTCCAGAGGAAGCTGCAGGAAGAGGGAAGGAGCGGGAGGAGAGGCGGGAGTGGGTGCGGCATTTGACAAGGTTTCTAATTTGTTTTTAATTTTCAGTTTTGCCATTTCCACTTTTCTGCCTGTCGCACGCATTAACTGTTCGCAGCACCTTTTTGCACCTGCCTGGCTAAAGTTTCACTGTTCTCTCTCTCTCGTGCTTTCGCCTTCTTTCCCCACTCTCTCTTCCTCCGACTCTCTCGCTCGGCGGCATATTAATGAGCTCGTCTTTAACACGCTTTTGAATCAGTTGGCAGCCACGTTGTCGTTTTCACCTTGACGCAACTTTCTTGATTTTGCCTCTATGCTGATAAAAACTTTTGGTACACCGCAGCAAAACCAGGCTAGAAATACCCCACAGCTGCCCTCCCCCTTGTTGGGACTGAGACCAGACACTTGCGGCTTAGTCTTGGGCCGTTGAAGCCACCATTTTAATTTGTCCCAAGTTTTCGGCGCCGCCATTTGCCGTTCGCCATTCCCCAGTTGCGCCACGTGCTCCTCCTCTTGATGTTGTTTCACTTGTTATGCCTTTCACCCATTGAAGAAGAGCAAATAAGGTATATTGAGTTTGTGCAAGCACAGTATGTATGTATATTCCTTATTCCTTATTAGCATTGACAGGATTTGGGCATGCCCGTCAGTTTGACGAACCAATCTGAGCTCAACTAATGTGGGAGCTATAGACACCAAATTAAATTGGAATTTCTTTGTATACTGTGCGCAAACTATGAATTTTTATATTCGAGTTTTAACGTTGATACTAAGCCGAATATATAAGATACAGCAGTATTTTATATGGTACATAGTTATATAACTGTAAGTTTAAAATATTCTTAAAATTTCAATTCGCTCAGATATTGAAAACTAAAGCTTCAGCTATAATCCCTTTCCATTTACCAACGATGACCAAAGGAGGTTATATATCGTAGTAGGTGAACGGTATTTAACAGTCGAGTGGCTTATTAATTGTACTAGTTTTTGTTGCTTGGTCGAGAGCAACTTATTCGAGCTCGCTTGTCTTTCGCGTTGCTCATTTTGCGCCTAATTTCCGTTATAATTTGCTTCGTTTTATTCAAAACCTTTTTGGCCACGTTCCTCGCCCGAAACGCGTCCAGAATTTTTACTTGTCTTCTGCCGACATTCGCATCATAACAATTAGGTAACGTGCCGCCTGCTCCGTCCTGTTTCCCACTTCTGTTATGAGCCAGTTTTATCCTTTCGACTTCCAAAAAGCTGCTGGCTGTTTGCCCGTCTAACTAGCCTACAGCCCGCCCAGCTCACTCGTCTGCCCATCATTTCCCAATGTTGTTCCTGTTATTCATCAAATGCTGACGTCGGCACACACAAATACATCGCACACACACCCGTACGTGTGTGCGTAAAAATTTCATACGCCAGCAGAAATTCATTCGCGCGTGTTCTTTTTTGGCCGGGCCCACAGCCAGGACTAGCCCGGGTCCAGTCAAGTCGACAGCCTTTGACAAATTGACCTGTGCTGCAAACTGTGCCGCATATATGCGATTAGGTGTGTGTGTGTATGTGTGAGGATAGGTTTGTGTATGACTTATAAATCAAGAGAAACTTTGCGCCTGCACCAAATGCCCACGAGTTGCCGCAATTCGTTGGCAGGCGTCAAGTTGCCAGTCACATTTGATGCCACTGCAACGCTGCAGCAGCCATAAATGTTGCACTCATGCGACCAGAGTTGCCACCAACTCTTTAAACTCCAGAAATCATGATAAATTAAATTAGTTAAGAAAATATTAAGTCATGTGTCATCGTGCCATTACATTAGAAAATAACTTTGGGGCATAACTACATTTTTACTTATTATACCATTTACACCTTCTGTATGAACAGATCTAAGCTATTAAAAGAGCAAAAGCCACCAAACTAGGGGGGAGTGTGCGTGTATACAGTATACATAAGAAAATTATTTCAAACTTTGTATGCCACGCCCACCGCCTCCGCAAATCGATAAAGGCGTTTTTCGATTTTTTGCAAATAATTCAAAAACGAAAAGAGATAAAAGCATCAAATTTGGTAGGAAGGTTTCTTAAAACATTATGCAATTGTTGAATTTTAGACTTTTGGATGGAACGCCCACCGCCCGCAGAAATCGATTTTTTATTCGATAAATTGAATTTTAGGAATTATAGAAAATTTAGAGCATTTTTAATATTTTTTATTTCAGTCTTTCACTTGACTGTGAAAATATGCGATGCATTGTTGTTAGTTCGTCGAAAAAACTAATATTAAAAATTATTTCTTAATAGCCAAGGGTAAATGGTACCTTAATGTCGAGTGGACTCAACTGCAGCTTTTTTCACTTGTTTTCTTAAATTTCATTTCTTCCCCTTTTTGATTTAAGCTTAGGTTTTTATTTCTCTATCTTATAATACTTATAATATTATAACATAAAAAAACCTTCAATTTTTCTTTTTTCTAAAACTGCAGACCTTTTTTTAGCTGACTAAGTAACGGTGGCTTACAGAAATTTCAATGAATCGAAACATACCGGATGTGTTATATAAATATAATAATATATTAGATTCCTAGCAAATTTCACTTTCCACATAATCATAGGTCGGTGTTCTATAGCTCCTATTGGAATGAAATGACGACAAATTAATTTATTTACACTAATACTAAAGTGAATTTTCCCTTTGATCTTAAGCACTTTGTCTGTACGAACAGATCACAGATCACAGCTATGATAAAATATGCCGATCAAGTAATAAACTGCTGATCAAATATAAACTTTGAGTGTCAAATGTAAAACTCATTATTCGATTTATTGCACATGACGCAATTACAATAAGAGCCAGAAGCACCATATTTACATAACACAGAATGCGGTCTTATAACTTTCACAATGTATGAAGAAGTAGAAAAGTTACAAATTTCCAGTTCATACAAGCTGCACAGAATTATAAGCAACCTCTATCCATTCATTGAGTTTTGTTTGCTGACGTTGGCTAATACTCTCTATTGACTCTATTTTGCTCTGTCTCTCTCGCAGGGATGTGACCAATGCACTTCAAATTGTTCTCCTCGCTTTTACCTGCCGAGCATAAAGCAAGTCGTCCGAGCGCAGTTGCAGCAGTAACAAAGCCAACTTCAATCAGGCTTATGAACAGTTCACAATTAGTTCAAAGTCAGAATGCGAGGTATAATGGAATTTGGAGGACTTTAGTCCGTCATTGTGCGCCACGTGAAAGCAGCAGAAAAACAGCAAGAGCCAAACAATGAAATCAAGTAATAGACCATATTGTGATCTCTTTCCCTGGTCTCCCCTAGCCGGCTTGTCTGTCCGGCTGCATGCTCGCTTTTGTCATTGATTCTGCTGGGAATTTACTCTGTGGTTACTTTTGTTCTACGCGTTCGTTGTGCCTGCGTCTCTTTCCTTCCTCTCGACTGACTGCACGCGGCGTGCAGCTTGCTCAATGTCCTAATGCTTGGAGCAGGTGAAACCATTCAATATTTGATTCGATTCGCAGTCCAAGGAGAAAGTGAACAGGAAATTCCCAGCATTATTTTTCAATTTTGTGATTACACCCACACAGACACACACAGATATATGCTGCAGTAAGTCTTATAGCTCGATTCGTATACGATTTTCAATTAGAAAGTATTAAATAACCAATCGCTGGCTTATGAATGCACATGGATCAGCTATGCTTAGGCCCACAGATAGTACAGAGCCCACACATACATTCATATGGTATATGGACGGCACATACTACCGACAGACGGCAGTCGGACGGGCCTCAAATATGCTCGGCTGTGTGTCAGCTGTCATCTCTGGTAAATATTTTCGACCTTTGGCTTTGCTTTGTTGTCAATTTTCTCTGTCCTCGTCGGGGGTCCTGACTGCTCGAGCTCTCGCTGCTGTTGATGCTGTAGTTGTGGGGCCTGTTGTGGGTTGTCAGCGTTTCTTTTTTGCCGACATATCAAAAGTGGGAACTGCGAATGGGGAACTGGCAAACTGCGAATGATATTCCGTCTGGCCATGGGAATGTCTCGGAACGGGGACTAATGTCGCCTGCTTCAGCGCCGAAACTAATCAGAAAATGTGTTGCTCCTGCTCTTGTTCCAGTTCTTCTCTCACAGGCAGGGACAGAGAAAGAGGCAGAGGCAGGGACGGAGACAGAGACAGCAGCCGCCTAAGTATTTGTGTGCATATGTAATTTGCTTTGTTATTGCTGCCGCCGCTCATTGCACGCCATTTCCATTTTCATTCGCATTCGCATTCGCATTCGCATAGCCCTTCTCATTTTCATTTTCATTTTCATTTTCATTCTCGTTTTGATTTTCTCTCCGCTCCGAAATCTCTTTCGGGGTTTGACTTGCCTTGCTTTGCGCAGCTCGGCTTTGCCTTGCTTTGGTTTCTTGCACCCTTTCTGAAGAGCAATGCAAAATATTGACTGACATTGATTATACTCGTTTGCCTGTGTGCGTGTGTGTGTGAGTGCGCCACATATTTGCCTGTGTGCGTACAAAGGGCTTATGGTCCCAAAGTTTTCAAGCAGACACAGTTTTTCTATTATGACCACGCTCTCTCCATCTCCATCTCCATCTCCACCTCACTCTTTGACTGCTTGTCTGTATGTCTGTCTGTCTGTCTGTCTGCCTGTCTCTCTGCCTGTCTGCCTGTCTCTTGCTCGCTCGCTCCGTCTGTCGAGAGTTGTCATCGTCGCAGTCGTCTTGCTTGACGTGCTGGCCGTTGTCTTTTTGGGTGCCCACATGCAGACAACATCAGGCCGCTCTGCCTGCTTGTCTGTCTGCCTGTCTGTCTGCCTGTGTTTCTCTCTCTCCCGCTGTCTTGTTGCCTCTCTGCCTGCCTCTGGACTGTCTGCTGTCCGGTTAAGTTTAACAGTCAAGGACTTTGCTGTTGAAATGTTGATTTTTGTTGATTTGGCTTAGTGGCTGCTACTCACATCACAACACATCACAATAGCTGTGTGCGTGTGCGTGTGTGTAGGCATGTGTGCGTGCGGGTGTCTATGTGTGTGTGTGTGTGTGGCGCCAGGAGTGAAAGGACATGGCGTGCTCGAGTCCTCGGCTGGCCGGCAAATTTTCTAAAAGCAACTAAACTGCTGATGAAATGGATTGTCATGTGCGTTTCAATTTCCGCCAATGACATTCCACATACAGCACACACACACACAATACGCACGCACACACATGGAGTACTGTGTACTGTGCGCAAAAAGTTTGCACAAAGTTCGGGCTGTGCCTGCGTTTTGTTGTGTGCTTCGGTGTGTCTCTGTGTGTGTGTGTTTGGGTGTGTTTGTGTGGCCATTAAGTGCCACTGCATGGGCGCTAGAGCGAACAGTGTGTGCGTGTGTGTGTGCATTTGAGTGGGCGTTCTGGGGCGTGGCAGGTCTTCAGTGTGCTTGTGTCGAATTGTGCTGCTCTAATGAAAAGCGTAATAAACTGTTCTTCGGCCAGTGACCGCCTGTGCGTATGTGCGTGTATGCGTATGTTGGTGTGAGTGCGTGTCCAAATGAATTGAATACCGCAATTGAATATAATCATAACTCGCAAATGCGAGTGTCAGCGCGAGCGCAATGAGTGGAGTCACTTGCAGTGCAAATGACGCATGAATCTCCGTGAACGGCTCGGAGCGCTTTGAGCAGATTAAAGCTCACTGGACCCGAAATCGAATTAATATTACTGTGAATTGGTATAACTGTGAAAACATAAGAAGCATTGGGAGCAGCTTTGAAAGCTTTATGTTTCCTTAAGCAGGCGAAAAACAGCTGCAAGCTCACTTATAATAATACTGCTTAAGCCTCCGCAGAAAGTTAAATTAACATATTGTCAGCTGAAAGCTCTCAGAAGTCTGCTTATTTGATTTGTAAAAATATTATAATATAAATATAAATTTTGGCTTTAATCAAATGCGAGCTCAGCTAAATTTTAGAGAGTTCTTTGAGGTTTCTCAAAGCTCTTGGAAACTTGGCATTGCTTTGAGCAGCTTAATACTCACTGAATCCTAAAGCTAATTAATATTACTAGGAATTGGCATATCTATGCATACAAACCGCGCGATTTAAGCAGCTTTGAAAGCTTAAAGTTTCGTAAGCATTCATGATAATACTACCTAAAACTCCGCAGAAAGTTAATTTAACATATTGTCAGCTAAAAGCTCTCAGAAGTCTGCTTAGTTGATTATGTAGAAAATAGCAACATTGCTATAATATAGACAGAAATTTGTGGCTTTAATCAAATGCGAGCTCAGCTAAATTTTAGAGAGTTCTTTGAGGTTTCTCAAAGTTCTTGGAAACTTGGCATTGCTTTGAGCAGCTTAAAGCTCACTGAATCCTAAATCTAATTAATATGACTGGGAATTGTCATATCTGTGCATACATATCGAGCGATTAAAGCAGCTTTGAAAGCCTAATGTTTCCTTAAGCAGACTCCAGAGCATGTGAAAGCTCATTAATAATAATACTGCCTAACACTCAGCGGAAAGCTAGTCGAAAAAATAAGAAAAACATAATAATTTGGACAGACATTTGTGTATTTTATCAGCTTTTAAATCAAAAAAGAGCTCAGCTGCATTTAAGACAGCCCTTGGAAACTTGGCATTGCTTCAAGAAGCTTTGAAAGCTGTCTTCAGCTCGAAAAAGTTATATATTAATAAAGTTGCTTGCAATTTTTTGACTCGAAGACACATGTAGAGTTTGGGTTCAGCAAAAAGCTTCCCCTATGAAATTTTGCTGGTCGCTCTAAATGAACACTCCCAAATCTCCATTTACACATTAATGACTCGACATTAGCAAAGAGTCGCTATTGCCAGCAAACGTTGCATCTTTAGTGGCAACAACAAGTGCTTAAATCGACGACTAGTCAACAGCTTTGCGCCACTTGCCGCTTGCTTCAAGCCATTTCCGTGTCTGCTCCACATCCCGTTTTCAGCCACTCGCTGCCACACCCACCTAACGCCCACTTTGGCCGCCTTCTGTCCTTCTGACAAGGCCATTGCTGTGGCGTTTTTTGTTGTTGCTGTTGCTGCTGCTGCTGCTGCTGCTGTTGGCACAAACTTTCGATGTACTTTTGCACTTGAAGTGACCAGAAAAGGCGAAAGGCGACGACGACGAGGGCGCTAGACCAGCAGCAGGGCACTGGGGGCGTGGTAAACGGGGCTATTAGACAACTTACAGCGATGTTTAACTATTTTGTTTATGAAAATTACACGACGAGACGCCGGTGACCTCAACTCGAGCGCGTGGAAACTTCAGCATCAACTTGAGCTTCAACTTGAAGTTGAAGTTGAAGTTGAAGTTGCAGTTGAAGCTGAAGCTGAAGTCGACGTTGAACAGTGCCATTTTGGGGGCTTTTGACGACTTCCGTTGTGGCAGCTACAGCATAGAGGGGCAGCTCTCACATTCCTCCTCCTTGCCGACTAACGGCAGTTTCAGTTTCAGTTTCAACAACAACACAAAGTTGTTCACTCGAAAAAGAGAGAGGCAGAGGGAGAGAGATAGAGGCAGAGAGAGAGAGAGAGAGAGGGAGGGGTAGAAAAAACACGAAGTAAAACCCAAACAAAGCAAAGCACAACAAAAAGAAACGAAATGAAAGCAAAAGGAATCAAACTGCAAAGCGTCGACGCCGACTCAGGGCAGATGCAGGGGCAAATGCAGGGGCAGAGGCAGTGGCAGAGGCAGTGGCAGAGGCAGTGGCAGAGGCTGCAGGGCAACAGGAACCGATGGCAACTTTGCCACACATTCGCCATTTGCAGTTGGCAGTGTGTACCGTTAGAAAAGCGCGCAAAAGTAAAGTTTTTGCTTTGCAAACAACAACCAATAAAACTTTAAGCAATCTTCCACAGCTCGAGAGCGTGAAGGAGCGGAAGGAAGCAGCAACTCCAGCAGCGCCCCTCGCAGCTAGTCCTGAGTCTTGCCTCGCGACTCGCGTCTCGCAACTCGCGTGTCGTCGGTTAGTTGCGGGGCATCATCACGTGGCCCGAGGATAACAAGTTTGCGAAGGAGTCGAGGCAGCGAGAGGCACACAGATTGAGGAGGATTGAGGCAGATTGGGGGTCACACGGTAGCATACGCTGGGCTTTGCTTACTGCTCCATTTGCCCGTTTTCTTTTTCGCTTTTCATTTTGTCTGTTCGCTTCTTTTTTTGCGAATTTGTTCTCGACTTGTTTTAATTTATTTTGCGCTGCGCTTTTTGCCGCGCGTCGCTGCGCCTCGTCGATTCCTTTGAGCCTGGTTTCAAAGCGTGTATGGCTGTGTGTGTGTGTGTGTGGGTGTGTGGGTGTGTGTACGCGTGAGTGTGCGCAGCCAGTCGAGCAGGCATCGGGAAGGAAGTTGTACTAGCGGCGTTTTCCGGTTTCCGTTTCGCTTTTCCTCAACTATTTTCGTTGCCTTCTTTCTATGCCTTTCGCGTATTGATAATGAGTAAAAATGGTATATTAGTTCTGTGCAAATGTATGCAGACCATGCTTAGTATAAATATATTTTCTCAGCATAATTCGCTTGTCTGTTTCTGTATCCCATACGCAGATCAAGATAAATTAGAAACTTCTTTTTAATTTTAACTTTTTTTTTAAATTTACATTTTTATTTATTTATTTATTTTTTTTTTTTGGGATAGCATTTTGTTTTTTTTATTTAAAATCTGTCCCGCAGGGGACAATATTTAAATTTACATAGCTTCTTAATTGCTTATTTTCTCTGCAAATTTGAGACTATTTTGAAGAAAAACACGCATGCCAAATTACAAAAAAATGCATTTACAAAAGTTGCAGCTGTACAGCAAAAGCGATAAGCAGCTTTTCTCCAAGAATCGTCAATTATTGCATGCTCGGCTCCAAATGTGAGAACAGCCTGTGTGTGTGAAACCGACAATGGAATTAGGAGAAGTTTTTAGCATACAGAATAGATTTAATATATGCAGACTGGGGAATGGTATTTCACTGTCGGGTGCTTCTGACTGTGGGTTACTGCACAAGTTTTCTCTTGTTCAATTTCTCAACTGCTTTTGAGGCCATCGACGACGTCGAAGCCGACAGCATTGGTAATCTGCATGCCAGGGCAACCGCCTACAACACATCCTGTTACCGCTGCCACGCCCCTCTGGCCAGCACCGTCTGCTCCATAGTCATCTTCCAAATGCAAACAAATAGCGCAGGCAACAAAAGCACAAAAACACATCGAAAATTGTTTTTGTTTGGCTCGCAACGTGTTTTTAAATTTATTTTTAAGTTTTGTAACAACTTGCCAAAATGTTTGCCAGCTTTGTGTGTATAGTTCTGTGTGTGCGTGTGTGTGTGCGCGCGCGTATGTGTGTTTGCAATTTTGGTTTTGCAGCTGCACTGCTTTCAGCCTTTTAGTAAGTGCTCTTTAGCACTTACCACATACCACACTCACACGCCGCATACCAAACACTCATACACGCACACACAGGGCACTACATATAGCCAACTGCATATCTTGGGCGGCCATAAATATGACTCCATATGCCTGAGAAGGCTTAAGCCTTGCGCCAGCTGCAAGTCGAATTTTGCCATGGAAATTATCGAATGAATTATAATAAAATCGAAAAGTAAAACAATAATGTACGAGCATGGAGTGCACTGCATGTGTATGTTAACCATTTACATTTCTCCAGATGCATTTTGCAAGATGAGCAGAAAAAAATGAAATCAATGGCGTCAGAGTCTTTGTTCGAGAAAATTGAATTCCAATATAACTTCTGCATGCCTATGGATATTTTTGAATAAATTTGAGAAATTCTCTAGCCGAGATTCCAGGGGATATTAGTTAGGCTGAAGGAGCTTGAAGCGTTTGCACCTTGGCAAATCATGTAATAAATACCATAGATTTTATGTGAGGACTATTAAGTCCTCACAGAAGACCGGCAATAAGCGTTTTTTAAAAAACCTCATCTTGTTTTTCAAATAATGTTGTATTTTAAGTTTTTATTTTACAAATGTATTTTGATACAATAATTAATTAAATAGTTTTTTTTATGTTACCAAAATTCACTGAAAAATCTCTTGGCTTTGAAGATTCTGATTCAAAGAGGCTAAGCTTAAATATTTCACAATTTGTATTCAAATGAAGCTCTACAATGAGTTTTACGAGTATCTCGAAATTCATGTTTATGCTGCCTGCGGCTGCTGAAACTCAATTTAAACACCCGAACCCGAAGGAGAGAACTCAAGCCCGACACTGCCCCCACACTGCTCCGGCATTGTGTAATCTTGCAGTGGGTCAGCAACTCTACGGCTTATGCATTCTACTGATAGTGCACAGACGGGCGGCCACTCCCACTCCCCTATTCTCACACACACTCACAGCGCCTCGCCCTGTGGAACTCTCTACAAATAGCATTTTATCCGGCTTCGTCCACTTTGACTCCGACTGTGCTCACCTGAACTTACATACGTTACGGTAAATTGCCCCGAAACAAAATATGAAAACGCATTACCTGCCTCTATCTGCCGTACTGCTCTCGCCCTTTCACTCGCTCTCGCTCTCCCTCCCACTCTCTCTGTGGAAAAGTTTTGGCCTGCATCTTTGTGCCTTTTAGTTCGCTGCTTCTTTTATTTTGTTTGAACTCTATTTTTATACCACTCATCCGTTGAAAATGGGCGAACGTGGCATATTAGCTTCGTGGAAATGCGCCATATGTTATGGGCAGAAGGAGGCGTGGCAGATCATACGAAATTTCAGTATCTGTGATCAGCATCCTAAGTCGAATCGATGCATTTCCCACAGGCTGAGATGAATGTTGCTACATTTCTTGTGGGTGTGATAGTATGTGTAAGAATGGCCTGAGCATGTGAGATCGAAAAATCTCCAATAGGTTAACTCAATGAATGGTATGTAATAGTCGAGTGTGCGCGGCTGAAGCTTTCTTAACTTGTTATTTTTATTGGCCCCCTGTCCAACGACACAACTTTCTAGAGCGCCACTTGAGCAACGCGCCAACACACACACACGCACACACACACACAAACCTACCCACATGCACTCGTGCAGCCGCCATAAAGGAAAAGTTGTATTACATTTATGACACTTTTGAATATATTTTTATACATTTCTGTTGGCCTCGCATATTTTTCGTGTGTGTCTTATGCCCCGTTTCGCAGCTTTCTTCTTTTTCTGCATTTGCCCTCTTCTCCCTCGGCACGTTCGCTGTTTTATTTAACTCGCCATTACGTTTTTACAACCCTTTTTTTCTGACAGTGTTGACAAAGCGGAAAAGGCAAACAAAGCGACGAGTGCAAACAGCACGACAGGCAAGGGGAAGGGGCAACTATGCGGGCAGGGATTGAGCTAGAGGGGAGAAGAAGGGGCGTGGCATGTAGGCAAACATTTTAGTTGGCGACATTTCATCAAAATGGGCAATGAGTCAATCCCGGCGACGGCAACGACGACGGCGAGTGGCGAGAAAACAAGGACACGCACTTAATCAAAGCATACTTTCCGGGGCAGCATAAGCGAAAGAGACACAGAGGGAGAGAGAGGGAGGCAAGGAGGAGAAAAAGGAGAAGGAATAAATAAGCCGACAGCGAACAATAAAAATAAAGCAAATGCAAATAAGCAAACAAAATGACGAGCAGACAAATAAAATCCTAAGGTCGCAACTGAGACAAGCATCTTAGTGGGGGAAACATGGGTGGCTACAAAGGCGGAGGGCAGGGTTAGTGGTAGTTTGGGTTGAGCTAATGCATTAACATAGAGCATGTGTCTATCAAACTAAGTGTGTCTCATATACAAACAAAACAAATTGCCCCAAAGTGGCACGGCTTCTGCCTCTACCGCTTTTCTCAGACTCCCTTTCTTACCTCCAGCCTTACTCGCTCTACCCATGCCCGCCCCCCTGCCCACCTACTGCACACTAATTTGCAATGTTTAATGTCAATTCTTAATCCCTGTTGTGGTCATTAATTAATGAGACACTCGACCGGCCAGAGCATCGTTTTACAATTTGAAATTGAGATATTGACAGAACTGACAGTTGACAAGCAGCGCGACTGGCAACTTGCCAAACAGTCGAAGTGGACTCGATTTTGTGTTTCGTGTTGAAGCGACAGGCGTCAAATTAGACCATAATCCTGAAGTTCCATTGAAGCATGCCCAGCGTTTTGACGGGCAACTAAAATATAAAGCTGCCATAATCGGTACAAGCATAAGTTGTTAGCATGAAATAAAAAATAAGTTTGCCTGTATCTCTTGGAATGCAACCCATAAATTATTTAAATAACTTTTGCAATAGCAGAAGTATCATAGTTTCTAAAGAACTGATTGGACGGAAATTAAGGTTTTCAAAATTTAAATTCAATATTATATTGAGTTTACAATCAAAACTGATTAGTCTGAAATCTTCTTAAAGTTAGCTTCATTAAACTGGATATTATTTAAAGTTTTCTACAGATTAGCTTTATTTTACAGGATATAACAATTAAATGAAAATTTAAGAACAATCAAACATATGCCATAATTTCCAGTGGTAAATAAACTTTGATACCTCCGACTTTTCTTGGCACTTCTTAGTATCTAAAATAAACAAAAAACAATAAATTATAGTCTGTAGGACTGTTCCACAAGGAGAAGTCTTTTGTTTATTTTGGATATCCGAGTTAAATGGTAAATGATACCAATATCAATCTGAAAAAATCTTTAACAACCTTATCGCAATCAAGTACCTCTAAACACAAGCGCTAGTAAAACCTGATAATAGACGCTAGGAAATTCAATTAAATTCGAAAATGCAAACATATACCACATATACTTACTCGATCCATCTGCAATGCGGCAGCTTAAATGCAGCCAGCAAATTAGCTGAAAAAGCGCTTAAAAATAAAATAGATTACCCACCGTACTTCTGTCCTCCTGTCCACCTGTCCACATGTCCTGCTGCTACCCCGTGACCTGTCGTGGCGGTCAGTTTGATCGGGCAATTAAATGGATTCAATCGAGAATGATTACACAGACACCCACAACTAATTACACACATTTATATAGACACAACACCCCATTGTACTCGTTGTTGTTGTTGTTTCTGGTGTTGTTGTCGTTGTCGCTCTGCGATGTTGTCGCTTGCCGGTTGCGATTTGTTTTCACTATTGTTGCATGTAATTGAAATCGGGCACGTCGTGCCACGCGACACTCGCATCCGGTGTGCGTGTGTGTGGGTGTGCAAAGGGTAAGGGGAGAGTAGAAGAGTAGCAGTACAGCAGGGGGGCAGCAGCTCCAGCAAATCAAAAGAATTCACTCAAATGTTTGCCAGTCACGTGAAAGCGAAGCCAGGAGGTTGCAGAAGGCGATGAGGCATGAGTTGTGACTTCTTCCTTTAGTATACCAAAGCGAATATGATTCTGTGTGTTCAAGTTTATATATACAAATATATATATATATATGTGTGTGTGTCTGTGTGTGTGTATGCGATAACGATGCTAGCCGCGACTTGCGGCTGTCCTCGTCTGCTCTCGCATTCATTTCGCCGCGCTGATGTTTCCTTCATTCGCGCAATTTATTTAACTTGATTTGCTGCAATTTATTTCAAGTGTTGTCGTTTATTCAAACACCGCACACACACACACACACACAAACAAACAGACACACGCGGGCTAACTGACAGCGTGACAGACAGACGAGCGGACTGAGGGCGCGTGTAAAATGCACCGCAAGAAAAATCGTCTTGAAAGAGCTGCATAATTGTGTGCCACTTACGAGCCGGCGAAGCAAACCTGCCACAAATGGTGGCATGCCTGCACACACCCACATACGTGTGCATGTATTCGCTGCTTGCAATTAACCCTTTCGACGCCATGACGTTGCCTGCGCAACCTTTTGAAAAATTGCAGCAAATTGTTGTGTGGCCAAATGTGGCATGTGGCACGCTGCAACTGTTGCACTGCACTGAGCAGCACATTAGACGTTTGTCTTGTCTCTGACTGCCTGTCTATCTGCCTGTCAGCCTGTCTGTCCATCTCTCTGTCAATGGGCCCAGACTGATAGGCAGGTGCATTAGCTCGTTGCGAATGAATCTTTTTTATGACGAGACTTTCTGCTTTGGTAGCCTTAATGGAGCATGGGATTACTTTCGAGTGATTGCCGACACAGTCCGAGCATATTGTGCAATTGTTGCTTTAATGCTTCAACAAGAGCTTTTGATATCTCTTAAAATGCTTTAAAAGTTGGAATCTGATTTGCTTTTGACGCCTTGCATTTCCAAACAGTTGCTCCTGCATTATTGATCACATGTCAAACATCATCAAAATGTACTTTCATATAATGTGATTAAAGATAGTAAATATTTTGAGAAGTATTTATAAGAGGATTTATACGTTTCCTCAAAAAAATTTGGTAGTTCTACCTACCTTCCTTATTACCCTACACTCTGACAACTGTTAACAGCTCCAACGATATGCTTTCCTTCGCAGTTTTTCGCATTTTCTAGTATATTTATCTATGCTGCATAGATATAAATATATAAATATTATATATATGTACATGTATAAATATGTGTGTCGGAGTTGCCTTCGCCCAGTGAAGCCAGCTACGACTTGGACTCTTCATCATTGCTAGCTGCGGACCTAATGGGACTCATTTATTTTATTGGCAGCAGGCTTTTTGCTCCGCTCCTGGCACAGGACTCTGCATTCAGTTGACGGCTAAAGCGTGCAAATTAGTTGATTTTCATGTTGTTTGATTTGCCAGCAAGCGGCGAGTGAATAATGAAGTGCGTTTAGTTGTTAAATAGCCAAGGCTTATGATTGCCAATCGCTGCGATTAGACATTTAAGAGCAAGAAAGAGTTAGCAAATACATGAGCAATAAACAGGCAAATTGTCAGTCATATCTATATCTTTTCCATTTGTCATATTGTCAAACTATATGTCATTGAGCTTGAGATGCAGTAAGTAATAATAATAATTTTCAAAATATCGTATTGAATATAATTTCTTTAAAAAAAAAAACCAATAATATTGATATTTAAAGCGTCATTTTAAAATATATATTTTAGATATATATATTTTTTCGATATTATTGATATTTTTAATTCCCATAAAAAAGCTTCTCGATGACTGCAACTTAAATGATTTTCTGCCAACAACCTTATATAATATATACGAGAGAACTCCCTAGAGTTATTAGTTTCCATGGAAAATACTGATGAAAATTTAAATTGACTTACTGTATTTTGAATTAATGATCATTTCTTACCATAATGAGCAACAAAATAAATCAGTAAATATCAAATAAATATAAAGTATTTCCAATATTTAGCAAAACAAAAATCGAATAAGAATATATAATTTTTCTACAAAAATATCGATATTTTGATATACTATTAACAACCTTAGTTAAAAACAAAAGGGACAAATAATTGTTGTCCACGGATTTTGTATTTTTCTTGAAACTATTTACAGCCCAGGAATTATTGCTTAACAGAACTTATCGAATATATGGCTCTATCCACTTTGTTTACTCTAGTGTTCAAGAAGCTATATATATTCAAGCTGAATTCAGTTTCATAGTTAACGAAATAGATATACCCATTGACTGACTGACTTACACAATCCCACGCAGTATCTAAAAAAACACATGGCGTTTATCATGCTTTTGTACAAGAAATATTTGCTTACCCTCGATACATTTAAAAATGCCCCTAGAAGTTGGACAATTGCAACTCAATGAAAACGACAGGTCGGACGATTGCGATGTCGGAATCGTGTCGCAAAATGTTGCTTATTCCGGCATAATTAAACGCAATGCATTTCATTTACAGCGCGACAGTCTCCCAATTGCCAACTGCAGCTGAGTTATTGGCGGCGTCTCGTAATTGATAATATTGGATGCGTCGCATCGCATCGCGTCGAGTCGCGTCGAGTTGCACTGTGGAGCAGAGCGCGAAGCGAAATCCATTAGTGAGTATAAATTAAGCCTTGTATAAATCATTAAAAAAACATTGAGAAACGAAGCGAAGGGAACGCCAGGAGATGCTTCGCAGATCTCAGGGAGCTGCACGGGAGTGGAGAGCGAAGAGCGGAGGGCGGGAAGGGGCAGGCCGACAGCGACTGGACCAATCCAATTGAATAAAGTTAAAACTGATTACACAGGTGGAATTGATGTTGTCTGCATCTGTGGGTGCATGTGTGGGTGACTACCTGTCTGTGCATGTGCGAGGGTGTGTGTGTGTGTGTGTGTGGTGTGTGTCTGTCTGTGTGTGCGTAAGGTTTAATTGAAGCTTTTACATTTGGCTTTGCGGCAACGATAATAATTAATAATTGAAGGCGTCGGGCCCAAATGGCAAGCGTGTTTATCCTTCCATTTGACACTGTCCGCTGCACCAGGGGCCCCTGCTTTCCGATCAGCAATCGTCAACCGTCAGTCGAGATTGAACATTCGACATTGGACATTCCGCAATTCGTCGTCCACATCGACTTTTTATGCTGCTTCTACCAAAATGTGTGGTCAAACCGCAAAAGCACAATATGAATGCGAGTTTGCCAGTTTGCCAGTTTGCCAGTTGCCAGTTTGCCAGAGAAAACAATGGCAATCGGCGGTTAGGCATTTCTTCTGCTCCGCTTTGCGCTTTATAATTGCAGCTGGTTAGCTGCAATTTCCATTTCCCCTACCAAACACTTTATAAACGGCATAAACCGCAGACAAATTGAATTCTCTGGTCGGATTACAAACTACAATTTGTGCGAATGATGAACGATTGCGCAGCTTCTGGCAGATGGAAGAGAGAGTGAGAGAGGTAGAGGGAGTGGGAGAGCGGATCGAACCAAGTGGGGTTGGGGCCCTTCTCCAGTTTTTAGAGGAGGTAGAGCTCTGTCAAGCTGTATAATATTATAATTTACGACTTTTTGACAAATTATCGGCGTCGCTTGTCCAAATAAAACGCATACAATAAATTTTGAAATCGCAATAAGCGCAAATTTCAATAAATTAATCATTGCAAGACGTCTGACGTGGCAGTTGAGGGGGGCAGGAGGGCAACTGCTGCGGCACAATAAGCGGTTTATGTTGCTCTGTTTGGGGCCTTTCATTTTTAAAGAGGGCGCTGGGCCTGCGACCCAGCAACAGGCTTGCCCCAGGCCCAAGCAACTCCGTTGGAAATGCTCTAAAATCAAATGTTTACACACACAATGTTGTAGGGGGTGGGGTAGAGGGAGGGGTAAGAGGGACTGTTGCTGGTAGGAGGAACAGGAAGCGGATGCTTAGTTATGCTCAGCTCTGTCGAGTCATGTAGCAACAGCTGTTGTAGGCCATGTTCCTGATCCTTGTCGGCAGTCGGGCGTCGTCATTGTTGGGGCAAATGCCGAGGCTCAAATTGGCTTACAAAGTGCAGTCAGCACATGGTTATCGTGGGCCCGATTGCCGGCTGGTTGGCCAACGCCCCAATACCAATTTGAATGAGCAATTGTTTACACTGAAATTATCAGTGGAGGCGGAAAAACAAAAGAAGTTGCAGACGGTCGAACAAACATACACAGATTGCAGATGGAGAAATAAAACTGCTAAAAATATGAAAAAATAATAAATCAAGCGGAAAATTAATATTTTTTGAGCCAAATTAATTAATTTAAATTAATTACCTAATTTAAAATAAATGCCTACTTGCTTGGAACCATTATGCTCGAATAAAATTAACAAGTTGCATAAAGTAAAACGTTATTGGAATTTAAGTACAAAATCAATTCGGATTTGTACCTTTAAATTATATTATTTTTTATATTATTCTGAGCTGGCTAAGCTCCTCAAGTTCTTTACTCTTTGATTCTCGAAATTCGCAAAAAATTGCAGAAAATATATTGAAAAATCTTTGCTCTGCCCAACTCCTCACAGTCTCACACATTTAGCTTACTCCATTTGCTGCTTTCGGCTCCCAATTTGTTCCACTGTGCAGCAAAGGCAGCTGCTTATTGGAGCGGCGCGGGAATGGCGCAATTAAATTTGTTACTGGGCACACTTAACGGGAAATCGCCATCGGGTGTACAAATGCCCGGAACCAGGACACACACTTGAGACGAGATTAACAGCAGCAACAACAACAACAACAACTACAAGCAACAGGGGCAGCAACAGGGCCTTGGCTTTGCGCTCGCCCGGCAATAAATTGATGCATCCTTATCAATTTCCGTTTCATTTGACATTCCGGAAATTGTCGACTAGCATTTTATTTTATTATGTTCGCCAAGTCAAGCTTTTTTTATTTGCTAGCTGCCCGCCTGCTTCCCCTTCTTCGCCTCTTTCCTGTGTTGGTTTACTAATTATTTTCCAGTTTATCTTTGTTTGCCTGGACGGCTGGGGTCAGTGCGCATCACATAGTTGCCTGCCCGTGCACGGGTCCCTGGCTCAGTTTTCTCCGGCAATGGGCAAGTGCAACTAATCGCAGGGATTGCAACTAAGCAAAAATCCTTTGGCAACGAGCAAAAGTTTTGAAATTAAATTTTGATGCTTTCGGATCTGCTCAAAGTCCTTTTGCGGAGCTGCCCAATACCCATTTGGCATTTTGGCAAGCCCTTGGAGCTGCGAGCGTAATCATTTGCCTCGTAGGTAGAACAAAACCAAAACCAAAACCAAAACCAAAACAAAAACAAAGCCAAAGCCAAAGCCAAAGGAGACCAAGAACAAGGGGGAGCTGAAGAGGCAAAGTAATTGCTGCTTTGGTCCCAGGGTAAACCTCATTTCTGGTCTGCGGCAAAAGTCAAACAAAAACTGTGCCATATATTATGTCAGAGGCGTCAGATAAGCGACCAGACGCTGCTCCATCTCCTTCTGCTTAGCACCCCCTCGCCCAGCACATAGCCTCCATTGAAATCTCGACGCGACGAGGCAACACAAAAAGCGCAGGCGAATGTAAATCTGCTGCAAAATTGGTTTCTTCTTTCAAAATGCGATTACAACTTGATGAGCCGCCAGACAGTCAGACAGACAGACAGATGGGCAGACACCCGAAAGTGGATGAGTATAAAGAAGGATATAGAAATTACCCGCAATTGCAAATGGCTTGCCAGTGCTCTGCACTCACAATGCGGTATCGATACTAGAGATACAAGAGTCAAGGTACCAAGCTCGAGCTTTACCATGTAAGGTTGCTTTTCGTGGGCTTGCGTACTTTAAATAGGAATTACATGAAGTGTTTCGGAGTCAATAGTTAAAATATTATTGACAATAAAAAATCGTAGTTCTGGCTCAAAAGAGTTATATAAATATGTCGATTTAAAAGTAGTCAAGCTCAGATAAAGGCATATGAAATCCATTTTCAGGCAATTTCAAATAATAAGATGGAAATATACTAAATAAATATGCGTATGTATGCATATACAATTATTTCGAATCGATAGCAGAGATGTCAAAAGTATCGCGGCACGATTATCGGCCTTAATATGAATATGAAGCCCGCTTCGGCGAGCTGAAAACAATAGGAGGAAAGCACATAAAATATGCTTAATCCATTTGTATAAGCTCCGCTGTCACATTTCGTGCCGTGCACAAGGATCCCATAAATTATAAGTCTGGCTGGAAAAATGCGACAGCTTCGGCTTCAGTTACTGCCACTGTTTCCAGCTCGACTCTCGCTGCTGGTGGCGCTTCTACTCCCTCGGTCGCCCCACTTCGGGGTCTTCTTCCGCGTGAAGACAGTAATCAGATGATTTGCATGCAAGTTGCGGCAAATGATTCCAAAATGGACGCAACGTTTTCTCGTGCCAGGTGAATTGTGATGAGGTCCCTGCACAGTGGGCCGAAAGAGAGTTTGGCGGGAATATAGGAATGGCATGCAGAGTGTGCAGCAATTGCCAAACGTGGCCCACAGTGCGTAAAACTTTCCGAGCATTCGGCAAGTCGACAAATCGTGGCCAAAAGGGCAAAAGTTTTTCGGGGCGCGGCGTGCGCTATAAAAACTTGAAGTACTTATGAGATCTTTAAGCTTGAGTGTGGCTTGCACTTAAAAGCCAGGGTTGCCAACCAGCTTGCAATTAAAGTGGTTAATTAACCGCAGCAACAATTAAGACATGCAAGCGCACTCTTCTATCTGCCAGCTTCCATCACTCCTCCTCCCACACTCTCTCTCTCTCTCTCTACCATCGCTCTCCTCCGCTCGCTCGCCCTCTTTATCATGCGCGTACTTTTGAAGCGCTTTAAAGTGCCAGTGAAAAGGTCCTCAGCCGGGTCCTTCATTTAGTCAGTGCAATGAAATGTGCACAGAGAATAATTTCTAATTAGAAAAGCAGAACGACCACATGCTTCTCTTCAGACTCCCCTCGCACACACACACACACCGACACACACGCATACGGGCACAGCAAATATTTAACGAAATTATAAATGTACACAAGTGAAATTTATAACAAACTCAACGTTGACGATGACGCTGAAGATGATGATGATGAAGCTGATGAAGCTGATGAAGAGATGAAAGCATTCATTACTCATTTTGCTAGATGAGCAGGAAGCAGGAGCAGGAAGATAGCAGCAGGAGCGGAGTGAGCTAGAGCAAGGGCAGACAAGGGCAGACAAGGGCAAGGAAAGGGTTCTGAAAAGTGCGCAACATTCCCGAAATGGTCTATGGTACTTCTAGTCTCCAGTCTGCACACGCCGAACTCTCCGTGCTCCACTCTCCACTCTCCACTCTCCAATCGCTCCAGTCTCTGGTGAACTGCTCCGCTCAGCGTAAAACAATTAAAAACCGTAAATGTCCCCACATGACAAAGTGTGAACTTAATTTCATTTTTGTAATTTACAAATGCAACAACAGCAACAAAACTGGCTACAACTATAGTAGTGCGAGTACACGACAACGAGAAAAGATGTGTGCAAGGGAACGCTGATAATGGGCCAGCAGCTAGAGAGAGAGAGAAAGAGAGAGAGAGAGTAAGAGCGAGAGAGAGGCAAGACGGGCAACTAAATACAAATGAAAATGCTTTTGTAATGCCACAAAAACTACGCAGCAGACGCAGTCAGGGCCAGTGAGAGAGAGAGAGAGAGCGGGAGGGGCGACGAAGAAGGCAGTGGAACAGCACATTGGCAGGATGAACCAGTCGGTTGCCAGAGTGAGACAGAGAGTGTGTGTGCGAGAGAGAGAGAGAGAAGGCGAGCTGTTATAGCATTCAGAATAACGACCAAAACGAAGCACAAATGAAAGTAATTTTCTAAATACTTATGTTTGTCTGTGCACTGCTCAATGTGTCTGTTTGAGTATGTGTGCATCTGTGTATATGTGTGTGTGTGTGTGTGTGTCTGCCTGCTGCCTGAGTGAGTGCGCTAGCCATTTTTCAAAGCTTAATTTTCGCAAAGCAGTAGCGAGTACTTGGCAGAAGCAAAAAGAGATTCGCCGAAAAAAACAAAAGCGAAAACACAACAGTAACATGAACAAGTAAAGAAAGCTGCGGTCGAGTAAGCCCGACAGTAAGATACCATTTACCCACTTCGGTCGTTAAAAATCAATTTTTAAAGTTAAATGCTTTCGATTCACAAGTTACGAATTGATTTCACACGCATAAACCTTTTTTCACACATACAGTTAAATGCTTGTGTTGTTACACGCACATGCCTCTCTCACACATACAGTAAA
Source organism: Zaprionus bogoriensis (assembly GCA_035046045.1). NCBI lineage: Eukaryota > Metazoa > Arthropoda > Insecta > Diptera > Drosophilidae > Zaprionus > Zaprionus bogoriensis. The sequence goes on from JAWNOI010000174.1 coordinate 814,351, forward strand.
AGGCACGCAGTGACGCAGAGCCTCTGCCACGTCGCTACTACATTTGTATCGAAATTTCTTGCGCCTTTAACTTCCGTGTTTATTCAACGATCAAGCTGAAATTTGTAGAGAATGTTTATATTATCATTAGTTACTGCTAAATGTTGTAGATGTTACACAGTTCTTATTATTTAACCTTATATGACATTTTGGAGATGGTGATTGAAGCTTGTTCTGCGTATGCTACACATGAACTTTCGGGCTTAATTTGGTATTTCGCGGAGAATTTGCTGGGCCAGCGGGTACCCTGTATGCAATTTGACATTATATAGCTAATAGTTGATATATGTGTGTTTGTATGTACATATAGAGTTCACGAAGTCGTAGATGTCAGTTCTCTCTCAGCACATTCAACTCGCTGTGCTTATTTGCGTTTGCGAGCTCCTTATGCGCCAGCTACAAAGTACGCACTCTGCATCCACAAGTGGGTATTTCAATTGGGAGCCACTTTCTCCCTTCCAACGCTCTCTTCTCGCTGGTCTCTAAGTCAGTTATTTGTATGTTGGCATTACCATATCTCATACATATACGCAAATATGTAGTATATACTACGTAACTTTGCTCACTTAAAGACAACGCAAAATGGCGCTGTATGCAGTTCTAATCAACACAGCGTGCTGCGATTCCGACTCTTAAAGCAACAACAACAACAACAACAACAACAACAGCAACAAGAACACCAACAACAAGCGTGACAACAACGAGAGCGACAACAAGAACGACGAGAACAACGACAACAGCGAGAGTTTGCTACAAATTACCAAAGCACTCGACTTCCGCTCGACAAAACGCATCACCGTCGTCCGTTTTGCCCTCGGGGAGGAAGGAGCTTGGCGAGGTTGAAGCAGAAGGAAATGCGAGTCTCTGAGCGTTTCTCTCTGGCTGTAGCAGTGCATACAAATTGCCAGCGAATGCGTGCTACGCGTCGGTGTGTGCGTGTGTGCTTTGTGTGTTGTTTTGATGCAACCTTCAGAGCGCGCATTACGCATACGCCACGTTTTCCGCGACGGCTACTGCGGCTTTGCGTGCGCAAATGAAGTTAGTGCTGCACTTAGCTGACTCTCGCCTCGACTCCAGCCACACTCCCCCCGGCCACTCCCTACATTTCAGCTGCAACTGTGGAACTTTGACTGAAGACCCACTTGGCTGGCAAGTGGCGCAGTTAAACGCAGACCAGACTCCACTAAGCAGGCGTGCGAGCGGTAGGGCGTCGCGCAGGATGTTCATGAAACATTCATTAAGGACATTGTGTATTTCCGCTTTTAATTTTTATCATACGCGTGCATCGTGCAACATTTCACGCGCCAAACAGCTGCCGCAAGGCGTTTGCATCCCCCCAAACCCCCGACTTTTACCTCTGCTTCCGAAAACAAGTTCACACGCGAAATGTGAGCTTGAAATCTGCGGTCAGAATGCTGCGCTGCCAACTGATGCAACTGTTTGTGCAGCTGCGCTTTCAAAGCGGCAACTGCTCGCAATGGAACCAAAGACCACTTCTCCTGTCTCCCTAGGTCTCTGTTCGGAGAGGTATGAACAGTCGCTCGACCTGACTCAGATGCAAATGATCTTTAAAGTTCTCAATATTGCGCTGCACTTGAAGCGTTCACGACTTCAAACACGCTTTCAACTGCAGGAATTTGTGGTTCATTGCAAAGAGTGAGTAAGGAAAGGCGAGAAGGAGAAATATTGAGAGAGAGAGAGAGAGGTTGATATTGGGTGCAACTAAGCCCTTAAGCGAAAGCATCTAGAGCTTGGGAAACGATTGGGGAGAAAACTCACAATCAATAGCTTAACTAAAGAGATGCGAAATGCAAGTGAGAGCAAAACAGAAATATTAAAAGCAACATGAAAGCCTTTCAGAAAAGTGAAAGAGTATAAGAAAACTAGATCGATTAATTATTATCGATAACTTTGAAGTTTTTAAGAGGGAGTGCAGGCAAATAAACAAGAAGTGTATATAGACTATTGTGTGTAGTTTGTCGATATGTGCCAATCGATACTGGCCTATCGAAGTACTTTCAAGTCTTATCTGCTGTTTCTTAGCTCACGCAATCACAATTACTTGCCCGCCTAATGTAAAATCATAAACATTTATGGGCCACTTTAAGGGGGTTGCCACCCTCGCAGCAAGTTTAACTGTAATTGCCACAATGAACGCAACCCAAAGATGTTGATGTCGTGAAATGTGCCAAACTTTTGCGATCTCCACTTCTAATGTTCCATGTAAAACTCTTGTCGTTTTTCTCTCTCACTCTCTCCATCTCCGTCTTGGTCATTGCTATGAAGTGCATTCGGCCCAAAATGTCTACTTGTTGTGGCTCCCCTTGTTGTCCCTAGTTCTATTCCTTTTCCAGTTGTTGCTGTTGTTTTTGCTGTTGTGCCTGTCCGGCAAACTTTCAACTGAACTTCTTATCGAAGTCGTGCAGCGGGACTCGCGAAGGGCAAAGGGGAGTGCATAATGAAGTCTGCAATGCAGGCCAAGCAAATAATTAGAACTCACATTTGGTCAGCTCATGATGTCGGACAAACGGGAAATGCCATTTCTAGACTCGACTGCAAGATCTGTTCTCACATGTTCAATAGGCAAAAGTCACTGGGACAAGACGGAAAAGTACAGAGCTTGCAGTGGAATGAACTGTCAGATGCCCTGTGAAATTTGTGATAATGTCCCAAGAAGCACCTCGGAATAGTCTTTCTTAGTTTTACTTAGGTAGATAAGTAGTATTTATGTTTTAAAAATGAATATTTACAAGAGAAGAAAGTAACAGATCCCTTTAATTTTTTATATCTGAAAAGATTAGCAATTTTTTAAACAGGAACGGTATTGTACTGGATAAAGTAGAGGTATCGAAACCTACTCCCTTGGAGATTTCTTCCTATTCTAAAAATTAAACAGAACAAAAGGATTAGCTTAAATAGTTTGAAGTAAGAATTCTAATTAGAATTATTATGAAACTTCTTATTTCAAAATTGTTTTAAGTTCCCCATGGCCGATAACTTCAATATAACTGCATGTACCTATTTTTCTTTTATACAAACTTCCAATTCGTTTCAATACCTAAGGGATCCCATTCTATTCTGTAAAACGAAGAAAAGCATAAACTAAAAGAGACTGAAGAGAGAATTCTTATAAGAAGTATTATTATATAAATTTTAATTTTAAAATAGTTTAAAGTTCCCGATGGCAGAAGACTTCTATATGTATATGGTAACTGCATATACATATTTTTCTTTGATGCAAACTGTCAATTCTTCTCAGTCTTTTCTTATTCTGTAAATTAAACAAAAGAAAAGAATAATCCAAGAGAGCTCGAAGAGTTAATTTTATGAGAAATATTATAAAAATTTTAATTTTAAAATTATATATTCTTCATCCCATCGTTGATGACTTCTATACAACTGCATATAACATACCAATATTTGCTTTATACAAACTTCCAATTCTTCTCACACTCAAACAAGTTTTACTCCACTTAGGAGTAAAAGCTTATGAATACAGGGTATGGAAAAACGCAAAAAAAGTTAAGCAGAAATTTGAGAATCATCAACTAGTCACACAAACACATGGATAAACACACACACACACACACACACACACGTGCTGGCAAAGTTTGTCCTTCTGCGGAGGCAACAACAAGCACGACGACATTTGCGGTTGTCCGCATGTTGTTGTTGTTGCTGTTGCTGTTGCACTTGTTGTTGCCGCTGTTGACAGTCGCGGCCAAAGCGAGAAGTTGCCAAGCATTAGGCAAAAGTGTTGCAACTTGCAACTGCAACGAGGAGCCGAACAACAAGCACATCTCAAGTAATTTCATTGTTGTTCGAATACTTTTTTAGCCGCCTTTTGTCGTGCACTTATTTATTATTTGGCTAATTCGCGCGCTGCCAAAGTGGCTTTTGCAAACAATAACAATATAAAAGTACCAGCGAGAGCAGCAACAAAAAAACCTGCCAAGAGAGCAGCCAACGGAGAAAGAGAGAGAGAGAGAGAGAGAGGGAGAGGGAGAGAGAGAAAGGAGAAGAAGAGGAAACTTTGCTTGGGCAAGTGGCGTCGCCTTTTGCTTTCGCCTGTCCAATTCTATTTCACATTTGCACAAACTTTAAACAATGCTTACAATGCGATAGCGATAGGAAGGCGCTTGAGGGCGTGGCAAGGGGCGAGGGCCAAGGGGGAGGGAGTGTGTTCGAGTCCAACTTTTGCAGCGCCTAGAAAACTTTTGCAGCAGCTTCCACTTGCAGTTGCAAAGAAGCCGCCGCCGCCGCCGCCGCCAACTGGCAACTAATTTGTCTTTGCTTTTCATTTTGGGGCGTGGCCAAGAGCGACTGCAACTTTGCGTTTACGACTCCCACAACAACAACAACAATAACAACACAACAACAATAACAGCAATGGCAACTCGTGCCGCTTCCCACTGTCCACTCCTCGTCGCGTGTGTCGCTTTGGCTTTTGTTTACAGCTGATTGTATTTAGCTTTTGTTTGGCCATTGCGAAAGTTGTCACGTCCTTGTTGTGGCCTAATGAATTGAAAGTTAAGCCAGCCCAGCGGCACAGCACCCCTTTCGGGGCCCCCGCTCCCTCTCTGCGTACTCTCAACGTGGTTATTGCATTAATGCTTGCCACGCCCCCACGCGCACTCAGTCTGAAAATGAATAAAAATTGTATTTGAAAGTTTAGCAAATTCATTTTCCGTCTGAATTTTCAGCCAAATTAAATTTTAGTCGGCGTGTTAATCAAATTTGCTGCAGCCTCTTTCGCTCTCTCTCTCTCTCGCTCGCTCTCTCTCTATCTATCTCTCTCTCTTTCGCGCTCGGAGTCATTCTGCTGTTGCAGATTGCAGCTTGAAGTTGGTAGCCTCTGGGCGGCTGCCACTTGTTGCTCGAAGTCTATGAACAAGAATTAAGTTAAATTACTTGGCTAATTGCAGGTAATTAGACTCTAGAGATGACGGAATTTTAAAGTACGGTTAACTTAGGGAAACTTAAGTTAGCAATGCTTTCACTATATAGTATAGAGGTTTATAAAATTTGTTATTGCAGAAATGGCAGAAAATGTAAAAAATATTGAGCAGCATTTTAAATTAAAAATAATTTTTTATTGAATAATCTAATTATCTGCCTTTCTTAGGTAGCACAAATAAACTCTAAAAAGGCAAAATAAGTTGTGTATATATTGTTGTACTGCATTCGCTGAGACTATAACTCTTCTTTCCAAATTATATTAAACCAATCAATGCACACTTGAAGCTCAATACCGCACAAAATCAGGTACTATGCGGACTGTCTTTTATATTTACGATCTTACAATGATGAAACTGGTGGCTGAAAACGATTTTATTATTTTTCAAAATATTTTTCTGAATGAAACAATTTTTAAAGTATTTTTTCCATTCCTCTGGAGACACCACTAAAATTTGGTATTGAAACGCTTCAACTGCTTCTTCTGGCGATTAAAATCGTTGTCCACTTATTTTTCTCTTGATATGAGGAAACAAAAAGAAGGCATTAGCTGCCAAATCAGGACTGTAAGGCGGATGACCCGTCAATTCACTGTTTTGAGTGCCCAAAAAGTCATTTCTCTGCTTGGACTTATGAGAACTTGCATTTTCGTGGTGGAGAATGATTAACTCCATGTTTTTTGCCTGAATGAACTTCAAAAAGCACTGTACTAAAACTTTAGTAAACAACAAAAATTTTACTAGTTTTTCAACTTGTTTTGAGTGAATTTATGTTTACAAAAAATACCAAACTTTGCAATCAAAACATAAGATTACGGCTGGCAATACTAAACCACGTATATGATATGTGGTTTTAAACTATTTAAGTTGGACATGATGCTCTCAGAGTTAGGGTATTTCTTCGCTTTTTTAACTAAATAAGCCAAAAGTTCTCTAACAAATAGTATGCAATATGTCGAAGGAAATACGCTGTAGACTAAACTTAACATGCTCGTATCATTTACTTAAATAGAGCTTTGAATACTGCCAGTACTTCAGTTAAGTTGAGCAAAAACAAAGACTTTGCTTATTAGAGCAGGCGTAGAGGCGCGAGTGGTCGTTGTTTTGAATGCGCCATCATGCGGGCTGCCATGACGATGCCGACTCCTTCGGCAGGTGCTCAGGCTGGTCTGACAGCTCAAGGAAACCTCCTCGGAACATAAGACCCCATCGAAACGGCGAAGCTGAGTTCGCATGGCGAACGCTCATCAGCGTTATGGACAGGTGAATGTCTGACAAAGGGGCAACGCCTGCTGGCAAGCTCTTGTCTACGCCAGTGCTTAAGCTCAGGCACCGGCCCAACCCATTGGCAATTCCATTTTGCGGTTAAGCATACAATAAATTAGGCAATTTGTGGCACTGGCTACAGCAATCAGCATCCACATCCGTGAGCAGATGCATGAATCAATGCACCAAATGTGCTAATACTCGTATCGTATCTCTGCCCCTGCCACCGTGGGGCAGGCAGACGGACAGGCAGACTGTCAGGCAGGCAGCAGCTGCCCAAGCGTGGAACCTATGCTCGTGCTCCGACGGAGGTAGCCGGCCTGCATGGCGACCCCTCTGTACCTCTCCCTGTCCAGCACTTAACATAAATTGAAACTGTGCCCAGCCACCGTCAACATCGAATAACAACAACAGCACATCATCATCATCATCATCATCATCATCATCGTCGTCGTCATCATTATCAGCAACATCATCATTGTTGCCAGCTCGAAGCTCATCGATAACTGGATTTGCAGCAAACAAATCGATGGCACACTCGAACGCCTGCCCCTGCCGCTGCCACTGAGTGGGGGGAAGCTCTGGTAACTTATGACGCCGGCGCGTGTGTTTTTCGGCAACTTCATTATCGATTGCTGATCCATTGGATTAGAGTAGACAATGGCAACAAGGCGTTCGCCTCGCTCCAGCTCCTCGCTTCCTGCTTCCGTTGCGGCGCACAAATTTGTCCACAAATTAACACAAAGCGCCCCAATGTGAAGAGGCGAGGCACAGCACCTAAATTGTCCTAGTTAGCATTTGCCACTGCTCTCCACTCTGCTCTCTAACCAGCTTCACAGCCTGCACTCTCCCCCAGCCCCACCTCCCCCATCCTACCAACCTTCTCGTCCAGCTCGATGGCCGATGCTCCTGGTAGGCACGCACATTTGCTGGTAACATTTATCGCCGGATTTCCACTGTCATGCCGAATTGTGGACACACACACACACACACAGAGAGGGGCAGGGGGTAGACTGGAGGGAAGTGTGGGCGGGGGGGGGGGGGGGGGGGCATCTACTTGTTTTGTGGCTCGCTTGTCGTTTTGTCTCGTATGTTGAATAGAAATAAATTTGCGACTTAAGTCCTTGCGCGCATTAATTCGGCCTAATGTCGTGTAGTCGCATCCGCAGCAAGACCCAAGCACCCCCCTCCCCATCCCGCAGCCTAAACTGTTCTCGGACTAGCATTTTATTTATGACCGACTAACATAGATACACACACACACAGACACAAGCGCGCGCGCTCGCCCGCTGCCTGGGAGAACTGGTCATCGGGTCCTTTGTCGTTTGGCGTTTGCTGCTGACCGCAGTCGCTTGGCATAAGCCAGCGTGTGCCTGTATATGTGTCAGTGTGTGTGTGTGTGTGTGTGTGTGTGTGCTGGTCAACAAAGCCGATTTATGATTGCCAGTGTGTGCGCGTGTGTGTGTGTGTGTGTGTTTGTGTGTGCCGTGGGCCATTCGAATGCGTGGCGTGCGTGCGTTGTGGCTATTAAATTATTTGTAAACAATTTTTGATATCTGATTTTATGCACACACACACTCCCTTACACACACACTCACACACTGACAATGGTTCGCACACACACACCCAAAAGGCAAGAGCTGACCGGAAGCGGGTTGACTGCGAGCTGGAACTCGGCTTGTTGTGCTGTCATAACTCGATTCAAACATTTTGCGAGTCGTTGCCCAAAAACTGTTACACACACTCGCCCACAGCCACACACACACACACACACGCACACATGCATATTTTTATGGTAATTCAAAGTCGTTTGGCCCGGACAAAGGCGGCGCAGGAAGAGAAAGCATGGAAGAGAAGAAAAGAAGTGGAGCCAAAAAAGAAACAACCGAGTTGGCATTTTTATTTTGGCCGACAAGGCAGCAGGCAGGCAGAGAGAGAGAGAGAGAGAGAGAGAGAGAGAGAGAGAGAGAGAATAGAGGTGGGGCAACTGACTTCGTTTCCTGAAAATTGCTTGCCAAACGGCATAAGTAGATAATAGCTCATAGTTGGGCCCACAGCACAGCAGAGTGAGATATCAAGGGGATTCGGTCCGGTCGGTACCATCTGAAGAGCACAAATATACACTAGGATAATCAGGGATTAGAGAAATCAGGCATACACATCATGTTCTCCCCGGCAGAGCAACTTTCATGTATCATGCTCTCTCTCTACCTACCTACCCCCCTCTGTCCATCCTCTTTCTTCCACTGCCTTAAAGCCAAATATGTTCCAGAGCTTATGACGGACATCGAACTAACTTATTCTGTCAGTTGAACGCAGTGTCCATCTATGAAAACGAGCTGTCTATTTATGGATATCTCGAACTAAACCAGAAGCTACTCTGCGCCCTACTCAATTCATAAATCACAGATACGTTGGCCACACACAGACACACATCAAAGCGTGCGACAGCTGCTAATTCACCTGCCATGAATGCTTGGAGAAATCGTTGCATACTTTGCGGCTGATTGCACAAAATCGCTGTAAAATTTGCGCTTTGCAACAGTTAAACAAAAATAAATAAATAGATGAAAAAAAAAAATAATTATGGCTTAGTTAAGCGGCAACTTTAGTTGAGCGCGTATTATCGAATATTATTCAAATAATTTGCAGTGGAAAAAATTACTATTGACAGCTTGTCAAACTCGCAGCGAAATTTACTATATACAAACTATTATATTGACTAAAATGAAAGGTATGTGAAAAACAACAATTGTTAGCTTTACTTTTAGCTTTGGCCTCAGTTTTATTGATTATGCCAAATAATTAAAAAAAATTAAAAAAATCGTTGCAAGCTTTGTGGCTGCAGGAAAATTCAATCGGTATCCCAACTGAAATGCGAAGCGTTTAGCTAACAATAATTGCAGAATGTAGTTGAAACTTTCCGCAGTTTTTTCAAATTATTTGCAATTTTTTTCAATTCGAATATTTTACCTAATTTGGCCGCGGGCGGGCGCTGCGGTAATGAATGCTTTATCTGTGCACAGCGGCCATTAAAACTGCAATTGTTACACTAATTCCGAAACAAATTCCACACATAACTAATTTGGATGCATTGTTGACAAAAGCTTTTAAGCCTCACACTCACGCGCTTATTGCCGAAATTGGCTGAAAGTAATATCGCGCATACGCAGCGTGTGCCGTGCGCCGTGCACCCGTGCGCCGTATGCCACCGGGGCTAATGGGCCGACGGCAAATGCAGCAAAATTTATACGCGATAGGCGAAATCTGCATATATTATGTTGGCAGCGCTTGCCACGTGGCAGCTGCCACGTACTCCTGCCCCATATCCGCTCCGCAGCCCGCACTGCTGCCCCGATAAGCTCGCCAATCGCATGTGCAATCAAATTTCAAAGAGCCAAATGAGGCCCTGTCGGGCTTTGGTTCTGGTTTTGGGCGTTGCGTGAAAGTGCGGTAGGGGGCCAGTTTGGCAGCTACCAGCAGCAACCCATCAGTAGATATAATACAGCGCATCGAGCACACCTCCCTACCGCCACTCCCCCCCTGCACTACGTAATGCCTGCTCCTTAGCAAGTGCCAACCCCGGGCGGGGCAGCCGCAAATGGTGCCAGGCGCAGTCATGTGGCTGCAGCACGGAATGGCATAATATTGACTACGAAAACTATTAAACTGTCAATCGTCCAGTCTAGCAGCATCAACAGCAACAGCAACAGCAACAACAACAACATATTGGCAGAGCTCGCTCGGCTTTCAGTTTTCAGCTTTAGTTTCCACTTGGTTTCAGCTCGAAATGCTGTGCACAGTGGAAAGCAGCAGCTGATCATATGCCCAACTGGAGTTCCAGTTCGGATAGTATGCTCCGATTTAAGGCGTTTTTAATTGGGAAGAGAAGTGCCTGCAAATGTATTTCGTATTATTTTCGTCGACTCGAATTCAACCACGGTGCTGCGCCTCTTCAGATGCCCGATGCGTAGTGTGCACTAAAAGCTGAACTGCCCTGATCAGGTGTGGGACACTTTTGGGAGAGGAGGTTGCTGGGTAGAGGCAAAGGATTGGGGATTGGGAGCCACCGCAGCACATCAAGAGAAATACGTAAAAAGGCGTCGAAACCAAAACGAAACGAGACGAGACGAAAAGTGGGCTGTGCACACGCAAAAAACTGATTGCTCTACTTCGAGCTGAGCCGTGCCACCTGCCCCTAGCGCTGCCTCTGCCACAGGTCCTACTCCCGACCCTATGCTGTTGCCGTTTCACATTTTTCCAGCATCACGTGCGCACTTAAACATCAGCATCATGATGGTATTCAGGGCACTGAAGCGCAGCGAGCGGGAGCGGAAGTGGCAGACGGAGCAGAAGCAGAAGCAGAAGCAGCATCAGCAGCGGCGCCGTAGCCGGAGCTGGAGCTAAAGCTGGAGCTGAGGTCTTCAATTGCAATGCAAAACGACATGGACTGCATGGCTGATGGCGGCGTGGGGCATGGACGGGATGTGAGTGGGGTGTGTTAGTGTGTGTGTGTGTGTGTGTGAGGAGTATGAGTGGGGTGACCAGACATACACATATCACAGTCAGTTTAGAATCAATAAAATATAACTTTGCGTGCTGATTTCTGGGCGCGCGCGCGCTGCTGCCAAAGGCGGCATCATCTCAAGGTGGCATTCGCATCCGCATTCGCATCCGCATCCACATCCGCGTTCGCATCCGCGCGCAGTTGGCAGCTGTGAAATGTATTCATAAACATCGCAGGCGACATGAGAGCTAAAATCCCGGAACCAACAACAGGCTGACAGCAGCACGTGCATCCATCTGTCTATCTGTGTATCTCTCTCTCGTTCGTACAGCCTCCGTCCCCATGTCTCTCTCTATCTGGCCTTCTTCTCTCACTATATGTTCCACTGTTCCCCTAAACCCCTGTGTGCTTGTGTGTGTGTGTGTGTGTGAGTATGTGTAAGCGAGGCGTTTTGTCTGCGCTTAGGGATTTCCGCTTCAATGCGAATTTGATATGCGCAATAAAATATTAAAAAATCGACAAAATTGTTTTTAAAGCGCGTAATTCAACAGACACGCAGACAGACCGACAGTGAACACGCACATGTGTGCGTGCATGTGTGTTGGCCTGTCTGTGTGCGTGCGGTAAAAACAAAAACCAAAGCCGAACGCGTTTCCCGGCGAGCATTTCGAGCGTTTCCAACGCGCCTCGCATGCAAAATGAACTCTTTAAATGCGATTCAAAGCTGGCCCCACTATACGTATGTGTGAGTGTAAGTGGGTGCGTGTGCGTGTGCGTATGCGAGTGCTAGTGTGTCTGAGTGTGTGCATGTGAATATGTGGGCCAACAGTCATGGCTTGTCGCCCATTATGGCACTGGGTTTTGGGGGCCAAAATGAATTGCGGCTTGAATCAAAGCATAAAAACAGTTTAAAACTTTCAAAAGTTTTAGCAAATATATTTGAAGTACAGAGATGAGTTCAAATCCAACACAGGGGAATGGGTAGGCGGGTACTCAACTCTATTGTGAGCTGAAGTTTATACTTTGGGTGCTAATGCTAAGAAAATATTTTAAATTTATGGGAAATACAAATAATGGGAAATACAAAAAATACAATTTATGGGAAATACAAAATGATCTACTAAAATAACAAGTAAAAAGAAAACTAGGTGCATTTATTTGTTATTTCTGATAATCTGCCTGAGATAATGTTAGCCTAAAAATTACAAAAAAAAAGCAAAAAAAACTTTTAAAAATAAAGTGAATTTTAATTTAATTCAAGTTTTCTGTAGTCAACAATTATTTACATATTGTTTAAAATTTTTAAACTAGCTTCAATTTTTTAAAATTTAAGTTTTAAAAATTTCGCTTAATTTGATCGTTAATTTCACCTTAATTTGAACCTTAATTTTCCTAAATTTTAACCTTAATTTGACCAATTTTTAAGTACTCTACACACATTTTGCAAGCGCTTCGTGCTTATATAGTACCAAATAAATACTCTGCCAATATAAGATTTTGCTTACAATTTTAAAATTAGCTTAAACTTAAAAACTTGAAGTTTTAAAAACTTTGCTAAACTTTCACCAATATTTCGCCCATTTTTAAGTACTCTACACACATTTTGCAAGCGCTTCGTGCTGATATAGTACCAAATAAATACTCTGTCAAACTTACACTTTGTTTAAAATTTTAAAACTAGCTTAAATTTATAAACTTGAAGTTTTAAATATTTTGCTAAATTTTAACTTTAACTTCGCCAATTTTTAAGTACTTCACACACATTTTGCAAGCGCTTCATGCTAATATAATATCAAATAAATACCCTGCCAAATTGCTGCATTTACTTTCGAATGTTCTTGAAATTGAAATAATTGCAACTTACGCGAAGACATCTTGTGATTTCATAAATTTCCAATTTAAGCCTTAAACATACTCCAAGACGCAGACTGTGCAAAAAGTCCATATGAAAGTTGAGTGCCAAATGGAAAACGGAGAAAAATTCGAGGAGCAAATGCAAATGAGCTAGCGGTCTACGCTGGACAGTGGGTGCCACAAGCAGAGAATGGTTGGGGGGAGGAGAGGGTATGACGTTGACATAATTGTCAGTCAAGTTAGTTTTAAATGCGCCACTTGGCAACACTTTTCGACTAGCGCAAATTGATTTCAGCAATGCGGCCACACCCATTTTTGCGCTCCATTTGCTCGGCTGCATTTGCACATTGATTTCGGCGCTTCTTTTATGCAATAAATACTGCCAAGGATGAGGGAGGCAGGCAAGTGGAAGCTGCAGAGAAAGGGGGAGGCGCTGAGAGAGTCGCTCAAAAGTTTTGCACAAATTGTGGCGCAAATTTGTAACTTTCGCATAAAGTTTGACTCAAATTACGTAAGCGATGAAGACGGCGGCTGTGGAAGAAGCCAAGCAAGTGGAGGGAGGCAGAGTCCAATAACCAAAGCTGTTGAAAAGTGAAAAGCACAAAGTACTTGGCCAAAGTTGCTGGATTGTGTGACAAATGCCGCACAAACACAAGCGACCCGGCCGACTGTGGCTCGAATAGCAGGTGGCAGGCGGCAGGTGGCAGGTGGCAGGTGGCAGGTGGCAGTCTCGAAAGAAAGTAGATTGAAGGTGGCTTTATGTAAATAAAAAAGTTGCGCTAGGCTTCACTTAGAAGATCAATTCGAGGAGGCATTATACATATGTATATACTATTTTAATGTGAAGATACTATACATATGTAGATACTCTTTTAATTATTCTATGTTCAGATCGTAGATGGACTCAAATTGATTTATCTAATATTCTGATCTTATGTAGATTAAAATTGTATTTTCCTCAACATAAAACACAAAGAGATTACGAGTTAAGTATAAGAGCGAAGATTTGAGTTCCTGCTAAATAAAAATACCTTTAGGCTTAAACTCAGTTTATAAAAAACTAAATCAGCTCAAAGCTCTAATAGAGAAGATACAATTAAAGCCAAGCTTGGCTTCTAGTTGGCATGGCAAATTTTCAAATTTTGTATTTCGTCTACGTGCTATGCCCTACATTAAATTCAGCAACCAATATAATATATTAGATTTTTATCTGCATATATTATACATATTCAAAAACAATCCGCTTACTTTCAAGTCTCAAAGTCTCGCAGGCGGCTTCAATTGGAATTCTATGTTATGCGGAATTCATTTCCATACTGAAGACTTTGCTATAACGCGTCTCATAATTGAAATGCGCACCTTATAGCGTATTCAGTTTGCCAAATCTCAAATTAAGTGTGTCCATTTCGATTTGAGTGCCTGGCTCCAGCGGCTCGTCGGGCCTCATCCATATGCTAATGTGACGCGCGCGTTGGCATATGAAATCACGCAGAGGGCGGAATAGGGATTCGAATTCCTAAGGACAGGCGAAAAAGCGGAAGACTTCATCGAGCAGGCTGCCTAAAAAGTGCGAAAGTTTTGGAGCAGATCCAAGGAGCCACCGGAATCAAGATACAAGCCCAAGACTAAGCCCAAACCCTAACCCAAACTCGAACCCAAGCCCGAGCCCAAGACCAAGACCGAGACCGAACCCGAGCCTAGCCCCGGCCAATACCCATAACCCTGCTGCGATATGGCTAATGTCGTTGTTGTGGGCAAAATTCAATTTACTGCCAGAGTCCATAAACACACGCACAGACTGGCAACAACAATAGCAATCCAGATGCGGAGTAACAACTACAACTACAACAACTACAAAGGGACGAGGCAGACGGCAAACAAAACGCGACTGCTGCGCTGGAGCGTGTGTGGGCTGCGTGTGTTGGCAGCTCTGTGAAGCATATAATCGACAATACGCACACACGCACTCACGCATACCCGCACACCAGCACACCAGCACACCCGACCGGCACGCATATCGAACTGAGGGCAGGGAGGGACACACTGCGTATACGCAACCAGCACAAAGCGACAGGCGAACGCGCAAACCGCTTAAAGCCAACGAAAATTGCCAGCGACAACATCATAAACTCAATATGTATTCAATCCATTTGACTTTTTGCCCGCCATCGTTGACGTGCTTGCCACATGAGTGGGCGTGGCTGGGCCGCAGGCATGGCGGAGGACGTGCTCCGGGGGTAGGAAGAGGCCGGCACAGTCAACCGAAAAACATATACGATATTTTTTCTGCTTTCCTTGCCATCCACAAGCATTGATTTTCAGACACTGATTGTGTTGTGTCTAACCGATTGATTTGTGTGCGTACGGAGTGTGTGCTTGTGCGTGTGTGCGGAGTGTGTGCGGAGTGTGTGCCTGCAACGCGTCATGTAAAGCGTTGGAAATCATTTGATATAGACATTGGCGCGCCCGAAAACCAGCGCGACTATCAATAGATCAACAAGCACGCCAATCGATGCGCTGGCCAGCAGACTGGCCAAGTGATTGACTGGCAGACAGACTGTCTGGCAGACTGGCGGACTGGCAGAGGGAACCGCCAGCTGATTAAGAATGCTGCTGCTGCGGCTGTGGTTGGCTTTGCATTTTATGCAAATGCCGAAACAATCAACTTTTTAGTTGAGCTCCAAATGCAGTTTCAAGTGCGCTGCGAGTGTGTTTTTAAGTCTGTGTGTGTGCGTGTGCGTGTGTGTGTGCGAGTGCACGTGAATGCTTTCGAGTGCCTGTGGGCTGCTTCTGTAAATCAACATTTAAAAGAAGCCCGAGCAGATGCGAATTATGCTCGGATAAATCGAAGTGCAATGCAGTAAATGGAGAAGATTTCAATTTGAATCATCATAAATATTGGTATGTGTGTGTGTGTGTGTCTGTTTGGTTTTGATTAATATTTGGCTCGAGATGATTAGAGTTTAAATTTAATCTTTTGGGCTTAATAACTGCAAATTATGATAAATTGAAATTGAATGCTTAAGCATGTTTGAGCTTATCAACTTTGGCAGAAAAGCTTAACTTATTTATAATTCCAATAATTATTTTGCGTTTGCTGTTGAACTCCTTTGTGGCATTAATTGCCAACAATTAAAGTTTAAAACTCTTTAATAATGTTGGCTTCCATTTCAAGTTAAAATTTCCATGAAAACTCTAAGCCCAAACTGTCTTTTTGGCCGCACTCAAATCATATGACAGATTCTTCACTTAATAAAAAAGAAAAAAAAAATAATAATAATAAGAAAAAAAAAAAACTCAAACTGATATTTTTTTAAGAGTAAGTCTAACCATTCTCTAATCGGTGCATAAATCGAATCGATTAATTGCAACTCTGAAGCTGCAAGTTCAAGCACTTAAAAGTACTTCTGATTCTGTAAATAAAAGTCTCACTTTCGCTGGCCCAAAAAGCCCCACAATTTGTTGATGTTTCGCTTTTTTGCATATTTTGTATTCGTTTTTGTTTTTGTTTTTGTTTTCATTGCCTCAGTTCGTTGACAAATTCCACTTGCCGGGGTAGGGCTAGGGGCAGGCATATGCAGCAGCTGCACCAACAGACGGCAAAGCTACCAACTACATTCAGCTGCAGTGGCAAAGTGCAGGGTTAGCTGGCAGACGCACACACTCACAGGCAGAAAAACGTTTTAAAATTTATTGAAATTAAAAAAATAAAATAAAAAGAAAATATATAGATGTATGTGGAGCACATATAGGTACAATTTGTATACACAAACACAAACACAGACACAAACATACATGTGTATATGGAAAATCAACAGAGCCGAGCTGCTCGGCCAACTGGCAGCTGGAGCTTGCCTCAGCTCCAAAGCTGTTGCCATTGTGTGCACATGTGCTATTTGTGTGTGTGTGTGTGTGTGTATGTGAGTGTGTGTGCGCGTGTGTGTGGCTGGCAAATGGCAGCCGTTTTGAAAATTTCATCATTGCATTTGGGTTTTGGCTTCGATCGGCGCTCTGGCAGTTAAGCATTTCTCTAGTGCCAGCGGCAACGGCAGCGTTTTTGTTGAGCGATTTCGCTTGCCCCCGATTGTGGCACTTACAGTCGCGTCATTTTGACTTCTGTGTGCGTGTGTGTGTGTGTTTTTGCTCTCCCATGCTCTGCACTAGTCACTGCACAGTGCCGTGCCTGCTGTCATGGTTGAGTGCCTCTTTATCGTGGCTCAAGTGGCTCCGGCCAGGAATCACATGTGTCTGCCCGCCTGCCTGCAAAGCTGTTGCTCCTGCTCTTGCTCTACCCCCCTCCCCCCCGCCGACGCTCTATCTCTTTCCCCCTGTGTTGAGTGACTGCTGAAATCTGACGTTGCCGCGTCGATGTCATTTCCAATGCTCATTGCTGAGCGAGAGTTCTTTGCCATTGATTTGTGTCGCCTCTCGCTGCTCCCATGCCGGCCTAACCGGGCAGAGCGGAGACTCCAGTCCCACGGACAGACTGACTGAGAGTCAGGCAGAGACACAGGCAGGCCGACAGCGAGATTGACAAACCAACGGGCCGATAGGCAGACAGCAAGGCAGACAGAGAAACAGACAGACCGACAGACAGAGAGACAGAGAGACAAACAGGCAGGCAGGCAGGCAGGCGGGAAGAACGACAGGCAGTTAGGAGGGGCCCCGGCAGCATAGCGCTTGGCACATTTCGCTTGATTGCCCAATTCGGGCAGCTACCCGGCGTGCCACGCCCACTTTCAGCCTACCAGCTGCACATTAAAAAACTCGTACGAATGAGAGTATGTGCATATCGTACGATATAAACATGTACGTATGTGTATGTATGTATGTGTATATCTCTGTATTTTTCAAGTCAATATCTGGGGAGCGAGGCAATCAGGCAAACTGCTTAAGCTCTGGCCACGCCCCTTCCAACTCGCACATGTCCCCATTCCAGCTTATCATTATCGGCAAAGGCAGTCATCATCGTTGCGCGGGGCATGGCAGGGGTGTTTGGAGGGGGGCGTGCCGCAGGAAGTGGGGAATGAACTCGAATAAAACGACGCATAAAGTTCTCGCTTCCCTCCTCGACTTCGACTTCGACTTCGACGTCGACTTTGACTTCGAGTTCGACTTCAGTTTCAACTTCAGTTTCAACTTTGCACCACGCTAATAAAAACATTAACGTTGCCCTCGCTCGCTCCACATATGCTGCGCGGGGGAGGCCACGGGTGGATCACACAAGTTTACTCATAAATAAATATTTCCTTGGCTAACATTTTAAGCTGAGACGCGAACAATGCGTCCGCTGGCGCCTTAAAGCAGACTACGGTCGGCAGCTCCCCGGCACCCCGGCACCCTCTTCCGCTCCGAGACCATTTGCAGCTGCGGCTCGGGCACCGCGTGCCAATTTGTTAATAGAAGTAAAGTTAGTTGTTGTAATTTGAAACTGTTTACATTCGCCCGAAGGGGTTGTGGGTCTGGGAGCCGACTTCCTGGCCGGAGCAATCGCTTGTCCAATTGTACAAGTTTCCAGCGAGAATTCACCCAGATAACATTGAGGGGCGTGCGCGGGTTCGCGCGAGTTGCCAAAAAGTTTTGCGGCCCAAGCGCCGTGTAACAATGGCATTTAAGACTTGGCCCGGCTCAAGCCAAGCAGAGCCACTCCAGCGAGCAGGTTACCCCATACCCCTAGTCCCCTCCTCCACACTTCACCTAACTCTTTCTGCTGCCACTTCATCTCTCTGCTTGATTGGCTGATTGACTTGGCAATGGCCCGCGGCCGACTTAATTGCTCAGTGCTCGCTAAACTATGTGCTACAGTTTGAGAAGGCGGCATTAGGGATGTTCCCTCTGCAGACTTGAAATCGATCAATTTTATAGTTTGTCTATCGAATCGAATTCCGGGCTGATGCCTGGCTTTAAGCTAATGTCAGAGCGAAGGCCGCCAACATAAATTGAATTTCGCACTAGGGAAATGGCACGCTGGCTCGGGCTGCCTCGCCCCCGCACCACCTCCACCTCAGTCTGCCGCTCTTAGCTGTCGATAAATTGCCTGGGCCATCTCTCATATGCGTTTGCTGCCCTTGCCGCGGCGCCGTATCACATGCTGCGCCAGGCATGTTGCATGCCTCAGTAAGCAATAAGTTCGACAAACTCATTTCATTAAGCTCACAGCTGCATAAAAAACGAGCTAATGCGCTGCCGCTGCTGTGCCGTTGCCTTGCGACCCCCTCTCCACCACTCCCCGTCCTTCTACTCCTCTATCCGCATCTCTATCTACTCAATCGATGGCTCCTCTGCCTCTTAAATGCATGCAGTGTTGCCGCCTTCGACGATGTCTCATCATTTATTGGCAAGCGCTTTTCAACGGATTGGCATACGCGCCGCTACACACACACACACACACACACACATGTATGTATATGTATAGATACATGGCTTAAAGTGCTGCAGGCAGAAGCTGCTTAGACTGACGCCAAGACCTGCACTGAGACTCGAGCCGAGACTGAGGCTGCCACAGAGAAGGAGCCCAGGCAGAGCCTGGGACTGGCAGAGATATGGAGCTGAGACTGAGACCAGAACTGGAGCTCAGATCCAGCTGAGAGCGAGCGGAGATGAAGCTGGATAAGGAAACGAGCGCGCGCCTGTTGGTATTTATTGCCAGTCGACAGCCGCCTAGAAGCGTCGCACTCGTCGGCAGCCATCAATTTTTTATTAGATTATATAAAATTTACCAACGATTTATCTATGCTCACGCCGTCCGCCAAAGCGTCGTCTGTCGCCAGCTTCAGCTATCGCATGCCTCTCCCTCGTCCGCCTTTCCACTGCCAGCCTCCACTCTAAGCTCCCACGAGCATGTTGTGTTCATCCGATTGGCGCAATCGTGCAAGGACAACAACAGCCGCAGGATGTGCAGGGTTGCATTAAATGCAACTCTGTGATTTACTTAGCCCGAAACGTGCGCAGTAGATGCGAAAGAATTATTTGGAAACAAGCAGGGAAGGGGGTTCAGGTTCGGGCAACTTCTTTTGGCAAACGTAGCCAGGGGATTCCATTGCTTGGAATCGTGAGTGTGGGCTTAGAAATTATATATGTGGTATATGCCACATTCAAGCGTCTGATTTGAGAACGAGCACACAACTCAGTATCATTCTGAAATAGAGTACTTCGATATATTATTAATTTACTCAGGAATAACCAAGCTGCACTACAGCAAATGTATTTGACATCTCGATTAATTTCGTTGGTAATATAATAGAATAATTTTCAAATCATCTTTTAAAAATAGTATGTGTAGTGTTACCCAACTTAGATACGAAAGCCCTTTTAATCGGGCAACACTGGCATGTAGCATTGGCCACTAGCAAGCGAATGGTAAGTTGCTCAGTTTGAGAACAAATGAGAATGCGAGTAGCGCTATCGCTAAGCGGATTATTTTCAACCTCAACGGAGAGTCAGAATTACGCAAATGGGAAGGCAGCGACTCAATTAATGGGCTTACTCTTTAGTTCGAGTGAGCCGACTGGTAAACGAGTTGTTCAGACAAATCATTTTAGATTTACTCAATAAGAAAGCAAATCAGCATTTGAAATATTAAATTACTTGAAAGATAATCCATTAACCCATTGCCCCATTCACAACTTAAAGTGGTATGGTTGAACAGTTGGAGCCTTACTTAATTAATTACAAATACAATCCAAAACAAGTAGAGACAGCTACGGTCGATTGCACTCGACAGTAAGATATCATTTACCTTCGTTATTAAATACTTGTATACGGCGAACTAACAACAACGCATCTCATATTTTCACAGTCAAATACACATGTATTGTATGTATTGCTGACTGTGTGTGCGCAGTCGGCGCAAGCACTCTGTTTCTGTATAAGAAACTTCTCGCGCCTATCACTTCTTTGTTTATTGTCCAATCGGAAAATTGTAGGGCAGGTCAATATTTTTGGCAGCTACAAGAATATAAAATAAATATAACTTTTCTTTATTGATTTGATTTATTAATTTTCAAAATCGATTTCTGGGGGCGGTGGGCGTGACATCCAAAAGATGAAAGTCCGCATTCTGTGTAATACTACCAGGGACCTTACTACCAAATTTTGTGTTTCTAGCTTATCTACTTTTCTAATAATTCGAAAAATCTGTTTTATGAGGGTGATGGGCGTGGTATCCAAAAGTAGAAAATCCAACTTCTACATAATCTTGCAAGGAAGCTTCCTTAAACATTAAGCTTGTTTTTAGTCGAGATATTTGCAATAAATCAATTTATGAAGGTCGTGGGCATGGCGCATAAAATGTGAAATAAACTTTATATGTGTATGGTATACACGAACTATTCCACTAAGTTTGGTGTCTGTAGCTCTTGCAATAGCTGAGATCAGTGTGTCCATACAGACAGGACATAACTCCTGCCTGTTAAATATACCATATTGTGACAAAGTTAATATATCACGTTTTACACATTTCACACATGGAATAATAAATGAAATATGTATATCCGAAAAAGAATTATATAACCAAGTAACTTGATAAACAAGTGATTCGAATGCAGTTATGATCATAAATGATTCTTTTGAACTGGCACACTACGCCATTACTAAGCGGATGAACGCCATTTATATTGAATAAACACTTAATGAGTTACTCGATAGTGAAGTGAATAACTCATTAACTGTCATGCTACTTTCGACATGCATTCAAATAACTGCAAATCGAGTTGCGACAGTTGCAAATTCTGGAAAATCAATTATCCAGGGATGGCACCTGCCACTGATATCGATTGATATGTCTTTACTCTTCCCGCCATTCCTTCTATTCTCTTCATCGTTCAACTATTATGTTTAATACGCTTATACAACAAGTCGCATGTAAATACTGTAAGCTGCGATATCGTTTGTTTAATCGAATACAAAACCCATTAATCGCATTTCCCGAGTGGCAGCCACCCGCCTGGCCTGTCCCCGCCGGTTCCCGCTACCTGCTGCACCCCTGTTCTGGCTGCTGCTCATTTGCAATTGCCATCGAACTCGATTCCAATTCACGTTTCCCTGTTTTTCTCATTCTCATGCTCCCCTGCCAATGCTGCCACTCTTGCCACTTTTGCCTCTCCTCTTCGACACACTCAATTCTCATTGCGAGTTGCTTCCCTGTTTGCTGCTCCTGCTGCTCCTGCTGCCACTGCTGCTGCAGTTGCTCGACAGGCCATTGCCGAAATGGAATTCTTACGTCGCCTTGTTGTGCTGCTTTCTTGCCATGCCACGCCCCATGGACGCACTGGAGCTTTTGGGGCGTCGCACAGCTGCGAGTGCTGCCGTCTTCAATCGGGATTGTTGTTGCTGTTGCTGCTGTTGCTGCTGGAGCTGCAGCTGCAATGAAAATACATTAAAATGCAGTTGCAATTGCGATTGCAATTGCTTTCGCCATTGCGCTACGCCACGCCCCGGCCCAGCAAACGCCCACATGGCGCCGCATGCTGCCGGTGGCATTCATCAGCGTTATCCTGTCTCGTTATCCGTGTGCTTTACATGCAACACGAACAGCTCGACGGAAAAGCCACTTAGCATTTTCACTACCTTTTCCCTGGCTCCCTTCCAGTCCTGCCACAGCCCCTCACACTGCCCCTCCAACCCTCCACCGCCCACTGGCCATGCATTATTGTTGCACACACTCGCACATTCATCTTAGAATAAACAGGAACAGGAAAATGAATTATATAATTGATGCCGTGTTGCAATTGCTGCTCTTCTCTTTGCAGGTCTCTCGCCAGCTGCCACAGAGGTAAGTGCAATGAAGAGGAGGAAGCAATCAAAGATCAGCCCGGAAGGGGGAGGAAAATTATGTTTCTGCGTGCAAAAATTTATGGAAATTGAGAGGAGCTTTTTATGCCATCCACCGAATGGCAGAATGTCCAAAAATGGTGTATTAGCTTTGTGTAATTGTGTTTAATAAAACAATAAAAGCTAATCTGTCTGTCAGTCTGTACGTTTGTGTGCATGTTTGAGCTCACAGATCTCCATGATTTTGAAATTTTAAGACCATCAGAACAAATTCAAACTTTGAGATTCTTTTTTTTTAATTTGAGAACCTTACAAATATTAATTTTTTAATTTCTCCAATAATTAATTTTTTGCGAAAATACATAAACTAAAACTACAAATAATTGATATAGAAAATAGTCCGCGCTGTTTTGAGCTTATCGAATATAAGAATTAAAAATATTAATTTATTTTTGCCCCTGCTAAGTGCACGGTATCTTACGGTCGAGTGCGCTCGGCTGTAGCTTGCTTTACTTGTTCTTCATTTCTTTAATGCGCATCCATTTTGCATTCGATTGCCAGAGAGTGAGTGTGTGTGTGTGCGGGTGAGTGTGAGTGAGTGTGTGCTTGAGCATGTTTTACTGTAATCAAAACCCGTTGGCGGCTGTCAAGCCTGGACGTGGGTGTGGGCGTGGCAGCCGCACTTAATGGCCAGGACATTAGCGCTGAGCGCCAAAAGAAATTGCCACTAAATGTTATTGGAATCGAATGTGGCAGGCAGGAAGGAGTAGGCGAGGGAGGCAGTGCGAGTGACAGAGAGCGAGGGAGCACTTCCATCATCATCCGCTGCTGCTCAGTGGAGCGTCGCCTCGCCAGGTTTATCTTTTATAATCGTAAATTGATTTGCCGCCAAGCGGCAACTCAACTGACCATAGCCGGAGCTTGCAGGGAGGAGGAGCTGGAGACACACGACCTGCGACAGGGGCAGCAGCACATTAGTAATGCAACAACAAAGCGTGCGGCTGACTGGGCAGCGCGTATGTGTGCCGCTGTCTCTCCGTCTTCTTTTCCCTCTCTCGCTCTCTCGCTCTCTCCTCCGCCCTGTCTCTTTTGACTTATTGCCCGCAACTAATTCCTAATTATAATTTCAATTAAATATTTATTTTAATTAAAAAGCAACTTCAAATACGCAACATCCCGCAACCCACATCCGTTTTGGGCAACTGAGTGGCACGCAGCCATGCAGATCCTGGCCCAGGACCAGGCCAGAAGCAGCACCAGTTCAGTCAGCCATCCCAGCCAGAAGCCATTCGGCGAATCTCTCCCCTCAGCTCCTGCTCCTGCCACTGCCCCTGCCCCTACAGACGGCTGCCTGCAGCCTTCAGTCAGACCATTCAGCTTGCCTGCTTCATTAAATTTCATGAATCGCCCGCAGCGTTACCCCATATCCCGTGCATGTTGTTGATAGCCTTACACACACTGCATGTGCGAGAGCGGGAGAGATATAGTGAGAGAGAGAGAGCGAGCGACTCTTTGTTGTCTGCTGACTGGGACATGCGAATATAACTCAACGAATCTCGCGACCCGCTCCCTGCCTCCTCGCTTATTCGCTCTCGCTCGCACTCACACTCTGGTGCGTATCTTGGCCTGGCATATCGCCCCACGTTTCTGTTGTTTCAGTGAAAGCCACAAAAACTGTTTGCGCTTTTATTTATTTGCTATTGATTTCCAGAGTCCCAGGACGCAATTTGTTTGCAATAAACTTCATAACAATAATTCATGTCCACACAAATAAATAATTCATGGTTTCACTCGATACTGCCCGCTGGCCGCTGTTTGCCATTGCTGACCAGCCCCCTTCGCCTTCCCCGAGCATGCTGCCAGCCCAGCAGAAACATCGAGCAGCCCAGCGGGACGATCGAATCCGTGCTCGAGCCTTGAGGTCGAGTTAATGCCTTATCCTTCAGCAGATTTCTGGAACTCTGGCTTCGCTACCCCTGCCACGGGTTAGATAATTTCATTCGCCATAGATAAGCAGCGGGAAACAGGGCAGAGAGGATGGTGGAGGGGCAGGAGTAGGCCTCGGACTGGCCTCAACGCACATAAAAGTCAGCGGCAAGCTAATAAATTCCCTGCGCGTTTGCACTAATAAAAACTAAACATTAAATTAAAAAGGTGTTTCATGCGATGTCAATGCCATTCATGCATGTGAAAGCACTCAGGGAAATATGAATGAGTGCACAGTGTGGTCGGACTGGCCGGCCACAGGCACAGTGGGTCGCAATGTGGCAACAAATGTACCAGAAATCAGATAAAAGGCGCGTTTACTTTTCCAAAAATTCAATTAATTTCATTTTTTTTTAATTTTCACTTTCAAGTGCGCAAGTGAATACGAAATTCAGTTATGGTTTATAAGACCTCAATCATATTATTTTTGATTTGAGTTGCTCTTCCAATAAGCATAGTATTCCTGTTATTCACACACTCAAAAAAGTGAATACAACAAGTGCGAAAATATTCAACAGAATATATTGAATTTAAGTAGATAGCATTAAAGTCCGAAAAGCCTCTGAATAATATTCAAAATATTCATATATATAGTTATATATATAATATAAATCAATTAAAAAAAATTATCGAAACTATTTTCCATATAATTATTTTGAAAATTATTCACTTTTTGCCATTCAAATAAATATGAATAAAATGTGCATGTAAAATGTGACCAATCCAATCAAAAATACTAAAATCTCCATGAAGTATGATTATATTTCCGTTTGAATTTTAATTAGAGAAGAATGCATTCACACTTCGCCTTTGACCTTACTCGCTTCTGCACTCAAACATTTCGACTTCTATTTATTTCTCTAATTCTACGCTGATCCCTTTGACGGGGTCTCCTGCTCCCTCCACCCCCACTTATCCAAAGCTGTCACTGCGAACATTCAAACATTTCTCAAATGGTTTTTATTGACTTTGGGTACACTGTGAATAAGTATTCGAATAGTTGAGTGGTTTTCCTAGTGTGTTTGTGTGTGTGAGTATGGGTGTGAGAGAGTTTGCGTAACTATACTCTGGCGCGTAATGGGGGAGAGATAGTGGTGGGCGGGGCTGGCATGTGATATCGCTAAGTAATCGAAAACAAAAAAATCGACGATAACCGAAGCAGACACCATTCGCACAGATGAGTATGGTCTGTGTGTGTGTGTGTGAGTGCGTACTGCCATTAGCATTTCTGCAGCCATTGTCCTTTCCATTACCCCTTTTTACGCAGTCAAGAGAGAGAGGGTGAGAGAGTAAGGGGGGTGGAAAATGGAGAGCGTAGCGGGACACACGCCAAATGTGTCGGACGCTATGCATGGGAAATTGAATTTCCCATTATCGTATAAATGAAAATTAATGAAATTTTTGCGAGCTTCAAGCTTTCTCGCTTTCTCGCTCGCATTTGTAATTCCATGCGCTGAGCGAAGAGTAAAACTTTCTGCGCTGTTAGCTGATTGAATGCATAAAATGACGAGGACAACTGAAGGCGGAGTGGGGGAAGGTGTGGGAGAGCATGGCTGAAGAGACGGGGTAGGGCAGCCGGCCAATGGTAAACTGGGACAGCAAGAGCGAGACTGCCAACTGTCGTCCGGTCGGTCAGTCAGTCTGCTGGACACACACGAATTGAAGCTCTGACGACGATTGTGTTTTGAATTCGCCGGCATTCGACGTGCATTACTCATACGCCACGTGCAACGCTCCGATTTTTGTGCTGTGCTTTGCTGTGCTGTCATAAAAGAGCTGCCCGAGTCGGTCAGTCGGGCACACTCGTCGGAATTGATTTCGTATGTGGCGCATAAGTCAAACGAATTTCGTATCAATAAGCAGGACTCAACGCGGGAAGGAAGGAGATGGCATGGGATGGGGTTGATGGTGTGGGGCCGTAATACTCGGACAGTCGGGCAAATATAATAAAAATGAAAAGAAAATAAAATATTTACACATGCGAGTACGTACAAATAAATAAACACAAATAAAATATGGCACAGCGAACGAGGCGAACGGAGCGTTGACAGCGATAAGGACGAAGAACGACGGCGAAATGGACAAGGGCCAATTGAGAAAATGAATTTACTATGTATGAAATGGTTAACTACAAATATGTTGTGATAGCAGCGGCAGCAGCAATGGCAAAATGACACACGCACAGTGGTAACATGTGCTGAAAAAAGGATTGAAATTAAATTGAAGCAAGGGCTAGTCAAATTATTTAAATATGAAAATAATATAGAAGAGAAAAATGTTTAAAATGAGAGTTAAAAAAAAGCAAAAGAATCTTAAGAAGTTAAGAAATTAAAAATATTGAAAAACTGTTTAAAAAGAAAACATGTTTTAGTTTTTTTAAGTCTGCTAAAAATCATTGATTTCGAATATAATCGAATTGAATTAAATGGCACCCTTTCAAAGCAACCAATTTGAACTCCTTTCTGATATGTTTTTACTCTATACTCAAAATTAATACGCGACAAACTCTAATAAGTTCAATTGTCATATCATCATTATAGATCCCCTTTTGATGTCCTTCTTACCTTAGCTTTGATTTCTCTCTTGAAATCCCACTTCCACCAGACTCTCTATCACTTTCTCAAGCTCTATAATTTTCTCAATCTCACAGTTGCAGTCAAATAAATATTCACGAATTATCTACACTCGCCCCACTGTGCAAAGCAAAGCTGTGGGTCTGCCTGTCCGGCTGCCTCGCTTGTTGGTTGTACTTCATCCTTGTCCCGTTTACTAACTACTGCCGACTGCGACGGCCACGGGTAGTGCTTCTACTGCTGCTCCGGAATCTCTGCTCCCTCCAATCCCCCTCATCTCGCTCTGCTGCTCGCTCCAGCTCCTGCGCCCGGCGGCACCTGACTGACGCTGTCCGCGCGAGCGTAACGCTTGTTCAACTGTTTACAGTTGTTGGACGTTGCCAGTGGCTCGCTCTCGCCCTCTCTCTGCCTGCTGCTCTGGCTCTGTCCAGCTGAAACTGAAGCTGATTGAGGAAATGCGCATCAAGCGCTCTGAGGCACTGCCAATAAACTATGCGCCTGTCTCCAACTGCCTGTCTGATCTCAGCAGAGGCAGACAGAGAACGAGCAGCAGTAAGATAAGGAGGGGAAGGGGGAAGGACGAGCCGGAGCTGGAGCTAGTGAAATCCTATAAATATGCCATTTGAAAGATAATGCAGCAATAACAAAGTGACGGCCAGGATGTAGCAGCAGCAGCAGCAGCAGGAGCAGAACGTGGCAGGACGAGACTTGGCCAAAGATAAATAGGCAGCAGTAGGCAAACAAGATGAGCAAACAGAACGTCGACGAGGCTGATGTTGCCGGTACGCGATTGCACTGCATACTGCTCGCACTCACTCTGTCTTTCTCTCTCACTCTCACTCTCTCTATCTCTCTCTCTCTCTCGCTCGCGAGCAAACAGCGTGTGGTGCGAGGACAGCGCCAAAGGCGGCGAAACGCATTTGGAAACGCAATGAGAAACAGTCGTACACGCACACATACACAAGTACAGCACACACACAGACACATGCAGAGCACACAGAGCTCACTCCGGGATAGTCGCATAAAAATGCCAACTGTCCGCTTGTGTGACTGAGCCTGTCAGCAGGACATGTGCATGAGACACAAGAAAATAGATAGATTTCGATGGAGACGACGACGACGACGACGACGACGCGCTGGGATTTCCACAGGAAAAATTAGAAATGCAACAGCAGCAGCAGCATGGAAAGCTGCAAAAGGCCGAGGGGGCAGCAGGGAGGTAGGGAGGCAGGGAGGCAGGCAGGCAGGGAGGCAGAGGAGCAGCAGCGGGCAAATAACAAAAATAGTAAATAGGATAGTTGCCCCGTTTGAAAGTTGTAGCGTATTTGCTATGAGCTTCGAAGCCGAAAGCTATAACGGCTGAGCAGATAGATGCCTTGGCTTACACACACACACACACACACCAGTGCACATATGGCCGCACACACACACACACTCGCACAGTTGTTTGCTAGATTAAATTTACTACATTTGAAATTGAATAACTAAAGCTCCCGAAGGATCATCTTCATTTTGTATTTATCCGGAATGAATGGTAAACGACAGTTGGAAAAACACACACACACACATTCACACACACACACACATACACACTCATGGATATTTAGAGGGGGAGCGGTGCAATGGATTGATGATGGAAGCAGCCGTAGCAATAGCAAACAAAATATTGCAGAAATACGACTGAAAGCCAACGACAGGACAAAACGGGTAGACAGACAGACAGACAGCTGGAGAGACGGACGTACAGAGTAAGAGACGGAGAGACACGCTGAAAGACAGATGGAGAGGCAGACAGACAAAGAGACAAGCTGACTGCCAGGCAGCAGAGACAAAGAGAAATGGGGGAGCAGGCAGACACAACGACGGACAGGCCGATAGACAGAAATACAAACAGACTGAGAGACAAACAGACAGAGAGACAGGCAAACGGACAGACAGACACACATACGAAAACAATCAGTAATGTAATAGAAATGCCGTCGCACTGGCAGCAGGCAAACGGCGCACAGCATCCGCGGGATCGGAACTGTAAAAGAACGAGGAAAGTCGCAGGAGTCGCAGAGTCACTGGAGTCGCAGGACCCTCTACTCGGCAGTTGCCTTTGGCGCTCGGCAGGAAGTAGTTTGACAAGCCGTTGAAATTTATATTGAAAGATGTTTGTCTGGCGGCAGGGATTAGATGACTGCAGATGACGGCAGATGCCCGCCGAGCCATAGCACACCTGCCCGAGATTCTGGCTCTCAGCTCGATGCCATGTAGGCAAATTATCTGACCAAGGTGGCAGGGGGCCGAGGGTGAGCTGGCGAAACTGACGACAAAAGCGTAGCTCATTATGGCTTTAGTGCTTTGACAAACATGTGGCGTACAACTGCCACACCTGCCACACCTGCCACACCTGCCACAGCTGCCACACCTGCCTCAGAAGCAGCCATTCGCGTCCATTGAACGCTAACCAAATCGCTGCCGCTCGAGGAAACGCGCTCGGGAATATGCAAAGGAGGCCGTCAAATGCTCAAGTCAGGCGTGTTTATGTATATTGCCTGTGTGTGCGAGTGTGTACGCGTGTGTGTGCAAAGCATTTTGCAACAATGAGTGAAAGGGGTACTCGTTCAGCCCTCCCGGGAATCGGGTATTAGTGCAGGAGCGGGCGTATCGGGCGTATTGTGTTTAGCGAGGCATGCGGATGCGATGAAGGCGTAGGCGTAGGCAGAGTTGGAGGCGGGACGGATGTGAATGTTGAGTTTTCTTTTTTCTTTTCACTTTTTCAGCTTTCTTTACATTTTTCTCGCTGTCGTGTGTGTGTGTGTGTGTGTGTGTGTGGAGAAGGCCGTCGTCAGTGTTATGAATAAACATAAAAGCGTTTTGGCTTCTTATCGCGCAAAGCATCAAGAATTCAATTGTATTTAGTGCACACAAATACAGCCACACATGTACACACACACACACGGAGCCACACAATCGATTGACAAAGCACAAAAGAAAATTTTTTATGAGGGGTTTTTCGTGGCTGTGGCTGCTCGTGGGAATATTACTCATACGCCAGCGCGACCCCGAGCCGAAACCATTTGATTAGCCGCAGTCAAATTGAAGCGCAGCTCAGCTCAGCACACACACACACACACACGTACACCAATGCTCACATACACACACTCACACTTGTGCACATGTATGTATATAGATA
Source organism: Zaprionus bogoriensis (assembly GCA_035046045.1). NCBI lineage: Eukaryota > Metazoa > Arthropoda > Insecta > Diptera > Drosophilidae > Zaprionus > Zaprionus bogoriensis. The sequence goes on from JAWNOI010000174.1 coordinate 844,483, forward strand.
TGAGCTTAAGACTAAGCCGAGGATAAGCAATGCGTTCGATTGATACATTGATAAGGCTCAGCGTGGGCGACAGGGCGTGGCAATTCTCTGCGGTTTTCACCTTCAGCTTCATTTCGATTCAATTCAATTCGATTCGATTTGGTCTGTCTGCAAGCAATTTCCATCGTTTGAATTGTAAATCACAATTCGGAAATCGGAAATCTGGAATCGAGTCGAAGTGAATGGAATCGTAGTAACAATTAATAAAGGCAACCACCTGCCGAGCAGCTCTGTCTTTCTGCATTAAAAATCTGGCTTCGAAATCACATTTCCGATTATGTGGCTGGGCATAGGCATAATCACAGCTCGCACAGCGAGTTAGAGCGAGCGAGAGAAAGAGAGCGAGAGACTCGATGGGAAATTGGCTGAAAGTCACTTTCGACTTTGTTTAACTTGCACGAGCTCAAGTTTGGGCTCATTGTTGTCCCGAACACGTGTTCGAGTGCAGCACCTGAGACCGCTCCAGCACCTCAGCGCCCTGCCCCTCAAAAAGTTTGAATACAAAACGAACGCAGTGCCGGCTGAAGCACAGGCTCTGGCCCGGTCAAGCGGATTCGCCTCGTGCCGCCTTCAGCCCGAGATTCCCATGTCGGCGCACCTCGAGCCGGCGACCTACGTTAAGTGTCAAACACATTTTACTTGGCAATTTCTTGGGTCGCTCATCGTGGCCCCAATCGTGGTTGCCTCCCCATGGCCGCGTCTCCGCCTTCGCCATGCCACGCCTCCAGTCTCCCAAGGCGCGCAAAGTTCTCATGTCTCGTGCTCATGTCGTAGGCGTTGCCAACTCTAATGAAATGATTCATTTCCGTTTTCCGTTCCATTTCCATGTGTGTGTGTGTGTGCTAGTCTAACTGCAAGTGTATGCTGCTGTATGTGTTTTTGTGTGTGTGTATGAGAGTGTGAGTGAGTGAGTGTGTGTGTGCTCCACACACTTGACACTTTCTTTCCGCCACGGCTCTGGCTGTGGCTGCGGCTTTGCTTCGTTGGCTTTGACTTTGCCACGTTGATAAATTTGTGTAAATCCGTTTTAGCCAATTTCCACACACACACAGATGCACACACACACACGCACTCATACACACATACTAATGTCCTTGGAGAGAGACATACACCTTTTTGCTGCCACAGCTTGTGGTTTTTTCGTTCTTCCTTTTGGGCTCTACCACTTGGGACCTCGCTCGGGCTGCTGCTGCTGCTGTTGTTACCGGGCCACACCCCCTGGCTACGTTCCGGACCTCTTTTGTGCCCTGCCCTTGCCATTGTTTCGTGCTTCTTTTGTGCTTTTGTATTAGCTCCGTCAGCTCGCTTCGTTTTCGGCGCGCCAAGATAAACGATCGCTGATATGTTACACGATAATTTCGCAGCTCTGATTTTCACCTCGAACTTGACTTATGCTTCTGCTACAGCGACAGATCGCATTGGAAAAAAATGTTTTACTGGGCTTAGCAAGATTTAAAGGGCTGCAATTTTGATGGATTTTCAGACAAATTTTATATTATATCTTAGCCAATTTATGAAGGAAACTGAATAAAAAAACTTATGCAATAAGTTACTTCATTGAAAGTCCAAAAATTATTAAACAGTAACTGTTTTAGCTTGGATAAAATTATTTGGCATGTAAGTAGGACTAAACGATTTAACAATACTTTAAAAAACTCTGCTTTATTTTAGATAAATATTTTTGTACCATCAATAAATTATATAGTTTTCAAATAGTCTGAATACAGGCATTATTTAGCGACTTTTTTTAAAGCCTCAAGAAACGATTTTTTTAGCGTTTCTCAGCACTTTTTTTTAGAAAGCGTAAAAACAATATTAGGCACTACAAAAAAGAAGAATACTATTTTTATTTCAAATAACAAATATTTATTTAAAAATAATTACTGTTTCAATTGAACCCAGACCTATGTTTCCTAATTTAAAACATGGCATCAAAAACTCAAACTGAACAAGCTTATTCTACTTCCCATCACTTTTCCAGTCTTTTTTCAGTTACGGTATATGACATATTATTAAGCGCCTGTTCCAGTTTGTATCCAAGCTCAGTTTTCCATCAAACGCAAAGTCAAATCAAAACTGATGCCACAGAGATTTTATAAGCTTCCTCGCCGCGTGCAACTTTCGCGACTCACTTGCAGTCCTAACCCTCCTCTACACCCCTTTGCCACCCTCCATGTGGTATTGGTATGTTCCAGAAATTGCCTCGTGTTTAAATAATTTGTGCAATTTCTTTTTTCGACGCTTTGTTAAACGTTTTTCGCTTTGTTTGGCATTTTTACGCTGCGACTTTTTGTTTTGTTTGCCTCCTTTTTTGCTTGTAGCCACTGGTCTGTGGTTTCATCTGCCGCCGACAGGGGGCGGCTGTGTGCCTGGCCGGTGCCTGGCTTGTGCCTTGCCGCTGCCCGGCAACTGGTCAGAGCGAACGCTGTCGCGGCTTCAGCCGGTCACATGTTTCATGCCAGTTACAGCATGTGGAAGACGAGCCGCGTGAGCGGGAACGTAAGCGTGAGCCGCCACGGTAGCCAGCCCTACTGGCAGTCTACTGCAGTCTCCCTCCTCAATTGCTCCTCCACTGCCACCCTACTTCCCCGCCACTGTCCGGCTCATAACTTATGCCAGGGGCGGCAAAAATGTGCCAGGCCCAAAATGGCAAATGGCGGGCAGAGCAGAGAGCAGAGCGCGGCGCAGAGCATTTGTTACCACCAATGGCAGTGGCAATGTTGTCACACACACACACACACATGCAAGTGTAGTGGTCTCTGCTTCTGTCTGCTGCTCCTTGGCCCCTCTGCCCCGCTCTCCCCGGGGGCATTATCACTTTTGAAACATTTACTTTATGTTGTTCACAGGAAATTAGATTTTTTTCTTCGCTGCTTCTGCCACGCCTACAAAATGTCAGCAGCGCACTGACCTCCCCTCTGCCCCCTTCTGCAGCAGAAGTGTTGTGCAGCGCATTTAGTTTTAGCTGAGTTGTCAATGGCAGGCAGCAGGCAGCAGGCGGCAGGCGGCAGGCGGCCAGGAAGCAAACTCATTGCGGAAACAGCTTTTTAGCCATAACAAGCTGCACAACCTTACACAAACACACTCACACACACATGCACACTGACTCTCACTGAGATGAGCAGAGTTGCCAACTTGTTTGCCATGCTAATTTATTTATAGACAGCATTTGCAGGGAGCAGAGTGGTCAAGTCCGGCCTCAACCTGGTCAAAAGAGTTTTTTCTGCTGTCCCTAGTAGTTGCCCTTGTTGTTCTTATTTTTGCTGTTTCTGTTTTGTGTCGGTTCCGTGCAAATTTCCGCCGCAGACGACAAATTACATACGTGCACTGACCAGGTGAGTCGCCCCTCCGCCCGCATCCCGCCCTTCGGGTCGAGTTTTTCTAGCATTTCGTTTGGCATTTTCCGGGCGTCGCTTAATTCGATTTGCAGCTGCACAAACAAATCATTAAATGGCCGCCAAACTCATTTGTGAAAAACATATTTGGGTCACTCGACCTGCCCAAGCCAGCATAGACCGCCCTCAGACCGCCTAGACCAGTCCTTTCGCTGCTCTATTCCCCGTGCACTCCCCTGGCCCACATTCTCATTCAGCGAACGAGTGAAAAAATGTAACCACATTGGCTTTGGTGGGGGTCCAGCCTCCGCTCTGCTCCTGCTCCTGCTCCGGCCAGGCTTCTTTAGTTACTCCTTCCCTTACTCACCTACCCCTTTTGCCGCAATGGACAGGAGTCTCTTGTCGCTACCTGTGGAAAACAAGAAAAACTGTGGAAAAGCAAACAAACAAACGGGAAAACGAACAGACAAACAAACAGGCAGTCGCTGGGCCCACGTGCCGGTTACTTGATGTTGCTGCCGTTTTATTTATACCCTGTATAGTTAAACAAAAGGGGTGGCTTCACTTTTAAAGACAATGAAAAACTCTGAAGAGTAGAAGAGAAAAATAAAATAAATACTATATATATTATATGCTATATACATATATATTTCTATATTTTATAACAAATAAAAATAGAGAAAAAATACGGTAAAAATAGATAGGTTTACGCTTTCTAAGCTAGGAAATAATATGAAACAAAGCGACCAAAAGAAGAAGAAAAGGTTAGGAAGAGCATATACAATAAATCTAAGTCCAATAAGCATCATGGAGAGAGAAACTGACAGGGAGGATGGCGGGACATAGAGTAAGAGGGGGAAAAGCAAAAGATCGACAGAGAACCAGACAAAACCTAAGCCAGCGAGTAAGAGAAAGAGCGAGAGAAAAAGAGTACAAATAATAGCGAGAGCGATGAGTGCGTCTGACTGGGTGAATGTGACAAAGATACTGCTGAAATTGCGCTTAGCTGCCAATACCTACAGGCTAGAGGGTATTCATGCGTCGAGTTGGGGACTCAATATCTCGCTATACCTGCTACCGTCGCTGCGGAACATGATAAGTAGCATAACCATTAAAATCAAAAGCAGCCAGCGCCACTCGCAAATGGAACGCGACCACTTTGGTTAATGTTCGGCTTGCAGCGGTAAAAGCATATCGCAAACGGCCAACACCCAACAAACAACAACAACAACAACAACAACAACAGCAACGGCAACAACAACAAGTAGCAGGCAACAGCCAACAGTCAACGGGCAACATTCAACATTGAACAGCCAGGAGTCGGCATGCAACATTCAGCAGCCGCACGGACACGCCCCGAAACCGAGGCATGCATTCATTTGGTGCGCGGTGTTGCTACGCCTCCTGCTCCTCCAATCCCTTGCCGCACTCTCCACCTGCCCACCTGGCCGACTTCCCGCGCTTGCGGTGATTTCCCCCTTGCGAGAAGAACGCAAAATAGGTTGCAACTTTTTGGAGCGCACTTGCAGCGGCTGTGCAAAGTTGTGTGGCGCACGGCTCAGCAGATGCCCGACTCGCAAATACCCGATAACAATTACCACGGTTCGCTGTCAGCGAGTGCTGCGATTGATTACAAATTTCGCTTGATTTGTTAATTCCAATTGATTCAATTGAAATTCGTATGAGTATATGGCGCTCTTCCTCTCTCTCTCTCTCTCCTATTCTTCTCTCTACGCCTACCTTTTATTCTCTGCTTCTGCGACTGTTACCCATCGACTAGTTTCTCTCTTTCGACTCACTTTGCAAACGAGCCAGCTCAGTCGACCCTTCCTCCTCTTGCCTCTCAGTCGCCCTTTGACTACGCTGCACTTCAATTATTCATTCGATTCATACGATTCACTTCCATTCAGTTTCGGCAACCAAAAACTCTCGTAATGATTTGTCTGCCCTTCGCCTTCAGCTTAAGTGCATTTCGCCGTTCGCTTGCCCCACTGTGCCGTTGCATGCAACACCTGCAGCTGGCAGCACCCGTGTTCCTCTCCCCCTCTCCCTCGCCTTCTCTATCTCCCTCTCTCTCTCTCTCTCCCTCTCTCTTTTGCCAGCTGCTGAATCATATTCTTCATTTCTGCGGCGCCAGAGTGAAATTCGTTTCAATTTGTAAAACGTTTTCATTGTGCGCGCCGCGTGGTAAATTTCATATTTTTTAAAAAAGGGGCGTGAAAAGGGGCGGGTAGAGGGGAGTGGTGTACTTGCCACGCCGCGACATGACAGCTGTTGACGTCGTCTCTCGTCTCTCGCTAACAATAAATGAAAAGCAATTTATGCCGCTGAAGGTGCGCCGGACGTGGCCGGACAGTGGACGTGGCTGTAAGGGGGGAAACAGGATGTCGAGAGGGGGCAGAAGAAGTTGAACGAGGGACCAAGCTACCGGCTAGGGTGAAGTGTATCAAGGTAAGGAAAGCATTCGCCCAGAAATATTTGCCACATTTAGTGGTGCCAATTGCGCTGCCTCTACACTCTTTCCCCTTCTTCCCGTCTCTCACTCTTCACTCGCTTCACTCTTCACTCGCTTCACTCTTCACTCGCTTCACTCTTCACTCGCTTCACTCTTCACTCGCTTCACTCTTCACTCGCTTCTCTCTTTCTACTACATCTACCCCTTACTGCATTGTTGCTGCCTTGTATATGGCATTCTAAGCTGCTTTAATGGTCCACAACATTTTTGAATATTAAAATGTTTGCCGCATAATTTTCCTTGAGTTTGCCACAATTCTGCGGTGGGCGTGGCACTCGACTGGGCAAGCACATTGCTCAGCCTCTTCGGGAAGTGTTCGAGCTTCCAGAGGCTGGCCATAAATAAGACCATTTTCTTAAGCGACTTTCTACCCACAAAAAACTTTGCTGGCACAATTTGAGGCGCCCAACGTGGCGCAGCAGCAACGGCAGCAAATCGAGCCTCCTTTCTGCTGGCGCTGCCACTTCTTCGCCCTCTCAACTGAAGCGGGAATAGAGCATGAGAGGACTAGAGCACCAGAGGGTTAGGCTGCCTTCCGGGGACGGCTGCGGTCGCACACCTTTTGTTGGCCTCTGGAATTTATATTTCATTTTATTTTATTTCATTTAATTTCGCATTGCGCTTGCGTTTTCCCTTTGAAAAGTAAAAGAATACGGCCAAAACAGCAGCAACAACAACAGCAACGATTGAGTAGCAGCAACACGTTTACAAATTTTCGCTATAAAAATTTATGCAAATTAAAAAATGCTCGATCCGACCTACAAGCCAATGTTTGTTGTTGTTGCTCTTCTTTTGCTTCCTTCTCTTCTTCGTCTTCTGCTTCTAAGGTACTTTTTCTTTTCCTGCTGCTTCGTCTGGCCAGAACATGTGGAATTTATGACTGAGAAAATGCAAATGCGAAATGGTAAAAAAACTGATTTCGTCTCTTCCAAGCCTGAAGAATATGCCAGCTATGGGGCCACATCATCGTTTTATGAGCACACAGCATAATCCAACAGGAAACAATTTCACCAGCTGTTGTAGCGCATTTTGATTTACTAGATATACGGATACTCTATATTAGATCAATAAACCATGCATTGAGTTTTAAGATTTCAGTGTTAACTGAAGGGAAAAAAGTATGCAACGAAGTAATGATCTTGATGTATGCATTTTAAAAGACTTCAATGAAGACTGAACGAGCGGCAGTAAAAAAGGCATGCATATATCAATAGGTTGGGCATTTTTGAGTTTTAATAAAAAACTGAGAGATAACAGAATAAGAAATTAAAATATGGGCAATAATTACATTGATTTACTGAAAATAGAGTAGTTGTTTTTTTTTTTTTGAGCTCCTAGAAAAGATTTCTTTTACTTAAGAAAGATGACCTAAGATTTCTTGATGATCCAAGCAATTTGAAGCATAAAGCTTACACATTTTCGTTTATCCAAACCTGGAATTATTTAATACTATATAAGAGGGATTTGACTGCTAGCAGAGTAAATATCAGCCTTATCGATAAGAGGCCTAGCCGACCTTAAAAACTCAATGCTGGAAAATTTCAAGCAGCTCAAAAATTTGAAATGAATTTAAACTCTGGCTCGTTGCTTAAAGCCCAAGGCGCCTTGGTCTTCAAATTAAAGAAAGGATTAGGGGCGAAAACCCGAACATGAAAATCATAATTCAATTATTTTGCCGTCCCTTTTCAAGTTGTTTTTCAAATCTATTGGCGCCGCAACGCTCCCAGTTTTCGCAGGCATTTCCCAAGCACAGACCATTTCCGGCTGTTTTCCTTTCCACCTTCCTCTTTCTCTCTCTCTCTCTCTCTCTCTCTCTGTCTCTCTCTCTATCTATCCAGTCATAATTATCTCTGTGTGCGCTTGTGCAGCCAAATCCTGCGAGAATCCTGTCATCTTTAACGTGTTCATTTGCGACGCCTTTCCCAGTTATGTCCTGCTCGGTGCGTGCCCGTCGATGGCCTGCCGACTGGCGGCACAGTGGGACCAGAGTGCGTTGACAGTGGAACAATACACTTGTGAAGGCAGCAGTCCCAAGTTGTGGGCCACTGTGCTCGCCTCCACTGAAGGCATTTGAGGATGTGCGCCTTGGTCACTTGCGAGGCTCAGAAATTGCCACACTTCCCGCCCCTGACTGGCCATACCCTCCGTTCTTACACCCTTCTGCCCGCTTTCTTGCCGTTTCATTTCATTTCATTTTGTTTTAATAAATTAAAATGTCAAGTTGATAAATGAAGGTTGCGCGTCGGCGGCGACGTTGGCGGCATTTTTGAAGCGGCATCAGGCACCAAAAAGTGTCGCATTGTTGTAGGCGCCGCACACACACACCAGCACGCACACCCGCACACACACACGTACCAAGAGACATCACATTAGCGTTTGCCGGCCAGTGTCCATTTTCCATTGTCCCTTGTCTCTTGTGCCTTGTGCTGTCCCCGTCCTCTGTCCCCTGCTCCATCGCTCCTCCTGCCGCTCTGTTGGTCTTTCACATCCGTTTCAGTCGTTTGCGGTCGCCTCACTAAATTATGTTGTTGTTAGTTGCACTGTGCCCGGACTCTCCTCCGCCATGAGAGATGCGAGTGGTTGGGTGAGTGGAAGGAGAGGAGAGGTGGAATAAGGGGGAGACGGGAGTTTGGTCAGTTAGCCGCTGCGGGAGAACGAACATCATTCTGGCTCCGGGCTCGGGTTGGGCTCTGGGACTGCGCTGTGGTTGTCTAAGTGGTTATGAGTTAATTTTATTTATTTATTTATATTTTATTGTTATCATTTATTTCACTTTTTGCAAGGGACCCCTCCGAATCTCTTTCTTGCCCTCTCTCTGTCCTTCGGTCTGCGGTTCGGTAAGTACGCATTATTTTATTTCCCCATTTGCCGACGGTTTAAGCAAACATATGTACAAGTATTTGTCAGGGGTAGTCGACGGGCTATTCGTATTCGCATTCTTCTATTCCTTTGCCATTAAATTCATATTCTTATTCTTTATTCTAGTCCTTCTCCTATTCCTATTCCTATGCCGGTTTCTAGTTGGATTCCCATCTCAATTCTTGGTCCTATTCCAAGCGCTATTTCTTGTTCTAGGCCTAGTCATTCCCCCATTTCTATTCCTTAACCTTCTCCTATTGCTTTACCTATTGCTAGTCCCTCCCTTATTTCTATTTCTATTTCTTTGCCCATTCCATCTCACATTCCTGTTGCTGACTCTCAGTCAGTGCGGGTTTGATTTTTATCCGGGCCGTAATTTTTATGGAGCGTTATTGCCTTTGGCTTAAAAAAGGTCCGGCACCCCAGGCCACACCCGGGGGACACAAATCCAGCTCCTGCTGCGGCTCATAAACTGCGTGCGGCATTGAGAGACAAAAGAGAGACGGATCGATAGGGAGAGGGCTAGGGAGAAGTGTGCAAAGCGAATAAAAGGACATTTCCGTCGCTCATTAAATTTGTCTACGCATTTATTTGTCAGCAAGTCGTAAAACCCGAACACGAGTTTTATTAGTCCCCTCCCGCCTTATCTACCTATCCCCATCGTGCTTCCTTTTGCTCACACCTACTCGCACACCTGTCCACCCAGTCTTGTCTGCCGTCTGGCATCTGTGACCAGTCCTAGGCGATCCAAGCGAGAAAAGGTCGCTTTGATGACTGCGAATAGCTGACATATGCGGGCGAAGTGAGAACGCACAGCTGACAAGTTATCGAATAAGCTGTCGACTATCGAATTGCCAATGGAGGACAGAGTGCTGAGAACTGGCACAGGCTCTTCTGGCAGCGCGATTAGATCTCATAACTAAATGATGTTGTACGAGTCGGGGAACACGTGCATAAGTAATTATCGCAATCGAGATATTCAGCTGAAGCTGTCTGGGCTACCTACCTCCTACTCCCTCTTGCGACTACTTGCCCCTCGTTCTACCCACTCCCAGCTCAGTGAAAACTTTTGTGATGTATTAGCTTTGGCAATTTGAGTTTTCTTTGCGTCGCTTTTTGTTTGATTTCTTTGGACGGGCACAATGAACTCCCCAGAGAAAGGGAGAGAGGGAGGAGAGAGAAATAGCTTTAATTGTTAAACAAGAAAGGGAGGGAGAGCCAGCAAGTAACACTGTGTCGCCGGAGAATTCGCCGTGCGACGAACTTGACTTTAAATAAATGCACTCAAGCAGATAGGCAAAAGCTGGAGGAGGAGGCGGATAACTTGAAAGCAGGTTAACCGACGGGGACACACAGGGGAGCGGGAAAGCTGCTGGAACTTGTGCTGCACTTGAACTCAGCCTAGATCAGGGGCAACGCGACTGCTAAAGTTTCTGTATTAAATTAAAACGTTGTGCATAGAACTTTGCCACGCATCCGCTGGGAGGGCGTCGGCGGCGGACCTGGCGTATGCGCGATGTGCCGTCGCCTGGAAAGAGAGGGAGCTGAAGGCGATGGCAACTTTGCGCCATTGTGTTGCCAGCCTGAACGTAAATCGTTTTTGTTCCTCCTGAGCCGAGCGTTTGGCCGGCTCGTATTGCCACTATTATTAGCCTGTGGGAGGTGGGCTACAGGAGGTTTAGAGGTTAGGACTAAAGAGATGGCCCAGGGCTGGCGCTTGTGTGGCGTCTCTGAAGTGCAAGTGCAACAACTGCAGCCAGCAAATCCCAAAGCAAAACTTTTTCTTGCCACGCGGTTAGTTACTGCTAAGACAGCTTGTTTTTATTATAGTTGCCGCACCCAACCCCACTGCCCCTTCAGGCTGCTACCAGTGCTTCTCTCCCTACTCAATCTGCTGCTGCAAGATCTTGTTTGGGTCTGGCGCACAAAGGCATCGATGCCTGCGGACTGAGTTGTGGCTGCTTTTGCTCCTGCTGCTTCAACTTTAAAGTCGAAACCGAATTGCGAAACTGGAGAAGCGCCTCTTAACGCGCCGCAAACTTCCTTAAATCATTCGAATTTATAACAACGCTCAACAACGCTGTGTTCGATGTGGGCAGAGTTTAGACAGACAGAGGGGGAGAGAAAGGGAAGGAGGGAGGAACGCTGCGAGTGTGAATAATGCTCCAAGCTCGAGACTGAAGACTCGACACAATACGAACCCACACTTATGCGTCGTGGCTGAACGGTAACGCTTGAAAGCTCACAAGAAAGCGCCCGAAAGCTCCTTAAGGCACTTTGATCTGAAAAGAGGTAGATTCGTGCAAAGTGGGGGGGGGGGGGAATGGAGCAGCAGATTAGTGCAACGTGCAGTCTCGTTTGAAGCTTGAACGAAAGCACATTAAAGCTTTGCGAATTTCACATCGATGCGTTGTTGCTTTTGGGCCGGTGTTAGCAATAGCGGCACTCAGAGTTTTCTCATATCAAAATGTTCATGTAATATCGTAAACACTCTGCCTTCCAATACTTAGTATTCTATTCTACTCTATTTTTTCTTATCAAGAAATATTGCTTAATTTTCCATATTGTGGGCAAACCCAAGGGTTGTTTAATTTAATTTTTAGCTTAAAAGCACGTGGTCGCAGAGATGTAAAATTTTTACACAGAACTTATAACAATCGACACTATCGATAAAAATATCGATGTTGGTTTACTACTGCTACTTAATGAGCGGTGTGATGGGGCGGTAAATAGACAACTGAATATGAATATTATTTGCAAAAAAGACATGCTGCGTAAAATAGTTTTACATATATTTATGATAAGTTTAAGTGAAAGCACATTAAAGCTAATTTTAAAGCTTATTTGTTGATCTTAAAAATTACTTGAAAGTTAAGGCATGAGCGAAGTTTTATATAGCCAGAGTTGAGATTCTAACATATCTTAGATAAAACCGCATTTAGTTTCTTCCAAAATATCCGGAACTTCGATTCTGTTGATAACATTTTACTCATAATTTATTTATGAATCGCATTCAAAAATTGTCAAACATCAATATTAACTGTTGAATAATAATGAGAAATATACTCAAACACACACACACAAACACACACACACACACACACACACATATATGTGCTGGCACAAATTTATAAAGCAAGCAGAGAAAAAATGAAAATGAAAAACACAATTTATTAAAATCAAACACACAAAAATAACGCAATTAGTGGCTGCTTGGAGCATTAATAAATTGTTGCCTGTGTGCGAGTGTGTGTGGCTCTCTGTATGTGTGTGTGCGGGTTGTTTTATGAGTTTTTCGTTTTAATTTCCTCCGCTTAATGGAAAAAGCTCATACACAGAGCGAGAGAAGCGGCAGAGAAGTGCAGGGAGCGAAAGAGGCAGATAGATAGAGAGAGAGAGAGCAAGAAAAAAGAGAGCGCCAGTGGATGAAGGGGGCGAACAAGGACAGAGCAGGCACACGAATGCTACGTATAATAAATATGAGTTTGATACGAAAAATGCAATTAAAATGTATGAAAGAAACTCGAAGAAGACGCACACACCCCACACACACACACACACACACACACACACACACACACACTGAGTGTGGAAGCCATTCATGCAAAACATCAAAGTGCCAGCGCGAACTGTGGCAATTTCTGCCATAGCATAATTTTAGGCGCGCGCCTCGCAGAGAAAGTTAAAAATCTGCAATCGAGAAATACAAATGAAATTAAATGCGTGCGTTGGGGTGCGTGTGTGTGTGTGTGTGTGTGTGTGCGGGTATGTGCTGCTTTGAGGAAGTCTTCCTTCATTAACAGGCGCCACTCGAGGCAAAGGCGAGCAAACAACAGAAACTGCGTCACTTTAACCAAAGCAAACAACGCACAGTGCAGAGAGACAACCGGGGCGGTAGGGGTTCGCGGTGTAGGTAAGGGGAATGCGGGGAGCTGCGAGTGAATCTGCGCTTGACTTTGACTTCAATTTCAACGCCTTTTGCAATTGCCAAGCGAGCGAAGAGTCAAAGTATCTGCTGCTCCTGCGCCTTCCCCTATTACTTACAGCTTCTTTTCCTCGGCGCTTTCCCTTTCCTTCGCTCCTACTGCACCCCTGGTTGCCACCGCAACTGGCGTTTAATCTCTTCCTTTTGCCCAAAGCCGCGCAAAGCTTTGTTGTGTGCATGTCCATGTGTGTGTGTGTGTTTGTATGTGTGTGTGTACACGGCTTACAGTTCATAAATAGTCAACAACCGCAGCCGGAGCCCAGGACAATGGCGCAAGCAGCCGCCATGCTGCCCCTTCCTCACTCTCTTCTCTCTCGCTCTTCTCTTTCTCGGCTGCACTCTTCTCTTTCACCATTTTCTCTTTGTTGCTTTCGTTGTGCTGCTGCTTCGCCAGTGTCGCTTGCGGCCTTTCACATGCGATTTCCTTATTGTTGCCGTTATGTGATTTGCAGTGAAAGTGCAGCCGCAGCCGCAGCAGCAGCAGCAGCTCCGCCTTCTTCCGCGCCGCCATCGTCTGCACCGCCTCCGGCTGCCCCCGCCGCCGCGCCCCCTCGACTTGCGCCAGCTTGGCAGCTGCCTTCAATGAGCAACCGCTTTATGCTTCACTTCCGTCAATCGTCAGTCGCTTATGGTCCGCAGCAAAGTGCCAAGCGGAAAACGGAAGTCAACAGGCAACCGTCTGGAAGGCGGCGCTGGGCGTGGCTTGGCAGCTGCAGGCAGCGCGCCCCCGCGCATTGTTGCTTGCTGTGTTCAACATTTTTATTAGCGGCAATCAATCGGCTTAAATGGCTGACAAGCGGGTAAAGATAGAGAGAGAGAGAGAGGGAGAGAGAGAAAAAGAGAGAGAGAGGGAGCAAGAGAGAGTGTGTGTCTAGGTAGCAGCACGTCTGAAGAAGCCTACGTTGCGCTGCCCGTTTTACGATTTCCACAAGGATATTATTAATGCCACAATGTTGCAGCTCTGTGTGCCACATGCACATAGGTGCACAAATAAATATGTTCACTAGTGATACATATAAATATATATATTAATAAGGAATATATGGTAGTCTGATAACAATAAAAACTGAACTACAATGCACATACAAGTTATCAAAGCCTTGCTCAACTGTTGCTCTCTCCCTCTCTCTCTCGCACTCCCATCGCATCTTCCTCTCTGACCTAAGTCTTCTCTCCCTCTCTGAATGCAACATGGGGCAAAGGAGGTCCAAACACGCTGGCCCCAAATCATTGGCATGCCAAACCAAATGTCAATGAGTTGTCATTAATTTGCACACACACACACAAACACACACACACACACTCATATGTGTGTGCGAGTCTGGCTTTATTTGCGTGTTAAGCTGTGGCTGCCACATTGAACACCAAATGGCCATTTGGTGCACAGCAGCTGCCACACAGTTGGTGCCACAGTTGCAGCTGCCACTGGCCGGCAAGGAGACGCAAATCCGTTTGTGATTTACATATGTAAGCCACTCGGCCAGGCGACCTACCTCACCCACTGTCCCTCCCCCTCTCCCCCTCTCTCTCTCTCTCTCTCTCTCTCTCTCTGAGAAATCCCTATGAAATACTTAAATGAAATCACAAACTGTTAACGATGGCCGCAAACATCGAGCATCAAACAAGCATCGAAATGCGAATGCGATTGTGACTGCTGATGTGTGTGCGTGTGTGTGTGTGTGTGTGCGTGTCTGCGTGAGTGTGCGTGTATGCATGCCTTGCAACTTGCAGCATTGTCAGCAGCACTGGCATTTCGAGCCCAAGATTAATTGCCCCAAACTCGACGAATTGCAATTCGAAGTATGCCCAAATGTGCCCCAACTGTCGGCGAGTCGTGGCAAGCGCTGACGGCCCCAGCTGCGGCAGCTGTAGCAGCAGCTGCAGCTGTATCTGTGGCAAGTATGCCAGCATATTCCATTAGCCCGAGCAAACATCCCGGAAACGGTTAATTAATTGCAGCGTTTATTTTAACATCGCGAACTCACTTATGCTAATTTATGCTAATTCGTTAGTCGCCCTACACCCTTCCCCCTCGCACGCCCCACCCCCGCTCTCTGGTGGCTCTGCCTGCTGGGCAGCACATTAATCTGCCAGCAGCAGGCGATTATATAGCTGGCTTATTGGCCAAGTGCCCCCGATACGGGGAAGTTAATCACTTTTCGCAGGAAGCAACTTCGAGAAGTAATGAACTTGGGTCTCAAATAAATTATTGAAACCATTTGTCGGATATATTTATATGTGTAAATAAATATATTTAATAGCTGCATTGCATATTTCAAGAGCAGATAAATAAAAAAATTGCCCAATTGAAGTTAAAATTTAAATTCAAATTTACATAAGGAAATTTACAGATGAAGAAGATTCTAAATTAAATCATTATCATGTTATTCCATTTTTTAACTTTTATTAAAAATCAAACACTACAAAACTTTATTCTTATAAAAGTATAAAAAAGAAGCTGCAGCATTCTTCTATTGCAAAAAGTGAGCATATGTTATAAATAAATAATATATCATAATAAATCGAAAGATAATATAAAATTTAAGATGTCTAGTTACGCCTTTTGAGTAGCATACAACGTATTTAAATTGTATATATATATACATATACTACAGTGGGCAAAAAGTAAGGTGAATATTTTTGTAAAGTCAAAATGCTTTATTTATTCTCCTAAATCAATTTCATCCCCTTCAAAATAATTTCTTCCCGATAAAATACACTTATGCCAACGTTTTTCCAAATCCTCGAAACAGGTCAAATAGTCCCTTTCTGGTATAGCCATGAGCGCCCGATATTTCTTTTATCTCTTCAATCGACTTAAAACGCGATCCCCGGAGTGGTCTCTTGAGTTTTGAGAATAGCCAGAAGTCACACGGAGCCAAATCAGGAGAATACGGTGGTTGGTCACGAAAAACGAGTGCAGTGTGCGACGTTTTCGGTACCAAACGAGATTTGACTTTTCGTAGGCCCAAACGGTCTTTCAAAATGATTTTCACCGATCCTTCTGATATTCCGATCATATCAGTGAGGTCTCTAATAGTCAACCGACGATTTTTGAGCACTTATTCCTTCACTTCATTGAATTCCTTCATCTGTTGATGTCGATGGTCGTCCGGAGCGCTCCAAGTCATCAACGCGGTCCCGACCCTCTTTGAAGTCTTTGTAACACTTATAAACATTTTTCTGGGACATGGTAGGATCACCAAAGGCCATCCCCAAACTTTCTCAACGTTTCCGCAGCCGAAATTTCATTCCGCAAACAAAATTTGATGGCACTTCTCTGCTCAATTAAATCAGACATTGTAAAAATCGCCAAATGCACTCTTGATCGTTTGGTAAACAAAAGCGTAAATATAGTAGTCATACTGACATTGACATGAAATTCCCGCCAAATGTCATCAACAGTCCTGCCAACTCGAGAAAAAAAGAACTAGTTCGCCGTCTTAAGCCCGCGAATTTTAAATTGAAAATTCACCTTACTTTTTGCTCACAGTAGTATATATATGTATATATATATATGCAAATTTGCTTTAATTTTCTTTGTTTCTCCCTAATTCTCTTAATCATCCTCCCTCTGACTCATTAGAAACCTTCCTTGATCAAGCATTAGCTCAACTTTTTTGGCATGTGTAGCGCATTTGATGAGGTGAAGATTCTCAGTTCTCGGGGCTTTCAGCTAGCAGGGAAACGCTGTGGAGCAATAAAAGCTTTGCTCATGACACGATGATAGCATCGCTATAACCATAACTCTTTTCTGCCAGCACACCAGCTCGTCCCTTTTGCGAGCGAGCGAGAGAGAGAGAGAGAGAGAGAGACAGAGAATGCATAAAGTATGCAGTGCGAGGTGTGCATATTAGAGGCATGTGTGTGTGTGTGTGTGTGTGTGAGTCTGTGAGGATAAGTCTGTGTGTGTGAGTTTTTACGCTTTTCCAGCCAGCTGGCCTTTATTTTTTGTTGCACGTTGCACAGTCGATATATCAACAACTTTCATTTGCGTGTGCTAGACTAAGTCCCTCCTGCCTGCCTCTCCAGCTGCTTCTCCTGCTGCTCCTGCTGCTCGTCCACCGCCATGCGCTCCCCCGACAACCCTTTAAATGCATTTATGTTTGCTGTTTGCATGCGTTTAGCTTCGTTAGTTGTCGTTAGTCTCTGAGCCGCTTGCCAGCGCTCAGCTTCCAGTTCCCAGTTCCCAGTTCTCAGTTGCCCGTTGCCCGTTGCCCGTTGCCCGTTGCACATTGCCAGCTGTCCCGTTTCCAGTTGGCAGCCCGCACCACAGGCGCACGCTAAAAGTGTTGACAGTGCAGCCAGAGAGGACAGCGGAGGGGGCTCAGGCTACTGGGGCGAGGGGTATGCCACTGCTGGGTGTGTTTAATTGTCGCAATGCGACCGGCAACAAAGCGCAGCCTGCTGCAATCGCATCTCCAGTGCGCTCAGAGCTCACAGAGACACCCCCAAAGAGCTGCAGACGCGTCTTGCCCCGCTTCTCCCCACCCCTTACTCTGCTGCTGGCACACATATCGTTCCGGTGCACTATGGGGAAGATTTAGACTTTTTGTGTCATCGCTTTTTTTCCAAAAATTGAAATTAGTTTTCTTTTTTCATGGCAAAAATGTACGAGAATATCAAGTTCGTTATTTAACAATTGTTAGATGCATATAACATTTGTTTATGTTAAACTTCATATTTGTTAAGGTCACTTTTTCAAATTAAATTTCGCATTTTCAGTCTATTATTTGTGTTCAGTGTGTGCTAGGGATATAAGTTAAACGCGTTTGTATAACTTATATTGAATTCTTTAATATCTTTTACTATGGTAAATGTTCTCGGAACTAATTAACTATATATTATATAATAAAATTTTAAAGAAGTAAATATAATATAATAAAAATGACAAGTATATTGTCAACATTAATTTTTTTGTCTAAAGAGTATATGTCTATCATAAATACTCATAGAGACAAAAGATTTTTCTTCAATTTAAATATTATATAAAATTTAAAAAAATGTTAATGAAAAAAATGTAATACCTTATAATAAATAAAAAAAAAAAATGTTAATTTTTTTCTTTGTCAAAAAAAGCATAATAGCCAATTAATATTCATATACAATAGCTTTACGAAGTCTTCTTAATTTAACTATATAATATTATGTGTTTTAAAAGAAAGTAAAATAGTATTATATTAAAAAAAACATTTTTTTTTTTTCAGATTGAGCACGGTGACAAGTCCACTTTTCTAAGGTATGCAACAGTATAAGATTCAAATCATTTCATCTAATAATTTAATAATTAATTAATTTCCTGAGAACTTGATGTTCTCCCCATAGTGCGCTGTTTCAGACCATTGCCAGCCATTTTTCAATGCACATATGTGTGTGTGTGTGTGTGCGTGCGCTGATGTTGCTGCTGATGCTGCTGCTGCTGCTGCTGGCAACGTAAATCGCCAAAATTGTCCCGGCAACGTCGTGTTGTCGGCTTTCGACGAAATTTGCCTACAATTTTTGCCAGTTGCCAGAAAACTTGGCACGGCAAAAAGGAAAGACAAATATTTTCGCTGCTTGTGTGATAAAAACTGGATGCGAGTGTGTGTGGTTAGCCGTGCATGTGTGCGTGTGTATCAGGGTGTGTGTATGTGTGCTTGTGTGCATGGGTGTTTGTGCGTGTGCCGCTCGAGAAAATATGGTGCAATAAACTTTGCGCTCGCGACATGCGCGCATTTTTGAAGGCTCCTGTTGAGCGCCACAGCCAAACAAACACACAGACAAACATAGACACACACACACACACACACACACATACATACACACTGCATAACTGCACTCCCCTGCACACTCGCATATGCAATTTGAGTTTTTGGTGGCTGCCAAAATTTTTAATTTCGTGTTACACTCGAGGCCTTTTCAAGTCACGAGTAGTTTCAGCGGCAGCGCTGCGACTTTCACCAACTGCCTGAGGCCATCAAGGTATTTGTGTGGGTGTGGCACCTGCCTCCTTAGGCCGATTGAGGGAAGCGGTTGACATTCGCACGACTTGAGTTAAAGGCAACGTGTTGAAAGCCGTGGAATTAGCAAAAATGTGATAAAACTGAAGATTAGAGTGATTGCTTCGGTAGCAGTAAAACAGCTCGTAACAGTTACACTTAACAGTTACAAAAGACGTGGTACAGAACTAAAGTTGCAATCTGTGTGGTAAAACAAACTACTGTGATAAAAAAAATAGCAGTAACAGTGGCAAGCGAAGTAGCGGTTACAGCTACAGTAACAGTTACAACTGAAGTTTAGGTCATAGATGGAGTAATAGTTGCAGGTGAAGTCGCTATAAATGTTGTAGCACTTACAGGCAAAGTAGCGAATACGAATGAAGTGGCTATACGAAAAAGTTATTGCAGTTACAGATGAGGTCGCAGTCTAAGACTAGGTATGTAGCGGCAACAAGTGAAGTATCAATAAGCTAATGAGGTGCCAAGCAAATCTAAATATAAAGTAGCAGTTACAATCAAAGTTAAGGTAAAAAGTCACAGTTACTGTCTGAAAGTGTGAGTGTGCACTGTTACAGCAAATATTACCACAGCAAGACCAACTACTGCTGCAGTGGGCCAGTCGCAGTTTCAGTCACGACACAAGTAGCAGTTACTTTAGTTACAAATGCGGAGAACAGAAAAAACGCAACTGGGAAATCTAGCAGAAGCTTAGTTAATGTGACGTGTAGAAGCTACTAAGCTGGTCTAGACAGCGGGGATGAGGCGTGGGAGAGGCGTGGCACGATGAGGGGCGGGAAGCTAGGCAGATAACAACAGGTGTCTCCGGCTCAACGCTAATGCCGAGCCATAATCCCAGCTGCAGACGGCAGCCAATTGGGCGGATTTATTAAGAGTGAGATGCGAAGGGGGAATGGGGAAGGGTGGCAAAGGGAGGGGGGATTTGCTTAGGCGACGCTTAGGCGAAACAAAGCTCGAGACATGCACACACAAATTGCGCAAGCAAACAAACAAGCACAAGACGCAGGCCACGCCCTCAGCAAGGGGATTTCGCCGAAGAAAGCATGATAATGATCAAGGGAGAGCAGGAGTGTGGCGCGCGGGCCATGCTGGAATTCGGGAACTCCCTGAGGCAGGCAGGCAAACAGGTAACATTTTTATTAACAATAACTTATTTTGTGTAATAAACAATGTCTGCATTGTCTGTTTCCGCTTCGAGGCGGGACAGAGAGGCAGTAGAAGAGAGAGAGAGGGAGTGGGGACGACGGCGCTGCAGTCAGAGCCTGAGCTGGCACTTGAGACGCCGCTTCAGCTGCTCGACAAGCTCGAAAGCGAATTCATGTTGTGAGTTGTGTGCCGAGGACTTTGTTAGCGGGATTACCTCAATTCCTGGCTCTTGGCTTCCGGTTGTGCCTTCAGACTTGCTTGCCGTGCTTTTCGTGCAACACAACACAGCTCGCTGCGTGCTGCGTGCTGCGTGCCACGTGGCGACGTGTTGCCTTCTCTTGTTTGTGCGACTGCTTAAGTTGCTCCTGCAGCTGCTGCTGCTGCTGCTGCTGCCGCTTGCTCGACCCATGCTGTGGTTCCTGCCACTTGCCACTTGCCACTTGCCACTCACCTCTTGCCACATGGCGCCAGCCTTGCCCATTTCTGTGGCTGCCACCCGCTGGCGCACTGTGCGCTCACCTAATAAAAGCTACAAATAATCACGCATTTATTATGCTCCTCACCCGAGTGTGCGGCTATGTGTGCGTGTGTGTATGTGCATGTGTGTGCATGTGTGTGGCATTGTTGTCGTTCATCATATAATGCCAGGAAAAAATGTTACAAATTCGCCGCAACTTGTCTTTTGTTCTAAGCCGCAGCTGCCCTCGAGATTTCATTCCTGATTCCGATGCTCGTTGCTCTGATTCCAATTCTGCGGCAACCTTCGTCTCTGTCCCACTCTCTCTCTCTCTCCCTCTCTGTCTCCCTCTCTCTCTCTCTCTCTCTCTCTGTTTCTTTGTTTGTCAGTTTCCCAGCATTTTTGCACATCTTTCTTATGATTATCATTATAATGAAATGAAAGTTCCTGCTTTGTTCTAAGCCTATTCAGGCAGAGATTTGCTTCTTCTCTGCCAAAGTGCGGGGAATGCTGCGTATGGTTCCGCAAATCCCGTTACCTGTCTCGAAAGGCACACACACATACGCACACACAAGCTCTTTGGCCGGGTCCTTATTAGGGTTGCGGCTTGGGTCAGGGGTTAGTTTAAGATGTTTGCCCTAAGTCGATAATTGGGACTTGATTTCGCTTCTGACGGATTGCTGCCCAGATAAGACGAGATTTATGAGATTGACTGTACGCATTTATGAGTGTTTTGCATAGGCTCAGGCCATTTATCTTGCAGATTGTTGTCTTGCTTTTTAGATTTTTACAGACATTATGGGCATAAGGCCTGAGATTGAGTTAACGAAATTTGGAAAACAAAATCATTCTCCGCTCGGGCTTTCCTTCAGTTGACCTTTCGCAATTTGGTTGCGCCTACGTTGCCGCAAATCTCGCATGAGTTCGTCTCGGCTTTCCTGCGCTTCTCCTTCTCGGCCATAATGATATCTGTACTTTGCAAAGATTAATCAAGCTCAACTAATGCCGCCGGGGCTGGGAGCTAATCGATAAATTTGAGTGTCGCCCACGCTGAACTTTGTTATGTTTTATAGCCGAAGGAAATGAGTCCAAGTCCGTCCAGGCCCATTCGAGCAATTTTAGAGCCCATCCTCGCGGAACTCGCGCTGGTGGTGCTGTGGTGGGAGGATGTCTGGGTAAGTGGGTAGGGTAGAAAGACACTTTGGAGCGGGTATCAGGCGCTGAAAGGCCGCGACGTGTCCGTTGCAAATCAGGTGGGTCTGCTCTGTCTCTCCGTCCGCCTGCCTGTCCAACTGCAGCAAAGCTCATCTGGGGCAGCTGTCGTGGAATTTCTAAGCCAGCAGAGGAAGTGGACGGGGTGGGGATGGGGGACACCCGACGCGGGGCTTGGTCCAAGGCAATCGACCCAAAAACTTGGTCAATTGGCAATAAAATCAAAAGCGAAAAAACTTGAAGAGCAACAGTAGCCAAGATGACGACCAGGCCGGGCTGGCCAGTTCCACGGCGGAAAGTTCTTCGACAAAGTCCAGGCGGCGTGTCTGGCATCCCAAGTGCGGCGCGGTCAGCTACAGTTGTGGGCGGGGGCAGCGAACAGCCGGAAGGGGGCGCGGCAGAGGCGGTCCGGAGTTGGTTCATAAAACGCTTTGTACGCTCAAACAGACACAGTAATTGGCGATACACCAATACACACACATGTGCTGTGATCCTTGGCCGGCACTTTGTCTTCTGCCACACAAGTGGTAGGAAGGGGGCATGGCGTATCGGGGGCGGTACAGGCTGTGGGCCCAAAGCAAGAAGAAAGAAACTTTGGCGGCGACGCGCCTTTCATAAACTTTGAGTGTTTCTGGTTCTGGCATGCACTTATTTTCTTTATATTTATTTATATTTCGCTCAGCATCGAAAGTCCTTTACCCACGGCCCCTTTACCGCACCACTCTGGCTCACCCCTGACCCCGGGCCTATCCCTCAGAGCGCACATATTTTCGTCTACAGTTCGCCGTCTTTTTCTCATTGAGTGGTCATAAGTTCTGGCCAGTCCTGCCAGCTGCTTACATCTGTCAGTCGTTGGTCGCCAGCTTCGCAATTTTGTAAAAAAAAGCACACACACACACACACACACACACACACACACACACTTGCACATGTCAGAGTCATGATAATATTTATAATAAAATACACCAACGAAATTATGAAGAAAATTTCCGGTCTTTGGCTGCGCTGCTGTTGGAAATTTATTGCGCATTCCCCCCCGTCCAAAATGTGTGCTACAAATCGTTGAGCCAGCCCCTGCCATACCCATGCCCTGCCCCGTCCGCCCCTTCCGATTCGCAATTGCATTTCAATGCAATAAGCAAAGTTATTCCTTTGCATTGCCAATTGCCAAGAACTGCAGCAGGAGCAGCAGTAGGAGCAGGAGCTAGAGACGCAGCCAGAGATGCAGCCAGAGCTGGAGCAGCAGCCGGAGCCGGAGCCGGAGCCATGGCTGGCGCTGAAGCTGCAGCTGAAGCCGGAGCATGCTTGAAATTCGACTTCCTTAGCAGCTGCTCCTGCTCCAGCATGGTTACCTCCTCCTACGAAAATTGTTTCACATTTGCCCAGTCATAATCCAATGCGAATCGCATAACTGTGAACTGTGGAAGCGCAACTGCTTGCAAGTTATACGGCAGCTGCATTAGTGCAACGGACGCGCTGTAGCAGCCTGTAGAATCCACTTAAATTGCTAAATTCTTCGGCACTTAATCAGAAGCTGAATCCCCTTTGACCCCCGACTCGGGAATGCCAGACAATGCAATCGGAATTTCATAAGCTGCACGAATTTGCCAAACAATTAAATTTAGTTGCATTCATTCAACGTATCGATTGCAGCTCAAAAGCGTTGTCCCTTTTTTCAACTCATAAAAATACAATTTAGCTTATAATAATTACCGCTTTTCATTTCTTAATTTCGAAAGCTTCTGAAAGGCCAAACGAAAAAGAAATGTATTTTAACAAAAGACTTTCAATAAACTAAATGAATCTTTCTCAAAGCCTCGTACTCTTAACTAGCTATAAAAAAATAATATGTTTTTAATTTTTGTATAAAATCATAGTTAAAGTCTGTAAAGAGCTTTAAAATATTTTTTTGTTTCTTAATTTTAAAAACGTCCGAAAGGCTAAGATAATTTCCTTTCAATTAAAGACTCTTAACTAGCGATAAAAAAAAAGAATATGTTTTAAATTATTTTATAAAATTATCGTTAAAGCTTTACAATTTTTTCGTCATTTAAAAAGAATATTTGAATGACAAAAGCACATATAACTATTGCCTATAAAGCTTATTTTTCATTCAGTTATCCTAACCGAGCTCTGAATATTATTATACCATTTACCCATTGAAAATGGGCAAATGTATGTAACAGGCAGAAGGAGGCGTGGCAGACCATACAAAGTATATATATTCTTGATCAGCATCAATAGCCGAGTCGATTTGGTCATGTCCGTCTGTCTGTCCGTCTGTCCGTCTGTCCGTCTGTATGAACACACAGATCTCAGCTATTAAAAGAGCTAGAGACACCAGACTTGGTGGGAGTGTGCGTGTATTCAATACACACAAGAAGTTTATTTCAAACTTGATGTGCCACGCCCACCGCCTCCGCAAATCGATAAATGCGTATTTCGATTTTTTCCAAATAATTCAATAACGAAAAGAGATACGCGCACCAAATTTGGTAGGAGGGTGTCTTGCAACATTATGCAGAAGTTGGATTTTAGAATTTTGGATGCCACGCCCACCGCCTCTAAAAAACACATTTTTATAGTTTAAAAGAAAACTAGAAAAGCTAGAAGCGCCAAATTTGAAAGTAAGGTGCCTGGTAACACTACGGAGAATGTTTGATTTTCAACTTTTGGATGCCACGCCCACCGCCCCCACACTATTTCATTTTAAGAAAAGTAGGGAAATAACAAAACATTTTTTTTAACACTCTTGTAGCTTACCATAGTACAGATCTACCCTATAAATTTCAATCCGATCGGACAATAAACACAGAAGTTATAGGCACGAGAAGTTTCGCTCACAGCAGTAGAGGCCCGACGCCGACGCCGACGCCGACTGCGCACGCACAGTCGTCGTGTAGTCAGTGTGCAGTCGGCATGTGCAATTAGCGTCAATGCATGTGAATTTGTCCTCGAAAATATGCGATGCGTTGTTATTCGCCGAATAAAAGTAATTAATATTAAGAATTAGTTTTTAACAGCGAAAGGTAAATGGTATCTTACTGTCGAGTGCACTCGACTGTAGCTTTCTTCACTTGTTTTTAAATTGTTTTCAAGAATTTAAAGAGGCTTAGTCTCCAAAGCAGCTAAAAGCTTCATAAGAAACCTCAACTGAATGCACTTAGACTCCAAATAAACCAACTGGAAATACCTGCAAGCAATTGAGCACGGCTTTCCATATGAAATTAGGGTTTCCTATTATAACGTATAATGCCAAAGGAGATCGAACAAAGCGGCAATTAAAATTTCAAATGCCAAAGCGAAACCGAATGCCAGAAACTCGAAAACCCAAAAGCCCACAAAACTGGAAAACTCGAAAACGAAAAGCAGATTGAAATGCGAAAGCTTAACAGAATTTGAAATTGATTTATGACAGTTGTACAGTGAGGCGAAGCGACAATACGAAATGCCAATGCGAAATCAAATTTGGGCTACACACACTGGACAAATCCGCTCCTGCCCGCTCCTGCCCGCTCCTCTCGACTGCTTCGCACAATATTAGTACAAACAATGATCGGCTCGGGGATGCAACAAAATGTTGCACACGCAATGGCAATTTACCACGCATTAATTTGCACTCGTATTTGTGGCATGAGGCCGCCCGGCTGCGAGCTACGTTCCACGCGGCGTATACGTGCTGGCCAGGCCAGTGGGAGCGAGCAGGGACGAGTTGTGCATCATTTTAATGAATTTGCTTGCACTTTCGTGTCGACGTCACAAAGGAGTAATTACTTAATGCACGAACGTTGCCCAGGCCGGACCGGACTGTGGCGGACTGGCACTGGGACGCAGCTTGAGCTCTGGCTGAGACTGAGGAGCAGCAGCAAGCTGAAAGCCGGACCGCAAAATCAAAGTCAGTTCCATGAAGCTGGAGAAGTGTCAGTGCCACAAATCAAAAGCCAGTCCCGGTCAGACTGCAGAACGGATGAGAACGCTGGCTGCCGGCAGGATTGGTTGGCTGACGACGGACCGAGGAACTGACTGACAGCCTGACAGAATGTCCTGACTCGGCTCCCACTCCACTCCGGCCAGCACTTGTAGCACTTTTCAAGCACTAAGCAGGACCAACACCAAAGCCAAATGAGTTCAGCGCACTGAACAAAGGCGAGTCAGCAGCTGGGGAGAGGCGTGGCAAAGCGGGGGCTGCGGGGCTGCCAGGCGGGGGGGGGGGGGGCTAGAATGCTGCTCCAGCTGCCACAGTGTTGTTACTATTGCCGCTAAGTCTGCTCTTCTGTCTCTGCTCTAACTGCTCGCTGCTAACGAGCGGCGAGTCGAGCAATGATTGCGGTTACTTCTCGGTTTTCATTTCATTTTTCATGCCACTTCTTTGACTCTGTTTGCAGCGCATCTCGGAGGCAGTCCGTCCACCCCCCCCCCTCACTCCCCCTCCCCGTTTGCTGTAAGGTGTGCGGTCTGCTGTCGCCTGCGCTCAGCAGCAACTGCCCCCGTTTGCTTGTTAAGCACTTTAAACAATGTGGCTGCAGTGCATCCGCTTTTTCCTTTTCTGTTTCGTCCCCCGCCTGTCGTCTTCGGCAATCTCTCCTTCCTCCCAGCGCCCCCTCTAACATTGTTAAATTTAATTTTGCCACTTGTTTAACCAATGACAGAGCAGCAAAACGACGTCGCATTCGCATCTGCTTTCACTTTGACTTTGAGTTCCTGCAGCCCCACCCCCCGCGCTCTCCGCTCCGCAATTTGTCAAATGAATTTCGAGTCATTTCGCAAAATTGCACGAGCTAAGTAAGCGCATAGAACAGCAGAGAAAAAGCGAGAGAGAGGCAGAGGGAGGGAGTGAGATGGACAGAACTGGAAGACAGCTGAGCGAGCACTTGACACGTCAGCTGCTCAAGTGGACAGCGGACAGCGGAGAGCGGGCAGCCAGGGTGGTGGGGGCGGTGGCAGCTACGCTGGGAAAGAAGGCGTGTCGTGTAGCAAATATTTTAAATGTATTATGCGCGAATATTACCTGCGAGAGTGACAGGTGTGCGTTGATTGCGCCGCAAATTGCTTCTGACTGAAGCTCGCAACGCGCGTACGTTGCGCATCGCGTATACGCCGCGTCGTGCGCATTGCAACAGTGTGAAATTTAATTTTCCAATTAAATGCCAAAAGTTTCGTTCGCTTCTCCCCAAGCTCGGCTGCTGCTCTGCGCTGTTTGTTGTACGCGAAAGTTTTTTGCGTCAAACTGACATCGGGGAATATTACAAAACTCGAGGCTGAGGGCGGACGCTGCTGCAGTCGAGATAAAAAACTGCCAGACACACACACGCACACACACACACGCACACACACACACGCACAGCAATTGGATTTGTTTTGGTATCGCTTGCAAACACATCCGAAAAAACGCGAGTAAATAAAACAAAATGCAAAAAATACGTGCAAAAAACGAGCAGGAAGCGAGAGCGAAACAAAAAGAAGCGAAAGAGACTAAAACAGAAACTGAACGTAAATTGCGAACATCGAAACAGCGCGAAAAGTTAAGCGCGCGAAGGAGAAGGAGGGGCTGGAGTGTCCGACTCTGACTGCATTCAACTGCTGACCCCTCCCCCCCGTGCCACGTCTCTGCAGCGGGGCGTGGCAGTTTGATGGCCACAATGAGATAAACATTTTCAATGGCAATCCCGATTAATTAACCATCGAGAATCCACTCACAAATTGTTTGACAATCAACCACAATCTTTTTTCGCTGCCAATTTCGCCCCCTATATGCGATATATACATATAGTATATATATGAGACATATATCGCGTTGTAGCTAAAATTTAAGGACGCTGTTGCCATTTCTGCGGTAAATCAATTGTGCTTTTAAAGATCGTTTAAGCAAACAGTGCGCCAGATTCGCATTTTGATTTATATCCTTTAAATTAAATGCGTGCAGTTTTTGTTCTGCGAGGAATATGTTTTTCTTATTGCAATTTAGTTAAATTAAATTCAGTAGCGTATGTTTTAAATACTACATTTTGGAAAACAGCAGGCTGCACTTGCATAAAAGCCATGACTGTCCGATCGCTCCAATTACAGATACATATTAAAGTACCCCGATTTCGCCCATTTTTGTACAGTGTATAAAATCATGGTAAAAGTAAGACGCAGTAAATTTATTTGATATTTTTATATAATATATTTTTGTTGGGTATACTATGAGAATTAACAGAGATCTGCGCTAATGCGTCTAATATCTTGCAGTATTACAAGTACTACCAATTTGGCAAGAAGCAGGTTGAGTAACAACCTGTTCTAAATAATTCCGAAATCGAATTACCCAGATGTCAAGTCGCAGCAAACAAGTCGGGACTGGGCAGCGCCTAAGACGCAGCTAATCCCTTGGACATGCTGCATTAGTCTGCGCTTTCAACTCGCCTTCCGGGGCAACTTGGCAAGTAGCAAGCTCAGCTCTGCTCGTAGTCTTCTTCACTCCCTTGTTATTTTTCTCAAGTTCCCTGCGGACACTTTTCCACATGAAATTTGTATAAATTTCATTTGACATTTTGCGCGCAACTTTCGCTATAAATTTGAGATATTTTGGGCAATTTTGTGGAGTAGTTGAAGCAGGCAGAGAGCTGCGGCTGGAGGTGGCGAGGGGATCACATTAGCCGGCAACCAATTGAAATTAGAGAGAGAGCAAGAGAGAGTGCGTCCGGGCAGTCGAGCGCTGCGGAGAGCAAAGTTTTGCGCGAATAGAACTTTTCGCTGCAAAATGTGGCGGCAAATTGCAAGAGTCGCGCCAGAAATTAAGCGGCCAACCGCAGCGGGCAGGCAATCTACAATCGCAAAGTCTTCGAGCAGCCCCCGGACGACCCCGGAGAACATGTCCAACTAAATAAAAGTCAAAGCAAACAATTTTCCATTTTATTTGCCTGCCAACTTGCGGCCACAATTTCGAAATTCTAGTTGCCAGCCCCCACCCCTCCCCTCCCCCCGCTCCACCTTCTCATTCCACAAAGCTCGTCCTGTCCCTGTCCACCCGTTCAACCCCTTCCCGCTGACTGGCAACACATTTTCACTCATCGCATCTCATTTCATCTCATTTCGTTTTGCTTCGCTTCGTTTGGCTCTGGCCAAGTGTCTCAGCTGGCAAATAATTAATTATGCAGCGCCCGAAACTATGCAACAGTTATATCAGTTCGGGCCTGGGCCTGGGCCCCCTGCCAGCAGCAGCAGCACAATCCCAGCTGCCCCTCCCCTCTGTCCTCATCCCCGCTCCACGCCTTAACCACCTGCCAAAAACTTTTGTGTATTACACGCGGCGCGGCGCTCATCAAGCCCAAGCATTTGACGTTTGCCGGCCAAAAAAGTTAAATGAGTTTTTATGTCCTACCCCCACACTCCTCTCCATTCCACCACTACAGCCCCCCCCCCCCCCCCTGCTCCGCCTTAGAAGCCACGCAGCAGTTGCTGTTACGCCCTTTGAGCCTGCCCGGCGATTTCTAATTGGAAAAAGACGCGCGTCCCGTCCGCACGCTGGCAATGACAATACAAAAGTTTGCAGCTCGACGAAATTGAAATAAATTGCCGGCAATAACAACAACACACAATAAATAACAATGAACGAGTTGGCAGCACCTTTCAGCGGCCAGGGAGGTCAACCCTCTCTCTCTCTCCCTTCGCCCCATTCTATCACTCTCCGGTTGTCTTCTGGGTGGATCTAATGGGGGAAGACCATTTAAAACTTGATTAAGGCAAAGACCGAGACTCAGAGCATTTGTTGTTATACCACGCATCCATTGAACATGGCCAGAAAGGGTATATTAGCTGGCCAAAAGAAGTGTTAGGCAAATAGATTTAGCCACGTCTGTTTGCCTGTGTGATCAAACAGATCCCTGCTAATGTGAGAGCTAGAGACACTAAACTAAGCACTAGAATTCCTTCATAATATACGCAGAACAAGTTTATTTCAAAATTCGAATGATATGCCTGGCTCTTAACTCGAATAGTTTTAGGCACACTATGCTGATAAACTGTTGTTACTCTCTGCAAACTGAAACCCGATCAGACTTTAAAGAAGAAGATATAAAAAATATATGATAATTTTAAAGAGCGACAGGCACAATTGAACCCTTGAGCCAGACTTCGCTATGAGCTCGATAACATTACTTGTTTTAGATTTCAAGGGTATCTAATAGTCGAGTGCGCTAGACTTAACTTTCTATACTTGCTTTCGTTGCTATTGCGAGAGGCATGGCGTCTCTCCCCTTCTTCCCCCTCCCGGCATCCTCGTCAAATGGAAATTCATCGAAGGAACTCATGCATGTGGGCCGTTAAATCGCTTTAATTGCCAATTTCCGGTTAAGTAATTAAAAGCGTTTTGCCCGCGCTCGCCACGGAAATTGGTAAAAGAGCAATTAAATCGCCAAACATAACATAACATTGCGTGTGCTCTCAGCCGGACTCACGCTGCTCGCGAAAATCACGAGTCACTCACGAGTCCGGGCCAAAATGAATAAATTAATGCGCGCATGAGCGATTGACTGATTGATTGATTGACGGCCGCACAGAGTCAAGTCCGAGCTACGCTCCCTCTCTCGCCTTTCCTCTCTGTCTGCCAATCAGTTTGCTTTGCTTTTGCAATAAACATTTCAATTGATTTCATATTTCCCTTGTCAATATTTTCGCTTTCAATTACCTTTGCCAAGCGTTGCATTATGCTGCACATTTCATTGTGATTGAAGTCGTTTGCATTAACAGCTGCCACACACTGGGGGCAATCGCCTGCGAGTTGCCAAACAAGCCCCGCCCCCTGTCACTCAGCGGAAGTCAGAGGAAGATTGTCAATGAACTCCACTCATCTTAACTCAACTTGGCTCGCCGCAATTCGACTGTGTGTGGCAGCTCGTCAAACTTTGTCTCAAGCAGACACCTACACATATGCATACTACATGTACTCAAATATGTAAGCGTAGGTATTTTTGGTACACATGTACTTTGATCGGGCATCGGGCTTATCGGTTGCACTTGTGTAACTCTGCAATTTCCTCGTAAGTCACAACTCTGAACTCATTAATTAACGTTTTCCACTTTGATGTCAAGTCGATTATGACAACTAATTTCGATATATGTCAATTAATCGTTCGCACTAGAGTTCTGCATGATGTTCAAAAGGGCAAACGAGTGATTTATTCCAAAAAGGAGATCAGTTTTCTACTGTACAGAACGAGTTTAAGTAAATACTGTTAAACTTCAATGTTGTACAGTATTTTATGAGTACAACATATTATGCGTACATAAAACTTACTGTACAGTAGAGTGCATTTCGTACTTTACAGTTTTTTGGTAAAAAAAAATATACTCACTGTACAGTGAGAAATTGTTACATTAAAAAATTTGTATTTTCACTTTTTGTACACTTATTATCTTTATTATATATCATTTTTTGTCTAACTAAATTTGAAGTGTTTCTTTCAAATTTATACACATTGTTGCATGTATTGCAAATAACTCCGTGGGAGAAGGTCTGAGAGAAGGTCATGAGAAGGTCTACCACACCTTACTGCGTCCACCCTTTATGAGATGCCTTCAATTTATTATCCAATAATCTTAATTTTATTTTTGCGGCATGCTCCTTAAAGGATTATGTCTCATTAGACCTGTGCATCAATGAATTCTGTTTTTTTTTTTTTCATTTTATATAATATCTATAAAAGAAATTAAAAAACAAAAACTTACGTAGTCTTCAGAATTAATTACATTGGCTGGTTTTTTATGCTTTGCAAACTGATTAACTTAGTAAGCATTATAAACTAATGAACTCACCAGTACAATTGTTTAACAACATACAATAGGCGTACTCATAAATTTGTCTACTGTACAACTTCTCTAATACAGCACTCGGTCGGGATGGGTGCAGCTTTTACTGTCATTCACTTTCAATGAGAACAGTGAAAATGCTGTACAGTATTTTACTGTCACAATGAAAATACTGTAACTAATGAGTAGATTTTTTTTTTAGTACAGTTTACTTCTATTCAAAATTTTCTCTTAAAGGAATTTTTCGCTGATCTACCAAAATTATAAAATCTTTTCTACATTGACTGTAAAACAAGTCCATTCTCTGATATTCTTTACTCAAGAATTGCAAGGAAATTTTTTTTATAAATTCCAGTTTTGAATAGCATAAGTAAATATTATTCATAGCAATTCTCTGTGCATTTTTTTAACGCTTATTATATTTGTGTACATAGACGGAACTATTCTTTTTTCATTTCCTGAAAATGCCTTCTGCTCTTAAGGTTTTTGATCTTTTCTCTCGCAAAATTGTATTATATCTCAGTAAAGGCTCCTGTAGCATTCTTTATCGAAAATAGACTTAACTTTCCTAATTGGCAACAGCTTTATCCTATTTTCACCTCCACCACGACCTTCTACATTCCCATTCCGTTCCATCGAACTGAAAGTCTCATTTGGGCCTCCAGTGGGAACCAGGCAAACGAGCTGTCTTTAAGCTCGTGCGTTAATTGCGTTTGTCGCTGGCAGACTCTGCCCTGTGGCCCCTTTACCCCCATCCACGGTCCCTTTTAGGCCAAAAAAAGATTCTAATGGACTCGTGCTTCGGCGTTTAATTGCGAATATTTGCACGTTTGCTCAGTTCGCATATTCGGGCGTTGCAATAAATACAAAAAATAATTAACTCATTAAATAAGCATTTGGCGTTTGCATTTGCAATTTGCCGGACTGCCAAGGCTGGGAAGGTGCTAGAGGAGCTGCTGCGGCGGACGGGGGTTGTCATAAATATTGCTTAATGTTTGGCATCAGCCAAATGGCGGCAGTCCGTGGCAGGAGACCCCAGCAGCAGCAGAAGCAGCAGCAGAAGCGGGACACCCGGCGCCATTATGTGTTTGTGTTTTGACTAATGCACGAGCTCTGGTCAGCCCAAAGGGGGGCGTGGTCACAGCAGCAGACGCGTGGGAGTGAACGGGCAGGACGGCGGGGAGGGCAGGTAATTTTGCGTTGTGCCTAGGCCGCAATTAATGCCAAATGCCAGGAAACAGGCACGTATAGGTGTAGCTTGTGAGTGTGTGCACACTATACCTATATGCCTATGTGTGTGTGGTGTACCCATGTGTATGCGTTGGCGGTGTGGAAGTGTGTTGTTTGCTCTGCCGGCACATGGCCGGACATCGTCATTATTGTTCTTAACAACTTACAGCAAATAATAAAAGCATCATTTATAATATTCACTGTATGTGTGTGTGTGCCCAGTGTGTTTACTGTGTATGTGTGTTGGCCATTTTGCTGCTCACTTAATAATTTAGTTAATTAATTTGCACACACACAAAAGGCAAAGTCGCAAACTTTTGCCACACTTAAATTTCTTACACTCAATTAACATGCAGAATTATTTAACTAAATTGTCGCACACACACAAACACACACACGCACGCACACAAGCAATGAAATATCTCTCATATGTAGATAGAGCATAGGATGCGAGGGGCAGGGGAGGGGAAAGGGAGAACTGCTGCAACGACAAATGTTCCAATTGTTGGCATTTGCAATTATTCATACGCCACGTAGACAAATGTGCTGACAGGACACGTACAGGACATGTGAGTGCACTACACACACACACACACACACACACACACACAGGGCGAGAGGGTGAGACAAAGGACATGCTGGACAGGACATTCCAGTTTAGATTTGTTGCCGGCTTGTAATTGTCGCAGATAATTAAGTTGCAAGCACTCGCAAGTCGTGGCCAGGCAGCTCCACCTCCAGGTGCGAGCCACTGGGAGCAAATGGGAGCACGTGAACGAGCATGGGGGAACGGGAATGTGCAATGGAAATGGCAGTGGGAACTGCGATGGAAACGGGCTCGATCCATTAGAGTCGTCCGCCAGCAGGGCCAGCACATTGCTTGCCTAATTGCCCATGTCCGAGTGCCGGAAGAAAACAGGTCAGAAGTGCCGCCAACTAGCGCAAATGAGATCGTTAACAAGCTGATCTAGTCGACCGAGCAGTGGCGAAGTGTAGACACCCAGCTGTCATATATCCATCAGAAAGTTCTTGATTGAAGCGTTAAAAAAACAAATGAAGCTAATGAAGGTGTAGGGAATGCTCGACTAGTGGATACCCAGCTGATGTGTAAGCAACACATGATGACAATGAGATCAGAGAGCTGTGGGAAGTACTCGACTAGTAGGTAACCAGCAAATATAAGAAGAAGCAGTTTATTTTTCATTATCTAAAGATATGCTCATTCAGATTTTTTATTCTCGAATCCTAGGAAATATTTGAGAAATAATTTACCGTGAGTAAGTAGTATAATTTCCTGGTTTTTTAGTAGAAAATTTCAGTACCATTGTAGAGCTTTACATAAGGCAGTTTCTATATGTATATTATAATTCGTGTAATTTAAAAGATAAAAAAAAGTGTTTTCTTAAATTATCCTGATTACACTCTACACTCTGTTCAAACACATAGCCTTAGCCTTAAGTAACAAGTCAAACATGATTTAAAGGCAGGAAATTAGTGACACAATGGACACTGCCACATTAGCCTGTTAGGAGTAAGTGAGGCTTCCACAATCGGAACTATTAAGAAGTGGAAAGGTTTGCTTAAATTATGCTTACAGACTGTGCACATTTAATTAGTGGAATGGCTGCGCAACGGATGACGGATTAGAAGGTTTCTGATTATATCGAGCGGGTAAAAACAATTCAATCGGTATAAAAAAATTACGATATATCCACGCTTAAGCGAAATTCATCGCAATATTTGTCGGACTCATTTTGGTGTTTCTAATTTGCATTTGCCTGTTTTCACTAATTGGACTGAAAATACTTAAGCGTCTTCTGACTGAACAGCCAAAGAGGAATCCTTTGACTGACTGCGGACTGACGTCCGGTCAAGCGATGTGAACTTTCAGCGTGATATTCCTCTTTGTGAGATGAAAAGTTACCGGTACTTAGGAGCATTTCTCCATGACTTTGCTCGTTATGTGTTCCTGTTGCCGTTGCTGTCGGAGCTGCGTCTTTTCTTGTAGTGATTTAGAGAGGCTGGACGACTGCCGCTCCTGCTCCTGCTGCTGCTTCTGCTACTGTTCCTGTTCCAGCTGCAGCTCCTGCTGCAGTTCCTGTTTCGGTTGCTGCTGCTGCTCATTATGGCTATCAAAAGTGAGAGAAACTGCAAAAAGATTATAAACAAAGTGCTCCGTTTTTGAGTCTTTGTAAAATATTAAAGCACATAATTTACAAGTCCGACCAGAAGCTGCCAGCCGGAGGACAATGCTGACAGTGCCAGGAGTCGACGCGACTCGACTCGACGCCAGACCCGTTGCAGTTCCGTGGCAGGAGCAGCCCCAGTTGTGGCCATGCAACAAGCCCGGCAACAATTCACAAAGCCAACACAATTTGTTGCCTGTTGCAAAAGAAGTTCAGCTGAAGTTGGCAGCGTACAAAAAATTGCCAAGAGAAAGAGTGGCAAAAATAAGGAGCGTGAGAGAGAGATAGAAAGGGGGAGAAGACTGGAAGGAAGCCACAGCAGAGCAGGGGCATATTAAAGATTATGCAGCTTATTGAATTATTTATTCAATCTTCTTAAAACTGATTTATCGACACAAAACGAATCGGTGAATTTTAGAAAAATCAAGGAGTTTCGTTAAAAATCAATATTGAATTTAATTGATAAAAAAATTAATTTAGGTTCTGTACGGTCAATATTTAAAATAAATATTGTCAAGAATTATAAATTGATTATTATGAAACAAGTAAGGAAAGCTACAGTCGAGCGCGCGCGACTGTAAGATACCATTTACCCTATTCGAAGAAATAATACAAAATAAAATAAATGGTATAAAAATATATAAAAAAAAATATAAAAAAAAGCAATTTACATTAAGAAAAAAAAATCGCCCCGCGCCAGATTCGAACACAAGAACTCTCACGAACTTTGTAACTTACGAATCGGACCTCTAACCACTAGACCACACAAGTTTACGCCATGCGATCGGCAAATTAGGCTTTTATTGACGCGGGCCCTCTACTGCGTCGATTTAACGTTTTGATTAGGAATCGCTAGCGCCCATAACTTTGTATGGGGAATTCGAACTCCTATAACTTCTTTGTTATTAAAAAATAAAAATTGAAGAAAGCTACAGTCGAGTGCACTCGACAGTAAGTTATAATTTACCTTTGGCTGCTAAAAATAATTCTTAATATTAATTACTTTTATTCGAATTAATAACAACGCATCGCATATTTCCGAAATTAAATACACATGCATTGACGCTAATGGCACATGCCGACTGCACGCCGATTGTGCGTGCGCAGTCGGCACAAGCATTGACGCCGAGCCTCTGCTCCGTCTCTGCTGCTGTATGCAAAACTTCTCGCGCCTAGGAACAGACCATGTGCTTCAGTGGTTTGTTGTGAGAGTTGTCAGCTCTTTAACTAAATGTTCCCGGTTCGAATCCAAACGCAGTCTTCTTTTTTTTGTATTGCTTAGAAAAAGTTTTTGGTTTTTTTTATTTTTTTTGCATAATATATTTTTCATATAGCGCAAAATTATTAAAAAAAAACAAGTAAGGAAAGCTACAGTCGAGCGCGCGCGACTGTAAGATACCATTTACCCTATTCGAAGAAATAATACAAAATAAAATAAATGGTATTAAAATAAAAAAAAAGCAATTTACATTAAGAAAAAAAAATCGCCCCGCGCCAGATTCGAACCCAAGAACTCTCACGAACTTTGTAACTTACGAGTCGGACCTCTAACCACTAGACCACACAAGTTTACGCCATGCGATCGGCAAATTAGGCTTTTATTGACGCGGGCCCTCTACTGCGTCGATTTAACGTTTTGGTTAGGAATCGCTAGCGCCCATAACTTTGTATGGGGAATTCGAACTCCTATAACTTCTTTGTTATTAAAAAATAAAAATTGAAGAAAGCTACAGTCGAGTGCACTCGACAGTAAGTTATAATTTACCTTTGGCTGCTAAAAATAATTCTTAATATTATTATTTTATTCGAATTAATAACAACGCATCGCATATTTCCGAAATTAAATACACATGCATTGACGCTAATGGCACATGCCGACTGCACGCCGATTGTGCGTGCGCAGTCGGCGCAAGCATTGAAGCCGAGCCTCTGCTCCGTCTCTGCTGCTGTATGCAAAACTTCTCGCGCCTAGGAACAGACCATTTGCTTCAGTGATTTGTTGTGAGAGTTGTCAGCTCTATAACTGAATGTCCCCGGTTCGAATCCCAGCGCAGTCTTCATTTTTTTGTATTGCTTAGAAAAAGTTTTTGTTTTTATTTTTTTTTTTTTGCATAATATACTTTTCATATAGCGCAAAATTATTAAAAAAAAAAAAAATTGCCCAGCGCAGGATTCGAACCCGCGACCTCACGCATCAGAAACTTGCGAGCCAACCATCAAGACCACACACAGTTACGCAGTGCGATCGGCAAAAAAAAAAAAAAAGTTGCCCGTTGCTGGATTTGAACCCGCGACCACACGCACCAGAATCTTGCATGCAACCATCTAGACCACACACATTTACGCGGAGCGATCGGCAAATGAGACTTTTATTGATGCCGGCCTTCTGCTGCGTCAGTTCAACATTCTAGTTGGAATTCTAAGCGCCCACAACTTTATATGGAAGATTCAAACTCCTATAACTTCTTTGTTTATTGTCCGATCGGATTGAAATTTATAGGGTAGATCTGTACTATGGTAAGCTACAAGAGTGTTAAAAAAAATGTTTTGTTATTTCCCTACTTTTCTTAAAATGCAATAGTTTGGGGGCGGTGGGCGTGGCATCCAAAAGTTGAAAATCAAACATTCTTCGTAATGTTACCAGGCACCTTACTTTCAAATTTGGCGCTTCTAGCTTTTCTAGTTTTCTTTTAAACTATAAAAATGTGTTTTTTAGAGGCGGTGGGCGTGGCATCCAAAATTCTAAAATCCAACTTCTGCATAATGTTGCAAGACACCCTCCTACCAAATTTGGTGCGTTTATCTCTTTTCGTTATTGAATTATTTGGAAAAAATCGAAATACGCAATTATCGATTTGCGGAGGCGGTGGGCGTGGCACATCAAGTTTGAAATAAACTTCTTGTGTGTATTGAATACACGCACACTCCCACCAAGTCTGGTGCCTCTAGCTCTTTTAATAGCTGAGATCTGTGTGTTCATACAGACGGACAGACGGACAGACGGACAGACGGACAGACGGACAGACGGACAGACGGACAGACAGACGGACATGACCAAATCGACTCGGCTATTGATGCTGATCAAGAATATATATACTTTGTATGGTCTGCCACGCCTCCTTCTGCCTGTTACATACATTTGCACAAAGTTAATATACCATTTTTTACCCATTTTCAATGGGTAAATGGTATAAAAAAAAATTGCCCAGCGCAGGATTCGAACCCGCGACCTCACGCATCAGAAACTTGCGAGCCAACCATCAAGACCATACACAGTTACGCAGTGCGATCGGCAAAAAAAAAAAAAAAAATTGCCCGTTGCTGGATTCGAACCCGCGACCACACGCACCAGAATCTTGCATGCAACCATCTAGACCACACACAGTTACGCGGAGCGATCGGCAAATGAGACTTTTATTGATGCCGGCCTTCTGCTGCGTCAGTTCAACATTCTAGTTGGAATTCTAAGCGCCCACAACTTTATATGGGAGATTCAAACTCCTATAACTTCTTTGTTTATTGTCCGATCGGATTGAAATTTATAGGGTAGATCTGTACTATGGTAAGCTACAAGAGTGTTAAAAAAAATGTTTTGTTATTTCCCTACTTTTCTTAAAATTCAATAGTTTGGGGGCGGTGGGCGTGGCATCCAAAAGTTGAAAATCAAACATTCTTCGTAATGTTACCAGGCACCTTACTTTCAAATTTGGCGCTTCTAGCTTTTCTAGTTTTCTTTTAAACTATAAAAATGTGTTTTTTAGAGGCGGTGGGCGTGGCATCCAAAATTCTAAAATCCAACTTCTGCATAATGTTGCAAGACACTCTCCTACCAAATTTGGTGCGTTTATCTCTTTTCGTTATTGAATTATTTAGAAAAAATCGAAATACGCATTTATCGATTTGCGGAGGCGGTGGGCGTGGCACATCAAGTTTGAAATAAACTTCTTGTGTGTATTGAATACACGCACACTCCCACCAAGTCTGGTGCCTCTAGCTCTTTTAATAGCTGAGATCTGTGTGTTCATACAGACGGACAGACGGACAGACGGACAGACGGACAGACGGACAGACGGACAGACGGACAGACAGACGGACATGACCAAATCGACTCGGCTATTGATGCTGATCAAGAATATATATACTTTGTATGGTCTGCCACGCCTCCTTCTGCCTGTTACATACATTTGCACAAAGTTAATATACCATTTTTTACCCATTTTCAATGGGTAAATGGTATAAAAAGTATAAAAGTCTATGTACTACAATCTCATTGATGGATGGTTAAGTTTCTTTTCATTTCCTATAGTTTCTAAAAACGTTAGAAACTTCTCTTTTTATTTTAGTATAAAATTTGTATTATTTAATGTGCAATGAGTAGTTTAAAATTTGCCAGGCACATGGACAATTTGTTCGTCTAAAACATCACCCATGTCCAGCATCAACTAAGAACTATACGAACCTTTCTTTAACTCCGATGCCACGTCGAGACAAAAAGAGAATCTAGCGCGTTGCCTTCTCCCGTTGTGGCCCTGTTAGTATTAAGTATTTTGTGTTGTGCTGTTTTTATTTATTTTCTGCAAAGTTTTAAGCAGCCTTCGTTTAGTTCTCTTGGCGGCAGTTGCCACTTGCCACTCGCCCATTGCCAGTTGAACGAAGTGCCATAAAAACTTCAGCATTGCCAGGAGTGATAAATAAAGCTATAAATAATTATGAAAAACAATTAAGGCAGATGAGAAACGAGTGAACTAAACTCACGAGCTGTGACAAGGATCAAGGCGAGTGCGCAAGTACCCTGCCATCACCCTCTCTCTCTCTCACTCTCTCTCTCTCTTTCTCTCTAGCTGAAACACCTCTAGCTGCATCGTTAACGGGGCCATATAAACATGTTAGCACTTCAATGGGAAAGGGATTGTTTACCCCGTTGTCCGCTGCCCATTGTACCCTGCCACCTCCCTCTCTTCCATCTCTCTCATTGACTCGCAAATTTTCACAGCTCTCTCTTCGTGTCATAAAATTATATGGGCTCAGGCACTTGAGGTATCCGCAGGCAGTTGATGATGATGAGGCCGGTCGACTAGCCGACTACCCGACTGGTCGACTGGTCGACTGGTCGAGTGGCCGTTAGTGAGGGCCCAAGGACGATGCGTTGCGAGTGAATGGCGCTAATTGCGGCAACCTGACAAATGTCGCACCTGCAAACGGCGCAAGCAACGGGCCAAATGGGATGCGGTGAGCGCTGGGCAATGGCAATGGCCAAATGGCAAATAAACATTACAGAAGGGATACAACAACGACAACGAGGAGAAGAGCACATCAAAGGGTCGCCCACTGGGGCAGGTCTCTTTTTTCACTCGACCAATTGGACAGGCCGAACTGCCCGCAATAAAAGCGCAACACGTAATTGTTGTTGTTGTTGTTGCTGTTGTCCCTGTTGCTGTTGTCTCTGCTGCTGTTGTTGCCCTTGTTGCTGTTGTCTATGCCGTGTTGTTTCTGTTTTTTGCGCTCTATTAGAGCTAACGGCGCCTCGCAATGAAAGAAAATGAAACGAGGGGCGAGCAAAAAAAGTCGGCCAGAAAGCAATCAGAAGGAGAAAACAACGAAATCAAAGAAGACGAAAAGCAAAATAAAATGCAGAATGGAAAATGGAAAATCGAGAACGGAGCATGAAAATCTGCAAATGAATGCGAGAAAAAAGTTGTTAATGACGGGCAGTCCGGCAAAAAGGACAATTCCGAATGGGGAAAAGCGCGTGTAATTGCCGAACTCGAACCCAAAGTCGATCGACCAACAAGCCGGAGCAGCACTTGAACACGGGACTGAAGAGCGAATCGGAGACAGAGCTGAATAATGAGTTGAAGGTAGATTTACAAACAGCTTAAAGACAGTTGAAGACAATGTTGCACAGCAAGTTGAAGATCGAGTTGAAGACTGAATTGATAAAGACAGCGTTGTAGTGGAAGATAAACCTGAAGACAGAGAAAAGAAAGCGTTGAAGAGTGAAATAAATAATTGAAGATAGCATAAGGATGGAATACATACTGGAAGACAAAATGAAAGATGCTGTTGAAGTTGAAGTTAAGGACAAAGTTGTAGACTTAATTGAAGACAGAGTTGAAACAGATAACACAGGTTTTTGACAGAGTTAAGCACAGAGTGGAAGTGAGTTGAAGACATCGTTGAAAGCAGGTTGAAGAAAAAAGTTGAAAGCGGAGTAAAGAAGTTTAAGATCAATTACTTCGACAGATGAAGTTCGCGTTGAATAAGGTACCAATTATTAAGTTAGAAAAGAGGAAGAAGAAAGATTTAAAGAAGCACTTGAAGACAGATATAAATTATGAGTTGAAGGTAGATTCACAGATAGATTTAAGGGCAAAGCTGAAGACAAAGTTGTAAACAGAGTTGCAAAGCAAGTTGAAATTCGAGTTGAAGATAATGAAAAGAAAGCGTTGAAGAGTGGAATATAAAGTTGAAGATAGCATTAAAGACTGGAAGACAAAGTAAATGATGCTATTTAAGACAAAGTTGAAGTCGAAGTTAAAAATAAAGTTGTACACCTACCATAATTAAAGACGGAGCTGTTGACAGAGTTGATACGGGGTTTTTGACAGGGTTGACGATAAGTTGAATGTAAGTTGAAAACAGAATAGAATATGACATTAACGACAGAGCGAAGGTTGAAAAAAGGGTTGAACGTGAAAAGTTTAAAGAAGTTTAAGATCGATTACTTCGATAGATGAAGTTCGCGTTGAATAGGGTACCAACTATTAAGTTAGAAATTGAGCTGCTAAAAGAGAAAAGAGGAAGAAAAAAGATTTAAAGAAGCAATTGAAGACAGAGATAAATAATGAGTTGAAGGTAGATTCGCAGATAGATTGAAGGGAAAAGCTGAAGACAAAGTTGTAAACAGAGTTGCAAAGCAAGTTGAAAATCGAGTTGAAGATAATGAAAAGAAAGCGTTGAAGAGTGGAATATAAAGGTGAAGACAGCATTAAAGACTGGAAGACAAAGTAAATGATGCTATTTAAGACAAAGTTGAAGTCGAAGTTAAAGATAAAGTTGTACACCTACCATAATTAAAGACGGAGCTGTTGACAGAATTGATACGGGGTTTTTGACAGGGTTGACGATAAGTTGAATGTAAGTTGAAAACAGAATAGAATATGACATTAAAGACAGAGCGAAGGTTGAAAAAAGGGTTGAACGTGAAAAGTTTAAAGATAGATGAAGTTCGCGTTGAATAAGGTACCGAATAAAAAGTTAGAAATCGAGCTGAAAAATGAGAAAATAGGCAGAAGAAAGGCTTGAAGAAGCAGTTGAAGACAGAGCTGGCTGCAGAGTAGAATTAGTAGAGCGTGTTTATGATGAATTTGAATACTCGCAGTGTATAAAAAAGTACAATCGGTATATCCACAAGAGACGCTGCCTTGCCATGCAGATTGTGCAGATAGAACTTCCATCAGCGATACATCGCGGTCCAGTGCAGCTAAGTGCCAGCAAATTGAAAGCCAACAAAGTGTTTGTTTGTCTGCTGGGCAAGTCAGGGACCAGGAACAGGCAACACGCTGGACAGGAGGCGCCTGCACCCTCGGCTGCAGCTGGCGATGCGGTTGCTGCTACCCGCTTACAGTTGCTCCCTCTACTCTCCGGCCGTGGAGTGCTGGCCAAACAAGGACATCGCGGAGCAATCAAAGCAAAACAGCTGCAAAACGGGAAGAGCAGAAAGAGAAAACTCGGTGGCAGTTCAATGTTTGCTTTGCTGTTCGCCGCGCT
This sequence comes from Zaprionus bogoriensis, assembly GCA_035046045.1. Classification (NCBI taxonomy): domain Eukaryota; kingdom Metazoa; phylum Arthropoda; class Insecta; order Diptera; family Drosophilidae; genus Zaprionus; species Zaprionus bogoriensis. The sequence goes on from JAWNOI010000174.1 coordinate 887,002, forward strand.
GTCTATTCGATTCGCCAGACCAAAGTGCCGACTCACAAAGCGTGTGATAGATGGAGGGGAGTGGGAGTAGAAGAGAGGACTGAGAGAGAGAAATCGAGAGATAAGGAGACACATATAAAAACAAGGGGAGCAGCGGCAGACGCCACGACGCCTGCTACACATGGAACTCATGCGCGTGCTCGTCTCCCTCCTCATCCTCGTCGTCGTCTTCAGCGACTTGGCCCTTTTCCCGGCTCAGCAGCAGCTGCAGACGTCGATCTGGCGGCAGCGGCAGCAGCACCTGCCCAGAGCTGCGCGGACTCTGGACTACGCACTCCGGCGCCGTCGTCTCCTGCAGCGTAGTCTGCTGCAGCGTCGTCGAAGACGCCGTCTCCTCGCACTCCTCGCGCCAGTGCACGCAGCGCGGCAGCTTCGCCTTGCTCATGCCCGACTCCACAGGCGCCGCTGGTGGCGGCGGCAAGGCCAGCGACAGTTCCTCAGGCGCTCGCAGATCGGGCAGGCTGCGATAGTTGGCAACGCTGGCTGGGTTGGTTGGCGACGCGGCCAGCGCATAGCCCGTGGCTGACGTGGAGCACACTGCAGTTGCTCCCGCCTGTGCCGTCTGCCCGGTATGCTCTGCCGGTGGCTTGAAGACATCCATGAAGCTGGGCAGCGGCACGGACGCGGGACGCGGCAGCTCCGAGTTCAGCTGGTGCAGCGTGATGCAGAAGTCGCGGAAGCCGTGCACCGTGTGGTAGTTGCTGCTGCTGCCGCTGCTGCTGCCGGCCACCGCGTGCGGCTGCTTGCCCAGGCCGCCCGCCTGCGTCTGAGCCGTGCCCGGCGACCAGGTGTGCTGGTAGTGCGGCGCGTCGACATTCACCTGCCGCCGCTCGTGCAGATCGAGCCGATCGATGGCGCTGTGCAGCTCGGGATCGTGCAGGGCGACCTCGCGCGCCAGGCGCACGTCGTGGCGCCAGAACTTCTGGTCGCGCTGCACCGCCGGCGCCACCTCCTTGATGCGCAGCACGACCACGCCCATTAGCCACACGCAGACCACATTGAGCAGCGTGAGGGCCATGCTGACGGTGGCGCAGACGAAGAGCTCCACATGCAACTGCTGCGAGTACTCGTGCCGCTTCGCCAGGCTCTCCACCAGCTGCGGATCGACGTGCAGCAGCTGCGTGCACAGGGCAATGGCCCACAGCAGTCCCGCGTTGACGGCCGGCGGCAGCAGGGATGCCGATATGGCCACGCCCACCAGCGAGCCCGTATTGCCGCCCAGCACACCGATGGCGGCCGCCGCGCCCGACGCGAGCGCCGTGCAGACGCCGATGACCAGGGAGTGCGTGTCGCAGCGCGAGATGATCTCCTCGGTGAAGCCGTCGGCCAGCACGAAGAAGCGCCCCAGGCCGCACAGGCAGATCGCAGCGCCGAAGATGAAGCCCGTCAGCACGGAGATGCCCAGGCCGATCAGCTCATTGCGTATGCCCAGCCAGCGCAGGCCGCGGTCCCCGATCACCGAGCCGAAGATGCCCGCGATAATGGGCCCCATCAGCGGCGAGATGAGCATGCTGCTTGACAGGAAGAGGAAGCTGTTCTCCACCAGGCCGACGCACGAGAGCAGCGCCGCGGCCATGAGCAGCACCACAAAGTCAAAGTTGATGGTGGCATCGCGGCGCACCACGCGCACCACCTGGTTCACATTGAGGCGACATCGCACCGAGTCCATGAAGCTCTGCCAGCCCAAGCGGTGACCCTCTGCGCCGCTCTGCTGCGACGCTGCGTCGACGGCATCAGCAGCGCCAGCGCCAGCACCAGCGCCGGCGCTGCCACCGGCTCCTGAGCGTGCAGCATTTCCCGCCGCAGCTCGGCGCGCTCCTGGCCAGGCTGTGGACGCCGCTGATCCCAATGAGCCAACCGATCCTGTCGAGGTCAGCTTGACGCGAGTCTCCAGGCAATTGATGGCCGTCACGTGCGTGCCAGGACGCTCCCCGATGCCCCAGTCCTGCAGCGTGCAGAGCAGCCGCTCGTAGCGCTCGTCCTGGCGCAGATCGAAACGCGCCTGCAGCTGAGCGCCGGCCTCGTCGTGCGTCCAGAAGACATGCTCCAGCCGCAGCTGCAGCGCAATGCTGCGCAGCACTTGCTCCAGCGAGGCGTTCTCCTGCAGCTCCCGCAGCTGCAGCGCTCGACTGCTGGGCGACGGCGGTGGCAGTGGCGGTGGCGGTGGTGCCTTCATCCTCGTCTCCTCGGCCGGCGACGGCACCTGCCAGTGGCAGTGCTGGTGGCGCGTCTGCATGCGCCCCTCCTCCTGCTCCGTGGGCACCGTCACCATCACGCAGACGGCGGCATTCATGCTCATCACATCGGTGTGTGCTACGTACTAGCTGCTACCTTCTACGTGCTACGTATGCACACAAAACGTAACGCGTCGTTAGATCACTTGAATTTTGGCTATAGAAAAACTTGACGTTTGGAACGAGAAACCGTTGCTTTCTTATCCCAGAGCCAGCGGAAAACGGAGACTGTAACTTTGTATTATTGACAGAGAATTTCAGATTTCCAATCTGCCAGAGCCCGAGATACTCGGCTTGCTCGGCTCCGAAAGGGGGAGGGCGGGAGAACAGGGGCTACGGTGGAGAAGGTGCAAAAGAAAATGCTATAATATCGCATTTGAAGAGGGGTACTAAGAGAATATTAATATTTCCTTTTTATACCATTTACCCATTGAAAATGGGTAAAAAATGGTATAATAACTTTGTGAAAATGTATGTAACAGACAGAAGGAGGCGTGGCAGACCATACAAAGTATATATATTCTTGATCAGCATCAATAGCCGAGTCGATTTGGTCATTTCCGTCTGTCTGTCCGTCTGTCCGTCTGTCCATCTGTCCGTCTGTATGAACGCACAGATCTCAGCTATTAAAAAAGCTAGAGACACCAGACTTGGTGGGAGTGTGCGTGTATTGAATATGCAGATCAAGTTATTTCAAACTTGATGTGCCACGCCCACCGCCTCCGCAAATCGGTAAATTCGTTTTTAGATTTTTTGCAAATAATTCAATGACGAAAAGAGATAAATGCACCAAACTGAATAGGAGGGTGTCTTGCAACATTATGCAGAAGTTGGATTTTAAACTTTTGGATGCCACGCCCACCGCCCCTATAAAACGAATTATTTGAATTATAAGAACACCAAAAAAGCTAGATGCACCAAATTGGGAAGTAAGGTACCTGGTAACATTGCGGAGAATGCGGATTTTCAAATTTCGGATGCCACGCCTACAGCCCCCAAAAATCGTTTTTAAAAATCGGTAAATCAAATTATAGGAAAAGTAAAAAAGTTTCCAAATTTTTTTTCAGTTTTATTGTAGATAATAATAATATCAACCAACCCTATAAATTTAAATCCGATCGGACAATAAACACAGAAGTTATAGGCACGGGAAGTTTCCCTTACAGCAGCAGAGGCCCGATGCCGACGCCGACGCCGACTGCGCGCAGTCGGCATGTGTCATTAGCGTTAATGCATGTGTATTTGACTTCGAAAAGATGCGATTAAAAGTAATTTATATTAAGAATTATTTTTTTAACAGCTAAAGGTAAATGGTTTCTTACTGTCGATTGCACTCGACTGTAGCTTTCTTCACTTGTTTTTTTTTAATTTTAAATGGGCTCATTTATAGAAAGATCAAGTAATTTGTGGAAAGATAATGTCCTGAACTAAATGTCATCTTTAGATCCGATAATCGAGAGATATTCCTATATAAAATACGCGAAAGTTATGCTATGCAACCGATACTCAGCAACAGCATTTATTATATACGCACATTAAAAATAGTCGACAAGGTGCTTACAACGTTTGTGGAACTGTACGGTATGTAGCTAGCAGAAAGATGGAATACTTGCAAGTTGATTTACCACTTTGTCAAGAAAGTACCGGGACTGGCTTAATAAAACACACAAATTTTCCATTTAAGCATTCAAATTCTTTTTGTCGCCTTAAAATTTGTCCCCATTAGAGGCAATACATAGTATATGCCAGCGATTCTGACAGTTTTTGAAACCTTTTTTTATAGGCGTTTTCCGGAATAACCCTCAACCCTCGTGCAGAATTTTGTTCAATGTCTTCAGTGGTGCTAAAAGTGGCTTCCATGCAGCGGTAACTTGAGTCGAGTAAACAAACAGAAATCTGGCGAATACGGAGATTGTTCGATGGTATTGATGGAGTTTCCGACCTTGTATTCCTTTGCAATGGTAGCTCAACTCAATTAAACTTTCAAGTGCCGAAGTACGGTCAAGTAAAACTCCTTATATGGCAAGAACACATGATGCACTAGCGTGTAAATATACCTAGAAGAATGAATAAACCCGGTAAAACGTTATTAAAAATTATTAAATCAGCACAAAAAATGTATTTTATAAGAGTTTCTAAAGGCACTTGTCGAAAATCACAAAAATATCTTCCCATTCAAAACAAGCTGCAGGGTATTTCACAGTCATGAGCTCAAAACAATATCTGCAGTTATAGCATGCGACTAATTAATTGCTTTGAAGCTACTTTTGTTAATTAGATTAAGTAATTGAGAGTTCGATTAATAAACAATTAATTCTATAAGCTACGTTTAGATCGAAAGTGACTGTGATTACGCCAATGATATGATCCTACACCGTTGTATGAAAAGCGTATGAAAATGCGAAAGTTGCTGTCAGCATTGAACAGAGATAAGATCTGTGAAATGTGGCTCAATAAGGAATTCCTGAAAGAGCAATCTCTTTAAAGAAGTCCAATACGGTTGCCAGAATCCAGCAATTCGCCAGCTTCCGAAACCCAAAAGTATTGAAACATCTGCTGCCTGTTAGTTAAGTCTGCTCATCTCCCCTCGCCGCCTCTCATCGCTACTCGTCTTCTGTCTGCCGTCGAGTGCAGTCAATGGGCCTTGCTGTGCTAGGAAATGGGGCACGGGCAAGGGGCAAGCGGGCATTCCAGAGTGGTGAATGGGGAATGCCAATTGGGAATGCGGACTTCAATCCGAGTCGACAACTAACTAAGTCCTGCAATTGATTAAGCGTCAATCAACGTTACTCGTAGGCTTCGCCACAGTCCCCTCCTCGATTGATGCGATTGCGATTGCGATTGCCATGGCTGCTGCAGTCGACGTCGACGTTGACGTCGGCATCGGCTTCACATAATCGAAGCCAAGGAAAGCGAAGGCAACAGAAATGTCAACAAAGTGCAGCGCTGCCATGAAATATTATGAGCCCGCTTGGCAGACCGGCTGCGGTTTGGCAGTAATAACAAACAGCGTAAAGTCGACGAGCAGCGTGGGGTGACGTAGGTTAGGGGGGCGAGGAGGAGTGCGGGGAAGGTTGTTTTCCTACAGCGTCGGCAAACGCGTGAAAATGCAAACAAAATCGGGCAAAAAGCGCACGCAAAACGAGCATCAGCTCAATGCAGCCATTGTTCTGCAAGTACACACACGCACACTGGCACACACACACACACAGACACACAACCACTAACACGTACGTCTGCCAACATACACCCACACACGCATACATATGTGGCATTTGCCGCTGCATTCCACGGTGTCCATTATCCAGCGCCATTTTTTCACCATCTGCCATTTGGCAGTCTATGTGTGCGTGTGTGTATGTGTGTGTGTAAGTGTGTGCTTATGCTACCCTCTGAGTGTGTGGGTGTGTGTGCCTTACCGAGATCAAGCGTCAAAATTACATTGTTGGCATACGCTGTGCAACTTTTTGCGCCATTCGCCGCGTTGGCCAACATTTTATTTTGTGCCTTCTGCCGCTGCCTGCTGCCTGCTGCCTGCGGCCGCCCCACGCTGCCACGCCCTGCGCTTCCTGTTGCCATTGCTGTTGTCCTGCCCCCGACACTGCCCCTAGCAGCCGCTTGTTATTGCGGCTCCTGTTGCTGCCGTTTGGTCACCTCGAAATTCATGCCAGCCCCAGAGCCGGGACTCGCAGCCGGACGGCGGACAGCGGACAGCGGACAGCAGACAGCGGACTGGTCGACTGGGCCATTGTCTGGTCTGGTGCGGCTACTGCTTCAGTTGTTCGTTTTTTGGCTGTCCGCAGAATGTGGGCGGGCAAAGCCAAAAAAGAAAACGAGAGGAACGAAAGGAATGAAACAACAGCAGAATGAACGCAATGCAAAGGGCAGACCGAAGACGCAATACGCTAACTGAAGCGAGCTGGGGGACGGTGGGGGTTACAGGGGTAGGGGTATGTGGTAGGCATACCTCAGACGATCAGTTAGCGCTCAAACGCCTCTATCAAAAGATCGATAAGTTGCAATTTATCGATTTCCAGAGTCGATTGCACAGCTTTACGAATATGGAATCTCTCAACGATGCTATAGGCAACTCTTTAGGACACTTTTCAGTTAGGCGAAGTAATCGATAGCTGTGTAACTGAATTCTTAAGGACGTATTTTTAGGAAAAGTTATAAGTTGTTATCGATAAATTTTACCGATTACTTTGGCTAAAGCTTAATAGAGAAACAACTTTATCGAGAACTGGGAAAACATGGCATTTTTCTATCGTCAGTGGTTATCGATAACATATAACGATTTTTTATTGATTGACTATAAGTCGGCAACTAAGGGAGTTAGCTATCTGCAGCGCTTAAAAGCTGTATCGAGAGCTATCGATAACTATGCATTCATTATTTATCGATGGGAAAATGCAGTCGCTGAGCTAAGGTGCCCGGGGATAGGGTAAAGTGGCTCGGGCTAAATGGAATAAAGAACAGCATGCGACGCACTGAACGAGGGTCACCGCGCAGCACAGCGGATTGGAAGGGGAGCGGGTGGCCCGAGGGCAGATAGGGGGCGGGAGGCGTGGGCAGGATGCACTGAGCAGCGTTGATTGTTGCAATTTCTCGTTAAATTGAATTCAGTCGTTCAATGCGAGCCCCGAGACCAGAGACAAGCGAACAGAGACCCAGAGACCCAAGGCCCCGAGCTGAGATCTCGATGAGATGACAGAAGAGAGTGCAGAGTTGAGAGTCGTCAGTCGTGAGTCGTGAGACGGGAATCGGGAATCGGGAGTCGGGTGTCGAGAGTTGAGAGTTGAGAGAGCGCTAAAAGCTGCCCTGCTTATTTATGACAAGTGGCGGTACAAGGACAACAGACAGCGGACAACGGACAGCGGACAGTGGACAGCACACAGTGGACAGTGGACAACGGAGACTGGGCCACGGGCAAGGACAATGCCAATGACAGCACCGATGACAATGGCAGCGACAGTGACAATGACAATGGCAATGAATGCGGCGCATTATGCGATTGCGATTGCGGAACCGATTGCCATTGCAATTGCGGGTTTCGTTTTCAAATTACACAAAACACACGGCAACAGCTCATTTTGTGGGCCGGACAGAAGGTTGGTGATTGCCGGACGAGTTAAGGTATTAACACTTTTATAGCCTGCTGTGTATAGTATGTGAGCGAACGAGAGAGATTGAGAGTGAGAGAGACAGGGAGAGGGAGAGGGAGAGCAAGCGTCGCGCGGATTAATTTTTTTTTGTAAATTCAAATAATCAAGGATCAGGATATATAGTATTACGTGGAATAAAGTTATAGTTAGTTAATATTAATATTGTATATGCTTGCTTTTTTACCAGAACTTTTTGTGATAGGTGCTTAAACTGCAACTGCAGTTGTCAGTTATAAATGATAAATATCAAATATTTCGAATTTCATACAATATATGGTATATATGGTGTTTATATATTCTTGATGAATAAGCATATTTTTTCACCTTGGCATATTCTGAACTTCTATATATTTACTATTGAAAGCTGTACAAAATTGTAGCTCAAATACTGTGCATAGATATTAATATAAAATGCATAGAAACATAATATTCTTGATGAATTCGGCCGACTTATATTTTTATCTTTATCTCTCCTTTTAATGAAAACACAACGAACTCACTTGTATCGACTTAATATCCAACTTAATTGAAAATGGATAACAAATGGTATATTAACTTTGTGAAAATATATGTAATAGGCAGAAGGAGGCATACATTTATTCTTGATCAGCATCAATAGTCTGTCTGCTCATCTGTCCGTCTGTATGAATAAACAGATCTCAGCTATTAAAAGAGCTAAAGACACCAGACTTTGTGGGAGTTTGCGTATATTCAATACACAAAAGAAGTTTATTTCAAACTTTGTGTGACATGCCCATCGCCTCCACAAATCGATAAATGCGTCTTTCGATTAATTGCAAATAATTCAATAAAAATAAGAGATAAAAGCGTCAAACTTGGTGGGAGATTGTCTTTCAACATTGTGCAGAAGTTGGATTTTCGACAATTAGATGCCACGCCTACCGCCCCTATAAAACGAATTTTTTAAATTATAAAAACACTAGAAAAGCTAGAAACACCAAATTCGATAGTAAAGTCCCTGGTAACATAAGACATTTGTTAATTCAGATTTTCAACTTCGTTATTAATTTTATTTTAACAGCCAAAGATAAATGGTATCTTACTATCAAAGTCACTCGACTATAGCTTTCATTTCATTTCATTTGTTTTATACATAACATATTTCAGCTATTTATATTCCTGATCAAGTTTGTATCATGTTTGACAGGTGTGTCTTAGAATATTCTTGCATGATATGCCTGATTTGTACAATGAGAAACCCTGCTGTTCTTGAAGTTGTCTGCACACGAAGCTGTGGCTCTGGCTGAAGCTCGACAGTAATTACAGCAGACCAACTTCAATGCTTCGGCCTCTCTCGGCAATTCTCATACTCGGCTCATTTAGAGTTGTTGTAGTTGCCTAATTGACTGACAGTTACAGGCGAAATCATGCAACATTCTGGGCGAAGCCAAGGCTGCACAGTTAACTGCACTACTAAGTAGTGAAGTGTGGCTGAGTGTGGCACATGTCGGTGGCAGGGGGGCGGTGGGGCAGAGGGTGCAGGAAACGACGGCTCGTAAATAACTAAAATGGCAGCCACAGAGCCGCAGGAAAAGGCAGCCAAATGCAAAATTATGCGCCACATTTAAATGTAATTTGCATTTATTGCCATTAATTGAGTTGCACAACTGCGAGTGCGGGTGCGGGTGCGAGTGCGGGTGCGGGTGCGCGTGCGAGTGTGTGCATATGTGTAATTGAGGGTGTGTAAGTGCGAGTGTGTAAATAGAGCCAAATAAATGGCACCAAATGAGCGTTTAAGCCTTTTCATTCGAGCAAACAGGCCGCCGGCATATGCTCAACTAATGAACCGAAAGCCGGCTAAATCCGCTGCAGGCTCAGATTGGCTATAGCTTTTTATGGCCTGGCGGAGATGCAAATACAGAGATATACTAGCCAACTCAGCGGCTGTTAGCAAGATTGCAACAACAACGACAACAATAAGAGCACAACAAAAAATGCTGCCAAAGCAGCAAATCGCCTTCATTCCAATTACTTAACACAAATGTTTGAGTAAGTGGCCGAGTTGGAGGCACGCAGTGGGGAAGCGGGGCAAGTGTGTGGCATGAAGTGCCAGTAAGGAGAGTGCCAAATAAATAAGGTGTAAACACAGCCCGTGTGTGCGTGTGTGTGTGTGAGTGTGTGTGCGCTTTGTCTGCCTACCTGCAGGTTGTTTGCCAGCTTAAATGCCAACAAAATCGCAATCGCCTGGCGTTATCCTTATCATTGTTATACTTAAGTTAACAACAGCTTAAACAACAGTGCACACACTCGCACATACACACACGCACGCACACTCACGCACACTAATCAAGCATACTCACTCTCATGCTTAGACACCTTGCGTTTTATGAGTTGCACAGTGGAGTGAAGAGGCCGTAGAAGTGCATTTTGTATCATCAAACAAGTTCAAACTTCTATTCAAAGTGATGTAAAAAATAAAATACATTTTATATTATATTTTGCGATATTAATTTATTTTTTTTAATCAATTATTTTCCATGAAACATGATAATAAATATACAAATTTAATTTCAAAATTAAATGAAAATGTAAAATATAAAAACTAACTACAATAATTAACTATAAACTATGCGATATTTATTTATATAGTTTTTTAAAGCTATTATATACTTCTCTAAACGTCATGATAAATATATTTATTTAATGTAAATAATAAATGGCAAATATAAAAAATTAAATATTAATTATAAATTTTGCGATATTAATTTATTTATTTTTTAAAACCAACTATAACCAAAGTTATATTGAATATATACATTTAATGTAAGTAATAAATAAAAATGAAAAATATGAAAACAAAATATTAATATATAAACAAAGCGATATTAGCTTATTTATTTTCTTAAACCAATTAACATCCATAAAACAAAATAAGAAATATAAATATTACAATTAAATACTATATTAAGAATAGAAATATTATATTACACAACGATGCTCAGAAATCTTGCACATACGTACAAAGTAAGCATAAATAAAAAATAAAAAAAAAAACATTTAAATATCATATAAAATTTAAAAGAAAAATTTGATACAAAATTGTATGCTTTGTATTAGTGATGCCTTTATTTATTAACGCATTAATTACTTGCAGCTACTTCAATTAATTAGGCGAATTGAGAATTGCTTTTCCAATTTTTAGCAACAAACTGTCGCCTTGCCCCACTGTACAGGTGGCAGTCGCTAGCCGAGACGGCGCATTCATCTGAAGTTGATAGTTGACTCGCAGTTCCCTTTCGTCCCTGCCTCATCGGGCATGGCCAAAGGGTGGAAAGGGTGGGGGGGGGGAGTGGTGAGACAGTGTTAAGGAGACAGCATTTGGCTGGGCTTTTAGCCACGCTCATTCTGTGGCAGCCGCAAATCCCCATAAACAGAAAGCTTTTGCACTTTATTTGTGTTAGTTTCAATTATATAAACAACGACGACGACGACGACGGCGACGTCAGCGATGGGGGAGGGGGGGGGGGGGCAGTAAAAGGCGGCAGCAGCGGCAAGAAGAACCAATTACCGCTTGATTTAGCACACGCACACATATGCATACAAGCGTGCAAACACACACACACACGCACACGCAGCCATGACAAACTTATTGAGATTCATTGAGCAGATTGTAAAGCTTCACTTCAGCTCAGTTGAGTTGAGTTCGCTTCAGTTCAGCTCGGCGCTGGGCTGAGCTGCCACGCCCACCATACACTGATGCCTTTGGTCGGTAGGCAGACAATAGCTAATGCTTCAGCTGGCAAATACAAACACAGGCGCACACACACACGCACACTCACTTAGCTGAATTATGTACGTATGTAAATGTGCGCGCGTGCGGGAGTGTGCGTGTGTGTGTGCGTGTGTGTGTGTCAGCGTATTGTTTGCTTTGCATAAAAGCTCAGCCATTGAAAACTAAAATACTGCACAACACACTGAGACTTTGTATTGCATAGCATTAGGCGCCGTTTCATTTATATTTTATGCACACACACAGAGGCAGAGGCAGACACGCACAGCGACAGAGAGAGAGAGAGAGAGTGGGAGTGGGAGAGGGAGAGGGAAAGGGAGAGTCGCGCGCTGAGAATGTGCAAACGTTTAAGTGCGTCGTTTCATCGTCCTGTTCTCCGTGTGCATTTGAGCTTAATAGTTAAATAAACAGCAATTTCCTTCTGGCAACAGAAACAACAACAACAACAGCAGCAGCAGCTGCCATTTGGCTTACACACACAGACACAGACACTCGCTGCAGCCTTCGAAATGTGCTTGTGTAATTGAAATATTTTATTTATATCTTCGATTCGATTTCCAAGAAATGCTTGCAATTTTTCCAATTTTTTTATTTGCTTTTTATTTTTGTTTTTATTTTTATTTTTGTTGCTGTTGTTGTTTTGGCAATTGTTTATTTAACTATGCAATTTGCCAAACTAACAGCTGCGCCGGGGGCAGCGCAGCTTGAGCTTCGATGCGTCTGATAATAAATTGATCAGCCTGAAGGTATGCAACAGAAAGTTTAAGCTCACTGCTAGTACTCTCACTCACCGTTGGATGGCGCCACATCGCGTTATCAGCCAGAGCAGGGAAACACAGCGCTATTTTGATTTCTCCTGTCACATTCGCAGTCATTCACACGCACTAACACACTCACACACACGCACACAAACACCCGCACCCGCACACTCAGCTGCCTGCAATCAGCGCCTAATGCAGATCGTTAGGCAAACACGTATTTCAGAATTTCTGCCAATTTTTCGAGCGCTCTCCCTCACTCCGGCTCTGGCTCTGGCTCTGGCTGTCTCTGTCTCTGTCTCTGTCTGTTTGGCTTTCTCCCTCGTTCTCGTTATGTATTTTATTCGCCATGTTAACATGCCGTCTGCATATGTTTACCGAAGAAATTTCTGCAAAAAAGTTAAATTTTCCTAATGGCATTTGCTGCACGAGGCAAACAGAGAAACGCACACAGCGACGCCAGCAGCGACGCCGGCAGCGACACCTACGCCGGCTGCAAGCAAGTGTGACAGATATTTTAGCATATTATTCGCATGTGTTTGTGTGGCTGTGTGTGTGTGTGTGTCAATGTTATTTGTGCATCCTCATGGGCGCCAGTTTCCTGTCGCTGATTTTGTTTCCATCGCGTTGGTAATTCTAACGCTCGCAGCTGTCGCTGACATCCGCAATGGCATTCGCAGCCGCACACACACCCACAGACACACACGCACACACACACACAGTGCGCGTATTTGTCTTTAGTAAACCCAAAAATTGAGTCGAAACGCTGTCATTTTATTTGCCCAACGGGCGAAATTTCGGACAGCATCAATGCGACTCGGACGCAGGTGAGCGACAGCGAGAGACTGTAGACTGAAGACTGAAGACTGGGCACTGGGAAGAATCTCGAGCCGGAGTCTCAGTCAATTTCCACTGCAGCTCGCTTATAAGAACTGAGCTGAAAACAATGCTTGGCCCCAAGTCGAGCGACTCCTTGCCGTCATTAGCGTGGAATGAGCTTGGCAAGTTTCTCTGCAGGCTCCTCCCTCCTGCTCGCTTGCTCCAACTTGCTCTTCTGCACACAGGCAAGCGTCCAACTTAATCCCACATAATCGCACCAATTCATAGTTGGAAAACTTACCACAAAGCCCAAACACAAACGACAATTTCTCATTCTGTGAATCGGCAGGGAGACTCAGAGCAGGAGGGAGCGGGAGCGCAGGAAGACTCAATGGGGGAGACTGTCCGGAGAAGCCGCAAACTGTGGACAGCTATTAAATCACGAGAATAAAAGCACTCGAGCTGCCTCTCCCTCTCTCCCCTCCCCCTCCCCCTCTCTCTGCTGCTCCCTGTAATATTTCGAATCGAATTCGCATTCAAATTTTAGTTTGCAACGAGTTCAATCCGAAGACTCTTCCCCTTCCCCTTCGCCCTCCCCTTCCCATACCAGAATGACAGACTCAGTTTCGCTTTCGTTTTCGTTTTTCATATTTTTCGATTATTTTCTTATTGTTTTGTATTTGTTTTTTTGCTTTGTTTTGTTTTGTTTCTCATTCGTTTGTTTTTCGACAGCAACAAAAAAAAAAGATTTATAACTATTTACATGCATTACATTTAGTTTACAATGATAATTTTCTGTGCTCGCTCGACTTCCGATACAGCATAAATATTACGCTTAAGTGCTAAAAAATAATCATATCATTACATCTGGTATATGGTAGCTAGTACTCGTACCTATATACTCGTATATCTTTGAAACGGTTTCTGGCGCAGCGCTAAAAACGATCGAACGAGGGGTGGGCGGGGGTAGCAGCAGCACTCGATCCGATCTGGTCTATATCTGAGCTGGTTTCCGCTTTAAAATTGGCCATCGCACACACAAATGGCTCTATATCTATGTTAATGTGATGGTGGGTGGGGCACACAGCAGTACGGCTGTGTGGCTGTGTGGCTGTACGGCTATATGGTAGCACAAGCATGTATTTACACGGAGAAAATTGCGGGGGGAGGGGGGTGAGCTTTCGGTTAAAAGCATTATTCAGTTATAGCTACAGAGAAACGTTACAGTTAACGCTTTGCAGGGGGATTTACATACATATGGTACATGGATTTGAGTGTGTGTGTGTGTGTGTGTGTGTGTGTGTGTGTGTGTGTGTGTACAAGTGTTTATGCGTGTGTGCTAAAAACTAGTTATAACTTTAAATAATCACAAGTAAATATTGCTAAGGTTTGCAGCGACAGCAGCGCAAATAAAACTATTGTAAAAAAAAACTCGATTAAAATTAAATCAACAACTTAAAAGACGCAGCAATTGGAATAACACAAAAAAAATAATAATATAATAATAATGAATAATATTAATAATTAATAAGTAATAATTAATAAGTAATAATTAATAATTAGTAATAGTAATAATAATAGCAGTAATTACAGTAGACACTACGAATTGTTGACAGAACAGACCGATCCTACACGAAACTGAAGCTATATAAATATGTACAAGACGCGAAGCGTGCGGGGGAAATACGAGGGGAAGTTTTTAAGTAATTAGCGTGGGGCAGGGGCAGAGGAGTACAGTGGGGTAAGGTGGTTTTTTTTTTATACAGTTAGACGCCAAAATGCAACGGGACTAATGAAACTTCAACACTGAATTGAAACGCTGTTGCAAACGCTCTGGGGCACACACACACACTCACACACACACAGACAGACGGCAGCAGTTCCCCGAGGTAGAGGGAGGCGGGGCCGACTCCAGCGACTCTCGGCCTGAGGTCGAGAGACTCGGAGCGCCAGTGCAGAGGCGGCGGGGAATGCCAAAGCTTTAGCTTCAACTCTAGCGGAAGCTTCAATTCGCAACTGCAGCGAAAGCTTTAAGCTGCAGCTTCAGCTTGAGATTCAACTTTAGCCTAAACTTAAATTTCCGCTTATGCTTCCACTTCAATTTCAGCTTCAACTGCAACTTCAACTACAGCTTCAACTACAGCTTCGACTTAAGTTTCAACCATAGTGCAATATTCAGCTTGAAGCTCAACTTCTGTAGCTGCAACTTCAGCTTCGACTTTAGTTTCAACTACAGCTTCGACTTTAGTTTCAACTACAGCTTCGACTTTAGCTTCGAATTTAGTTTCAACTTCAGCTTCGACTTGAATATCAACTTCAGCTGCAACTTCAGCTTCAACTTCAGCTTCAACTTCAGCTTCAGCTTCAACTTCAGCTTCAGCTTCAGCTTCAACTGCAGAGGCTTCAACTTTAATTGCAGCTTTAACTCGAGCTTTTGACTTTAGCTGCAACTTAAGCTTCAACTTCTGCCTTAACTTGAGCTTCAACTTCAGTTTCAGCTACAGCCACAGCTTTATCTCCCGCCTGAGTGTAAGCTTTCGTTTCAACCTCAGTTGCAGTTGCTGTTGCAGTTGCAGTCTCAGCGACGCGCGGACAATGTTGTCGCCGTGCCGCTGTCGCTGTCGTTGGCATTGAACGTTCTGAAGAAGCGCAGCAATAGCGAGCGATCCTCCCCGTTGCTGTCCACCTGGCGGTCGAGGCGCCATCCGAGTGGGGGCAGCCACCAGAAGGATGTGTAGCCATCGTCGTTGCTGCTGCTGCTGCTGCTGTTGCTGCTGTTGCTGCCAGCTGTTGTTGTTGTTGTTGTTGTTGTTGCTGGTGTTGTTGTGGTGGTGGTAGTGGTGGTTGTTGGTGTAGGCTTTTGAACTATGCTATCTACGCGAATTATTTTACTATTTCTATTGCTACGATCGGTGCTAATACTTAATTGTGCTGCTGTTGTGCTTTTCGTGGTTGCTGCTGCTACTGTTGCTGTTGAACTATCTGTTGCTGTTGCTGCTGCTGCTGTTGATGTTGCTGCTGCTGTTGCTGTTCCCGTCGTCTCTGCGCTTTGCTCTGTTGTTGCTTCTGTTGAGCTTGGCCTGAGTTTCGACCAAAATGTTGTGCTCTCTGCTGCTGCTGCTGCTGTTTCTGCTGTTGCTGCGACTGTTGCTGTTGCTGTTGCTGTCGTATCGCTTGCAGCAGTTGTCGTTGGCGTTGTTGAGCCCAAGCTGCTGCTGGCTGCTGTTGTGCCAATTGCACTCTCTACTGTCGAACTGGCAATGCTGTTGCTATCGGGCTGCTGCTGCTGCTGCTGCTGTTGCTGTTGCGATAATCGTCGCTTGCCCTTTACCAGCTCGTTTATAATGCGCAATTCCTGCTCGAAGTTAATTTCACTTGCCGCCTTCTCGCCATCGCCCTGTCCGCCAATTGTGTTTGTCATCAAATTGTCACTGGATGCCATATCGTTCAGCACATCCAAGTCGTCGCTGCTGCTGCTGCTGCTGTCGGTGCTGCTGCTGCTGCTGCTGCTGTCGGTACTGCTGTTGCTGCTGTCGGTGCTGCTGCTGCTGCTGCTGCTCGTAACGTTGTTTCGGGCAAAATGCTGATAATAAAACCGGTCATCATCGCGCGCTTTGCCATCGGCAGCTTGATGTATGGCAGCAACTTGGCTCCCAGCAGCAACAGTTGCTGCTCTTGCTGTTGTTGTTGTTGTTATTACTGTTGTTGCTGCTGTTGCAGTTGCTGTTGTTGACGACAATGCTGCTGTTTCTGCTGCTGCTGCTGCTGTTGTTGTGGGCATTGTTGTCGCTGTCGCCGCTGTTGTTGTTGCTGCTGCTGTCGCTGGTGTTGCTGTTGTTGTTGTTGCTGTCGCAGCTGCCGTTGCTGTTGTTGCTGTTGCTGTTGCGCGCGTCGAGCTCAGCTGAACCGGTTGCACTTTCGATTTTTTCAAGACAAGTCGATTTCTGTGCTCATCTATTTCGGCTTCTGGCTCTGCTTCTTCCTCTGGCTGTACGCGCGGCTGTGTCGACGACATGGCTGTGGGCGTTGGGGGCGTAGCAATTGCTGTCGCAGCAGCGCCATCCGCTGTGGGTGCTCGATCCGTTGCCGCCGCCTCATCCGCGTCCAAATCGGCGCTGAGCGGCGGCGCGACGCGTCGATGACTAAACAGCGGCGGCAGCGGCTCCTCGTCCAGGCTGCTGGCGTAGGCCGGCAGAAAGGCGTCGACCTTGAGCAATTGCGCCAGCTCTGACTCGGCCTGCACATCTGCACTCGCAGTCGCAGTCGCATCCGCATCCGCATTCGCATCCGTCTCAGCGCTCAGCGCACTTGTGACCAGCTGCACCGAAGGCTCGGCATCGTGGGGCGCGCCCGCAGGAAGCACAATCGCATCGATGTTGCCGATGTGCCCGAAGGCGTCCACGTTGCTGCTGCTGCTGCTGGAGCTGATGCTCAGCGTCGTGGTGCTAGGCATGGCATTGCTCGCGTCGGCCTGCAGATCCGCTGCGCCTGCCTTCAGGGCATTCTGGCGCAGCGTTGCAATAGTGGGCGTGGCCGTGCTTGTTGCCAGCGATGTGTCAGCAGCAACTGTTGACGGTGCCGTTGCTGTGGCCAGTGTTGCTGTTGCAGTTGCTGCTGCAGTTGTTGCTGCTGCTGCTGTTGCTGTTGCTGTTGCATTATCTACCACTGGCGCCGCGGAAAACTCCAGCGGCGTGGGAAACTTGCTCTCGAATATGTTGAACTTGGTTGGAACATCCTCGCTGGGCAGCGCCTGGTCCTCGGCCGTCGACTGCAGCGGCACTTCGATGATCACGTCGTCGTTGTCGCCCTCGCCATCGCCATCGCTGGCATCCTCGCTGTAGTCGAATACGGGGCCGCCGTCCGTCGCGCCGAAGAGGCTTTGCAGCTCCTTCTCGACCAGGTCGGTGGGATCGATGTTGATTTGCGGTATGCAGCGCTCGTTGTAGAGCTTGTGGCCCGTGGGGCAGTGGCGGAAGGGCAGCGTGAAGATCGACTTGGCCGTCACCTTCTTCTCCTTCTCGAGTGTCTTCTGGTCGAGCGGCAGGCGCAGCCACTCCTCCCAGGCCATGAGCTGCGCGTTGCCCTCGATGGGGCGCGATGTGATGGGCAGCGCCTCGGCGTCCCTCGTCGCGGGCAGCATGTGCAGCGTCGCCGTCAGCGCCAGCAGCGTGTGCACCAGCGGCAACAGCTGACTGCGAGTGGCTCCTCTCGATGATGATGCCATGGCTGGCACGGCAGCTGCTCCAGCTTCAGCTGTTCAGCTTCCTCCTCTGCTGCTCCTCTGCGGCTGCGTTGGCAATGCTGCTCGCGTCGGCGTTGGGGTTTGCTGCTGCTGCTCAGTGCTGCCAATCGCTGCAATCGGAAGGCAGAAATGGAGAACGGATTAGTATGACTGGCGAAATATGCCCGAAAGCCACCCAGGTGCAGCACTCACTCCCACTCCCCCTCCCTGCGGCCTACACCCCCTATGCAGCTGTTCCCTGCTCGCCCTCTGTGTTCTCGCCCAGCAGTAGCCTCTCATGCTATGTGCAACAATACCGGTTTTGTATTCCTCCCCACCCCTTGAGCCCATCCTCCAGTTTGGCCGCACACGGAGCGTGCCACAGTGGCACGACGCGCTGAGTTTTTCCAGCGAATCGACGCAGACTCTAACAAGCGCGACGAATCCGCTGACGATTGCCTTGTCTTTGCCTGCTCACAATAAAGGCGTTACGTTCCACATAAGTGAGAAGTCGAGCAGATAATAAAAATAACAATAATAATAATAACTGACTCGGTAAGTTCGCTCTGGAGATTTCGGTAACCCTAATCCTATCGGCTCAAGCGATCTTTTTTAAAATGTTTCCCAAGACTTTGATCAGCTTAAGCGATCTATATATATATAGTATATCGTAAATCTTTTAGTCTTATTCTTATAGCACAAATTGGAAGTCAAATATTCATCAAATATTTATTAATCATTATCTTGTTGATCTGCAATCGATCCTCTCTTATACATCAGCAGAAAGTGAAGTTTTTCCCAACTAATTGAATAGTCTGAACTTCAAAGTAATAAAAAATAAAAAATAAAAAAAAAAACAAAAACATCTTTGAAGCCAAATTAAATTTGTTGCTATATAAAATGTGCGAACATTTTTTTTTTTTAATTTAAAAATGTATCCTAATATAATTTTACAAAACGCATTCAAAATTGTAGCTCTGTACGCAGAAATCTATATTTTTTTCAACTATTCTAAGCTCTTACAAAATTAAGCCATGACTGAAATAATAACTTAAAGGTTTTTTCAAAACTGTTCCCAGCTGCTCTGAATTTTAGCCACATCATGCTACTAATAAAAACAGACCCACATCCATTTCAAAACAGTTCCGCCTGAATTCCAAATTGCCCCCAAGTACACAGCGACAGCGATATTATCTCTAATCTGTTTGCTTATTCCAAACAATATTTAAAATAATTTGAGAATTTATGTTATTTCTTTCCGCCCGTCACTTTTACGACGCGCTGTTGCCACTGTGCGGCGCCGCCGCCGCCGCCACCGCCGCCGATGTCGACGCACATAAAGATTGTGAACTTGGGCATCGTTTTGAATGTTTTAATGGGTATATCGACGGTGGCAGACACACGCACACGCGCACACACAGAGGCATGCATATCTCACATCAGTCATCGGTGTTGTCATAATCAACAGCAGCAACAACAACAGCAGCAACAGCAGCAGCAGCAGCAGCAACAGGCACAACAACAGCATCAACTTGTTGCAGCAGCAGCAGCAACAGCAGCAGCTCTCATTGTTGATGTTGCACTTTGCTTAAGCAGAGACAACGACACACACACAAACAACAGTCTCACTCACACACACACACACACACACACACACAAAGAGAGAGCGGCGAGAAACGAGGGACAAGCACGCACAATGTTTATTTATAAAGAGACAGAGGCACGAAGAGAGCCGCAGAGGGAGGAGGAGGCGGTTAAGAGAGGGAGGCAGGGCGTTACGGGCTGCGGGACAATATATAGACATATATGTAGGTTATCTGCGGGTTCTTAGAATTTATGAGTTCAAGTGTGGCACATTGCAGGCCCGCGACTCTTCCCACTGCTCCGCTCGTGTAACTGTTGCACTCAAGTTTATGGCTATTGCTGCTGCTGCTGCTGTTGTTGCTGCTGCTGCTGCTGCTGTTGTTGCTGCTGTCATTATTACATGTTAATAGCTTTTTAGTGGGCCCTGGGCCTGTGCGTATCGGTCATAAAACTGGCCGCTCTTGCTTTTTCGGGCCAGTGCGTGTCGCGTTGTCCATGCGCGTGTGAATGTCAAGTACCTTTTCACTCACACGCACACACACACACACGCACACACACAGCGTACGCGCTTGATAAGGTTAATGTCATAACGGTATTATATAAGACAATGACTTTGACACCCGCAGCATTTGGAGTGCTCTGACAATTCAATTAACCTGCTTGCGAGCAGGCAAGCAGCCAGAGAGGGAAGCAACTGAGGCAGGGGCAGGGGGGAAGTAGAAGTTGGCAATGAGTACTCGCATAGGCAGAGCAAACGCTCCACGAATCAATGAATGAATCTGCATGCACTCGCAACTCGCAACTCTAGTTCGATGTATGCACACTCACTTTAGCACAATCACACACACACACACACATACACACACACACACACAAGTGTGTGCATTTTCCTCCGTGCGACTTTAATTCGGTTTCGACCCGATACTATACATCGCACTATCGCACTATCGAAGTATCGCAGTATCGAACTATCGCAGCGCCACACTTTTAATCTATATTTATGAAGTGCGGCGTAAGCACAGCGAATCAACCATTTTCTGCCGCTGCGCCTGACATCTGCTGACTGCTGTTCGTGCTTTCCTTCCACCCCACCCCTACCCCTCCTCAACCCCAAACTCAACTCTATACTTCTGCCGTCTTTCTCGTCCACATGCTCCTCCCTGGCACTTCCTGTTCCGCGTGCCTGTCCGGCGCTGTCAGGAGGCATCACTGTTATGTTAGCGAATCACTCGCCGCGCCCATCCCCGATCCCGCAGCTAGCTCCTCCCCTCCTAATCTGCTTCAGTCATGTGGTCAGTCACAAACACACATACACACACACACACATACTCGCATACAATAGCTGTGCGTGTGTGTGTGTCTGTGTTTGTAATTTCTAACCGTACCGCTGAGTTGGCGCTCTCTTGTATCTGATATCTTGTATCTGTTCATCTGTCAGTTGGCCGCTGCCCCCGCCCCCCGCACACACACACACACAGCCTTTGCCCCCGCCTATCGTTCAAATTGAATTCAACTTCACACGTCGCAAATTTTTAATTAAAAATCAGCAACTGATGTCAATTTGAGAGGAGCACGGCTAAAGGATGGACTACAGAGCTCGAAGACCCCTGCCCCAGCCCCGTCCCCAGCCCACTGCACCCCGAGTTTGTTTGCTTTTTCCCTGCTTTCTGCTTTATATTTTTTTTTTCGCCTTTTTGATGTGCTTTGCTTTTTCGGACAACATTTGATGCCTTCTACGCGTGTGATGCCAACTGTGGGCTGCCAGCCACGCCCTAACAAACTACAACAAACAAACATACATACATAATTCCAGGCAACACACATTGACATCCTGCTAATACATGGCAACAACAACAGGGCCCAAACAGCGCCCAAACAGGGCCAAGGCAGGGACACGTAGCAATGCGCTCTGCTTCGTGCTCGCACGTATTCAATTCAATTCAATGATTCAATCCAATCCGGCATCCTGAAAAACACCAACAGGAATAACAACAATAACAACACTCGAAGTGCGTGCTGCTCCAAGTGTGAGTGTGTGTGTTTGTGTTTGTTGTCCTGCTATTCATTTGCCATTTTTTATGTGGCGCTCGCGAAATACCACAAGCTCTCAACTTGGTCCTGTAGCGGCAGCTCCACATACCTACGCCCCCCCCACCGCTTGCCCCCTGGCTGCCTACCTCTGCTTGCTATTCAGTCCATGCTTATCAACATCAGTTATGCGTCTGCATGTCTGTGTCTGTCTGCCACTCCTCCCGCCATGCCCTCGTCCAGCCACAGCCATAATCCTTGTCAGCACCCGGACATGTGAGCTCGAGCTGGAGTTCGACTTCGAGTGCAGCTCGCTCAATCTTTATTTGAAAATTCACTCAAATCGTTTATAGCTACTGTAACTTATGTTCTCCCTCTCTCACTCTCTCTCTCTCTCTCTCTCTCTCTCTCTTTTCAGTTGCAGCATTCGTCCGGTCAGGGAAGAACTAGAGGTGAGTGCACAATTAACGATTTATGCGAGGGAGCGAGAAAGCAATTGTAGGCAGCTTTATACACATTTGATTTTAAATCTTATATATTATTTTGTTTGGACAATGCACAAACAATGGCAAAAGTTGTACTTAAGTATTATTAATTTACTTTATTTAATTTAATAATAATTAATTTACGTAGGGATTTGAAGCAGAAACAGAAACATTTATCAATAAAGTTATTACGATAAAAGAGATTGCAACGAGTTTGAAAGCTGACTGAGAGCAGGTGAGAGACGATCTCAGTGCTGAAGTCTCCTATAAAGGCGTATGATCTAGCCATTCATAAAGTTCATTTTTACTTCAATCATAAAATAGTCAAAACGATTGACATAAAAGCTAAGCAAAGCGCTCTATACGTATCGATCTTGTGTACAAAAATTTCTTATAAATCTACTTCGGCGTATGATCTATCCCTACATGAACTAAACCATACATAAATGACATTTTTACTTCAATCATAAAATAGTCAAAACGATTGACAGAAAAGCTAAGCAAAGCCATCTCTAAGTAGCGATCTTAGTGTAGAATAATTCCTTATAGATCTACTTCGGCGTATGATCTATCCCTTCATGAACTATACCATATATATTCGACTTTTTTACTTCAATCATAATATAGTCAAAACGATTGACAGAAGATCTAAGCGAAGCGCTCTATAAGTAGCGATCTTAGTGTAGAATAATTCCTTATAGATCTACTTCGGTGTATGATCTATCCCTTCATGAACTATACCATATATATTAGACTTTTTTACTTCAATCATAAAATAGTAAAAATGATTGACAGAAGAGCTAAGCAAAGCAATCTCTAAGTAGCGATCTTAGTGTAGAATAATTCCTTATAGATCTACTTCGGCGTATGATTTATCCCTTCATGAACTATACCATATATATTAGACTTTTTTACTTCAATCATAAAATAGTAAAAATGATTGACAGAAGAGCTAAGCGAAGCGCTCTATAAGTAGCGATCTTAGTGTACAATAATTTCCTATAGATCCACTTCGGAAAGTACGTATGGAATGTAAGGTCGAGAAAGTTACAAGATAATCCAAGAAAACGGATTTCAGTGATTCGATCTCAGTGCCAAACTTTCCATATAAATTCCATATCACTTTCCCAATGAAATTTATAAGTCTGAAACGTTCATCGAAACGTGATCAAACAAAAAGTGCCAAGGGAAGCCAAGCGTGGCGTTCAAAGCAAGTCGATCGAAGCACTCGTTCGATCTAGTAATTAAAACAGAATAATCCGACTCAAACTAGCACAAGAGGGGACCAAGTTGAGGGCATCTTAACGAGACTATCTAAATGCTGTCTATTGCCTAACTGGCTCTTCCTTCACTTCAATCGATTGGCTGGCTTTCCAATTCTTCTGGGCAGCTGCTGCTTGTAGGATTCCCCAGCTGTCTTTACCGCTAGAGCTTTGAAGGTCAATCCCATCATCGAGCTGTCCGGCTAATTCCATTCAAACTCATAGTCGCATATTATCGATGGAAACAAACGATTAGATTGCTCAATCAGCTGCCGCCGCAGTCGTGTATTTCCCTCCGACTCATTTATGATCTCATCCATGGCTGCAGCGTTTACTGTTAGTCTCTAGAAAGGGGCAGGGGGAGAGAGTGGATAGGGCAAACTGTGGTCTGGTCTCCCCCACAAGACTGCCGCTTGCTGGACTGTCAATTAGTCAGTCGATTATCAAAGTAGTTCAATTAGCAGACACTGCCCGTCAGCTGGCAACTCGTTGCAGTTGCAATTGAGCTGTTGCTGCTGCTGCTGCTGCTGCTGCTGCTGCCGCTGCTATTGTTGCTGACATTAGAAGTGGCTCATTATGCATTCAGCAAGCCGAACAAAGCATATACTGCGAGTATGTCAATGTCTGGCCAAGAATTATACAATCGAGCCAAATGAATGTTTTTCGAATCTGGTTTCTGTTTCTCTTGCCTGTTGCCATTGCCTACGCACGTGGATTGCTGCGACTGTTGCTGCCGCTGCTGCTGCTGTGGCTGAGCTCCGCTTATAAGCATATACGTAGGTACTACCTGTAAGCAGTATCTCAACCAGTTTTGGGCCACAGCAGAGTCGTAAAATTGAAAATGCAAAACTGTCAGCTAAACAAACGAAACACAATACTAAAAAAAAGAGTTGCTACCCGTTGTTGCTGCTGCTGCTGCTGCTGTGGCTGCAACAACAAGCGAAGAGGCAACCCCGGAGTAGTTCAGCAGGCAACTGGAACGCAATTTTACACCGCGCTTGTGGTTTCTTTACTGCTGTTGCGGGCGGCGGTGCCTGGGCCTGAGCCTGAGCCTGAGCCTCAACCTGAGGCTCAGCCTGACTCTGAGTCTGAGCCTCAACCTCAAGTGGTGTCATTTAGTTTTCATAGTCGTTTAACTGCTTTGCCAGCCGCAACAGCAAAACAACAGCAGCAGCAACAACTCTGCTGGCAGCTTAACAATCAGTCAGCGTGGCAAAAAACAACAGCAACAACACCAACAGAAGGAACTACGATCAAGTTGGCCCAGCTGCCAAAAGACGGCCCAAGCCAACGGCCAGCGGACGCCAACAACAGCAACTGTTGCTGCTGTCGCTGTCGCTGGCAGTTGCTGGCAACTGGCAACTGGCAACTGGCAACAGACTCAGGAACCGTTACAGTTCATGCGAACTGTTAAGCTACGGGATTATTTAGTAGGCATAAAGTCAGTCGCAGGCAGCGAAATTCCTGCCGTCGTGCAACGGGGGAAAGTGAAGCTGCCTCCGCCTCGGAGTCTTGGCTATTTTTAGCCGCTCAGCTCAAGTACCTGTCCGCTGTCGGTTACCTGCTGCTGCTGCTGCTGCTGCTGCTGCTGCGACTGTCAGCTGCAATTATAGCCAAGCCGATCAGCAGCAATTAGCTAAAACTCACTCTTAGCCGGGGCTGAAGGTGATAAAGCAATCGGCGGGAGATTCATCATGAGATCACGAGGAAATAAAAATAAAATAAAATGTAAAAACAAAGTGCAAAAAAAGATCTCAAGAATAAATTTGCACATAAATCAATTCTTATACAAGTAATTAAAAATGTGCGCATTAACGAAAATTGTATACGTAATTATAGGAATTATCTGACATGGCTGCGATCAACTGAGAACAGTTGAATCGCCTGTGTGTGCGTGTGTGCACAGTCGAGCATGAATTGGACCATCAGTTGCAACAGCGCGCCTGGTGACATCATCTCGCACTGCGCTGACAATTCCATTAGCTTCCACAATTCCTCGAGGAAAAAATGAAATGAAAATGAGCAAATCTATCTATCTCTTATCTAATAAATACAAATACAAAATGCCAGCAAACAATCGCCTCGACTGTCTGCCCGCCCGAGAGATGCGACGCGATGCCGCCGCGATGCAAGTTTGCGAGCCGCGAATTGCTGCCGGCGAATTGCATCTAAATGAGGCATGATCTAAGCCAGCAGACACACAAGTGCACACACAGAAACACAGAAACAAAAATATATACCTACACAGTATATACTTATGTCTGTCTGGGGCCTACGTGCCCGATCGTAAGTCACTCGCATTCGAATTGGAAAATTGATTTTCCAAACAAACGTTGCGTGTGAAAATGCGATCACAAGGCGTGAGAAACGCAATTACCAATGCTTTTCTTCCAATTTCATGGCGTGGCAGGTGGCCGATCTCGATCTCGATCTCGATCCAGATCCAGATCCAGATTTCGGCCAATTGCAAAACAAATCGCCCGTGAGGGGGCGGGGCAGGGGTGTCGAAAACGAAAACGGCCCGCGAAACGCTGTCTTCTGCCTCGCGCCGAAATTTGATGGGTTGCCCCAGCTGAAAAGCGTTTATGACACTCTGCAGAGGCACAGGCGTGTGTGTGTGCGTGCGTGGGTGCCTGGGTGTGTGAGTAGGTGTGCCTGCTGTGGCTACTTACAGCACAGCTGGCCCTGCCTGTACACACAGATACGGACACGAACCTGAGCTCTGAAATGCGCACGCAGACGCGTGCCGAATTCATAAAAGCGCATTCGGAATCGATTTACATTTAGTCGCACTTAGGCCGGCCAAAAACCCGGCGAACACGCAGCGCGGCACGAAATTTGAGCTCAATCGAAATGAAAAGGCAACAAGCATGGCAACAGCAACACCACCAACACCACCAACAGCAACAGAGACAACCACACTAAACGCATAAAAGTCGAAAAACAAACAACTGCGCGAATTACGGGCAAGAACCAATCAAAGAACCAAACGAAACGAAGCACAGCACCAGAGCGAATAGGAAATGCTCTATGTTCTCAGCAATAGCTTACACTAAAAAAAAACAGAGAAAGCATTGAGTGGTCGTAGTGCAGTTATTTCGACCATATTTAGAAAACCATCCTAATTTTCTCACACAGTTTTAGAAAATATCGAATAAAAAATTAAACTTAAATTACACGCGAAAGTTTCTTTGTATTTTAGTTATATATTGTAGTATGCCCTATACTCGACAGTTATAAAAAATATTACTGTTAGCAAAATATTAAAGCTGTATTTATGAGGTATTTTGTGGAATACCACTAAGTAGAAATGATATAATTTCACATCTAGACATCTCAGCACCGCTATTAAAAAAGTTATAGCTACATTTTTATTAAACTTCAGAATACTTCTCACACTTAAAGTTTTAACTATACAAATATTTATAATATTTATCTGTATTTTAATATTTATCTGTATGCATTTACAGCATCATTTGAAGTCTAATACAACTTATGAGAAATTTTATCTTGACTAGCGACTGCATATTGTTATACGATTTTATATTTTAATAAATTATTCTGCTTATCTATTACGGATCTTGGCACAGTACTTTGGGAAATTCTAGCTTTACCTACAGGCATATTTAGTTTCTGTATAGCTATATAACTTCACAATGGTTGTATCTGTTTAAAGTTCTTCTCTATGTAGCATTCTCTTCTCGCTTCTCTGTATTGCCCGCTTTTCGGTTCAGTGTATTTGTTCAGCTCTCGACCGTCGGGCATTTGCATAAGATGCGATTAGAGACAAGCCAAAGATCGTGAGACTAATTTGTTTGCCGGTAACTAAGTCTAATATATCGAGGGGCAACGGAGTCGCAGCCGGAGTCGAGGAATCCGATCTGATCTAAGTGGATTAACATATTTTCGAGCTACTGTTGCTACTGGGCGCTTTCTTCGTGCATCTTCAATGAAGTTTCCCACATACCCACAAACTGTAGGGGAACTTTTTGGCAGTTCCTTCTACTTCTTCATATTGTAATTGTTTCTCTTGCTGCACACACACACACACACACACACATACACACACACACACACAAGCCGAAATTCAAAAGCGTTCAAATGTTGTGGCATGAAATTTGTTATTGTTATTGTTATTGCGGCTGTTGATTGTTTTGCATTTGCTTTTCATTTTCTTGTTTGCCTCACTTCATTCACATTCACAGTGTTCACAGTGCTCGCAGTGTTCACAATGCTCACAATGTTGAGCAAGTGTGGCAGAACTTGAAGAGGTCATGGCTGGAGATGACCCCCGCTCCGCGTTTTCCTTTCCTCCGCTTCCCCTTCCTCTCACTCTCCCCACTCCCCACTCCCACTCTCCTCCCCAGTTTGCGTGGAAAGAAGCAAGGAAAGCGGACCATGGGAAATTTTGTTGTTGCTCTTGTTGTTCTTGTTGTTGTAGTTGAAGGCAGCCCAACAGGTTGTCCGTGAGAACCTGAAGCTTCCTCAACCTGCAACAATTTATGCTGCCTCCCGTCCATCCCCATGCCGCATGCCGCATGCCGCACGCCGCATGCCCCAACCCACCTTCAGCTATTGTGCTCTGCCCGCTTGTTGTTGTTGTTGTTGTTGTTATTGTTGTTCTTGTTGCTGTTGTTGTCGTTGTTTACGAAACACTCGTAAGACAACGTTTGTTTACCTTTCGAACCGAATGTATCTCTCGTCACCCTGCCCACGAGTATCCATATCTGTATCTGTATTTGTATCTTTTTGTGTGCCCACCAACAGGCTTGTATCTTTTGATAATTGCTGTGCGAAACATTTGCCATTTCCCTACACAAATTACGAGAAGATCTTTCAATTTGCGCACTTTCAACGGGCAAGTGCGCAATCGATCGCAGCCGAAACGCAATTCGCATATCGAAATGCCATAAACAATATCAAAAGATACACACGCATATATCTAGTATCTTATGCAGGCATAGCTATGGCTTTGGCCTGGTCTCGGACTCACCTACTCGAGCTGTACGCAGCGCTCCAAGCGGTTATGTGTATCCAATTAGTGCAAGGTTTGCGGCTCGCAAATTGTATCTGTATCTCGAGCGCGACTCGCAGTGTATCTGCAGCTGTAGATGTAGATGTGTTGCTGTTTCTTCAACCGCACTTGTCTGGCGGACTTCACAAAAAAAAAACACACACACACTCACACGCACACACAGACACGGACTGTCACCAGGCAAAGCAATGTGTAAATTCAAAAAAAAATCTCGTTAGAAAATTTTAGTTAAAACGGTTTTAGTTTCTTTAGTAGTTTTTAGAGTTTTTTTTTTTTTTTGGTTTTTTGGGAGCGTTGAACGACTTGTTTAGCTGGAGATCTGAATGCAGACTGAGTAGAAAATACACGAAATTTTCGTATCAACTAATAGACGTACAAATCGCCGAGAAGACGACGCTGCCCCGACAACGTCGGCGTCGACTGCGACGTCGACAGCGACGACGACAGCGATGAACGAACCAAAACATTCGTCGAGAGCAGCAAGAACTACACAGTACGCTGGAGAAAGACACAGAGAGAGAGAGGGAGAAAAAGAGACAGTCAGTGTGAGAGAGAAGGAGAAAGAGAGAGAGTGAGAGAGGAAGAGAGGAAGAGAAAGATCGCGAGCGAGAGAGGCAGCAACATCTTCATAAGTAGGAAGAGCAGAGAAAAAACGGACTTACTGAAAAAACGCAGACAGGCAGACAGACAGACAGATGGAAAGACGGACAGGCGGACAGGCGGACAGACAGATGGACAGACGCAGCGATGGACTGACGGACTGCTGAGAAGCCGGAAAAAAGTAAAAGATAAACTTACGCAACGGCCCAACTAGAAGCCGCCGCCGCCGCTGCAGCAACAACAACAACAACAACAAGAACAACAACAAGTCAGCACTGGAGCTCTTGGCAAGCAGAGCAACAATTTATGGGCAACAATATCGGCGATTATATATGATCGCACTGCATATTGAAAAGGTGCCCGAAGAGCTCTTCCAGCCTGCGCCGAGGCGGTCCTCGATTTGGCGGCAAATCATCGACACTTGTTGTTATTGTTGCTGTTGTTGTTGTTTTGTAGTCATTGGTGTTGTTGTTGCAGTTGTTGTTGTGACGAGTGAAATGCGAGGGATGCGAGGGATCCTGCCACACAGCGAGCAGCGCAGATAAACAAACTCACTCACACACACACACACACACACACGGGCAGGCGAAAACACACACACTCTTAAAAACATACTGACACACACAGACACACTCCTACAAGTGTGTGGAACGTGTGGAACGTGGACTGCGGACAGGCTGGCCAGGTAGACACTTGTCACTTACCTGCGCAGTCATGGCAGCCTTGAGCCCAAATGTATCTGGCAGATACGATTGTTACAGTTACGCATATATGCAGAGACAGACGGAGAAAGAGGGAGAGAGAGAGAGAGGCAGAGTGTGTGATAAGAGCTGCGCTGCGTCCTTGCCTTGTTTGCACAAGCGATCTGTGGCTGCAGCGGCAGAGGCAGCAGCTGTTATCGCAGCAGCAAGGTGAAAAGTATCTGAGTAAAGTATCTGTATCTGTATCTGTATCTGCATCTCTGACTGTGTGCGTGTGCTTGTGCAAGGCTGCACTTGAGCTGGCCAAGGGTATTGCCTGATAAGCGAGCTGTGATAAGCGAGAGAGCAGAGTTGCCAGACTGTCGTCAGATTGAGCCATAGATTTTTATGCAATCTTTGATAACATGACACCTGACGGCGATATAGATGTGTGTATCTACAGCTATTCAGCTGCTGCTACTGGCATCATTTATCAGTTCAGTATCCTCTTAGCATATTTGAGCTTCTATCTGCACCATCGCTAGCTGCAACTTGTTCGAGCAGCATGCGATAGCAGAGAGCTGCAGATGCAGCTGATTAGCAGCGCGACGCTGCACGAACAACTGTCTTTCTGCTTTTCCGGTTCGTTATCAAGTGCGGCAGCGATAAAGCAGAGACTCTACATCTCCGTATCTGGCTGTGTTATCGCTGCCAACAAGTGTATCTGCGAGATACATGTGCGATATGTGCGATATTCGCGAGTGCGAGCATAGCATAGGTCAGTGCTTCGTCCGGCACAAGCACGCAAACAAGAAGAAGAGTGCAAACACACTCGCACACACACACACACACTTGCACGCACACACGCACCAATTGCGATTGCGATTGCGATTTCAAAAGCCCAAAGAAGCTTTCGCCTCCACTGAGCTCTGCAGCAACTCAGCCGCCGGCTCGGCGGTTCAGCGGTTCGGCGACTTCAACTGTTTGCAATTCAATTAACGCTGTCAATGTCAGCGCAGACGCCGTCTGCGAGTTGCCAATTGCTGCTTGCCGCTTGCCGGTCGCCAGTTGCCGGTTGCCAGTTGCCAGTTGCCGGCTGTCCGCTGCGAGTTGCCAATTGCCCGTTGCAAGATCAACAGGCAATAACCGGACGACCAACAAACCCAGCGACCGTGTTTGATTTGCCTGCCAACACACTCGCGTCTAGCCGTATCTGTATCTGCATCTTTAACTCTATCTGCATGTGTATCTCTAGCTGTATCTGCGTCTGTATCGCCGTATCTCTCGTATCGGCATCTGTGCCCGGTCTCGCGTATGCACACAAATCGGCGGGCCTTGTGATCGCTTCTGCTGCTGCTGCTGCTGCTGCTGCTGTTGCTGCAGTTGTTGGTGTTGTTGGTACTGTTGGGTGTCTGTGGCTTATCAAAGTGTTAGACAGCCGCGACTGTTGCGGCTCCAGCGACAGCTACTGCTGCTGCTGCTGTTGGCCATTGTCTGGCCAAATTCTAAAGATAGACAGACAGCACACAATGCGCTGCACAAACAAATGCCAGCAGCAAGTGCATGTGAAACAAGCTTAACAAATACCCGCAGCAACACACAGCAGCAGCAGCACACACACACACACACACGCACACACACACATGCTAATGTGTGTTTGTTATTGTTCTGACTACCTCACAGTACGGACGGCGTCTAATTGCATGCACCGAGCGGATCGGAGCGGAGAGTGCGCGCAACTGTCTGACGGTCGACCGATAAGCATCGATAAGGTCGACTGGAGACACATCAATTTTGTTAGGGGACAAACAGACAGCGGGACGGGCAGACACACGGATGGAGAGACATGGAGACAGTGGAGCCAATAAGCAGATAGTAGAACAGACATACAGACATACAGACATACAGACATACAGACATGCAGACATACAGACATGCAGACATACAGACATACAGACATACAGACATACAGACATACAGACATACAGACATACAGACATACAGACATACAGACATACAGACATACATACATACAGACATACAGACATACAGACATACAGACATACAGACATACAGACATACAGACATGCAGACATACAGACATGCAGACATACAGACATACAGACATACAGACATACAGACATACAGACATGCAGACATACAGACATACAGACATACAGACATACAGACATACAGACATACAGACATACAGACATACAGACATACAGACATACAGACATACAGACATACAGACATACAGACATACAGACATACAGACATACAGACATACAGACATACAGACATACAGACATACAGACATACAGACATACAGACATACAGACATGCAGACATACAGACATACAGACATACAGACATACAGACATGCAGACATGCAGACATACAGACATACAGACATACAGACATACAGACATACAGACATACAGACATGCAGACATACAGACATACAGACATACAGACATACAGACATACAGACATGCAGACATACAGACATACAGACATACAGACATACAGACATACAGACATACAGACATACAGACATACAGACATACAGACATACAGACATACAGACATACAGACATACAGACATACAGACATACAGACATACAGACATACAGACATACAGACATACAGACATACAGACATACAGACATACAGACATACAGACATACAGACATACAGACATACAGACATACAGACATACAGACATACAGACATACAGACATACAGACATACAGACATACAGACATACATACATACAGACATGTAGACATACAGACATACAGACATGCAGCCATACAGAACATAAAACAGACATAAACCATACAGACAGACAGAAAACCACACAGACAGACAGATAAATAGTCAGACAGACAGGCAGACAGAGAGGCAGACAGACAAAGTCGCAAAGAGCTAGATGGATAGACACTTGAACTTGGCCATCAGTTCGGCGTCACCAGTCGTATAAATGCCTACCCCATTCTCGTACCCTTCCATCTCATCTCGCTCCCCCGGTTTCCAGGCAAACTAACATCCTGAAGCTAAAAATAATTGTTTTATAATTACAAATTGAATGATATGCGGCTTAAGCTACCCGCTCCATTCTATTTCTGTGCGCTTTTACGACACTTTTAGGAGGTCGTAACCCTGCCAAGTCGCACGAATTCCGACAGAATCTCGACGAGAAGATCTCGAGATCGATGCGGAGCAGGCCAAAAAGGCTGTGCCCCTTCGCCGATACAGGCACACACAAAAGCTCTATAAATTTAGTTGACCAGAGAACGGGGGCGTGGCAGTTAGCTGTTGAGAAGCAGGGTGGGAAAGGAGGAGGGAGAGGAGAAGGCGCGGGGTAAACAGAGCGCATGACAAATGACAAGAGACTATAAAACGCCAGACCAATTAGTAGATTTAGTAATCATAAAAGGCAAACACACACAGACACTCACAGACACACACGCACACACGCACACTCGTAAATTGTAAAGTTTTGGCAACATGCGGACGGACACGCACGGCCTCCCCATAAAAGCGGAACTGAAGCTGACACTGAAACCGGAGTCAACAGAAACAGAAGCAGCAGCTAATGGCGATGTCGATGTCGATGTCGACGTCGATGGGAACTCTCCCGGGTGGCGGCCTTGGGGCTAAACCGAAGCGATTGCAAGCACCTACTAAATATGTGCCCCGCAGCGCAAGCGAGCGAAAAACCCAATTGGACCAACCACTCCCCCCCCCCTTTGTACGGCCTGCTTCCGTCGTTTGAAATTAGCTAATTAAAATAAACCACGCGCTTGCATTGATGAAATGCATTTTGCAGCTATCGCAAATGAAATCAAATTCAATTTCAATTTCAATTTTATGAAATTCGAAGCGTATTTGAATGCAATTCGCGTGTTTTTGTTGTTGTTGTCGTTCGAGTTGTTGCTTTTTGTCAATTGCGCTTTATGTAATTTTCGCAACGAAAGGGCCGCAAAATACGCAAACAGTTCAAACCCAACCAGAGTTTCGTGACCAGACCAACAACAAAAATACCGACGAAAAAATACCAAAAAAAACCTTAAAATATAAACGTAAAGTAAACACTGGAAAACAACAGCAACAACAGTAAATGCGGGAAAAAAGAGAAAACAATTGTTTATTATTTGCCAGTTTCATTTTTTTTCTCGTATTTTTCTTTTTTCTTCACGCATTTAGCGCAAAATTCAAGGCCAAACCTTTATTTGTGCCATATTTGAATTGCGTGCGTGTGCGTGAGCGTGTGCGTGCATGGGTGTGCTTGTGCGCGTATGTGTTCGCTTTGCGGTGGCCTCTGTGGGCGGCATGTAATAATAGAAAATTGCCAAATTAATCGCCGCTCCGTGGGCCGAAACGTGGTGTGAATCGATATCGAAATCAGATTTCAGTAACGAAATTGAGTTGCCACAGCGCCTACCCTGCTCTCCTCCCCTCCCCTCCCCTCCCCTCCCCGCAGCCAGAGGTCCCCTACACTACCTGCAGAAGTATCTAACAGATTTCTATTTGCTTAGCACATGTGAAAGTTGTGCCAGCGTAAATCGATCTGCTGCTTCAGCGCGATAAGTAGTTTTTCTGAAGTGCGAGAAGAGGCGACTCCGAGTGGATAAGTGCGCCCAGCAGCGAAAGAGCACAGCATACATATACATACATGGTATATGTCAGGCTCACGTGCATACCAAATCATGCTGCTTCCAATCAATCACATTTTTATACTTTATCGATAAGCAACTATCGATACGCTTAAGTCAGCGACAAATTTCTGAATTTCCAGTAGATTTTTTTGAATTCTACACATACTTATGGCCATATATCTATGTGCATCTGTATCTACAGAGTTTCTATAATTACTTTTGCATCTATTGAAGATTTTTTGAGCTGCGAGTTGTTCGATAGGCACTTATCGATCAGTTTTAGAATTAAAAACAATAAATGTCTGCAACTTATACCATAAACTGAACATGCAAATAAGCATACGTATAACTATATGGTATTTAAATGGTGCTGCTTTAACAAAGTTACAGTACTATAAAATTACTTTAGGCTTTTTAGACGAGTCGTTGGTGCTGGGAGTTGTTCGATAGGCACTTATCGATAAGTTTCCGATTTAACAACCATAAATGACTGCAACTTATACCATAAACTGAACATGCAAATACGCATACGTAATACGTAATACCTTTATGGTATTTAAATACAGCTGCTTAAGCAAACTTCCAGTACTAGAGTTATCGATTAATTCAGTTCTACAACAGATTTACGAATTCCACAGAGAATTGCCTGCAGCTTACACATGTATGCAGATATATATATATACTGCGATATTTATACTATATCTGTATGGATTTCTATCAGCAAAACTGCAGTAAAAAGTGTGGCAATGCGGTTGCATTTAAAGTTATCTACATATCTCTTTCTGTCTCACTCTTCCGTCTCGCTCGGCCATTTGGGCCCCTCAATTTTCATTGCGGCTTATGCAACACATTTTGCAAATTTGAATTGTTCGGCAAATCAATTTGCATATTGCGCGACGCATTTTGTGGCCACTCTCTGAGCACACACACGCACGCACACACACACACAGCATACACACACCATACACACAGACATGACTACAAAATATTTTTGTGTTCACACTCAATTAATGCCAATTGACTGCAAAATTGCAAACACCTTTGACACGTTTTCATTTGCCCTGCGAAGCAAATGGAAATGTGCAAGCAATAGGAATGGGAGTAGGAATGGGAATGGGAATGGGAATGGGATCGAGAATGGGTCTGGGACTGGGAATCTATATGTTCAAGTGTGTATGTGTGGGCGTGTGCGTGTGGGCAGTGTCAATTTGCCAGTGGCAGATGGCACTCGGCGTATTTGTGTTTAGTTTGTTTGCAGTCACATGTAAAGTAAATCAATAAATAAATAAATTGCCGCATGCAAAATTCATGAGACAATTCGCTGTACAGCAAGAATACAGCAACAACTACAGCAACTGAGGCAACACCACAAACAGGAGCAACAGAAAACGTATCAGTAGCCCAACAACAACAGCAACAACAACAACGACACCAACAACACAACAACGACACCAACAACATGCAGGAGAGCAGCGAATTATTGACATTTTGAACGCAATTGAACTTTGCGCATAAATTTGGTTGGGAAAAAATTAAATTATATATGTATGTATGTATGTACAGGCATGTACATGTCGCTACACGTCGTGACACGTCTGTGCACGTCTGTTCACGCATGTACACGTGCAACAGCAGCAGCAGCAGCAGCAACTTCAATTGAATTAAATGTAACTCCTTAATTGATAAATAATTGTTATTGTTATTACGTTAAACGACTTGACCCGGCCATAAACTGCGAAATCTACGAAATCTGTGTGCCAAAGGAAAAATCCAGCTGTTCGATATTAACAGCATACATATGCCTATATATAGTCAGATTCCCAGAATATTCTCTTACTGAAATTGTAATTATCATTAGTTCCATTATCAATTGCGAGACTGGAACTACAGCTGAATCTGCAGCTGGTACTCCAATCGGAACTACAACTCGAATTTGAATCTCAGCTTTAGTCGGAATTCGAACTATAACTGGACTTGCAACTGGAACAGGAACTAGAGCCGGAACTGCAACTGAAACTTAAGCAACAGCTGGAACTACATCTAGCACTTGAGCTGAATTTACTGGAACTGGAACTGAAACTACAGCTGCAACTGAAACTACAATTTTAGCCTAAGATTAAATAAAATACCATATAGGGCCGGAAAAACTCAGCTGATCTTCTAAATGGAACTGGAACTAAGACAGATACAGGAATTCAGACTAAAACTAGACCCAGTTGTAGCTGGAATTAGATAAACTTTAATAATACTTATCAAGTATGAGCTTTATTCCTTGACTTCAAGACGCTTTCCCAAGTCAGATAAAATAAACATACGGCTGGAAGCTCAGCTGATGTTTCAAATGGAACTGATATAGGAACTTACACTAAAACTAGACCCAGTTGTAGCTGGAATTAGATTAATTTTAATAAAACTAATAAAGTATAAGCTGTATTCCTAGACTTCAAGACGCTTTCCCAAGACTGGCATAAAAATTAACTCGGAACTGGAACTGGAATTTTGCAGAGAACCAGCCGTCAATTTTATCCAATATCAGATAAACATTCTACAGAACATATTCTCTATTTTCTCTCACTAAGTGGGGCAACGCCTACTCTACCAACTAACACCAACTCAACCAGACAGAGCTTCCTTCCGCTGTGTAAAGAAAGCATCATTAAAGCGCGACACTCTGTCATAGATCTCTGCGCCGTCTGCAGACTCGTTGACGCACTTGGAGCCTCCAAAGCTAGTCATATGCATGAATACATATGGCAGATATATCGTATATATCTTCAGTCGCGCTATCTGTATCTGAGATATGCAGATTTAAAGATATGCTTACGAGTATGTGAGTGTGTATGGGCCATACGAATTTTCTGCTGATTTCGAGCGATTTGCAATGCGAATACCGCAATCTGCTCAGGGGCAAGTGGTTGGCCCGGCCACGGGGTGGCTCAGGGGGCGGGGTCTGTAGGCACAGCAGTGGCAAGTGCGTCAACGATCTGTGATATTTTTTGCTCTCTATGAAGTCGGACACATGGTCAGTTATCTGACCGCGCGCGACGCTATCGCTTCCGGGTGCGGCGCTTCGCTCGCCAATGCCAGACTCAGACGCGGCAGCCGCGTTCGGTATCGGAATCGAAATGGGAATCTGCAATGGAATCTGAATCAGAGCCGAAAACAAAGGAGTTGAAGACGAACTGAAGACTATGGAAAGTCGAAGTGTTCGCAGTTGAAGGTGGAAGTGGAAATGGAATCGGAATGGAAATCGGAATCGATGTCGGAATCTCAATGAATCTCAATCGATATTACAACCGAAATGGGAACCTGTCAGAAAACTTGAATCAACGATGAGGACAAAGTATGGTAGAAGTTGAAGTCGCAGACGTCGTAGAAGATGGAACTGGAATCGGAATAAAAATCGATATCGATAATCGGAATGCAATGAGAATCCATGATAAAACTGAGCAAGAATCGAAGTGGAATATGCATTTATAGCGGAAGTTTAAAGTTATATTTTATCGGAAAATCAAACTTCAGACCATTACGAGGGGGGAAATTCTGTAGTTGGCACTAGAACCCAAATCGATGTCGCAATGAGAATCAGAGTGATTAAAATAGGTTTAGAAAACCTAAAACGAATCTAAATCTGATCAGAATTCGAAGTTTGAGTTCAAAATGCATAGGCAAAATCTTTGAAATGGAGTCTAGAACTGGAACTGGAACTGAGGCAGAAGATCGTTGAGCACGAGGTCGACGGTGGACGGCAATTGCTCTGGGTGCGGGCATTAGGCATGCAGCCCTGGTAGATGCAATTAAATGCAAATCGCGACCCCGTGCGAGGAGGTAGCTCGTTGCTCGTGCTCGGGTCGCTCGGATCGGTGCGATTGGTCCGATTGGACTCGGAATCGGAATCGCTTGGTTGGTTAACCCCTTTAGCGGCAATTTCGACAGCTCAGCGAACTCGAAACCCGACACTCTACACTCGACACTGCATTTAAAATTCATTGTGCGCCCTCCGTGTTGTTGCTGCTTCGCTTTACTTTGATTTCATTTTATTTTCAGGCTTTTTGTAACCGATTTTATTTTAATTAAAATTATGTCAACGCAATTGAAATGTTATTGAACCAATTTAACAGCGCCGAGTTCATTAATTTGGATTTTGTAATTTTTATTCAATGCGCAGCAGCAGCATGAGCAACAGCAACAATTCCGATAGCAACAACAACAACAACAGCAACAACAACGAGAATAACGACAATATTGGCAATATTTATGCGCAGCGAGAACTTTTGGGTTCCCGCTCGTAATTTATGGCAATTGTGATAAAGAAACAGCCGCGTCGAGGAAAAACTCTCTGCCAGCAAATGCATTTCCAGCAGAAACGCCGACTGCAACGGCGACAGCGACGGCGACTGCGACGTCAGCTGCAGCACGTAAACAGTTGTGTTTAATCAACTAAAACAGAAGCGCGACAAAAAAAAAAATTAAATTCAATCAAAAGGGAAACACGCGCGCCCATTCACAATCAACGTCGACCAGTAGCACCCCCCCCCCCCCCCTGTACGCTGACTCCCGCCCTTTCCTCATCGCAGTGTAATATTTATGCAATTTATGGCACTGCAAATTATCAGCAGAAAATTCACGAAAACAACAAATTAACAAAACTCAAAAAATATACTTATTTATGTTCGCGCACAGTGGGCACATGCTAGAGAGTAGGCAGCTGAGCAAACACAAAGTGTTCCCACTATGGCGACAATTAAACTAAGCATTTCGTGGCATAATTGCTGCAATTACTGGGAAAAGTCTGTAGAGAAAGAGTGAGCTAATACTAAACTTTTCCCATTAACTATTACAATTACAGGGAACAGTCTGACGAGGAAGAGTGAGCCAATACTAAACTATTCCCATTAACTATTACAATTACTGAGAACAGTCTGTAGAGAAAGAGTGAGCCAATACTAAACTGCTCTACAATACTGGGAACAATTACAATTACTGGGAACAGTCTGTAGAGAAAGAGTGAGCCAATACTAAACTGCTCTACAATACTGGGAACAATTACAATTACTGGGAACAGTCTATAGAGAGCCAATACTAAACTGCTCTACAATACTGGGAACAATTACAATTACTGGGAACAGTCTGTAGAGAAAGTGTGAGCCAATACTAAACTATTCTCACTAACTACTGCAATGACAGGGAACAGTCTGAACATAACTTGCAAAGACGAACTGTTTTCAATAGTAAATGGTAACAGATTGGAGACGAGTAGAAACTGTTCCCACTCGCTTGGCTATGGAAGTGAGCTTAATTTAAAGAACTCACGATCGTATTCCCGCCATACGTATTTCTAGTAAGGTAAAAGCTTGAAAAATAAACTGTTCTCACTTTGATATATAAACTGTTCTCATGAAAAATAGAGATAATGGGAAACTACAACTGTGCCTAGCGCAATAACTTTTACTTGTCACAAGCACAGCCTGCATGGAGCGAGCTGAGCAAGACCAAGCTGTTCCCACTATTATTATAGAGACACCTTCGCTACAATATAGTGAGTGAACACTGTACCCCCGTTACGTATACGTAGAATGGGCATGTTTTACTCACCCCGTGGCAGGCGACATAAATGTCAGAAAAACAGAAATAACAAATGCAGCGCAAACAGTTTTTTGCCTCGCTCCCGGATGCTCTTCCGCTCTGCAGCTCTACGGCTCTCCCGTTCCCTGTCTCAGTGCAGGACTCGTTGTCCTCGTTGGCTGCGTTCCTTGGTTGAGGGATTGCTGAAACGAGCGAATTGAACGTTGTTTAATGACAGCAACTCGCTAAGTGTTGAGATTAATGCGACTCTGCGGGGAACACTGTGAACTTAAAGCATGAACTGATTTCGCAGCGTTGAAATTAAAGTGTTCCCAGTGTGGGAGTGAGGGTTCTCTGTGTGTGTGTAGCCGACGATTGCTCAGCCAGCAGTAGCTGAAAGTGCAGAAAGCGTGGGCGTCGCGTGGGCCTATCGACTATCGACACCCCCGACTTGACCTTGAGTAGGATTCCGTTGAGCTTTCGGATTTTTACATAAAAATTCGAGCACAACAAAATTCCAGCGCGGCGATTAAAGTTGTTTATAATACGAAACGAATTCTCGCCAGTTATCAGCGGATGATTTATATAGACGCGTAATACTTGTACATATCAACATATATATTTTCGACTAAAAGTGAGCGTGTGTGTGTGTGTGTCTGTGTGTTTGTGTGTGCGAGCGAATGGAAGCCTTAAATAACTTTCAAGTCGAGTTGCCCGTCCGTTTGTGCCGTTTGCCATTTTCCGGCTATATTTTCGCCATTGCCTCACGCCTTGCCTCTCTGCGTCTCCCTCTCTCCCCGTCGCCCGTCTCGCTCTTCGCATGGCATCGAATGTAACAAATCCAGTTATTTGTTGAATTTGACAGTTTAATTCTACGCCTCGATGAGCGTTTGCCCCGAATCGCAGCCCGACCCAATTCGATCCCGATTCCGATCCCAATCCCTAGCCCGACCCTTAGTCCTTGGTCCTTAGTGCTCACCTTCCCCGCAGCCGCACCCTCGACATGTTTTGTGTCTATTTCAATCTGTGATGTGCGCGCTTGCTTTATTCCCATTCCCATGTTTCCGTTGATTTGGAAATCAAACAGGTTTTCGCATTCAACTTGACATTCCATTTTCGGCCAAGTAGCATCCACCCCAGCGAGAGCTGGATGAACCCACAACCCAGAACCCGAGCCATCTCCGGGGGGTAATCTGGCAGTCCGTCCGTCTGCCCCTCTCTGCGATTCGGCTGCAATCGTATTTGTGTTTCGTTATTGCAGAAACATGAAACAATAAAAGTAAATTTTGCATGCGGCCGAGAAATTTCTATGACGGACGGACACCAGATTTTCAGGTTCAGGTTCCCCATTGTTGATGCCTCCCGAGGAGGAGGCAGGCAGGAATGGGAGGAGGAGGAGGAGGAGGATAGGAAGGGTTACGAGTGGTGAAAACTTGCCAGACAGAGAGAGTGAGAGAGACAAGAGCGAACGGCATACGAGGCTATAAAAACAGCAAAGCGCAAATCAAGAAAGATCATAAAAATTGAGCAATAAAAGAGAAAAACAAAGGCGAAAAGAAAGAAGCAACAACAACAACAATAACGGGCCGCCAGCTAAAAATGCCGTCAAGTGCCAAAAACACGTTTAAATGTCAAAATGTAACTCCCCAGCCCGAGCAGCAGCAACAACAACAACAGCAACAGCAACAACAACAACAGCAACAACAACAACAACAACTGCAACAACTGCAGTCGCTGAGGCGCCGCAAAAGCAACAAAAATCAAATTAGCGCCAAGCAATGTCGCCGCTGTCAAAGCCGACGCCGACGCCGACGTCGACGCCGCTGCCAACGGCGACGCCTGCTCAGCAGCCTCCGGCAGTTCCAGTCTTTTGCAATCATCATCTCTCAGTTTCGTCGTCTTCTTATTAATTTTTGGCATATTTCGTGCTGCTGCTGCTGCTGCTGCTGCTGCTGTTGTTGTTGTTGTTGTTGTCGTTACTTTTTTCACTCTTTCCGTTCATAATTCGCGCTTATGCAAAAAAGAGCGGAAAAAACGAAAAAAAATATTTAAAAATTAAACGCAAATTTGTACTTGTTTTCTTCTGCTGTCGCGACGGCGACGGCGACAACTCAACAATCCCGCAATTCCGCTGCCACCCCCCCCCCCCCCCCCTTCTCGTTATCGCCTTGCCCCGCGCAACTGCGACAACAATGAGAAGTAAAATGATTATTATATCATTACGGCAAAATGCGTTTAAATTTATGCGCAATGAAAACTTTGCGAAAGGGTAACCCTCTCGGCATCAGCATGGGGTGCCAGCCAGCGGGTGAGGATCAGTAGGATGAGGGGGAGACGGGCGAGACGGGGGCAACGGGAGAGACGCCTTGCAATCCATAAAATGCTCGCGTATCCGGCAAACGCTTCATCAGGCGTGAATTCTAGAGCTTCGACTAGGGAAATACCGCCAGATAACCAGATATAAATATTAAAATCATGTTTAACTGCCTACATATGTGTTCCAGGGCTGCTCCGGGATGGGGTGCTGTTATCGCTTATATTGAGCAATTTTATGCCGTCTCGATGACTCGCACTCATATTGGTTTGAGCACCGTTTTTACAGCTTTGTTTGACTGGCAATAACTGTCTGCGTGCGAAACTACTGCCCAGTAACTTGCAAACCACTGTTCCCAAGCCCGCCTCACCTCCGTTCTCACTAGTGATTTCATAAGTATTAACACTTCAGTGTTACTGCTTTTATAGCAACTGCTCCTATTAATGTTTCTACAACTTTTCGCATTGCTGCTCTTCCCACTATTGCTATGCCTTTTTAGGCACTACCACTCGCACGACAAACAACTGCAACTGTTCCCATAATTGTTCCCAACACTGTTTTCACTATGCTTAAGTGGGTTATGCTATGCTGTTTTTTTTTAGTTTATACCACTGTTTCCATAACTGTACCCACTCATCATTTCCACAGCTGTTCCCAATAGGCTTATCCAACTATTCTCACTGAAGTTTCGTACTATTCTCACCATAGTTCTGACTGATAGACTAACATTCCACTGTGTCTATACAGTATATTTTGCTTCCCATTGATTTTCCTATAACTGTTCCAACTAATCTTTTCTACTACTGTTCCCAAAAGGTTTAACTCAACTATTCCTATGCTCCACTAAGCACTGCTCACTCGCTTTAAGCTATGCACGCTGCATACTTTGCACTGTTCCCACAACTGTTCCTACTATTGTTACCCTGTATTGTGCCCATAGCTATTCTAACTTATTAAGTCGACTTAACTATTATTCACATAAACTCTTTATACTCAACTGCACGTACTGTTCCCAGCGCACTTTATCCTTGAA
Organism: Zaprionus bogoriensis; assembly: GCA_035046045.1. Classification (NCBI taxonomy): domain Eukaryota; kingdom Metazoa; phylum Arthropoda; class Insecta; order Diptera; family Drosophilidae; genus Zaprionus; species Zaprionus bogoriensis. Next base: position 930,239 of record JAWNOI010000174.1, read on the forward strand.
AATGATGCTGCTGATATCTGCCATTGCAAGACTTAGAGTTAACCCGAATTATCAGCTGGCATTGAAGACATCTGGGCCTGTCCCGGTTCATTAATTATTGCGTAAAGCAAGCTCGAGTGCAACGCTCAAAGTGCTCGCTCGAGTATTCACACTCAGAGCCAGAGACTCGTGAATCGTGTTGGCAAATTCGCTTGCCGACAGCCGCAATTTGTTTGCTATTCATAACGGGGGTCAGATCTGCTGGCGATGCCGCTGCAGAGAGAACCTGACTGCAGCTGAACTCCGGCGATTGCAACAGATCGAAAAGTGATTGCTTGACGGGCGGCCAAGACATGATTAAAGCTCAATTAATTGCAACTGACAATGACAAGGAGAAGCCGCCGTCGCTGCCGCTGCCGCTGCCGCTGCCGCCGCCAAGCCGATGTCAGGGACAGCCGAAAAGAGTGACAGGTGAGGGACGGGGCAGGGTGCGGCCGAGCGGCAGAGGTCAGCGAGTGCAGCGGCAATGCAATCATTATCAATGCGACGAGCAACCGCAGATACAGATGCATATGTATAATATACATGCATGTATATAGTATGTATATATGTATATATATATATATATATTCCTGTAGAATTCAGATGTAGCTCTGGCTATAGCTAAAGCTTCAGCTCGCACAGTTGTTGTAATCTACATAACATACACGACATACGTTTCCCTCGCAGTGCCACTCCTACTACGCCCAACGCCGCCTGCGGTTTAATGGAGGTCAATGTTCCCCCCGATGTGTTCCGCCGAGCGAGCGACTTTTTTCGCGACTTTTCAATGCGGTTTGTTTTCGATTTCGATTAGACAAAGTTTATACGAGATTGCGCGATCTCACGCGCTCTCGATTAGTCCCGCTCTCTCTCTCTATCTCTCTCTCTGTCTCTTGAAGCGCATTTGTAGAGTCATTAAACTTTCTATGCTTGTGCTTATCACAATTGTTGTTGTTGCTACTGCTGCTGCTGCCGCCGTGTGTCGTCTTCGCGGCAGCAACATGTTGCAGTTGTTGCTGCTGCTGCGACTCACCCATTAGTTCAATGATTTTGAATGTGGATCAACAACAATGCCGCATCTATTGCTGTGGCCGGCATTGATTTATCTGCCATCTCACGTTCCAATACATGACGACAGCAGCGGCAGCAGCAGCAGCAGCAGCAGCAACGGCAGTAGCAACATTGAAGGGCCGCCGTTGCCGCCTGCTGGTCGTGATCAGTGGCCCGCTTTGGAGCGATCCATGGCCCACCCATGACTCGCATTGTTTAGCCCGCAACATCATCGTCGTCATGCCCATCATCAGCAACAGCCTGCTCAACATCATGATCGACATGATCACCACGATCATAGCAATCAACATGATCATCACGATGTCTCTTTGGCATAAGATAAGCTCCACTTCATGATCTGCAAGCTGCTCTTCATTATCATCTACAAGCTCATCATCATCATCATCATCATGATCAGCGTCATCATCATGATGATCGCCTAATGCCACTGCATTTTCAATTGAATTGCTTGAACCACAAAATCATTGACAGCACACAAAGTTAACAACGCGCAACAATGCGACTGCCTCTGCTGCTGCTACTGTTGCTGCTGCTGCTGCCTTTGATGTTGTTGTTATTAGTTGCTGCTGCCGCCGCCGCCAGAGGCATCAGCAACATGTCAGCGTCGGTCACACGGCCAATCGCCTATTCAGCAAAGAGGGCGCCATCGGTTCATGGGAAACTGCTGCAGCAGATGCCACACAGCAAGCAGCAGCTCCAAGAATCAGCAACAACAGCAGCAACAGCAGCAGCAGCAGCAAGAAGAACAGCAACAACAACAATTGCTGCTGCAGCTGCAGCTGCTGCAACTTTGGCCCCGCTGCAATCGCTGGCATTGGTGTGGGCGATTGTTGATGAAGCATGAGGAATGAAGAATAAACCAGAGCGGGCGAGGCAGAGCAAGAGAGAGAGAGGGTGGCAGTGATAGTTTCTCGGTGGGGCAGTAGAGTGGGTAGGGACTGTGGGAGGGCCGAGAGTACGCGTTGTTCGCTTGGTGTTGCCGGCAATTTGCTTGCTTGCATTTCGCTGTCGCAACAAATTTTAATACATTTCTCACATAATTCGACTCTTGGCCCCGTCGCACTAGAATACAATGCGAACACAATATGCACGAGAGTTCGTGTTGTTGCTGTGCGAGTTGTTGTTAATGTTGTTCCCGTTGTTGTTGCTGTTGCTCTGGCTGTTGCTGTTGCTGTTGTCGTGCTATTGTTGCAAGCGAGTCGCCCCCTCTTCGGGCAACCCTGGGAGTGCGCATCTGGTTGTGCTGGTGTCAAGTCAACTTTGCGATGACAAGTAATCAGCATAGCACATGTATATAAAGTATAGAGCGAGTATATAATACTACACGATATCAGATGATACTGATACAATACTACTCCATACGATGTAAGTAAGAGAGCAACATCTGAAAACCAGTAGTTCTAGCTGTTCCCACCTGCTCGGGCTGCAGTCGATGATAAGTGATCAGCATATCGTAGGAATATAGAATGTCATCTTCGATACGATACCTTATGATAGTACTCTAAATTACTCCACATCATTCAAGTCAGAGAACAAGCTCTGATAAGCAATGGCTTCAGCTGTTCCCTCCTAGCTCGTTGAGCTGTAAGCGAATACACGATATCAGTTGATACTTTTCTCTGACAGTGGGATGACAGTGAGAGAGCATTCTCTGGCAATGATTGACGATCAGAACAACAGCTGTTAAGCATTGACTTGAGCTGTTCCCACCCAACAGCTGTAGCTGCATTCAAGCAAAGCTTTGAGATAGGAGAAAGTCATTCATACTCACTATAGGTTATCATATGGTACTATATCTCATGACCCGACTGGAAGTAAGTGAGAGATGAACCTCTGCGATAAGCGCTAGTTCCATCTGTTCCCACCAACCTGACAGAGCTGCAGTCACGTCAAGTGTGCACTAGCCTAGTCTAAAGCACTACAACATACTAAACCATGCCATACTAGTATCATACTCAACGATAATATACTATAAGATAGTTCTCAGAACGTCGCAACAAACTGTGGAAAGTTGCGCATTAGGCTGTTCCCACCCACCTGCCGATGGGCTTTACCAGCTATGCAGTTTTTCGAGTGAGCTCAAACACCCCTCTCTGCTGTACCTCTCACCTCCCCCGGCCCAGCCACTGCCTGTGGTAATGAGATCATGGAATTATGTTATTTGTTGTTGCCGGCGGTGGCGCTGGTTTTTGTTATTGTCGTTGTTTTGGCAGCCATAAAATTAAAAAGGGAAAACCCCAAACGCAACATACTGCATAATAAACAACGCGAACAAACAGCCAGAGCGACAGAGAGAGAGAGAAGGAGAAGGAGGACGAGAGAAATGCGCGCCAGCAGCAGAGCCAGCAACAAAATATGATAAAAAGCCCGAAAAATCCAAACGAGAATTGTCAACCAAAACATCGCTGGCCACCGCAAACAGCTGTAACGGATGCCTGCGTCGTTGTCGCCTCTTCCCACCGAGCGTCCACAAGGGCAGGGAACGGAGAACAGCAACCGGGAACAGTAACGCCCGCTCAACGGCTATGCTGCAGCGCCCTTCTCCCTCTCGCTCTCACTGACTGTCCCCGGGGTAACGAGGCATCGGTGTTGCCGCTAGCATCAGCAACACCAACAGCAACAGCAACAACAACAACAGCAACAACACCGGGACAAGTGCGGCGGGCAAAAACACGCGTTTTCATTTTGCGCACACCAAAAACGGCAATGCACAATGTGAATAATCCAAGTCCCTCCCCCGCGCACTGCCCTCTTAGTCCTACTCCTAACACGCCCCTCGCCTGAGCCCTTGCCTGGGCAACGAGCAGCATTCACAAGCCACAACACTCGCTGCGCTGCGCTGCGCTGCGCTACGCTACTCTTCCCAGTTTTGTTCCCGCCACTCAGGGCTCCCATCACGTTGGCATTGTAAAAACATATGCTTTCACACTTGACACACACACACACACACACACACACAGGCACACACGTGAACATACGCGTTTGAGTGTTGAGGTGGTCGAGTGGGCGGGCGGCCGAGTGGGTGCACAGGTGCATAGAACGAGGCATAGAGCTTTGGCCAGCCAACAAATTTGTCGCTGTTTCCATGTGGCAGGAATTCCAGAGCAAATGAAAGTGTGAGAACGGCAATGGGAATGGGAATGGAATGTGTGAGAATATGCTGAGAAAAAAGTGATCGTTAAGGGGAACACACTTGACCCGAACCCGGTAGAACTGCTCTCTTATTAAATTCCCCACACATTATGAAAGAAAAGCGAGCAGGGAGAACTTAGGGCAGCTATGGGAACAGTCTCGGCTGGAGAATGCCAACGTGATATTGGATAGAACCTATTCTAAGAAATATATGTCGAAATATATTATATAATTATATATTTATATATATATATATATATATATATATATATATATATATATATATTATAATATATATTAAATATTATAACATTTTCTAATTAATCTATTATTTCTGTAGGCTCGTTTCGCTCAAGTCTTTTCAGTCGATCGATTCACGGTTCGACGGTACTCACTTGATTTCTGATCTTTTAACTGAACTGCTATAAGCTCTAACGGTTCCTCATATTTATATTACTTTGTATAGCAATTATCATAGCTTAACTACAACTGTTCCCACCAGTGGCATTTATGGCATTATTTATTATTCTTATTTCAATTCGTCGTCAAAGTTATGTATAAACTTTAACTGTTCCCAACGACTGCATTTTCTCTTCTCACTCACAAGTCAGCTACAATACAACACTATATATAACAGTTCTATATGAATTTCAACTGTTCCCACGCATTACAACTTTAACAATGCTCACAAGTCATCCCAAATTACCAGCTAGCATATAACAGTTTATAACAGTTGCATATAAGCCTTAGTTCTATATTACCCTTAACTGTTCCCACTGTTTGCATTACCCTTTCCCTGGCTACTTTTTCGACTGCACCCAAATGACATTGTGTCGCCTGGACAGTGCCCGCTCGCATCCTGCTTCCCCTGCTGCTGCTACTACTGCTGCCGCTGGCCAATCCCAGGCAGGTTCTGCTTCTGGTGCTGATGCCGGTGCGGGTTGCCTTCCTGCTGTTTTGGCCTCCACTTGGCGCATTTTACATGCATGAAAATTAAGTGCTTGTCACATTTGCGGTTGACAACGTTTAATTTTCAGTTTATTTTTATGCGCTGCCAAATAACAAGCCAAGTAACACACACACACACACACACACACACACACACACACACACACTCACACACACACAGACACAGACATGTACTCACACACACTAGTGGGTGTTCCCACTTTGGGCGGGAGGGTGCACAGGCGACTTCAACAAGAAACAAGTATTAAAAAAAGTAACAACAAGAATTTAAAATAATTAAATCATTTACCAAAAGCGGCAACAGAAGCGACAACAACATCGGCGCGAACAACGACAACAGCAGCAGCACGACGAAGAGGAAGAGCAGAGAACGTTGACGACAACAGCAGAAATAGAAATGAAAACGGAATATGAAATGTGTAATAAAGTGTAATAATAAAAAACAATTGTAAGCGGAAGTAGAAGCGACGCATTCAGCTGTGACGTCGACTAGGCTTTGGCTTATATCAGCAGCAGCAGCAACAGCGGCAAGTAGCAACAACAGCAGCAGCTACGGCAGCAGCAACAGCGGAAGAAGGAGGCCCCGACGTGGAGGCATCATAAAGAAAGACAAACGACGACTGTCGGCCATGGAGTGTAATGTAAATTACGAGCAGAGCCTGAGCCCGAGAACAATAAAAAGTCGCATTGTAATAGCAGCAGTTGCTGCTGTTGCTGTTGCAGTTGCAGCGGCAAAAGACGCATCAAATGAGGCAGCCAAGCGGGCAGACAGGCGCACAGTCAGTCAGTAAGAGGTGCAAGGGGGAACAGTCGGTGCACCTGGTTGGGCCTCTGAGCGAGTCCAGCGATCGCCTGTGATTAGACGCTGGCCCAACTGTTTACTGCTTCCGCTTGCCCACCGGCAGCAGCAACACGACAGCAACAGCAACAGCAACAGCGACAGCAACAGCAACAACGCAGCGTTGACCACAAAAGCGTAACATGCGCTGCCGCAATCAAATCGCCACGAGCATTATAGCCCATTCCCTGTCCCTGTCCCTGTCCCTGTCCCTATTCCTGTCTCTGTCCCACTGTCTGTTTCTGCCCCTGCTGCTTCCCTTGCACCTTGCCCCTCTCCCGCTCCCACTCCCGCTGCCGCTGCCGCTCGGCGCGACGTTCGTCGACACTTTGACGCATCGCTGCGTTTAGGCGGGCGACTCTGATGACTCAGTGCGGCACAAGCCAAGCCGGCCGCGAGTCACCCTGTGGCGGCATTTCATGCTTAAATAACTGACCAGAGGCAGGCCAGCGGGGGAGGGGTCAGAGAGTACACTGATGGGGCAGCGGGGCCTTAGACGGGGCGTAACAGCTTGTGCCACGCTAGAGTGCACATGGTCGCGGCAAGTTGTGTGTGTGTGTGTGTGTGTGGGGAGAGGGGCAAGTTCCATCTTCACCCGCTGGCCCCCGGGCTAACGGGGTATTCTAACCAGTTGCCTTTTGGCATTTCAATTTAGTCAACACACACACACACACACACACACACATAGGCATGATGGTCTGCTGGTTCCGATGGGTCAGGTGTGTAGTTGCCTTATTAAGCTTCCACCCACAACAACAACGAGGGAATCGGAAAACTCCATCTAAACGGAAGAGGGTCGGAAATGTGCTACAGTTAACCCGCAGGTTAAGCTGAAAATGATGATGGTGATTATCATATGTTGTTCTTTACGCGATTCCCGGAAACCCCAATGAATTTCATCAGAGTTAAAAGAGATTGAGTTGGTAGTAGAGTTAGTACATGCCTAAATAGTAGAGATATAGTCAAAGTTTTCAAATATACACGTTATAGAATTAAAGCTTTGCAAGAATGTACTTCAGATACAAATGATTATATATACTACAGAATTTTAAAAAAAAGTATTAATTTTAGTAGAAATATTTGAATTTGAATTTGAATAAAACAACATTTTTCTCGAAATTCTTAACTTTGTTTGAATATTTTCAAAATCTCTTTTCTATGATTTTGCCTAGGAATAAAACTATATAACTATAACTTCAATTACCAAGCAAAGAATATACCATATCTATTAGTTTATATGATATTTTATTTTTTCTATTAGTCTATGATATTTTCGTCTTTCTCTTCTCTTCTCTCTTCTATACTACATTCTTAAGATCTTTCATTGGGTATTACATTTCACAATCAACTTTCAACTAACTCCCACACTATTCTCAATCTTTCACTTGCAGTTGCAGTTGCGCCGAGAATCTCCCAGAATTGGAATCTGAGCATTACACAATTGTGCAGCTGGGATCGCAGCCTCTGCTAACTTGGTGAGTTCTGGAAAAGTAGAAACAACAGAAAACCGAAAACAGAATCAAAACCGAAACACTGCGATTGGCAAGTAATACAAAACGGAAGCTGAGGTCACTTCTCACTCGGTTCTGGGGACTGGAGGGTCTGGGGTTTGGAGGGTCTGGGGCCCAAGGCACGTACAGCGCATTCTTTGTGCTCGGAAGAATTCCGAATCCATTTGGTGGACGCTCTAATGCCGATGGCCATTCACGAATGCCAATGGGCCCTGCGGTTGATTGGGGCCTCTGAGCGGCTTTAGCTTAAATTAAATTATTTAATAGGTCTTTCCACTGAGAGGGGAGCAGCGTGCGGGGAGCACTGTGGTTGGGGATGGGTTATGGGGACTGGGACACTAGCTACGCAATTGAAAGACTCACGAAAACGGGGAATTCATGTCCCCCTGTCGATTTATTTTCCATGTGCATTTAAATGTGGTCAGCCCGAGTCGCTGTGTGTGTAGTGTGTATGCAGAGTGTGCGTGTGCTTGGTGCTTGTAACACTTTCTAATGCTTCTAATGCATTTGATGGCCACGCGGACAGTTTTTCCACTCCGAGCAGGCACTCGGATGTCACCAATTGTTGGCCAAATTTCAAACATCACGGATTCACGGGCAAAGTTGGAAGTTTCCCCGTTCTTGTTGTCGTTGTCGCTGTCGCTGTTGTTCGTGGTTTGTCATAGGGGCTGTCGCCTGAATTTGATTAGCGGAAATCATCGGTTTGCCCGCGCTCTGCTCGGGGACAGTGGAGTCTGTGGAAGACCCGTCGCCGACTGATAACGGGCCTGACATCATCCTCATCACCAGCATCATAATCGGCAGCGTGGCAGCCCGTCGGGTGGCATCACGCATCACGTCGTAATATCGACATTGCCTTTGCTTGTTTGCCAAATGTTCAACAATTCGACTGATAAGCTAATGTGAAGGTCAATCGGTTCATTGGGCCGTGAAAACCTTTCGCATTATGCGGATCTTTCGATTTGGGTTAGTGTCGAGAGACCACGTTGAAGTTTTTGTTATGCGCAGCACATTTCCGATTAATACCAGCTTGCCCTACACTATAGTATATACAAACTAAATACCATACTATGCTCATATCTTGCACATACATACATATGTCTGTACGTAGTGTCGCGGTTGTGATAAAACTCGGTTACATAACACTTAACACGCAGTTTTGAATCGCTTGTTGCTATGGCCACCATATGATAAAGTTGTGCGATATTGACCTACATAGTTCCGCTAGAACCCCTAAATTACGCTTTAAATCTTATATAATAAAATAAATATTATATTGAAATTAATTATTGTACACAAAAGCACTTCGGTTAGTACTATGAAAATAATGTGAATATATTTGAAAAATCTAAAATTTTTTTAAAGAAAATCTTCTATAGGCGCTGGGAGCAAACATAGCAACACCTTCTCAACGATTACGACTATGAAAACTATTTGTTGCAAGGTAATAGCTTCGAAAAGGGTTTACCAGAGTATGAAAAAGGCACCAAAGTCCAAATTTTTCAAATTTGTTGAAAATGCTTTGAGACTCTAAAGATTTATTAATAATTTTAAGGGAGAACCTTTCATACCTATAACTGGGTTTCCTTATTTATTACTAGGAAAACTATTCGATACGTTACTTTCGATCAGAGTACTGATGCTATACAACTGTAGTGCAATGTTTCAAAATTTGCTGAGGAGATATTGAAAATCGCGCGAGTTGCTCGTGAAATTCCATTATTCTACTGTTTCATAGGCGCTGGGAGAAAGCAGGCAGTTATGGGCAATATCACGCCCATTTGCCTCTCCCACTCCGCTAAAGCGCTAAGCACTTCTCAATACCCCCGGGGGTGCTGCGAGATGCCGAGAGATTCCCTCTTCCATCTGCTGCGCGCACTGCGTCAACATCCCGTCTAAGCGCCTGCCATAAACAGTTTCCCATCATCATCGACGCGCTGCAATTTCGCTGCGATTGAAAGCGAAACCGCGCGACTCTCGCACACACACGCATCCGCAATGCCATCCGCATGAGCATCAGCATCCGCATCCGCATCCACATCCGCATCCGTGCAGAGGCGTCGGCTAGCGCGCCCTCAATTGGAGGGAAGTCAACTTAGTCAGTGCGTCGCGCTGCAGCAGGCAGCGTCTGCTCGGGTAAAGCCCAAGGATATGCCCGAGACTCTGCTGACAGCCTGACAGACAGACAGACAGACAGACGGACGACGGACGACGGACGACGGACGGACTGACACTGGTGCGAAATGTATGCGCATGGCATGGCACAGAAACCGGCCCGAAGCGGATAATCCGCACAGTGACTACTAGTCTGCCCAGCCTTGCGCCGCTTCCCTCCGCTCCCGGCCTAATAGAGGCGAAATTCAATTGAATTTGCATTAAAAACATGTTTTAAATTTGCAAGCAGAAAAAAGCCGAACAGTCAAATAAATTATAATAATAATAACAGAGACAAAAGCAGAAGAGCAGCAAAAAGAGACACACAGAAAATAATACAAAAAATTACAAAAATGAACAACAAAAAAAATACACTAAAATTAAAGAAAAACAGCAACAAAAAAAAAAACATAAAATAAAGAGAAGAGAGAGAAAAGAGAAAAAAAACTTACATTTCGCTTTGTTTTATCCCGGGCGAAAGAAGACAACAATCGCAAGAGAGACAGAGAGAGAAAGAGAGAGCAGCAAAAAGTCGTTGCGCATGCGACGTTGTTGTTGCTGCTGCTGCTGCTGGTTTTATCTGATGTTGTTGTTGTTGATGTTGATGATGTTGTTGGGTTTTGGGTTAATACCAAATTATTGTAAAATAAATTAGCATACAAATAAATATTAATACGAATTCGATCGCTTTTTATATCAACGCGCGTTGCTCTTGTTGTTGTTGTTGTTGTTGCTTGAGAACCGCGCTCCAAATCGTTGTTGCTGCTGTTGCGGTTGTTGCTGCTGCTGCTGTTGATCTCGTTGCTGTTGCTGTTGCTGCTGTTGCTGTTGTTGTTGCTGGCCGCGGCCAGTTTCGGGTTTTTGATTTGTGTGTTTTATCTAAATTTTATTTAGTTGCTTGAAGTTTTCTTGTCGCTTGCTGCCTTTCATTTTTTCGTTGTCGTCGCGCTTGTTGTTGTTGTTGTTGTTGCTGTTGCTGTAGTTGAAGTTGTTGCTGGCATTATGACAACTGCTTGTTGCTGTTGTTGCACTGCAAGTGCCTTACAAGGCGCACTCACACTCACACTCACACACACACATACGAACACAGAGACACGCACACGTCTGCATAGATAAATCCGTTCACAAAGGGCAATTCGCACACACAAACACACTTACATGTGTTTGTATATAACTATATGTATGTCTGCACGTGTGTGTGTGTGTGTCAGTATTATGTATGTGGTGTGTATGTATTGTCACAATTTACACACGACAAGGCACAACAAAAAAATATGTGTATCAAATAGTGTAATAAACGAGGCAGAAAACGCACGCACGCACAGTGGTACAAAAACTGTTGCAGGGAAAAAATGATTTAGAAATTAGCATAACTTTTTGTTGCAACTACGAGAGAACAATGTAACTACAGAGATTATATGCAAGTTGCGACATGTACACACACACACACACGCACACACATATATATATATATAAATATATGCATATATATGTATGCGTATATATATATATATATATGATATATGCGAGATGTACACTGGAGTACAATGCGAAGATTATAAATTATCGGCGCCTGTTGCTGTTGTAACAATAGCAAATGCGGCGTGTTTCACAACTTGTACATGAACGAGTGTATATATATATAGTGTGTGTGTGTGTGTGTGTGTGTGTGTGTGTGTGTGTGAGAGAGGCATACACATGCAGTATTTAGTATTTTTGTGCATTTTATTTTATTCCATTTCACTTGATTTTATTCCACTCGCTTTTTGTTTCCTTTCACAGATACGCATGTGTTTTGTTTGGCATTTGTTATTGTTATTGTTGCTGTTGTTACAATTGTTGTTACTCTCGTCGTTGTCGTTGTCGTTGTCGTTGTCGCCGTTGCGTTTGTTGTCACTCGCTTACACACAGTCCAAATTCAAATCGGAATCGGGTCAAGCTGAGACCCAAAGCGAATCACACTCGACCAAAGAGAAATGCACACGAAAAGGCGTTTTCAAACCGCGAATTTGAATTATGCGCTAGAATTTTTGGCGCGACATGTGAAAATTAAAAAAAAAAAAAAAACAAAAAATATTTAAAAAGAAGGCGTAATCGGGGGCGGGTGTCAAATCAAAAGTCCAATTATGCACGTTTCGAGCTACTGTCAGCTTGTTGTTGTCACTGTATTGTCACTGTATTGTCACTGTATTGTCACTGTATTGCCTGTTTGCTTTTTTCTTTCACGAAGACAACTTGCCCACTATCGTGTGAATGTACGTATTTTTTGTCGGTATATTTGAGGAAATACCACATATACGCAAGCAGAGCGCGAAACAAAAAAAAAACACACACAAAACTAAACGGAACAACTACAGAAATAGCAACAGAAATCGAAATGAAAATAGAATGATCATCGATCGAATCGTCACCGAGCGGAACACACTTGTTCGCCTCCGCAGCTTCAGCCTCAGCCTCAGCCTCAGCTTCAGACTCAGCTTCAGCTGTGAGTTCGGTTTCAGTTTCAGTTTCGATTTCGGTTCTCAATTGGGTTTAGTCGGGAGCAGAGCCTGAGCCCCGTCCCGTCTCGTCCCTTCCCGTTCACAAGCGAGTCCCGATCAGCTAAAGAGTCGCGTCGAGTCGACCAAGTGACTCGATCATCTCTGCACGCACCGTTACCGTTCACGTTCACAGTTGTTTATGGAATGAGGCTTGGAACAGTGTGCGGGCGTCGTGGCCCCGTCACACACACACACACACACACACACACATAAAGAGAGAGAGAGAGTGCGGCGGCACTGAGAGAGAGCGCCAGCAGTGAGCAGCAAGAGAGCGCAGGCAGCACGGCACAACAACAGACTGAGGTCTGATCGTGCCGAGTGCGCGCGCGAGAGAGCGCAGAGAGTGCAGAGAGTGAGAGCGCCAGGCAGACAGTTGGCAGCTGAGAGCGGCAGTCCGCGCTCTCTTGCTGCTGCTGCTGCTGCTCTTGTTGTTGCTGTAGTTGTTGTTGTCGTAGTTCTGGCTGTTAGTTGTGGGTCGACAATGCAAGTCAAAAGTTGTGCAAGTGCAGCGCAGCCCGAGCTACTATTTTAAGCTCTAGAGGATCCCGATTCCACTCCCGATGCCGATCCCGATTCCGATCCCGATTGCGACCGGTCGTGCGACTGCAAGTTGTTAGTTGTCTGTTGTTGTTGTTGTTGTTGTTGTTGTTGTTGTTGTCGGTTGTTCGTCGTTTGTTCTAACAAATTAAATGCACGTATTTGGTCTTAATTAAACCCAGAGCCGATCAAGCGCGAAGCGCTCCAAGCGGACTCCGCACACACGTCGAGTGGACTTCAACTGTCGTACAACTGTGTACAGGATATCTGCTCGTTAAGCAGTTGCGAGAATTGCGTACGAGATCTTAACTGTTCATTACCGTTCCACTGCGGCGGTTCGCTTGACTCTGCTCTCCACAGTGGGCATCAGCTGTGATTCTCTTGCGCTGCGAAGTCACAGTTAATATCATATAAAATACGCTGTGATTTGCATATGCACACGAATATGATTTTTGAATGCGATCGTGTGTTTTAAAATGTATAAAAATTAAAAATGTAAATTAAATGCATTAAATGTTATTATTTGAGTCTCATTACAATTTTCGCTTGCATATAATAAATTTATTTAAAAAATTAAGACATTTTTGAAATTAATTTATTATAGTTATTTGAATATATTAAGTTTTTCCCAACTTCTCTTTTACATGTTTTCTTCATTTATAAGTATTATTGAATAGAAGATGCATCTTATGTAATAATTAAAATTCTATCATTTTTTACAAAAGTTTTCATTTTATTGTATATTCTCAATTTTTATACGATTTTCCCATTAATATCATAAATTAAAATGTTAGAAAACATTTCCGCTGATTATTAATTAATATATAATTAGTTGTATGTCAGTTTTATTGTTAAATTTTAGTTCAATATGCTAAATCATAATTTTGTATAGTTCCCCTTCTAAGCTTCTCATTTGATACATGCATTGGCATTATATAGTATATAGTACTGTAGTTTTCTAAGCTCTGAGAATAAATATGCTCACTCTTTAGTCATAATAACCTGCAATAGCTCACAGTTGTTCCCAATAAAACTCAGCTTACCTATATTAAGTTGCACATTACAACTTTAAGCTGGGTGTAGCTTGAGAAAAGGCTTTGCATATTCTTAGTATATATATTTATACCAAAAACTTTGAACTCCCCAACTTTGTGGAGAAAGTCGCTTCATTTGCTGTCGATGCCCGGCAAAGTGATCGATAACGATTTAGGTTCGGCCGCAATATTTCTATATCTGCCCGCGCAATGCGTGTGTGCGGCCAACGAATTTGGGATAGGCACAGGGACAGGGACAGGGACTGAAACTGGGACTGGGACTGGCAACTGCAACGGCAACTGGACTCTTGCTGAGCTGCACTGCACAGTGCTGCGCACTGCTGCGACGGATGGGTCCGTGATGGATAGACACAAAGTGAATAGTTGGGCCGCATGATTAATGACACCGAAAAATGCTTTGTTTGTGCAACTAATTGAGAAATTTACATAGACTCGGGCCTCTGCCTGTGTGTGTGTGTGAGTGTGTGTGCTCGACTATTCCCGCAGAGACATCACGTCTGAGAGAGAAGAAATTCTTTTGGTAAATTTCCGTTGACATTTTCAAAAGAAATCAATTTCCATTTTCACTCGCATTTTCCCATTTTCAATTTGTCAACTTGTCGAGCAGTTGCCTCTGTAGAGCGAACTTTCCTTTTTGCCGGTGCATTGTTAGCGGGCGTCGCTTGGGTCAGGTCAGTGCAGGTTACCTCGGGTCACACCAGTGCGGCGGGGTCAGCGCAAGCGTTTAGCCAAGACGCAGGTCAGTTCAGCGAAGAACTTGACGCAGTGCTCGAGTCGAGCAGCTGGCGGAAACGGAGACCAGCGCAGAGGCCCGACCTGAGGGACCTGGCAGACCTGACTAATCCCCCGACATTTACACTGTTCAGCATCGGAATCAATCAGTGTAAAGCCAACTGGAAACTCGAAATCTCTTCCAGACTTCGCAAACTCCAGACGCCGCCAGAGGCGAACTCCCCGAGCAGCTCGCTGGCAATCCCCACGTTAAGCTCATCCGCTTACATTAACTTTGCGCAATTCCCGCAAACAAATACGGAATCGCACGTCGGGCGCCTGCTCTCCGGTCTCTGTCTCCGGGTCTGCCGCTGGCTTTGGCATTTCATTTCTGTTTCCATTTCGCAACGTGCTGCTGCCGGGGGAGTGACTTGGGTTTATTGAAATCCTTAACTTCAACTTGAACATGCTCGTATCCATTATGGTTATTATGAATGGCATGTTGTGTTCTCTCTCTCCCCCTCTCTCTCTCTCTCTCTACTGCCTGCGCTTTCCCTGCAGCTTCTACCGCTGCTCGCTGTTCTTCCTGTTCTCCCCCCTAGTTGTTGTTGTTCTTGCTGCTCCATTGCCAAATTGTATTTCACGCTACTTTTAATTAGCCGCCTCTCGACTGCCTCCCAAGTGGGGCAGTCCCTTCAGTTCCCTCTCCTACTCCCCCCACAGAGCCTGCTGCCCATTGCCAGCACTGGGCAATCGCAATCTGCCGTTTTTTAGGCCCACATAATGGCCAATTATGCCCACTTGGACCCGGACTCGGACGTAACGCCTGTTCCTCTACCCCGTGTATGTGTGTGTGTGTATGTGAGTGTTGGAGTTTACTTTTTAATGGTCAAGTGTATTTGGTTGGTTTGGTTTGCTTTGCTTTGGCTTGACTCGGGATGGGATGGTATGGGATCTGGTGTTCTGGCCTTTCCCAAAAACCGACGGCAAGTCGAGAAAGACAACAACTTTTTGCTGGTACTTTTCCTGCTTTGTCTTCCTCCTCCTCCTCCTCCCCACCTCTCCCCTACCCGCCTTCTACCGTCTCCCTGGCTCTCGGCTCCTCTCGTCAACTTCTCGTACTTTAAGTGAAATCAATTAAAAAATTTCTTTGTCTTTCGAATGTTTGACTTGATTGCTGTTGTTGTTGCTGTTGTTGTTGTTGTGTTGTTGTTGCGAAGCATCTTCCAAGTGGCATTTGGAATTCAATGGAAATTAATTTCTTTTGTTTTGGCGTTTTTTCGGCCATTTTTCTGTATGTTTTTTCTCTTTTCTTAACTTGTCTGTCTTCTGCCCCTTCTCCCACTTGTTCGCCGCTATCTTCTTCATTTTCATTTTCACTTTTATTATTTTTGGTATTTTTTTAATGTTCTCGTTTTCACTTTCGGACAAAGTTTGTTGGGCTCTCGTGTAGTTTTCGACGGCAAGTTATGGCTGGGAGCAGGGAGCAGGGAGCAGGGCAGCAGCAATGCGACTGGCAGTGTGGTCTCTGGTCTTTGAGGGATTCTAACTGAAACTCAATTAGGAATTATAATAAAATTAGCCGCGCTAAGCGAAACTTTTGCCTCACTTTGCAGGACAGTGATGGGCAGGCAACTCGAGTAGCAGTTGAGGACGGGGACAGGGGGAGGGTCGTGCTACATCAAAAAGCGAAATCAATCGACACCAAATCGAGTGGACCCAACAGGCCGCACAGATACGATACGAAATCCTTTACCATTTGAAATTTTGCGCCTCGCCGCGTGGCGTGGCGTGGGAGCTTTGCCGGTTCGTGCCTGTCGTAAGTCAAAACGCAAATTGACAACTTAATGCCATCAGAGTTCAAAGTGTGCACAATAAACCCCGGCAACATGCGGCATGCTACCCCCGCTCCCCCCGCTCCCCCCGCTGGCAAACTCCGCATCGAATGCCGATGCCGATGCCGATGTGTCGATGTGGAGCGGCATCGACATTGACATTCAAATCTAAACATAAATAATAACAATGATAAACATATCAACACGTCGACAGCCGCACACCCGAACACACGCACACACGCGCACAGCTGCGGATACAGTAGCCGAGAGAGAGGGAGACAGAGAGAGATAGAGAGTGAGAGATACAGATACATGTTACATGTACCAGATGCCAAATACCGATACGCAACAACAACAACAAAGAAAAGAAGCCGAAAGAAAAGGGCAACAGCATTTTTAGGATTCAGCCGCTTGGGGCCTACAAATCGAATGAGCCGAAAGAAAGCAGCAAAAAGCGTAGAGAAGGAGAAACGAGAGCGGCAGAGAGAGAGAGAGGAGAGCGGGAGAAAAGAAAACATGCGAGTGAAAAAGCGTAGGAGCAAAAGCAACACTGACAACGACATGAATTGCACGAGGATAAAAGGTTGAGAGTCCTCCGTTTCGGGTCTGGGCACAACATGAAAAGTGGACGGCAATTTGCCAGTCGTCACTTTTTTTTTCCAGGCATTCCCCACGAGCAGAGAGTATAGCGAAGGGACAGAGCGAAAGCGAGACGGGAGCAGAGCAGAGCCGGGACGACACAGTGGAAGATGAGCCAAATGGGATGCACATATTTTGACGTAATGCGGACACTAGTCAAAGAGATTTCCCGGCGATTCCATGATCAAAAGGCCGAGCACAATTTCAATCTCAAACTACGGATATTTAGTGTCCGCGCCATAATGAAATCATCTACTTAAGAGCTCGCCGGGCTGGACCCCTGTCTCGACTGTCTCCGCCTGGCCCAGTTCTGATAGTGTTCTAACGGCACTTTTTGGCGTCCCATGTCATTTTTGGGGCAAGGCTAGGTCTTCGAGTGGGGCCTAATGCGGTACCCTGTAGTGCAGCAGTAGGCAAACCGGGCATATAAACTGTCCATAAATTCTATAAATTATTTGATGAACTCGATCATTTTTCTCTGATCACTTTCGATAGTTCTGATCAATTTTGCACTGGGCTTACCCACTTGCTATGAAAGATGTCTTCGCTCGACTATATTCAGGAAACCTCCTTGCAGGGTAACTGCGGTCGATGCTGCCGGGTTGCTCCCATTCGGTTTTCCACATGAAGTTACCAAAGTGACGACAGTGTAAAATATTTGTTCACTGCAATATCTTTAGGGAGAGCCAACAGGGCGGCTATGTTCTGGGCCCGATAACCAAGCGACACGGGCGCGTGGTCCGATACCAAGAAAATCGTGGAAACATGAACCCAAGTGGCGTCGTCGTCGTCGTCGTCGTTGTCCGTTCGCCGTGACATTTGAACTTGGCAATGAGTCATCAGAAAGAAGTACACAAGCAGAACAAGATACGGAGGGTTCTCGATGTTGTTCTGCTGCTTGTCTTAACCAGCATTGGTTGACCTTCCAGGAATTTTCTGAAAGAGACCCACAGCACAACTGTCGGCCGACGACGACTGTCCAGTGACAAAACAGAAAACGAATCACCCTACTCCTTTTTCCCGATTCCCCTTTGCCTCGCCGCCTGCCCCTGTCCCTGCACATCCGCTGCCAATTAATAAGTCACTTCACATATTTTGTTATTTACCATTTGGTCCAGAGACACTTGTGTACTCGCTGGGAAAAGCCGAAGTCCCCTTTGATATCCGCCCTTATGCCCAACCCAAAAATCTGGCCATTATTCGCGTTTAGCTATTCCCGACATTCTTGACTCTGAGTGCCGGGGCGCATGCCGTAATCCCTTTGGAGTATTCCGAATCGCTTCGCAGCAAAAGGAGATTATCGAATTAATCGATGGAATATCAGCTTTTTATAGCGCAGCGAGTGGAAAACTTTCAAACGCAACTACAAGAGGAACAGAACAAGAGTTTGGAATGTTGGGGAACCCAGAAAGTAGGGCAGATGCGGCCAATGATAATTCAAAGGCATCCAGAACACAAGAGGAAAATCTTTTGTGTGTCAAATCTAGTTCAATATGTGGAAATGACATGGAACTTGTATAACTAACAATTGTTCCAATAAATTCCTCTCATTTTCAATTCTTCAAAGGTTCCGAAAATCTTTCCCAGTCTACACATTTCTGAAAAAGAATCAACCAGAAAGTACAACAGAGCGTAAAGTACACATACGGAACAGCTGATGACATTTTACAGGGCATCCGCCCAGTCGAACACACTCGCTGCTCATCCGCCACGACATGTTTTTTGATTTTCCATTTTCCTTTTAAGCCAATTTGGGTTTCTACATGTTGTTTTACATATGCACAAAAGCCCCAATATCCATATCCATATATATGCGATATATTGACCCGCAGCCGGACCCAGACCCGGACCCGGTCCCGGACTGCGACATTCCTCGACTCTCGACTGACCGTAACAATGAAAATGAAAACGAAAATAAAAATAATAATAAAAATAATATACGAATTTGGAATTTGGAGCGTATCGCATGAATGTCGCTTCGGGCAAGAAATAACTTCATTTCATGTTAATATGCCGGGCTAATAGGCGCCCAGGGGCGTGGAGCCGGAGGTGGGGGCCCACGACAGCCTCGGGCAGTGGGCGTGGCTCGGCAGCTGCTGCTGATGCTGATGCTGCTGCTGCGGTTGTGGTCAACAACTAATTATAATCAATTCTAATCGCCTTTAAATTGCAGCTCTTACTACACGCAGTCGCTGCCTTTTCTGGGCCGCACTTTAAAAGGTGTTGTTGGTGTTGGTGTTGCTATTGTTGTTGTTGCCGCTGTTATTGTTGCTCTTGTTGTTGCTGATGTTTTTGCTGTTATGGCCAGGCTTCCGCCTAGGAGGAGCCACTGGCCAAGTCTCGAGTCTGTCTTCAATCATTTTCTTAGCCGTTTCGATTTTTCTGCTCTCGACCATTTCGAGCCGTTTTCATACCATGAAGATAGATAAAACTGTTTTTATAGCTTCATAGCAATGTATGTAGAAGAGAGACCATAATAAAAGTAAATATTCTTGATCAGTGTCTACCTTTCCGTCTCAATGAGCACACAAAACTCAGTTATTATAAGCTATTATGGCATGCACAGATTAAGCCTATTTTGATCTCAAATATTGAGGCGATTTAACAGGCTACAATATTCTAATTTGGCATATTAATATTTTCCTATATTGATTATATACGCTGCAAATTTCAATTTGATCTGACACTATACATAGAAGTTATTCAAGTATCTAATTCTGGTTGGTCGCGGGTGAACGGTATCTCGCAGTCAAACCGTTTTCCTTGTTCTAACTACTGCTGTTGTTGTGCCTTTTTAATATGTGCACGTATTTTTTTCAGTTGCGATTTTTATGGGCTTAGGTGGCTTTTCCGCTTGCTTCTATTTTGGTCTTAAAGCTTGGAGATGGAAATGAAAATGGAAGCGAAACTGAACTGAACTGAACTGAACGAACAAAACGAATCGAACCGAACCGAATAGAATTGAGACGAACCCACTTCAGTTGTTTTCACTGGAAACGCAGCAACTGCAGTTACAGGCAGAGGGAACTCACCGGGAACTTGGCTTGGTGCGGGGTCCAATTGGCAGACCGCAATGTGTCAGTTTTACACGACAATCTACTTAAAGAGCGACCCGCATATGGACACAGACCGGAGCAGGGGGAGCAGGGGCAGGGATTGGGACTGGGATTGGAAAGCTGAAAGGCAGGGACTGAGAGGCAGGAGCCCAGAGTCGCAATAGGAACAGGGGACAGTGCCTGCTTAAGGCCGGATTTATGGGGAAAGGGGCAACCGGCTGGGAAATGGGATTCATCCCTCGTGTTGTGTTGTTCCTGTCAAATTGACATTTTTCATTTTCGCTTAAAAACCACAAAAACCGCCAGATTGTTTGTCTTAACAGCGCGCTGGCATTCCGGGGCTGTCAATCACAGTTGATGTGACTCACTTCCCGTTGTCCCGCTGTCCGGGACTGCTCCGTCCTCCGGCTCGACAGGCTGCGTGATATCTTCTCGCCCAGCCCATTTGAACTTCATTTGACGTGGAATTTATACCCGGCCTCCGCCACCGCCACCGCCATCGCCTCTGGCCGAGTCCCAGCCTCAGCCTCAGCCTCAGCCAAGCTGGCAGCAGGCGCTAATGTTTCCTGTCACAGGCCACAACGTCAGACGGAGGAGGGACCGGCCAATTACCCACACTCCGCGCACACTCCACGCACTCCACACGCCATGCATGCCACACTCGAGCCTCAGCCTCAGCCTCAGCCTCGGCGCCATTCACACGTTCAACTTTTGCCGAAACGCGCGTCTCTGATCTGGGAGCCATTTGATGAATGGGCTGTCACTTTGATGCCGAGCAAAGATTGAGCGGCAAGCAGAGATTGGGAGGGATGAAAAGAGACAGCGAGAAGCAGAGGGAGTGCAGGTGTGCAGGAGTGAAAGAGAGGCAGGCCAACTAGGCCCATCGAAATGCAAATGTCAAAACAGCGAGAAGCAAGCGAGCAGGAGATTCCGAAATTACAGACAAAGGCAGTGCATAAGATCAGCAGGAGAGGATGATGATGATGACGATGATGACGATGACGAGGCCACAAGAAAGGAGTAGCAAGTGTATGCGTAGTGCATGGCTTTGTGCTAGTGTGTGTGTGTGTGTGTGTGTGTGCGTCGAGGAAATCTTGTGCTGTTATCACTTGGAAAACTGTTGATGCTCGGCGAATTAACTCGAGTGGGAGAGGCAGCACCAGCAGCAGCCTCTGCAGCTTGCAGCTAGCATATAGTAACAGCATCAACTGCCTGCCACCTGCCACTTGCCCCACGACAGCCGTACTACACCTGCCACCGCCTGCCCCTGCTGCTCCGCCTGCTGAAGCTCGTGTGTTGTTCAAATTAAGTAAAAACCCATATCAAGGCAAACGGGAGTGTGTGTTGGGAGCGCGTTGAGGGGCGGATAACATAGGGCGTGGCCAAGTCCAAGTGTGCACCTGTCTCTGTGTGTGTGTGTGTGTGCGTGTGTGTGTGTAGTCGGTGTCTGTTATGTAATAGCATGTTACGTGCATAACTTTTATTATTATGATTATACTTTTGCTTCTGCCTCAACTACCCTGACTTTGTTGTTGTTGCTGTTGTTGTTATGGCTCCTATATGGAGCTAAGGCCGAGGCTGAGTGTGAGTGCGAGTGCGGGTCTGAAGCTGCTCCAGCTCCAGCTGCCTGCAAGAGGAGATACGTGAAAGTCACGTGAGTCATTAAAATGAAATAGCAGCAGGCGGAGGCAGTCAGTCAGGGGCAACGGAACGGGAGACAGGCATAAGCGAGGGAACAGGGAAGCTGGTGGAGAGAGAACCTTCAGCTAGCAAAGCTGCGCACAGTGTGCAGGGCAAACACAGATGCATGTCGCTAACCGACAGACTGATAAGCAGAGGGACAGGCAGAGGCAGATGCAGAGGCTAAGGAAGAGCTGCTCGCATCTATTTACAAAGTTTGTTTGCTGCTTCCCCCTGCCCCTTCTCCGTACCCTTCCCCTTCACCTGTTCCCCTCCTCATTGTTTTGTCTTGCTCCGTTTCGCTGTCAACGCTAATGTTATCGGAACGCACAGAGTGCCAGCTTTTGCCTACGTCATTGGCGGCATTAGAGATCCTCCCCGTCATCGTCCATCATTATGGTCATTGCCAATGCGCATTCGTCTGCAATTGCGCGAGACTTTTTCAATTGCAATTAATTTCCAGACTCGGGGAAACTCATCTGCCTACTTACCTAGCTGCGAGTATCATCCGGCTGTCTGTCCGTCCGTCCGTCCGTCCGTCGGCCTCTCTATATATAGAGGAGAAAAACAAAGTGACCCCACGCTGCGAGCTGCAATCGGCAACTCATCCTCGTTCTCGACTCGCCTCGCCTCGCCTCGTCTGGCTAGCAACTATAAAAAGCCCCTTCCGAATCGCACGAAAAACTTTCACTGTACTACAGAGAGATATCGCAGAGATAAGATATGAATCTGAAGAAAGTAACTTCAATTCCAATTCCAATTCGATTTCGATTTCATTCACAGCGAATCGCATCTCACGCAAGTGACGACAGCAGTCGGCATAGAGATGGGCGCTAGACTTGATGTTCTATGCGATATATCAAGCATTTTATATAATATCGATAGTATAATGGATGCATATCACATTTCTACAATATATAACACTTATAGGGATTTAATGACAATGATATGCAATTGTAGCTGCTAAAAATTATCGATAGAATAAGAAACGGGTAATAGAACTTAATGTTTTATGCGATGTATCGAAGAAAAATTTATAATACTTTATAATATATCAAATCACTTTTTCAGAATATTTTTATAAATGAAAAGATAATTATAATATGTGGCACATTATAGCGATTATTGATACAACAATATCTAGTCCCAACGATATTTGTTTAATTTAGGATTTTATTGAAGTTATTGATTACGTACGTAAGAACTTAAAAAAAATCAAAGTATTGAAATATCGACAACAGTTTGTTCTTGTGATTATTGTTTCACACCATACCATACAATACTATCGGTATGGTATATTATGACTGTGTATTTATAACGCCACATTGTTTTTACCTCATAGTCTCATTCGAACTTACTCTTCCACGCATTAGAGATGGACTCTTGCGAACAACTTTTAAGTTCTAGTGATGGTCGTTCCTATCATACCATACTATCGAACGCGAAGTCACGCGATTCCATTTTTGCCTGTCACAACATGGCAGACGCTTTCCATCGCAGTTAGGAACTGTTATTGATACCGAAGCTTCAAATATGCTTGCGTTCCCTAACGGGAGACTCGACGATATACATATACATATAACCAGTCGGGACGTGCTTCCCTTCTTGTTTAGACGCATTCATCGATACTGCAATTGTTTAAAGAGTTTTTAATATGCCGCAGTAGCCTTCGTCAATTTCTCCACCCTCGCTCTCACATTCCCCAGCGACTGACGACGCATCACGAAGTTGATGGAAGAAACTTTAATTAACACTGGCAGCTGACAGAGACGAGGCGAGACCCTTTGAGCCTGTGGAGACTGTGCACACCTGCCGACCTGGGAGAGTGGGTCAGGCGCCAGGAGGCTTGCGAGAGTGGGAGGATTTCTATTTCATTTGCATTTTTGAAATGCAAACGATATACAATATACGATATAAGCTATGCGATATTCATATTTGCATGTGGGTTCAGGCGGTGCAGCGACGCATTCAACTGCAGCTCAGCTGCATAGAAATCTACAAATTTATTTTATTGTTAACCCCTAGCGACCTCCAGGTTGTCCTACTTTCCTGCTGCCCTAGGAACTGGAATAAGCAATTTTTCGACAAAATAAACTTGCGAATTGTGTCAATTTTATTGCCGACTTGCCCCAATCAGTGGCACAGTTCGATTGAAGCAGGATTAAAGACGAGTGTGATAATTGTGGAGTGACTTGATTGCAGCCACAAGTCGCACACAGTTGACAATTCCTTTTGAGCCGAAGGAACTGTGACTTCATCACAGTTGAGAGTCGTACACTACAGTATCGTTACCACTACTCAATCACAGTTGAAAGTCACAGACCCCGCAATTCCCTTTAATTTATCGCGACCATGACTTGATCCACAATTCCCCCACAGACCTAATGGGCCTGGGTTGATTTGCCGTCAGTGTGGCCACAACGGCCAATCGGTTTATTAACGCATATGGCCTATTTATTTACATATTTGCGAGTGTTAAGTGAATCGTCCGAATGCATATTTGATTTCACACAATCTCACAGTCCTGATTCACAGCGATTTGCATTTGCATTTTCATTTCAATGTCGATTTCCATCTCGATTTCGATTCCAGTTCCGAATTCGATTTCATTGCACATTTTCGTTATGCAATTAACATGCAATTAATTACACACTCAGGCACACACATACGCACATGCACAGGGAGGAGCACGTACTCGTACACGTACTAACGGGACTCGCTGACCGACTGACTCGCCAGCCCGTTGACCAGTTGAACGACAGACCCAAAGACCCAAAGCCAGAGCCAGAGCCAGAGTCCCAGTCGGACTCGTAGTCGGAGTGGGACTCCAGCTACAGGCGACAGCGACGACAAAACTGTGGTAACAACTTCAGTTGTCATGGCCACTAATTGAAAACGCCAGCGGGGGATGATTAACATGGCATAAAACACACAGTTACCGGTTAAACACACACAGATACACAAACACACACACGCAAGTGTCGGGCTTATGGCCAATAGGTAAATCATCTGGGAATCGCTAAAAGCGAAAGCCAATCGAGCAATCCTCCCCTGGGGCATGTGTCGTGTCACACGGCACAGGTGCTTCAGCAGCAACGGCAACAACAACAACAACAGCAACAACAATAACAACTGCAACAGCAACAGCAACAACTAATGAACAACTTGAACTGTTTACAAAGGGTCTCATCGTATTCGACTCTTCCTTTGCCTGCCTAAGAAACTGGGATGCTGAAGACTCGCACGAAAGAAAGTGTCAGGGGACTGCAAGCAGACTCAAAGTCTCTCCAATCTTGTATCTCTAATCTTGAATCTCTAATCTGCCTAAGTTGTCTAAGTAGAAATCCGTGGATTCTCTTCAATTATTGTACAACTTGATTTTAGCATTTACCAGGCTTCCATATCGGTACTCACGCAAAAAATTCGGATTAATTGGTTATAACTTTTTTGTGAAGCTATAGCTATGATATAGAGCTATATATATCAAGCCCAAGTGTATGGTTGTTATATCCTGTCTTGTGACTGTATTTTGTACTGTCATCCATGAGCTTGATGTATCAATGAAAGTATCGAAAAATCTTCATCCATGTAGGATAAGCCAGAACTTACTCTTTTCTACCTCCCATAAGGTATACTAAAAAGATACCATTAATGAATATTTTGTGTTAACTAAAACCGATTTCAAACCAATTCCCAAATTCAATCCCTTACTGAATTTCGATTTTTTGCTTAGACTCTGTGGATGTGGAGTCTAAGAAATTACAATAGCTGAAAATATAAAGCTATAAAGGATTATCTGAACCGATTTGCAATAAAATTGCTGAACTGCAGTATTTTCGGTCGTCCCTTGAACGTTTCGCCCAGTGATGAATCATTCTCGATCGCATGTGCCACAGTTTCCAGCACGTGGACCAAATTCTAATTCTAATTCTAATTGAATGCACTGCTAAAGCTCTTGTATTTGCCTTTAGCTCTGCGCCTTTGTTCTCTTCTATGCGCATTTTCTGGCGTTTTAGCCGCGACTGGAACCGGAAATATGGAATAATTAATATTCGCTTCGTTGTTGCAGTTCCTTTTTCTCTCGTTTTTATTTTTTTATTTTGCAAAAACGAAATTTCCGGCCAAGACGGCGGCAATCGGCTGGCAGCCTGGTACGTTGGGTAGCTACCCCCTCGCTCCCCTCGGCCAGTCTCCTCTACCCACAGCCTTCGCCGGCATTAGCTGCCATAATTTTAATTGCGTTTAATGGCGCAGGAATTGAATGCGAATGTCGGACGAGAGACGAGGCAGAAAAAACGCATTAATTAGAAAACGAGCGGCAGGAAAGCGAAAAAAAAACGGGAAAAAAGAGGGGGGCCTGGAGAGGCGGCATGGAGCAAGTGGGAGAGAAAGCCAATGTAATAAAATAATAACAATATACATGGCATGCCAACGTGACCGACACGACACGCCCCTGCGAACCCCTGCGAACTGCGACCCTCCGACTGGCAGTAAATTAGGCGCTCGAGACTAAATACCCGCAAAATTCACGCACTTGACACAAATTCCTTTGGGGCGGATGGCATTAAAATTGAAAAAGAAAAAACATCGAAGTGAAAATGAAATAATAATAACAAGTTTCTCTTTGCGAGCGAGAGCAAGCGAGCTCCAGATACCCTCTGATGTTGAGCTCACGTAACTTCTACATGCGTCATGCGATCGTTATGAAATTTTCAGCACAGTAGGATAATATCTTGAGCTAAGCCTATGCTAAAAATTAAGCTAATATGCTTATAAATTTCCAAGTAATCAGATTGAATTGAACTAGAGAGATGTATGATAATGAAGGAAAATAAATGTTTAGGAACATGCCAGGTTAAATAGACCTTTCTATTTGCATAGTTGGATCAACCTCGTACCCCTTTTTTCTCCTAGTGAGTCTATCATACCCATTTACCCAAAAATGTTCTTATTTTCCGCATAGAATGAAGAGAAATGCACGGCGAAAGAAGTGCGGCAAAGGCACGCAAGAAAATAATTCATAATAATGCTGAACTGGCGCTGGAATTGGGAGCGGTATTTGGGATGGAAATGGCAATGGATTGGCCAGGAGGCGGGTGCAGGGGACTGCGGAGGGCGGGACCTGCTGAGTGGCTGCAGCTGAGTGGCAGGACAAAATGGCGACCGCCAAAGCGGAAGTGCGCGCAAATGACAAAACGTTGTTAGCCCAAAATGTTGGGCAAGAAGAACGCCAGACGGTCAGAAGCAGAAGCAGGGAGAGCCTCAGAAGAGGAGGGAACAGAACGAGTAAAAAAGGTTAGCAAAATTGCCTAACTGCATAAATTGAAAATATGCAGCAAAAGCAAGTAGGAAAAGTGTTCAAGACAAAGGAAAATTCTATAATAATTCGCGATGGTTTTCCGCTGCCATAGAACGACAGCTACGTCAAGTGTATTCGACAAATAAATACCCTGCAACCAATAACGAATGCTCGATAATAGGTTCATTTGAAATGTTGAATTATATTTAATTTCGATAATTTGACGGAAAATCCGTTTTTGAATCAATTTTAAGGGTTATAAATTAATTATTTAAAATAAAAAATTAAAATTTTTAAATTTTAATTTCTAAAGTTAATGAAAAAATAAATAAGTTAGCAAGAAAGAAAACGATTATTGCACACATGTACATACTCGTATATGCCCCTGTTTTTACCTCTAACAAACATTACCACAAACGGGGCACTCCCATGCTCTGAATTATGCACTGCCGGCAGGGTATGAAAATATTTGAAAATCTTATTGAAAATCCCATTAAACTGCCGCGTGCAATCGATAATGTCTTTTCCGTGTCATCTTTATGCTCACATCGTCGCATTAAGCTCAACTGAAATTAATTGCGATTCGTTTCCTCTTCCTTTCCTTCACTTGCAGATGGCGAGCGTTTAAAAGCGCGCGGAAAAAGCGCGGGAAGAGACGGAGAAATCGAAATAAAAACTCGGGCCATGCCAGGCAGACACATTGATTGAGACAAGCAAACAATACACCCAGAGGAGAAGAGAGACAGACCAAGAGAGAAAGAGACAGACGGAGAGAGAGGCAGAGGGAGAAGGAGTGAAATCAAAATCGAATTCGAAAATGTGCAACGGCAGCAATCGAGACGGCGGCACGGCGACAACTGCGACGCTCTCAAACTTATTAGCGAAATGCACGAAGTCAACAAACGGCCCCTCGAGCAGCAACACTAGCACTAGCACTAACAGCAGCAACAGCAGCAACATCCCCAGCAGCAACATTGCTGGCAGCGAAGCTAACAATTGTCGGCAGAGCAGCCGCATGCGAGTGGCGAAAGCAGGCGAAGAAGAGCAGCAAAAACAACGAGCAAAATGTCAAAACATGCAGCAGCAGTCTGAACAGGAGCTGAAGCTGGAGTCGGAGCCGAAGCCGAAGCTAGAGCAGCAGCAGCAGCAGCAGCAGGAGAAGCATAATCAGCGGCAACATCAACAACGTCAGGAACAAGGACATCAAATAAAGCAAATGGCAACGGGGACAAATGGAGAGGCAGTCGCCGAAGAACATGAACACAAACACGAATTTCGACGAGACCAAGAACAACGTCGTCGAAATTGCAATAATGTTACCAGAATGCAGCCTCAGCAGCGCCAACAGCAGCAGCAGCAGCAGCAGCAACTACAGCAGCTGAAGCAGCAGCACCGTCAACAGCAACAGTTCAAGCTGCATCAACGTAGCTGTCTCTCGATTGTCCTGTGGTTGGCGCTGGCAGCGTCAGCGGCAGCAGCAACAACATCACCGACACCAGCAGCAACACCAACAACAACAACAGCAGCAACATTAACCAAACCAACGGCAACACCTTCTGCTGCAGCAACAACAACAACAGCAGCGGCGTCGACTTCGCTGCAGCGCTCTGCCCGCTCGCTGAACGTCGGACACAACAGCCTGGGCAGCGGCGTCGGCAGCAGCATCATCGGACACAGCAGTGGCAAGTCCAGCGCCCGGGACTACCACTACGAGCTGGGCACGGGCGCCAACAGCGGCGCCGGCAGCCTGACAGCAGGCATCTCTGGCGGCGCAGGCGGAGGAGGAGGCGGAGGCGGAGGCGGAGGAGCTGCTGGCATCGAGTGTCCCAGCTTCGATGATAGCTCGGCCTGTCCGTGCTACAAGTTCGAGGATGGTAAGTGCAAATGGGCGAATGGACTGGGAGGAGGGGTAGAGTGCGGGAGGGCGAGAGGGCGGGAGGGGTAGCAAGCAGCCAACCGGACTAATTAAACGCATCAAAGCCGAGCAGAGCAAAGAGCTAAGTTTATTGCACCCAAAACGTGTGGACAAGCACAATAACAAATCACGACAGCACCAACACTCCCCCCTCCCCTAACTTGCCCACGCCACCCCGAGTGGGTGTTGGTAAAGAGTCCCTGGGCAGGTTCAGTATGCCGCCTTGGTGTACGTGTGCATATTGACCACCATTTAAACACCAACACATGCTTAGTATGTTTACTTTGACACCAGAGCGGCAGCAGCAGTAGAACAGTGTACAGCAGGACGCACAGTGGGCCGGAAGTGCAGCATAAATTAAATCTAGTTGAAGGCTAACAGAGACAGTAGAATAGACAGCGTAAACTAGAATATGTTTGCTGTGATCTTGCTACTGGAATTAAGCGAGCTGTAATCCTCTTGATTTAATCCTGCCAATCCCAAAAGCTTTTGGATTAACTTGTTAGAGACTCGTTAACAACTTGGACTCGTTAAGCTTTTTGAGTTTGACTTTGGCTTTGGCTTTCTGTAAAGTTGTTTTTCATTAACACAACCTACAGCTCAAAGCTTTCACTAAGCTGAGCTAAGTTTTGACTGTAAATACTACAAGATTGAGTAACAAGCTTTAAGAAAATTTCTGGCCAAAGTCAATCTTATTTGAAATACTTTACCATAGAGAAAACGTCTTAAAGACTATTTGTTTACTCATTTATTTGAGCAGATGCTCTCAACTATCTACTAAATTAACTATATAAGTACAGTCGAGCAGGGTTTATTGTTAAATATTGTTCTTTCAAAAGCTTTTGGATTCAGTTTAAACAACTTTCATTGAGCTTTACCTGGTCAAGCTTTTTTGACTTTCTTGATTAGATTAAACTGCTTTAACCAATGTAAAGCAGAGCTTTAGCTTGTAAGCTCACCTTTGAGCTCCTATATTATTTCAGATTAATCAGATTAATCTCGTCACCATACACACGCAGGCCTTCTTCGGGCACATTAATCAAGCTCGCATATATTCGCCTGATTATTCATTCGCCTGTTTGACTATTATTTCTGAATCAAGTCTACGTGCGGGGCCGTATTCAAAGTGCACACACAGACACTTGGAGCTAGACACACACTTGTGCCACACCCACTCGATGTCGTCCACTTTTATGGTATGCTATTCCTCCCTCCTCCCGCTTCTCTGTCTGTCTGCCTGGCTGACCGGCTCGATTTCTGTTGAGCGCTCTGATTGCCCTTGCGATGTTGATTTGAGGGCCATTTTGTTTGCCCGGTCAAGTATGGGGCGCTATTAACTAATAACAACTGCCTGCAAGGATAATAATATAGATTACAATGGCTGATAGCCAGACGGAGGGACAGAGGGACGGACGGACAGCAGGCCAGGAGCAGCAATAATCATTGTTATGCTATACCCTCATTGAGTGGAGTCTCGAGTCCCGAGTCCCGAGTCCCGAGCCTCGAACCTCGAGACTGGCGACCGGGGACTGAGGTCTGGGGACTGGCTAATTGAAATGCGAGGCACACAACTTGCTCTTGTTGATGATTTGTGATTGCATCTTCATCTCTCCATCTCTACTCACTCTCTGGCTCTCTCACTCTCTCTCTGGCAGGCCTGTTCCTGGAGTGCCCGGGCACGACGGCGCTGTCGCTGCGCTCGACGCTGGAGCGCATCTCGGCCCCGATACACTCGCTGTCCATTTACGACTTCGATCGCTCGGTGACTTCGCTCTCGCAGGACGTCATCCAGCCGGGCGTGCACATACGCCATTTGCAGTTCTCGCACTCGCACCTGGAGGCGCTCAAGGAGAATAGTCTGCGCAATGTGCGCGGCAGTCTCGAGTCGCTCAGCATTGTCAATGGCAAATTAACGCAGGTAAGCGCAGGCAAATAAATCACATTGCGTATACGCCATGTGCAACACACTAGACATTCGACAGCAGCAGCCGGCATCCTTTCAGCAGGCGGTTTCTGCCTCCCCCTGTGTCCTCATTTCCCTCACAAAGTAAGTGAAAAATGAACTGAACGAAGGCGACAACGACGACGAGGACGACGAGGGCGACGCGTCAGACTCCAAAATAATTGCATGCAAATTTATTGCCCTGTACAACAATTTGTTGGCGTTGCCGTTGTTGCCTCCTCAGCCCCTGTCTGTCACTTCTGCAATATGCTTAGTGTCATGCCGATGGCAGTGACACTCTCACACGCCCCAAAATGCTGTAACTAACGGTGTGACGCTCATTTGTTGCCCGCTCAAGTTACACCGCATGGACAAGGCACCTGTGCTATAATGAGCGCTTGCTGCGACACTGCAACCGCTTGGCCAATAGGCTAACAGCTACTCGCCCACCTTTACGAATACAGAGAAGATACCCAATGGATCTCATTAGGCGTTGGCCAAGCCAACGATAAGTAATATTTGATAAAGCTATGCCCTAAGGCTAGCAGGCGAGCCCAATGGGGCACAATTTTTGATTCGAAGGTCATAAAGGGGTGGTTAGGTTGCCCCGTTTACCTTAATAAATACTATACTATACTATACTATACCTGTGCTACCCTTCCCCTTCGCGCCGACACGTTAAGCAGCATAAAAAGAAGGTCGAGCAGAATATCATATACGTGTATATGTGTGTATATATATACAGACATATATCAAATGCATATCAAATACATACTATTCGTACGTTGCTCCAGGGCAGCTTGTGCGTCTTACTTTCCCAGCCAGTCCGAAAGTATGCAATGAAAATTTTACCAACTCTGCCGGTGCGCATTTCATTGCCTACTTCGGGGCGGCACTGAAAAATCATTCCGCACTTGAAGCTCTCATTATTTAGATTTTAGCTATTTATAGTATAAATACGTATAAATATGTAAATACATAAATATTTTGAATGACATTGAATGTTAGTACAAGTTATTACTGATAATTAAAATCAGCTATAAAAATACATAACACAAGTAAAGGCAGCTGCAGTCGTGTACATTTCAACTGTTAGAGAAGATACCCAATGGATCTCATTAGGCGTTGGCCAAGCCAACGATAAGTAATATTTGATAAAGCTATGTCCTAAGGCTAGCAGGCGAAGGTCATAAAGGGGTGGTTAGGTAGCCTCGTTTACCTTAATAAATACTATACTATACTATACTATACAATTTTGAATTATTCTCTAAAATTTTCATTTTTATTTTTATTATTTATTTTATTTTATTTTATTTATTTTTTTTTTATTGAATACTACTTTTATGGGTTGACAACAGCAACAGTCTCACATCTACAAGTCTATCTCACGCATACAGTAAATCGCGCAAGAAGCAACTCGTCCACACAGTCGTCTGCTGCGGCACTGCTTCATACGAGTGTAGTAGATAAAATTCATTGTTCGATAATTTGTATGGTTATTGTAAGATTCGGCTGCAGAAAATTTACAATTTTAACATTGTAGTTGACAGAGTTCAAATTTAAAATTGACAATATCGATTATCGGTGGCATGGGGCGTGGCACATCAAATTA
Organism: Zaprionus bogoriensis; assembly: GCA_035046045.1. Taxonomy (NCBI): domain Eukaryota; kingdom Metazoa; phylum Arthropoda; class Insecta; order Diptera; family Drosophilidae; genus Zaprionus; species Zaprionus bogoriensis. The sequence continues at coordinate 962,756 of JAWNOI010000174.1, forward strand.
AAACAAGTACAGAAATCTACAGTCGAGTGCACTCGACAGTAACATACTATTTACCTTTGACCGTTAAAAAATAATGATTGCACGCTGACTGTGCGTGTGAAGTCGACGCATGACGCCGATCCTCTGCTGCGCCTCGGCTGCTATTTCTAACGGGAAACTCCGCGCGTCTATCAATGATCAATTTTATTGGCAGCTACCAGAATGACGAAAGTTTTGAAACTCTTCTGTTTTTCATTCAATTTGCTTTAGCGATTTTTTAAATTGTGACGCTCACGCGTGGCATCAATGAATTGATAGTCTGTATTCTGTGTAAACTTACAAGGGACCTTACTAGCAAATTTGGTGCTCCTAGCTTTTCTAGTGTTCATATAATTCACAAAATTTGTATTAAGGGGGCGGTGGGTGTGGTATCCAAAATTTGAAAATCCAACTTCTGCTTAATGTTGCAAGGAACCCTAATACCAAATTTGATGCTTTTAGCTCTTATTATTATTGAGTTATTTACATTAAGTCGAAGGTAATAAAGGAGTGGTTAGGTAACCCCGTTTACCTTAATAAATACTATACTATACTATACTATACTAGAAATCAGTGTGTTCTTACAGACGGACAAGACCAAATCGACCAGGCTATTGATTCTGATAAAAAATATATGTATACTTTGGTCTGCCACGCCTCCTTCTGCCTGATACATACTTTTACACAAAGTTAATATACCATTTTTACCCATTTTCAGTAGGTAAATGGTATGTGTAAATAGCTTGAATCTTAGTATACGTAGTATGCATTCACTTGTATGCCAAATGTTGTGTCTCTATCTGCGATAATAGTTGAGATCACTGCTAGTAATGCTCATCAGGAATATACACAAATTGTATAAGTAGACTATCCATACATCTTTCTGGCAGTCACATATAATTGCACCAGTCTGGGTGAATGGTATAATCAGAACTGAGCTTGCGATTTAAAACGAATTTACACACAACCAGGCAACGCGGCTGGGACTAGGTAGGTGCTAGGTGGGTGCTATTTGGATGCTTGGTAGTGCAGCCGGAGCCAGAGCCAGAGCCAGTGCCACAGCCAGGACCAAAGCCAGAGCTAATTAGCAGCAGCAACATACGGCGCCAATATTGTTCAACAAAGTTGGGCAACCGAAAAAATGCAAATGGCTTTCTAAGCCATTAAATTTGGAAAACAGCCGCCGCAGCGCCAGTTGGAGTGTGCGGAGGAGCGCCGGGGGAGGACTAAGGTGGGGTAAAGCCCGGCAAACGGTGCTGCTCCGACGGCCATAAAAAGTAATTTGCCGCCGCGAAATAACAAACGATCCAAAGCCAAAAACAATTGCGTTCAATAAAATAATTTCGCCGAGAACGAGGAGCGCGGACTGTTGAGAGCCAGCCAAGCGGAAACATGTGTTGAGGGATGGAGAGGGGAAGGTGCGGGCTGGACTGTGGCATATGATGATATGATATGATTTGGAAATGGATGAAGCTGTAACTCCGCCTGCTGCAAATAAAGAATTCCACCTGCTCCTTCCATTCAAGAGTTTATTATTTAGCAAAAAAAAGTAAGTACAGCTAGAGAGATAGGGATAGAAAGAGGGAGAGAGAGAAATATGGGGGTGTGGCTTGGGGGTTGCTTCTCACTCCAGTAGCCAACTTAACTGGCGGTAACGTTAGTCACAACGCCAGGACGTCGCGTGCTCCTGCGCTCGTGTTCCTTAGCAGCCTCCGTAGTGGAGGCGAGCGTGGCGGAGAGTATAGACGAAGTAGCGCTGCTCTGTGGTGGCCTCGGTGGGGGTATGGGAGAGAGCTCGGGCTTGGGCAGAGCAACGCAGACGTGCGGCTTGTCGCCCAGTTGCATCCGCGCGCAGCGCAGCTTTTCCGTCTGCTGCCAGCCTGAAAGAGAGAGAAAGAGAGAAGAGGGTTTAACTATGACCTACAGTTTGTCCTACTGGAGTCCTTTACCATGTCGCGGCGTGGCGAAGCAGTTGTTGTTGAGCAGCTGACACCGATTGGCGACCACCTTGCAGATCTGCAAATCGCGCGAGCGCACACAGATCTCATGCTCGGGCAGCGTGCGCGGGCAGATGGCCGGCTGCATGGGGCATTCCTCGTAGCACCAGTAGGCATGGGCCGCGCCCACGCCGCGCACGCGACGGCACTCCCGCTGCTCGGTGTGCGTCCAGTGGCGTGGCCTACGACGCGCCTGGTCCCGCCCGCTCAACTCGAGCAGCTCGCAGATATTGTTGAAGCGCCGGCACATGCCTTCCTCCGTGCGACCACAGACGCGAGGACTACGCGCCACGCAGATAGGCGGCAGACGGCACACACGCCAACTGGACGGCAGGAGAGACAGCAATTCCAAGGGCGATCTGGTCTGAGGCGTGGCACTGCATCGCAACGACAGCAGCTGCAGCGCCGTCACAAGCGTTGCGGCTGTAAAGGCGAGAAAGAAGTGCAGCAGGATTACAATGGGAATCTCGCAGAAAGGCAAGCCTGTTCGCACCTATCAACGTGGTCGACTGCATGCTTCCCGCGTTGTTGTTGGCCCGCACAGAGATCGGTGCTTATATAGCTCCCGTCTGAGGGGAGCGTGCCGTGCAGGCAGGGCATACAATGTAGGAGTAGGGGGAAACAGCAGTTGCCCCACGCGCCGCTTTTGTCTCGCCGCGCACTTGGAGGCGTTGACCCGAACTGCAAAATGTAGCGAAAACAATCGCGGAATCGAACTACTACTACTGGAAGCTTTTCGACTAGACCTGAAGACTTAACTGCGCCAGTAAGAAAATGATATGATAACATATACACGCAACGATATTTGATATACATACTATAAAATACTTCTATTTTTTCAGATTTCTAAAATATTAAATTTGTTTGGAAAATAAATTTTTACAAATTATCATATTGTCTCCAAGATTTGACAAATTGCACATGCCAATCTCAAGATGCCAACTAAGCATATGTATAGCCCTGACGAATAAATTCTCGTTGATATAACATATCGATTTCTAAAGTTTACAAATAAACATACCCAGGCTTGTTATCCAGATGCAAATGCGTAATACTTTTAAAACATTTATGAACTAGAATGAAATAAAAAAAAAAACGAGTTTCAAGCACGGTATTTTTGTACAGAGATAAACCTTCATATATGTGTATCATTATTGTTATATGTATAACTGTGTAAACATGTGAATGAACGCATATTCACAAATACATACATATTTTTAGGAGTATTTCTTTATTTCAATTTAAAATTATATAATGGAAGCTAACTGATTTATTACATAATCTTTGAAGGAAAGTTTTTTTTAAATAGAAGCAGCAAAGTAGAAGGTGGAGATTATCTATTCCGTTTAGATTTTTCAATCCGAAGCATATTAACTAAAAGCATTTCCATGAAAATACAATTAATTTAACTTAACGAAACTAATCTAGCTTTAATTAGAATTTTCCTTAATGAAGCTTATTTTTTTGAATTAAAGGTTACGTTGTCCTTTTATATATGTATATATACATGTTTATATACACATCATATGAAACTGCGTTTTTTTATACAACTTTGGAGATTTATTTAAAAAAAAATAGTGACAATTTCAATCTTCAAAGTTTGCCCATTCAGAAGCCACACATTTTTTCCATCTTTCGGGCAGTTTATGAATTCCTCGCCAGAAGAATTCCTTTTCCTTGGACCTAAACCAGTCTTCTAGCCAATCCTTAAGGTCTTCATAGGAATCGAAGCGCTGGTTGGCTAATCCGTGTCCTAAACTGGCGAACAAATGGTAATCTGATGGAGCCAAGTCAGGTGAATAAGCCGCATGGGGTAAGGACTCCCAGCCAAACGTGGCCACCAATTCCTTGGTGCCTCTTGCCCGGTGTTATGGCGCGTTGTCGTCCAGATACATATATTTTATATACATATATTCAGCTGTTTATTATCCTATTGGATATTGTAGTCTAATTTTATGCAATTGAATATATAGTATATATAATATATATGAATATACTATTGAAAATATTTTTTGCCGAATGGATTTATATATGAGGTGTGTTCAAAAATAAAGTCACCTTAAATCTTTCGCGGGTAACGTATTTTTGATTATGTTTTGTAATGTTAGTACACTCTTCCCGAACATCTGTACCACCATTCAAATCATTCTTTATTAGGTTGTAAAAGGCATAAAGGCTCAACGATTTTTGCTATTGAAAAAATGGATCATTTCAGACTTGCATCAAATGTTGTGTAAAAAAAAATACTCACGTTAACAAATGAAAGCAGTGAAGATTTTGAGAAATCGTTTAAACACTATAAGAGAAGTTGAAGTTGACAATGTCGGATATCGTTTGGCTCCTGCCATGATATGTTTTCTAACGCTTTGGGCATGAGACTTGTGTCAGCGAAGTTTGTGCCAAACTTGCTATATTTGATCAAAAGAACTGTCACGTAAGAATCACTCAAGAATAACCCACATTTACTCAAAGGGTTCATAACTGGTGACAAATCATGGGTATATGGTTATAGTTTCGAAACCATAGCGCACTCGTACCAACACTTATAGCCCTTACGCCTCTCACAATCGAACAAAGGATTGTTTTCACTTATTAATTACTTTTATTGGGCGAACTAATAACAACGCATCGCATATTTTCGAAGTCAAATACACATGCATTGACGCTAAGGGCACATGGCGACTGCACGCTGACTGCACGACGACTGCGCGGTGCGGCGTCGGACCTCTGCTGCTGTATGGGAAATTTCTCGTGCCTATAACTTATGTGCTTATTGACTGATCGGATTTAAATTTATAGGGTTGGTCGACATTATAATTATCTACAATAATACTCAAAAAAAAATTCTGTAACTTTTCTACTTTTCCTGTTATTCGATTTATCGATTTACAAAATCGATTTCTGGGACGTTGGGCGTGGCATCCAAAATTTGAAATTCCGCATTCTGTGTAATGTTACCAAAAACTTTACTTCCAAGTTTGGTGTTCTAGCTTTTTTAGTGTTCTTATAATTCAAAAAATGCGTTTAACAGGCGGACATAGCTATAGAGTCTGATCAATAAAAATATACTTTACGCTGCAAATTTCTGAAGAATAGTTTTTTCCCACCAATAAATACTCAGCATAAATTGGAGTTGGCAGCGCTGTTATCGCATAAACTCGAGAGAGTCGAGTCGTAAGTCACGTGCACGCGTTAATTCGACTTACCCCAACTCACAAGTAACTGTGACTGCGACTGTGGCATTTGAGCGCGATGGGAAGCCCCATGGCCGAGCCCAGTCGCAAATTTGAGCTATCTTTGCGCCTATTCAAGCGCCAATGAATGCCGCCGTTTGCATTGTGCCCACACGCGCCTCCCTCGAAATGGGAGCGCGAAAACAGCGCGAGATGCGCCTGTTGCGACGTGTATAAATAGCGCGTCGGGCGGGCCAACTGGTATCAGCTTGTGACGACAGCTTCTGCTGCGATCAAGCCCCCAGCCCCAACCCATCATGCTGAAGGTGACGACCATTTGCCTACTGCTGGTCGTCCTCGTGGCGCTCGCCGAGGCGAACAAGGAGACACGGCCGCGCTGCCGGCGCCGCTGCTCGTTCAAGGACTCGGGTCGCCGCACCGTCTGCATCCGCAACAGGAAGACGAACGTGTGCACGCGCCTGCGCGCCTGCCAGTTGCGCGAGCGCAATTGTTTCCTGAGGTGGCGCGGCCTGCCGACGCTGAGGCGGACGAGGTCCTCGCGTTGTGCTCGCATCAAGGGACGCACGGGCAGCGCCCGCTGCGCCAGGCGAAGACCACGCCCACGTCCACGCCCCAAGAAATCGGTGTACACACGTCCACGCCCTAAGAAATCGGTTCGCCGACGTCCACGCCCCAAGAAATCGGTTTGGTCACGTCCACGCCCCAAGAAATCGGTGCGCCGTCGTCCACGCCCCAAGAAGTCGGTCCGCCGACGTCCACGCCCCAAGAAATCGGTGCGCCGTCGTCCACGCCCCAAGAAGTCGGTGCGCCGTCGCCCACGACCCAAGAAGTCGGTGCGCCGACGTCCACGCCCCAAGAAGTCGGTGCGCCGACGTCCACGCCCCAAGAAGTCGGTGCGCCGACGTCCACGCCCCAAGAAGTCGGTGCGCCGACGCCCACGCCCCAAGAAATCGGTGTGGTCACGTCCACGCCCCAAGAAGTCGGTGCGTCGTCGTCCACGCCCCAAGAAGTCAGTGCGCCGACGTCCACGCCCCAAGAAATCGGTGCGCCGCCGTCCACGCCCAAAGAAATCAGTGCGACGCCGTCCACGTCCCAAGAAATCGGTGCGCCGACGTCCACGCCCACATAAACCGGTGTGGCTACGTCCACGCCCCAGGAAATCAGTGCGTCCACGTCCACGCCCCCATAAATCGGTACGTCCACGTCCACGCCCCGAGCAATCGGTACGCCCCACCCGTCGTTCCAGCGAATCGCGACCTCCTCGTGGCTCAAGCGAGTCGCGTCCCACACGTCGTTCCAGCGAGTCGGGACCTTCTCGTGGCGAGTCACGTCCCACACGTCGTTCCAGCGAATCGCGACCCCCTCGTAGCTCAAGCGAGTCGCGTCCCACCCGTCGTTCCAGCGAATCGCGACCTCCTCGTGGCTCAAGCGAGTCGCGTCCCACACGTCGTTCCAGCGAGTCGGGACCTTCTCGCGGCTCAAGCGAGTCACGACCCACACGTCGTTCCAGCGAGTCGGGACCTTCTCGTGGCGAGTCACGTCCCACGCGTCGTTCCAGCGAATCAGGACCCTCTCGTGGCTCAAGCGAGTCACGACCCACACGTCGTTCCAGCGAGTCGGGACCTTCTCGTGGCGAGTCACGTCCCACGCGTCGTTCCAGCGAATCGCGACCCCCTCGTAGCTTAAGCGAGTCACGTCCCACCCGTCGTGCCGGCGAGTCAGGACCTTCTCGTGGTTCAAGCGAGTCACGTCCCACCCGTCGTTCCGGCGAGTCAGGACCTTCTCGTGGTTCAAGCGAGTCGCGTCCCACGCGTCGTTCCAGCGAGTCAGGACCTTCTCGTGGTTCAAGCGAGTCTCGTCCCACGCGTCGTTCCAGCGAGTCAGGACCCTCTCGTGGCTCAAGCGAGTCGCGACCCACTCGTCGCTCCCGACCGCCACGCAAATATCGCCCAACGCGCAGAACGCGAAGCCGACGCCGTCGATGCCTCAGCCGCAAGTGCAACCGCCAGCGGCGCAACAGCTGCTGGAGAAGCAAGGACGGACGCATTCTTTGGCTGGCCGCTTGCGACGCGCGCCGCAGGAACTGCCTCAACTATAAGAGCCCCGCTCTGCAGCTGAGGCGCACAGGCGCCTGGCGCTGTCGCTCCCCCAAGCGCCGCCCCGTCAAGAAGGAATAGGCCTAAAACGCCCAGCCACGCCCCTGGCCCTTCCCAACTAGCAAATTCACGGAAACGTAGACAACGCATGCTCGTATGGAGCATGTGCCTATAGCATACGATATATATGTTCTATTCTATATCTTTTCTATTTTTTTTTCTCCCTCTCCCCCTCTTTCTGGCGAGTGCTCTGTCTCTTTCGCTGGGATTCAAAGCGCTCGTAAATATTTCATAATGCTGCGACAATAAAAATAAATATCATTTTATGGCAGACATTTCTTTGTTCTGGTTTCGTTCCTGCCGCTCGCCGCACTCTGTCACTTCTGCACTCCTGCACAGCAGTGTTGCCAGGTTGGCTTTTTCGCGGTCAGAGTTGGCTTTATTCAAAGTCCAATTGCAGGAAGGAAATTGGAAACGACCAGCAGCAAAACTGGCATTTTTCAATTTCTTCACATTTTCTTTGTTTTGTGCGTTGCCAACTCAGCTTTTTCCCGCCAAAATAGAATTTTTAGCAGCATTTTGCATTTTATTAAACATTTTATGTTTTTCTTTTCAATTGCATATTAATATATATTAGTATATAGTTTTTGGTTGGATAAATAAATTTAAAATTTGTTCGTATATTTAATTTTAGAAATCAAGAAAACTTATCTTAGAGATCAGTGATCATTTGAGCCATACTTGTTGATATAGTACAAATATTTTTTACTTTGCATCTAAGAAATTTTTAGTCTTATAACTTTTATATTTGTCTTGTGGTCAACTTTTTCAGATTTCTTTGAAAAAAAATTTTTTTATTTGTCTTAAGTCGGTATAGCATTTCATATAACATCAAATTGTTCGCAACACTGATGCTCTCACCTCTCTCCTTATTTTGCACTCATTCTATCTCTCTCTTTCTCTCTCCCTCTCTGGCTCGCTTGACTTGGCCATAAATTTGCTGGGCGTGCTCCAAGGCGCCAGCCGAGCGGTCCGCCTGCGCCTGCCTGCACCGCGTGGCGAGAGACGGGTGAAGGGTGGTTGTGGTGGCATCGCAAATGCTCAATAAATTAAAATCGAATGCCATAAATTTCCATGTCAGTACATTAATTAAAAGGCCGTAATTCGCTTGGCCATGTCACGCGGTCCAGTCGAGTCGCGCCTGCAGTGTGTGCAGGGCCGTTCAGCAGTGCGAGCTCGGAGTACGGGTTCGCTCTGCTCAGTCACCTGCCGCTGACCCTCTCTCTCTTTAGTCACCCCTTCGTTCCCTCGCTCTATAACTACATCTCTCCATGGCTCAGTCTTACTCTCTATCATTGTCTCCCTTTTTCTGTCTCTCTGATACACAAATTTTGTATTTCGGGGCAACTCAAAACCCAAACAACATGAAAAGGTCGTCAAGGACCAACGTCTTCTAATTATCCCTGCATATCTGAAGTACTTCGTATTCTCGCAAAGGACTTCTTCAGCATTCTCATCTGTAAATGGAGTTAAAGGAGTACATTTCATTGGGACTAGTAATTGCAAAAATAGGTTTTATCTCTAGATGCATTTATAGAGAACTGAATGCTATAATTTATATATTATTTATATTATTATATTTATATATATATATATATAGCAACTTACCCCCTAAACTAATTTAGGGTTTGCGCGTCTATGGTAAAAGGCAACGTAGTAAAATTAGTTTCTAGTGCTTGTTTAGCATTCTAGAGGATTTTAAAATTTTTAAAGTGATCATACATATCTACACTTGCATACCCTTTTCTATTAGCGACTTTAGCTATAAGTATAAATATGTTTTTTCAATGCAACAACCTCAAATATATATTTTAAATTCCTATGTATGTCTACAATATTTGATGAAAAGCAACTATTGTAGCATCGACGTTTATAATTTGAAAGTTTGCAACGCTGTTTCGAAAGGTAAATAGGTCAACAATTTGTTTCAATCTGAACTGTCGTCACAATTTTTTTATGTAGAAAAAATCAGTTGAGAAAAAATCTCGACGAAAAATCAGCTCCAAAATAGTTTTAAATTAATTTATTCTTCAAACGACGGGAACTAGAAAATGCCCAACGTTACGCAATCCAATAAGGTGAGCGGTGAGCCGCCAGCAAAGAAAGAGAAAAGAGACGAAGAGGACGACTTTGGCAATGAGACCCAAAGCGTTCCGCCGACTGCTCAGAAGCAGATGCCAAAGTCCCCGACTCCGCCGGCTTCGGCCAGCAGTGATACGGACAATGAGAGCGGAAGCCATTGCGACAGCTGCTCATCCAGCTCATCCTCGAGCGGATCCACTTCTTCCATGACTGACTTCGAGAGCGATTCGGAGAATGAAGGCCAAAATGATACCCAGCAGGAAGATCCCAACTACCAACAACAACAAGAACAACCATAGAGACGACGCCAATAACAGAAACAAGGAAAGGAAAATAAATTCTCCGAAGTGCCTCTTCCTGGCCCGATGACAAATACAAAAACAATGTCGCCTATAGCTGACAGTTGATACCCTACAAGTCCTAAAGCAGCAAAGTACACACTATACAAGACTAAAGCTGTCATTGTGCCACGAGATGCTCCACTATTCCAGAGTCGTGGCATCCAGGCTCATGTCAAGCTGAATGAAAACTAGGACATATGCAATCGAATATCCAAGATACTTTTCCAAGGAAGAGAGGCACTGGGGCCCTAATTACTTTAAAACGTACATGCAGAAATACACACTCAATCTGAGAATATCGTAGCAAATAACATCGCGTTGATGCAAGTACACTTCACTAAACATTCCTCCAGTCAAAGTATTCCCATTCGACCCAATAAATAATAAATGCATGTAAATCTACAAAATATTTTCTATAGTTTCTTCTGTTTAACTAATATTGCAATTTGGCATGACTGATCAAATAATACCGCACAGTTCAAATGAACTGCTGGTATCGATAAAATTCGCTTCGACCGACTATGGTGCTAGGTAATGCCCGATAGCTTCCAGAAAAGTTTCGTGCTTATGTTGCACAATTGAAGGTGGGACTTATCGATTAAAGTTACTTTCATTACATCAAAAATACCAAAACACCAATTCTCCAAAATACTCTGCGATAAAATTGGTCGACTCACCGGCTTCAATATACTGTTCGCAATGCCTTATAGTATATCAAAGGTATTTATCGTTTGAAGAAACGACATAGAGAAGCTTTCCCGAGAATTGGTCACACTCGGAGAGCTCACTCAAGTTTTATTTCAGCGGAGTATGCTCTGTGCTCTCTGTAAGTCACGAAATCTTCGAGAAAATCCTGGCAAGTCAGCGACAGGAAATTGTAGCTCGAGCTTATTTTTTTTGGAAAAAAAGAATCGAATTTTATTTTCAATTCTTCGAACAGATTTTCCAAGGAAGTGAGAGAGAATGCCGAAGCTGCCGCTTGTGAAGAAAAAGGACCAGGGCGATCCGCCCGCTAAGAGGGAGAAAGTGGACAAGAAGAGGGACAAGTCGTCCAAGTCGATTGTTGCGGCTTCCAATGGCCAGAAGAAGAAGAAGAGGGCACGTCGCTCGAGCTCCGCCTCGACGGCGAGCAGTGGCCGCACCAGCAGCAGCAGCGGCGGCAGCAGCAGCGATTCCAGCTCCAGCAGCAGCCTTAGCAGCAGCGCCTCGTCCTCGAGCAGCTCCTCGTCGTCGACAAGCGAGTCGGAGAGTGAGTCGGACAAAAAGAAGCGTCGCCATCGCAAGCATCGCAAACGCAAAAAGTCTAAATCGCACCGCAATCGCTCGTCGCACAAGGCACCGGCCATTGTGGCGGCGACTGTAGTGCCTCTGCCCGTTCCGGCTCCTGTACCGGCACCTGTTCCGGCTCCGGTACCAGCACCAGTACCGGCACCAGTCCCTCCTCCAGTCTCCTTTTCAATAGCCAAGCCCGCAGCGGAAGCGACTTTTCTTCCCATCGCAGCACCTGTGAAAAGTGCGGGCACCCTAGAGATCTGGTCACCCATTCCGATCCAAAAACATAGCGACAGCCAGATCGTTAAACGTGCTGCGGCACCCATCGAGTCGAAACCCGAGAAGCGCGTCAAGGACAAAGACCGCTCCCCGAAAGTCGTTGCTGCTAAGTCCAAGGATAGGGACAAGAAGAAACCCAAGGCGCCCAAGGAGAAGAGCCCATCGTTGCGGGCAAAGAAGAAGCGTTCGCCAAAGCACTCCGTCGCGAAGGCCAAAGAGGAGCCTGCAGCTTTCAAGGAGGACAAACCTAAAGCCCCAGAAGAGCGCCCGCAGTTAAACTACGCAGTTTTAGATAAAAAAGAGACCAAGGTCGTAGAACCGGGCAATCGTCCGATCACTAAATCTAAGACTGTAGAAGAGCGTACAAAACCGAAGGTCAAGGAGGAGGTCGTGCCTTCGAGAGCAAAAGCTAAAGAGGGGGGAGGTCAACAAGGCATGGATATGAGAGCCGAAAAACCCAAAATGAGAGAGGACCGTGCATGTTCGAGCTCAGCGTCCTGGGCAAAGGAGAAGGATCAGTACAACAGGGACAGAGATCGTCGACCTACTGTCAGGGAGAAGTTTCGTTCGCCAGCAGGTCACTCGTATTATAGGTATAACGGCAACCGCTCACCGTCGCGCGCAATGTCTCGCTCTCGCTACGACCGATCCTCCTCGTATTCCTCTAACAGTTCCGATAGGACGCCAAGTCCCTTGCGTCTGAGCGCGAATCGCCTCAGGACCGTGCGTCTGCACATTAAGGGACTTACCCGGCAGGTGACCAAAACGCATATTGTGGAGATCTTTGGGAGTTTTGGACCCCTGACCAATGTGGACTTCCCCATCGATTACTTTTATCGAAACGGTAACACTCCAGCTGGCCGTGGTTTCGCCTTCGTTGAGTATGAAAATCCCCGGGACTGCGAGTGCGCCCTAAAGAACATGGACGGTGGCAAAATCGACGGCCAACGCATCATTGTTTCCCCCTTTGAGCGAAGCATGCTGCGGCAACCCATGCGTCGCCGCTACCCTTCTCCAATACCCCAAGTGCAAAAACGCTACCACAACTAATTTGACACGCCTTCCCAACAAATACACCGTTCATCGACAGCCATTTCCATTTTCCATCTTACACTCCAATAAAAACGAATCATTGAAGGAAAATTTCTTTGTTTACTTATCGATAGTATGCATAGAGCTCTTAACTGAGTACGCTATCGACGACATCGACCAAAAACAGTTATTTTACAATAGAAACATCGGCTTATGGGTAGTAATTTTAAATTACTGGAACTGGAGAATTATCTATAATTTAATCGTTATATTGTTGTATTGCATTGAAAAATAAATATCTTTATTTTTCTACCATCGAATAAAAATTGCCACCATCAATAATTATAGACGTGACTATGGATATCTTCTATCGGCGTATTAAAGTTCTTAGTCAAAATGAAATCATTCACTGCGATTGGCATTTGCCAAGTAATTCAATAGCCTATTGCTCGCTCTCATCTGAACGTTTCGTTATGGAAGGTAAATAATTTGACAGCCTATCGATAGCTCACATTTCACTATCGCCAACTTCTCTCGGCGAGTGGCAGCTTTAAGTCACAGTCCCTGGCCATTGTCACTGTGACTGGCAAGTGATTGCGAGTGTTTAAGCTCTACTACTTTGTGTTTATTTAAATACTAATACAAATTATACAAATTCCATCGATTGAGCTATGTACACCGTGAATCTTCAAAGCACCTTAAAGCCGTCGTGCAGTCAGAGTTAAATTTGTGCAGAGTAAGCTTTATCGGAAAGTATCGTTCGCATCGTTTGGCTATAAAGGCAATACATGCCGACACTCGTATGTTTTCAGATCGTATTACAGATAAATAACAATCAACTGGCTTAATTTTCATTAAATTTCCAACAATCATTGCAAAGTCGGCACTTTTATTGGGTTTGTTGAGCTGTCAAAAAGGCAACTCAATGACAGCTTATTTTTTATTATTATTATTATTAATATTATTTGTATTTTTATATCCATTCAATTCTCTGCGCGCCGGAGCTTTATTCGCAATCACTTCACGAACTGCATGCAAAATATGTAAACAAGTGCGAGTTCTCGTAATACAAATGGGTTATGTATGCACATTCATATATCGGGCATACAGGGTTCACTTGTCGAGTGTTATTTTGCCTGAACCCATTGTCCGCACAGTCCGTTCATTGTGCTCTGCCCATAGCTTTCGTCACGTGTGCCACTGTCCCAGTCTTCTACTCTACCATTGTCCCATGCTGCGCGGTTTGCAGTTTGTGCTGAGCTTTAACTATTTTAGTCGCATGCATAAAAAATGGGCGAACTTTTCAATTAATTGCTATCAAAAACAATTTAAATATTTCATAGCACTGCAAACAGGTGATTCGGGCCGAAACAGATGTGCAAATAAAAGCGTGCATGGTAAACGGAATGAGAGTCGCAGCGAGTGCGCGCTACTCTGCATATAAAGACATATATAAATATATACAAAATATTTATATAAATATATTTACATATATTATTATGTTATATATATTATATACATATTATATATTATATGTATGTAAAACATTCGCGGATTTCTCAGCTGATTGTCTCGAATCACATCGTTTTCTAACACTGTCGACTGTCTCTTGACCCTGGGGGTTTTTTGCTAGATCTATTCACCATAACCCAATTTTGAAATTAATTCTGTGCCGCAAAATCACGCAGAGCTCAGATCCATATCATTTACCATTTAAGTCTTTAATACCCTCATTTTAAATAACTTTTTGACCTATTAATTTATGAAATGTTCTCTTATTTGAAATCCATTTAATATACATACCTCAATCATGATTGCCGCGAATATATACGTATTATGCTGAGCTGCTATATGCTACACTACACAACTACTATAATACTATCCGACTGCAGTCTTTTGCTGTAAATCTGTTCTTAATAATTCTAAAACCGATTATATTGTCAACTTGGGCAGCACTAAGGCATATACATACCTACAAATAAATATGCGTTTCGCAACACTTGGCGCCTATTCAAGCTCATCTTAGTCTTTCGCTTTTTGGAAATCCATTCGATATACCCCATTGATACACTGTTTGCGGGTGCGAATAACTTTTTAAATGCAATATTGTATAATGTCCTGACCGCAAATGACGCACATATGCATATATTTGTTTTGCCACATTTTTTGCGTGTGCAAAACTTAACTGCGACTCGAGTATTGCGTAATTGTTGCCAGTATTAATTACAGCAAACGCATAAATGATAACACAAGAGGGGCGTTTTGGAGTATGGGCCACTTTATGATACCCCGCTCAAATTGCGACCGGAGATCGTCCACAAAAGAAAATTTAAGTTTCCAGCTATGGTATATTAGCGCATTATTATCTTGAAGTTATAATACAACCTTTTCCTCTAAGCCATATTTAATAAGCCTATAACGTTTTAGTACCTGAGTGTATTTTATTATTATTTTAAATATTATTATTATTATTATTTCTTCTCAGCTTTTACATACCCTTACTTACTTAATGTTTAGTTATCGCCAAGAATGAGTATATACTATATTTATTTATATAAATATAAGTGGTATTAGTGCCATATCATAATTTTATAATTTCGTCCCAGCTCTTTCATACCCTCAGCATATGTTCCTATCATTAATATCTTGTATTAATACCACTATGTCTATTTTTTTACTCCACCTGCGCAGTTGCCGTCACGTGCTTTGAGCTCCATGCAAAAACTGACCGCTTTGGACTTTGACTACAATGAGATCGTACGCATCGAGGACTACAGCTTTTACGGCCTGCACGTGTCCAAGCTAAACATGAAGGGCAACCGTCTGCAGGGCATACCGGAGAATGGATTCGCTGGCCTGGAGGACTGCATGCAGGAGATCGACGTGTCGGAGAACGGCCTGCGCACGTTCCCGATGATGGCGCTGCGCAAGCTCGATCATCTGCGCATCCTGAGGCTCTCGAACAACAAGATATCCACGTTCTATGGCGACATCCAGCTGGCCACGAACAATGCCTCGGCGGCGGCAGCGGCTGCAGCTGCTCTGCAGCTGCCCTCGCTGATGCTGCTGGACCTGAGCTCGAATCAGTTCAGCGAGATTGTGTACGATTGCTTTCGCGCCTTCCCGCAGCTGGAGACGCTCTCGTTCTACGCCAATCAGATCGAACTGGTGCAGTCGGAGGCGTTCAAGAGCCTGAAGGAGCTGATGTCGCTGGACATGTCGCACAATCGCATCATCACACTGGACCCCAAGGTCTTCGACAAAAACAAGCGTCTGCAGACGATCGACCTAAGTCACAATCACATCCATGCGATCAGCGGCGTCTTCTCGAATCTGCCGCAGCTCCGCGAGGTCTTCTTGTCGGAGAACAACATACTCGAGCTGCCTGCGGATGCGTTCACCAACTCTACGCATGTGGATGTCATCTACCTGGAGTCGAATGGCATTGCGCACATCGATCCGAATGTCTTCAGCACCTTGGCCAACCTGGATCACTTATACTTGCGCTCCAACTTCATTCCGCTCGTGCCAGTCACGTTGTTCGACAAGTGCACCAAGCTGTCGTCGCTGTCGCTGGACAACAATGAGATCCAGGACCTGGAAATCGGCATGTTCCGCAAGCTGGAGCAGTTGCGCGAGGTGCGGCTGCACAACAATCGCATTCGCCGCGTGCGTAAGGGCGTCTTTGAGCCACTGCCGGCGCTGCAGGAGCTGCACATCCAGAAGAACAACATCGAGGACATCGAGCCGGGCGCATTCCACACGCTGGCCAACATGCAGCACATCAATCTACAGGACAACCAGCTGACTGTGCTGGAGGACATCTTCCCGGAGCAGAACTCGTCGCTGCTCTCGATCCAGCTCGAAGCGAACTACCTGCACAAGATCCATCAGCGCACGTTCCGGCAGCAGCAGCGCATTCAGATCATGTGGCTGCGCGACAATCAGCTGGTGAAGATCGAGCGGTCCATGTTCGTGGACACGCCCCAGCTGGGGCGCCTCTATCTGAGCAACAACCTGATCAGGGAAATCGAGAAGGACACCTTCGCCAGCCTGGGACAGCTGAAGTTCCTCGACCTGAGTGGGAATCACTTGAGGCAGCTGCGGCGGGACTACTTCGCCTCGCTGCAGAGTCTTGAGGAACTGAGTCTGGCGCACAATCAGATCGAGGCCATCGAGGGCTACGCCTTCAGTCGCATGAAGCAGCTCAAGACGCTGGACCTGTCGCACAATCCACTGGTGCAGCTCACGCGCGACATCTTCCTGGACGAGCTGCCGCTGAGCACGCTGAACCTGCGCAACACATCGCTGCGCAAGCTGGAGCAGCACACGTTCAAGTCGCTGCAGAACCTGAACGAACTGAACCTGGAGCGAAATCAACTCAATCCGACGGACATACAGAAGCTGGACGTGCCCAGTCTGCGCAGGCTGCACCTCTCGCACAACAACTTCAGCCACGTGGGCATCGGCAGCGGCATGGGCGGCATCATGTCGGGCATGTTCGACAAGCTGCGCTCGCTGCAGCAGCTCTCCATGGCCAACTGCAGTCTGAGCAGCATTCCGGATCAGCTGTTCGCCAAGAACACGAACCTGGTGCGCATCGATCTGTGCGACAATCAGTTGACCGAGATGAACCGCAACATCTTCAGCGGGCTGAACGTGTTCAAGGAGCTGCGTCTGTGCCGCAACAGCCTGGTCGAGTTCCCGCACATTGCGCTTTACAACCTGAGCACACTGGAGACCCTCGACCTGGCCAGGAACCAGCTGAACTCCATCGACTTTTTCAAGCTCAGCGGCACTCTGAATTTGCGGCACCTTGTACTGCGGGACAACAAGATTAACTCGCTGAGCGGCTTCAACGCAGTCAACCTGACGCAGCTGGACAACGTAGATCTCAGCGGTAATCTATTGCTCTCGCTGCCGGCCAATTTCCTCAGGCATTCGATCAATCTGCAGCGTGTCGACCTGTCTAGCAATCGCTTCCTGCAAATACCCAGCTCAGCGTTGTCGGACGTCTCCATACCGCGCCTCTCCTGGCTTAATCTGACAGGGAATCCCATCAACAAGATCTACACGGTGAAGGAAGAGCGCTATCTGTATCTGAAGGAGCTGTACATCTGCCAGACGAACCTCTCGATACTCACTTCCAAGGACTTCGAGGCTTTCCAGGCCCTGCAGCACCTGCATTTGATCAACAATCGCATCACACGCATCTCGCCGGGTGCCTTCAAGTCGCTGACCAACCTGCTCACCCTGGACATCAGTGTCAACGAACTGGAGATGCTGCCTAAGGAGCGCTTACAGGGCCTGCGGCTGCTGCGCGTGCTCAACATCTCGCACAACACGCTTAAGGATCTCGACGAGTTCAGTCCCGACTTGGCCCAGCTGCAGACGCTGGACCTGAGCTTCAATCAACTGGACCGCATCTCCAAGAAGTCGTTCCGCAATCTGCACGGCCTGGTGGAGCTGCTGCTCATGGGCAATCGCATGACGGCGCTGTCCAACGACGCCTTCCGCTACCTACGCAAGCTGCAGCTACTCGATCTGCGCAAGAACTACTTCGAGCTGGTGCCCCTGGAGCCGCTGAAGCCGCTCGAGACGAATCTGCGCACGCTTAAGCTGGAGGGTGAGTACAACGTGCTGCACAGTATCCACACCGCAACTGGCCTCGTTGGATGCCTCAATTGATGATGATTTTGATGATGGCAACCATTGACCATTACATTCCCTCTCGTTTTTCCTCTCTTTGCTCGTACAGAGAATCCACTGCATTGCAGCTGCGACGCACAGAAGCTCTGGGAATGGCTGCGGGATCATCGCAAATGGTCGCTCTCGCCGACGGGCAGCGATAACATTAATTATCTGAGGTGCGAACACCCCACGGAGCTGCGCGGCAAGGTGTTTGGCCGCATGGAGCCGCAGCAATTTTGCGACGCCCCATTAATACCCAAAATGGCCATACAGGACATTCAGCCCTATTCGGTGGTCGTCTCCTGGCAGAGTCGCGACCATTTGGGCCTCACCGGTTTCGAAATTGTTTACCACGCCACCGGCGATGGCCTCATCCCGGCCGGACCGGCAGACCGCGACGATGCCCGGGGCCATCCCGATAATCATCATCATGAGCGAGAGCACCACGAACGGGACAGAGACAGGGACAGGGAGAGGGAGCGTGAGCGCGAGCGAGACAGAGAACGGGACCGGGACTATGGCGAGCGAGAGCGCCTGGCCCAGTTTGCTGCCACGGATGAGGTGAGTTGGACCAGGCCCTGGTCGCTGACACTGGGCGCTAGATTTGAAAGTAATTTGATGGTAAATACTCGATGCCTGCTCCCCACTTCTCCCCCTGCCTACAGCTGCCAGGCGGCAGCTGCGCCCCGTAATTCTCTTTTAATAAACGCTTAATCAACGCTTATAGAGGCGTGGACGGGGGGTGGAGGCATGTGGCCTGGGCCAGGTTCGATCGGCGATAAACTGCGCAACTTTGTGCATACAAAATTTAATTTAAGCATCATGTCGCCTTCGGCTCCTGACGGACTAGAAGATGCCTGTACAGTGGGCCACAGTGCGCCAAAAGCTGTCCTAAAGTTCGACTAGAGCTACAGCATAAATACTGCGATTAACTAACGATGTTCCTGTTTGGCATACCGGTAGTAAAGTTTCGCCTAAGCAGCATCAGTTATAACTGGCAATCCATAAGTTATCGGACTGGCGGCAAAGCTGTCCGCGGGCAAACTGAAACTGTTCCCAGTAAGAATTGCTTTCAGTGGCATTGCTTGAATTCAGATCAATCTACGATCAATTTACAATCTAGTTGCCAATCGATAAGTTATTCAATTATAAAACTGTTCCCAGTAGAGATTAATGGCAGTGACATTGCATGAATTGAGGTCAATCGACGAGCGTTGTAGTTCTCAATCGATAAGTTATTGGGCTGACCGTAAACGCAGTCCGCTTAAACGACTGAGAAGAGAGTGAAACTGTTGCTAGCATCGCTTGAGTTTGGCCTAATCAACGGCAATTCCAACAGCCAAGCGATAAGTTATTGAGCTGGCGCCACTGTCATCGTTAGTTGTGCTTTGGACAGGCTCAGGCCCGCAGGCCACCAGGGCAAATTTTAATAAAACGACACGATGCTGGAGCTGGGACTGGCACTGGGAGGGGAACTTATGAATTCGATATAAGCCCGGGGTGAGCGAGCCAAGCGGGATGGGGTGAGGTGTATACTGTATACCATACTGAAACTGTCTTCATTCTGCTCCACAGATACACGGCAAGCGGCTGAACGGCACGGCCAGCTCGACAAAGCTAACGAAGCTCAGCCCGAACACGCGCTATCACATCTGCGTCATCGGCGCCGGTAATTGGCTCTCGGAGCCGCTGGCCAATGCGCTGCAGAGGCTGCACGCGAACGAGTCGCGCGATGAGAGCGCCGGCGATGTGTCCCTGGCGGCGGCGCTGCCTCCACTCCCGGACGGCTACTCGCCCTACCAGCACCTCAACGAGGCGGACGAGGCGGAGTTGGAGCGTCAGCAGCAGCAGCAGCAGGCGCTGATTGATAATAGCATCGCGACGGACCACGTGCTGCACGAGGTGCTCAAGAACTCGCACATCTCGGCCTGCACAGACGTGCAGACGCTCGACTCGACGCCCAGCCTCATCACGGACGAGAACGGGTTGTCGAGCAACGGCTTCATCCACTCGATACTGACGCGTCGCCTGGGCCTCATCGTGGGCTGCTGCCTGGGCATCATCGTGTTCATCGTGATGATATCGGTGCTCAGCTACGTGAAGCTCAAGAAGCAGCGCATCGAGAACGCCAAGCGCCAGGCCGCCATGCCGCCCGAGTACATCTCGTACCGGCACTTCTCCATACCCAACGAGGAGCTGACGCGCACCACCGCCAACGCGAATAGCGCGGCGGCCGTGGCGGCGGCAGCGGCAGCGGCTGCATCCGCCTCGGCGGCGGCACAAGCCCAGGCTGCAGCGGCAGCGGCAGCGCAGGCGGCACAGACAAGTGCCACGGCGCACACCATGTCCAGTGTGCCCAGCGGCATCAGCGCACACATCAGCGGCACCAGCCTGAGCACCACGACAACCACGGCGACCACGCCTATTGGCGGAGTTCCCTTACCTATGGTCAAGTCGGGCAGCCGCAGTCCCATCGCGGGCATCGCGGGGCTGCTGCTCGAGAACGGCGGAAGTGCCATGGAGCGGGAGCACGTCGCTGGCGGCGCAGCCGGCACCGTTGTCGCCGTCGCCGTCTCCGCTTCGCCCGTCAACGCAGGCGGAGTAGGCGGGGTAGGCGGAGCGCTCGGCGGTGGCAGCAGCACGCATACACTTGGCCGCAGTCATGGCCACAATCACAGCCACAATCACCACAGTCACAACCATGGGGCAGGTACGCTGCGTCCCAACAACGGGACCATTGCAGGAGGAGCTGGAGGAGGCGGAGTAGGCGCTGGTGGCGGCGGTGGAGGCGGAGGCGGTTACATGGCGGCGGGCGTGGTGCTCAATACGAATCATTTGAGTGTCTGTTAGTCACGCCTTGGAGCAGCAGCAGTTGCCTCCAGATATGTTCGAATACGCGTGCAAATACTGAATACACTCGCTCGGAGTCAGAGTCGGAGTCGAGTGGATGCAGTTCACCTGGGGCTTCCGCTCTGATCCGTAAACGCGCCGCGAATGTTTCATATTTCAATATGCATATTTTTCGAGCAGGAGCTCGAGGAGTGTGGAGTGTGGATTGTGGGAGTCGAAGTATTCCTCATATTTCATCATTGGAGCGCGAATTTCGTATCGCTCGCACGCGGCATTCAATTCATTTAGCATAACTTTTTCAATCAGAGTAAATGCCAAAGCATTTTTATGTTTTTTCAATGTGGCCCAAAAATGCATTTAATTTATGAGTAAAAATCCCAGCTAAAAAGAGAAGCGAAACCAATAGAGACAGCGAGAAAGAGAGAGAGAGAGAGAGAGAGAGAGATAGCTGGAGGGGAAGGGAAAACAGAATAAACTAGGTTAGTGATAATCATCATGATGCGTTCAACGTTCGTTTAGTTATGACAATTTCGTGGGCAAGAAGAGCGGGAGGAACTCGCCGAGGGGGAGAAAATCAAATAAAACAAATACGAAATTATTTTCAATGTAAATAAAAGTTGAAAAACGCAGCGCGAAAACGGCAAAAAAGCAACCCGAAATGCATGTGGGAAGGTAGAAAAAAGAGAATGAGAACAAGCGGAGGAATCAGTTTTTAGATTAATGATAACTATATGGAATTAAAAACAGAATATATACAACTACGCGAAATGTCAGTTACGGCAGATAAATCAAACCACATACACACACATCCACACACGCATACACATATGCGTACACAATGCAGCCAGATAGAGTAATTACACAGCAAACCTGTAATCAAAGTAATCGATTTTTTTGCCCGAAGGAAAAAAATCTACTGTTAGAATTAATCGAATTTTTTTTGTCGAAGCAGCGCGGTAAGTGAGAACACTAAGTAAAATAATGGAAGAGTTGCTAAAGCGTCGATAGTACGGCCAATCGATAGTATCTCGATAGTATCGAATGTGCTGAGGATGCCGCTATCGATGGCTTGACGGCCCCAAGGCGAACGCACTCGCAACGTAGCATAAACCTAAAACTAATGACATATTACCTAAATTAATTATCGCATAATGAATATATATAAATATACTATATGAAATATGAACTAAACACAGGCGCGAATTGTTAGCAAAAACTCAAAGAGTTTCATTTGTAAAATGCATAAATCAGTTTTTTCTCATAGGTAACTTTTGATCTGTATTTCGTTTTGAGAAAATATTGAATACGGTGTACGATGTATGGTGTCTTTTTTTTTGCTCGTGGGAAATTAATTACGAGATTATTAACGATAAATAACTCTAGCTTTAGTCAATGATTAGCCGTAACACAAGCGAACTAACTGTAAGAAAGAGAAAGAAATACACATATTTATATGGCAACGAGCGAGCGAGCGAGAAGGCGGGGTAGCTAGCAGATCCGTAGATCGAGCGTAATACTTACTTTATAGCCGAGCTGGGAATCCTGTCGCAGGCTTCGTCGAGGCCAATTTATGGCGAAAGTGCAGCAATTTGCATAATGACAAAACAAGAAGAGGAAGAACAAGTTGAATACGAAAATCTAGTGGAAATAAAGAACCACACAGACCGAGCAGGAACAAGAGAAAAGCACATGCAAATAAATCTAAACTTAATTCCAGCAAAATAGTCGCAAACAATGCAAGACACAAAGAAAACCAGAAATCAAATCATCATAAGAAATGTGGCCAACACCCCCAACCCCCTCACCTGTCATGCATTTGTGTATGGAGCTAGTTTCGCTCCGGACAGTCCCATCACACACTCCACTCCCAAACCCTGTCGTAGACAGAGTCCATTCAAGTGTTCTCCCGCCACGCACAAAGCCGAAAAGTGCAGAGAGTGGAAGAGAGAGAGAAAGAGGCATAGAGTAGAGTCTTCCCCTCGTTCGCCGCAGTTGTAATACCCTTGCTTGGCATAGACGATGTGCTATAGCTATACGATCCGATGTCGAATAAATCAGGCAGGCGTAGGGTGCTGAGAGCATAGATAGTCGACTTAGCTTCACTGCAAATGCATAATTAATCCGTACGTATGTATAAGTATACCGGGACAAGGAGGCAGAAAAGAAGACACACCGACACACACGGAGAGACGACAAAATCGGAAATGGAAATCAAAAATCGAACTTAAGCAAACAACAAATGAGACGAGCATTAATTAAGTTGCCAAAGCAAAAATAGAAAGGAAATCGAAAGAAAAGCGAAGTGCACAAATACAGAAACTAAAGTCAACCTTATCGAAGCTTCGAATGCTCTGCAGTGGGTGCTCTGCACTCACTTCAATCGGTTCCATCGGAATAACGCTAGCATTCTGCCCGCTAGATCTAGTACAGTAACAAATACACACCCACACACACACCATAGTTCTCTAGGTCTTGTTCGAGCAGAGGAAACACTTAAGCAAATACAATAATAAAATTATTACTAATGAATATTGTATTGAAAGCAACAACAACTAAAAATAAATAAATGAGAAAAATACAAAAAAACTATTTCTTTTTCTCAAAGGGAATCGAGCTTTCTCCTTCTTCAACTGATCGATGGCGGTGTATGGGCGAATGTTTGAAATTTTCAGTTAGGTTGCGGTTTCCCTGTGCGTCTTTTTCCCATTTTCCTTCTTTTTTTTTAAAGGCTTTTAATTAAATGGAAATTTCCGCTGTCTTGAGCACGTTTTCTCATCAGTGGCATTAAATGCAATGCGGAATTTTAATTAGGCTCACAGATACGCACACACACAGAACTCATACGCCACCACTCACATACACACAGGCAAAGCACTGACACACCCACGACCAAGGGCAAAATTGTGGCAAGTCCATATGGAGCGAGGAGTACGAGCGTAGCACACATACACTCACACGCTTACACTTCTCTGTCGCACAAAGAGTGTTGTGTGTAGGAGTGTGTATGCAATAGGATTTGCAGTGCAACTGCAGTGGAGCAGAGCAACAAACAAGCGTGCAACTGCAACAACGCCGCGATTGACACACGCTCGCGCACTCACACACACACACACACACACAAACACTCGTAGCTCGTAGTTCGTTGATTTGGCAACAGCTTCATTCCTGGTTGAATTAGCCAGCAGCAGGTAAATTACCAGCAAACGACAAAGTACTCCAGTGTTGCGCAGCGCCAGCAGAGAAGCTTTCAGCACAGTTAGAGGCTTTGAAAGCTGTTGGAAGATTGTGGGAAATTCCCGCTTTTACTTTAAGCAACGTTTATTGACTGCATTCCAAATTTCTTCAGTGCTAGTCAATTTACAAGGAAATATACTACAGAACAACCAGTGTTGTATAGAGCACAAACTCTGTTTGCTTATTTCAAGCTGGGGTTATGGAATACTCTCGATAATCGGTAGCTAAAGTCGATTTGAAAATATAGAGAAATCTGAGAACTTATTTGGGAAATCATATGCCTATTTTAAACAAAGATTACAGAATTATTATATAAATTGTGGCTTGAGACTACATAAACGTTATGTACTGTCGCGTAATGAGTGTTGGATAGCGACAAAGCTTTTTGTTTCAATGTTAGGTTATGAAGTTGACTAAAAAGATTCAAAGGCAATAATTTGTAATTATTTTTGGTTCCTCGGTAAACTTTTAAGAGGGACGACGTTGAACTGAACCCCAATAGCAAATTTGGTGCTTCAAGCTTTTCTAGTGTTCTTATATTTAAAAAAAAAAAACTCGTTTTATAGGGGCGGTGGGCGTGGCATCCAAAAGTCTAAAATCCAACTTCTGCATAATATTGCAAGACACCCTCCTACTAAATTTGGTGCGTTTATCTTTTTTCGTTATTGAATTATATGCAAAAAATCGAGAAACGCATTTATCGATTTACGGAGGCGGTGGGCGTGGCACATTAAGTTTGAAATAATCATCTTATGTGTATTGTAAACAGGACCACTCCCACCAAGTCTGGTGCCTGTACCTCTTTTAATAGCTGAGATCTGTGTGTTCATACAGACAGACAGAAAGACAGACAGACGGACATTACCAAATTTACTCGGCTATTGATGCTGATCAGGAATATATTCAGTGGCAGACAAAAGTCTACATACGACACCCTTTTTTACAGTTTTGGCCATCCAGAAGCTTTTAAAGAAAAACTAATGATGCAGTTTTGTAAATATTATTTAACGTCAATTGCCGAATTATAATACAAAAATTATACATTTCTTGCAAAAACCTTCAAAGTTATTCATAAAAAACATAAAAAAGGCCTTGACAAAAGTCTAATTACGTTTGCTTGGTATCGTTGATTTTTCTATTTTTTTTAAGGGAAAATATACCGGTAAAGTACCGTTTCTTAATTTTTATAATTTACTTTGTATTTTAGTTGATTTGTTTGTTTATTTGTATACTTTGTGTGGTCTGCCACCCCTCCTTCTGCCTGTTACATACATTTTCAAAAAGTTAATATACCATTTCTTACCTATTTTCAATGGGTAAATGGTATACAAATTTCATTGAATTCTGATGTGATACTTAAAATCGTATTAAACTACCTGAGATAAACTGCTCCCATCGTCACTCTGAGCTTAATCAAAAGCTCTCGCTCGTAAGCACATTGACTGCAGACTCCTTCAGTTAGCGCTGTGTCAACTGCGTGTGTTCCGCTCCAAATAAAGCACCATTTCGAGTCGAGTCGGAGCGGAACGGAACGGAACGAATCGCTGCCCTGCAGAGTGTGCAAACACAGTGTGCGAGCGGGTCCCAATGTAAATTGGCTGGTAAACTGAGATGTTGGCACAAGGATGTTTGTTGTTTGCGCAGACTGAATGAGGATACGGGAGCAGGAGCAGTAGCGGGAGTAGGACCTGGCACTGGCACTGGCACTGGCTCCGCAGTCGCATTACTTGCAACAATAAGTAGGTAACTAAATAAGTTGCTTAATTAAAACAAACTTTAATTGGCAAAACTTCCCTGTGTCGCTCGATACGCCACTTGCTTCCTCGCTCTACTCGCTTCACAGGTGTGTGTATGTGAGAGTGTGTGTGCTGGGGAAAAGATACATGACAATATTGACGGCCCGATGAATTGATGCTCCACTTGGCTGGTAAAACACTTTGCCGGTTCCCATTGCAAATTGCAACGACGGCGGCAACTGCAGCGACTTGCAACCACAAGTCAAGTCATGTCGAGGCAAGTCGAGTCGCGTCGAGTCGCGTCGCATCGTGTGGCGTCGTCATCATCTTGGCGACGTGAGTGTCAGCCATCTGCCTGGGCTGTCGCTCCTGCTGCGACTTAATTGCATGGCAAGGACAAGGACGCGACAGTCAGGGAGAAGAAGAGGGTGAGGACGCGAGAACGTGGACGACTGCCGGTACCGCAAGTTGGCTGCTTTTTTAGTCCTCGTCGGGGCCGACAATGGCGACAATGTCGCACAAATTGAAAGCCATCATACGCCTGGTTGCACTTGGATGGCAAATTTCAAGATTTCCAACACTCGACGCAAATGCGCGACAAAATGCCTTGCATACCTTCCACTTTGTCGGAAAGAACGGAGCGCTCTTCGAATTCTGCAGTAATATCTTATGTTAATTATCATCTTGATTTCAATCGTCAAGACGAAAATAGTATGCAATTAAACGAAACTTGGATTGATTTAATCAATTTTTAAATTTGATAAAGTAGGCTTATTTTGAGGAAGTCTATTCATAATGTTTCGATATAACACTATTAGTTTAAGTACGTATACTGGGGCTTTTGGTAGGGACTTTACTTAGTATAAGAAGAAATCAATTTTCAAATTTGAAGAACGTTTATTATATTTCGATAGTATTAGTTTAAGTATGAGAATACATTGGAGCTTTAAGTTTGTATACTTTACCCTTCTTTAAATTCTGCAGCAATATCATAATTATCATTTCAATAATCCAGATTGATTTCTAGAGAGTTTACTTGATTTAAGAAAAAAATAATATATAATTTATCGAAACTAGGAGTTATTCAATCAATTGCCTAATTAGATAAAAAAAGTATTATTTTCTTGAGGAAAGTTTATCAAATTTACATATTCAGGCTAAAGCAAGAGAAAAGAAAAAAGTAAATAAGAAACAAGTGAAGAAAGCTACAGTCGAGTGCACTCGACAGTAAGATACCATTTACCTTTCGCTGTTAAAAACTAATTCTTAATATTAATTACTTTTATTCGGCGAATAACAACGCATCGCATATTTTCGAGGACAAATTCACATGCATTGACGCTAATGGCAAATGCCGACTGCACACTGACTAAACGACGACTGTGCGTGCGCAGTCGGCGTGCGCAGTCGGCGTCGGCGTCAGCGTCGGGCCTCTACTGCTGTGAGCGAAACTTCTCGTGCCTATAACTTCTGTGTTTATTGTCCGATCGGATTTAAATTTATAGGGTTGGTCAATATTATTATTATCTACAATAATACCTAAAAAAAAATTCGGAAACTTTTCTACTTTTCCTATAGTTTTATTTACCGATTTACAAAATCGATTTTTGGGGGCGGTAGGCGTGGCATCCAAAAGTTGAAATTCCGCATTCTCCGTAATGTTACCAGGCTTACTTCCAAATTTGGTGCTTCCAGCTTTTCTAGTGTTCTTTTAAACTATAAAAATGGGTTTTTTAGAGGCGGTGGGCGTGGCATCCAAAATTCTAAAATCTAACTTCTGCATAATGTTGCAAGACAACCCCCTACCAAATTTGGTGCGTTTATCTCTTTTCGTTATTGAATTATTTGGAAAAAATCGAAATACGCATTTATCGATTTGCGGAGGCGGTGGGCGTGGCACATCAAGTTTGAAATAAACTTCTTGTGTGTATTGAATACACGCACACTCCCACCAAGTCTGGTGCCTCTAGCTCTTTTAATAGCTGAGATCTGTGTGTTCATACAGACGGACAGACGGACAGCCGGACAGACAGACGGACATGACCAAATCGACTCGGCTATTGATGCTGATCAAGAATATATATACTTTGTATGGTCTGCCACGCCTCCTTCTGCCTGTTACATACATTTGCACAAAGTTAATATACCATTTTTTACCCATTTTCAATGGGTAAATGGTATAAAAAATAATATAATATTATATGAAATTTAAGGAAACTTGGACTGATTTAATAAATTTTCAATTTCAATAAAGTATTATTATTGCCAGGAATAAATTTAATTTCATCTCGATATTACACTATGAGTTTCAGTAAGAGAGGAACTTTTTCAAGAGATTTGACTTACTTTAATAAAAAGAATTTTCAAACTCGATAAAGTAGTATTATTGTCAGGAAGAGGGTTAATTATATCTCGATATTATACCATGAGTTTAAGAAAGAGAGTACGATATAGTGGAGCTTTTTGTAGAGATTTTACTTACTTACTCATTTTAAGTTCTACAGGAGCTCGGAACTTTCACATTCTTTCAGTCCCTTATCCAAACCTGTCGCAGCACACATTCTTATCCTTCTGTCTTCGCAGCGAAATGCGTAAACAACAGCAAAAGGCGAGTGAAGTGATGGCATAACAAAACAAAAGTCGACAACAAAATATGAGGAAAAATTGAAACATATTTTTCACATGAACACCGCAAAACTATCGAAAACTATTGAAAATTACTATAAACAGCTTCGGCGAGCGTATGGAGGAAGCGTATGAACTCGGCACCGACAACAACGAGAACAACAACACAACAATGGCAACACGCACAGCAACAATAAAGATACATATATTTTTTTATGCCAACCATGACCAAACTGACCACCACCCCTTCGATTTATGGGCGTCGATTTGTGGAAGGCACGGAACGGAACGGAACAAAAAACCGATGGAGAAGGGGGAAAGCGAAGAGCGAAAAAAGGAAAAGCCGAAAAAAACATCAGGCAAACAAACAAACTGACCGAAAAGTTTTTCCATTAAATCAATGAAGCGCACAAAATATTCGCGCCAAACGACAGCATTAAGTCAGGGACGGGGGTATAGCTAGATGAGGTCGGAAGGAGGAAGTGCGAGTTCGGGAGTGCATCCTATCAAATCCTATCATGTACGTTCATATATCAGTCATTGAAACTGTAACTGTTCACGCCTAATCCTAAAGTAGTCGAAAGTTTTGATTTGCTATGGCACCTCTTGGATAAAATACGATTATTCTGTCGGCCCCAGCGATATGGAGAGAACTACGTATAGCAGAAGCTGTATGGCAGGGATCGAAGTGCGTTCATAAAATATGGCATAATGATGATGGAACTGGCAAAAGAGAGTGTGATACAAATGAATTCATGTCGAGAGAGTTAGGAGATACAAAATTCATTTACACGGCTGCACGGACACTCATCCGACTTACCTGCAAACGCCGGATTGGGAGTACTCGTCGCGCTCCAACTGGGTACTGTGCCGCTGCTGCTGCTTTTCCTGCTTCTGCTGCAGCTATTCAAACGGCTACACACATACACGCACACACATACAAGCAAGCATATGCGAACACCCTGTGGCAAACAGCATGATGAATGCAGCTGCTGGGAGCAGGCATAAGGTATGCGATTGGGCTGGCAGTTGTATCGATATCGATATCACAGATACTTTCTACAATAGTGAAACAATCGACGCACCACGACACCTAGTGGCGCTGCTATCGATTAATTAATTCTTATTTCTTACATCTCCTTGGCGATGACATCGCAGAATGAGATCCATTTATACAAATTGGAAAATGCGACTGTTATAAGGTGTCTGCAAGTCTGTCAGCGCATTCTTTTCGCACTTGTTATGTATGCTGACAGCTCGATTTTTTCTAGTTTTTACACTTTTCAATAGTATTAAAAAAATAAAATGCACCAAAAGTTGCGGAAAACATTTGGAACAAAAAACCGAACAAAAAGCCAATTTGACATAGGAATGAACAAGGAATGCGCCAGGGAAGTGTGGAGGGGCAGCTGTGTACAAAGACGGACACATTGAGAGAAAGAGAGAGAGAGAGAGTAAGGGCATGAGAGGGATAGAGAGAGACGGACGTGACAGTGGCGACGCGCGGACAATGAATGGCCACATGACAAAACATACGTTCGGTGTAAAAATTTTTGTCATAAATTTCGTTTGGAGGCCCTTGGCAGTTTTTTATATTTTTATAACATTTTCATTTTTCGTTTTCTTATTTTATTTTATTTGATTTTATTTTTCTTTTTCGTATTATTTCTGCCCTCATGAGTGAGTGTGTGCGAGTGTGCACATGTCGGGCACTTTTGTGAGTGTTCACATGGTGTTAAAAACGCTGTCGAGAAACGGAATTATTAATGGAAATTCGCATCGGCTAATTGTCCAATTTGCTCAAGTCATGTCTGCTCGCATCACGAATGGTATCGAGTGTGAATCGAGCGTGTATGTTTGTAATCGATATGCTGAAGTGGGAGTAATTTTGGAATTTCAGGTGTCAGTTTTGTAGCTTGGGTTATAGATAATATATCAATATATCGATATTGTTGTAGATAAATATAAATTTATATAGGCATAATATTTTTTTGCTAAATATCGAAAATACGATATTATTTATTTTATTTATAATAAAGAAGGTTAACAAGTGAATTTTTAACCTACTTATATCTAGAAAAATTAAATCATTTATTCTAATTACAGTTAGTCGATTTAAGTTATTATTAGTATCTTCCTTCTTTATGGAGCTTTCTCGATTTTAAAGTAAGTTTTCAGTTAAGTTTGATTTGAGTTCCAGCCATTTAGCAGCAGAGTATGCACATTTTTATGGGAATTAAACAAGTAGTATTATTATTATTTTATTTTTTTGTTTTCAAAAAAGAAATTATTAGCGTTACAGTATTTTAAAAATTTTCGACAGTCTAAGTCGTAGGTTATGTAGTGATGTTGTCTTGATCAATAATTATCGATTACATCATTTCATATTCGTTGTTCAACAAGAACCACTTATATTCAAAAAACTATATAGATACGTATAACTTGTACTATTAGTAATCATTTTATTATTAGCTTTATATATACTTTAGTTTCTCTCCTTCTTAATTTTTTCTGTTATAGTCACAGTTTAATATATCATTGAGCTTAGTATTAAATCGCCTTGTTCAGGTCTATTCCTTTCCATTTCTATAGGTCTCTCTCTACATGCATCTGTTTCAAAGTTAACAGTCTTTTATAGTTAACTATATCAAAATTTCTGCAATATACACAAACATTCTCATATGGTTATTTATAGACTAAAATCAGACTTCAGATTACGTTCTGCCGGAAGTACAGTTTACACTTTTTTTTTTGCGGGTCAGCCAATCGAATGTGCCGCTCATTCAGTTTTGCATTACATTAAAGCAACACTAATTGAAACATAAGGGTATCATTGCACCTGCATATACAAGCTGAAAGTCACTGGCTTTCGGTTTAAGTTTGCATTCACTTTTGAATACTGCTGCTCGTCTGGCTGTGTGGTATGCGTGCGTGTTGCTGCCTGCGTATGTGGCAGTCAAAATAAAAACAACATTAGTGGATTATCAGGGAATACGCAGTGCTGTGCTGTGCTCTGCTCTGCTGATGCCCATCGAGGGAGTCGCCGACGCTGCGTTTGACAAGGAAATTCCATTAAAAATGAAAGTTTTAAATTTCAGCAACAGCAGCAGCAGCAGCAGCAGCAGCAGCAACAACAACGGCAGTAAATCAACAACAACTGCAAATAAACCACAAACTAAAGACAACAGCAACAAATGAGCAACAACAGCAACACCAGCAACATGATGCGCCTTATTGTTATTGTTGTGTTGCTGCTGCTGCTGCTCGTGTTGCTGCTGTTTTTATAGCCGCTCGCTGTTAAAACAGCGAACATACTTACAGCACAGATAGCAAACTTGCTAGGTATGTAGCTCGCTTAACGGCAACGCACACACACACACACACCCACACACACACACACCTAGAAAACACACACAAACACCAGGAGCAAGTGAAGCTGCTCGTCTTGTGATAAATGACCACTCCATAAATTTTTATTTCTACTCAACTCAATCTCAAGCTCAATCTTCTGAAGTTGTTGGTGTTGCAGATGCTGCTGCTGCTACTGCTGCTGTTGGTCAGTTTTATGGCTGTTGCTGTTGCTGCTGCTGCCGCTGCCGCTGCTGTGGAGAGCACTCTTCTTTTGGGCCATGATTGCACACAGTCCGCCAGTCCAGCTCCGTTTCCTTCTCCGCCTCCGTCTCCTCCTCCGGCAGCGTCTCCATCCACGTCTTCGTTTCCATCTCCGTCTTAAGCCCAGCGAAATTGTTTGTCTGCTGAGCTGATAGGAGGAATCCAGCAGCTGACGACTCGCAGCACATGTAAATTGATTGCATTGCCAGGTGACAGAGAGAGAGAGAGAGGGGGAGAGATAGAGCGAGAGAGAGAAAGCAAGAGTGCGGAGGCAAGAGAGCGGGCAGCAGCAAAGCGGAAGCCAGTGACGACACCAAGCAGAGCAATTGGATAAGCAGCTGGAACGTCCCCAAAGTGCGCAAATAAATTAAAGTGTTCGCATCGTTATCGCCTATCGATAAATATCGGTAAAGTTTATTTTTACTGCGGCAATTCGCAATTTGACGCAGCGCCTCAAATTTATCAATATCCGCATCTGCAACTAAATTAAGATAAATGTTCACGACTTCTTGATAATCTCGCGATGCCAATGGACATGGAAGAACTGTAGTACAGAAATTGGTCCGGGAAGGGTGGTGGGGTGTGAAGTTGTCAAGCATTCGCAGTGGAAAGTTTTCTTCGATGCTTTGACGACAAAAAGTCTTAATACCGTATCAAAGAAGAGGCAGGGATTGGATAAATGATAGGTAGAAGTAAATGGGAAAATTAATAACAAAAATACAACAAAAGTAATTTAAGATAATAAAATGAAAAAAAATTAGTATTTAATTAATAAGAATAATTAATGAAAATTTAAAAAATATGCTAAAATTATAATGAAAAAAAGGTCCCATTTACCTAATGAAAATTAAAAATATTTATAACTATAAGAATAAAGACTAAATAAAGAAAAATATATATTTTATTTAAGAATTAATTGAAGCTGGCAATTTCTCTAATTTCACTAAAATATATACCATCCTAATTATATAGTTCGTCTTATTTTTTTCCTAATCATAAAAACTGATAATTAAGAATTAAGTCGTTTCTCCAATGAAAATTATGTTTTAAGCCGTAAAATAATATTAGATATGTACTTTCAATAGTTTCAAAAATATCTCAAGCTTACAATCTTCTATAGGAATGCCGCTACATTCCGCAACATGAAAATGGTTATAAAATTTCTGAAAACTTTGCAACTCTACCGATCCGGGAAGCTCGAGGAGCTGGCAAACTTTTTGCCAGCTCATTACTGCGATTCCGTGGAGCTCATTAAATATTAATCTGCGAAGTTACAAAGCGTATTATTATTTTGTTGACATTTGTCGGGGCGAGGGGGAGTGGGGGGATGCCGCTTGGAACACATCCAAATGGACTTCGCTTCGTCCATGCGTCCGTCTGTTTGTCTTTTTGTCCGGTAAATTGGATGACTTCCAGGCGCAAGGACACCTTCGCGTCATTATGGTCATTGTCGCGTTTAATATGTATGTGTGTGTGTCGCATTGTCAGCTCCTACTGAGAAGTAGTAGCATAAAGGGGGCGTGCCGGAGGCTGAGGCATCGAGTAAATTGTAAGCAGCAGTTCTACGCACGTTCGCGCACATAAATCAATTACAGAGCTCGACTAAGAGGAAAAAAACAGACGACCGAGTGGGGCGTAGCTGCTGCCAATAGTCCGAGGTGTGTGTGCGAGTGTGCGTGTGTATCTGTATGCGAATCGTACGCAGACCTTTGTGAAAGCGAAAATTTTTAACGCAATAAAAAGCAACCTGCACTTTCTTGGGCTCACGAAAATTTGAAAAGTTTTTTAATACTTTGAGCCGGCCTGGGAGCGAGGCAGCGAAGGGGGCGGGGCAGCAGCAGGAAGTGGCGAGTGTTAAGCGAACTTTACGATAGCAAGCCACAGGCTTGGCCTGGCCTGTCCTGGCCGTGATTTCCCGTTGACTCGTCGGCGGCAGCTCGGGCCTGGCGCCTCCAGCGGGAGAGTGCGGGATAAACTATTCGCATGAAACGAAACTTTAAGAGCTGCAAAACTTTAAATATACAACAAGAATGTCGGCGAGGGGGGAGGAGAGTTGGAGAGAGAGGAAGAGATTACGCAAGCATCGAAAAAACAGCGGCAAGGGGAGGAAGTGGGCAAGCGGAAGTGCAGCCACGCCCCGGACAGCAGCATACGCCTCGCTGCGCACAGTTCGCCATTATTGATTGTTGCACGAGCTGACCAAAAACGGGCCGCACAACTAACACACACTAACACACACACACACATGCCGCAGCCAGTGCAAAAGCTCCCTACACCCTCCTTGCGGTTGTCCATTATTGATTGATTGACTGGTGAGTTGGTTGACTGACCGCTTGACGAATTGTCGCATTGATTGATCGTCATTGTCGCACATTAGTCCCAGTGTCACTCGCCTCCCGCTGTCGCCCTCGTTGTTGTTGCAGCGCGCACACTGGGCTAAAAATCGCAATGCATACTAAGCAGCAGCAGGGGAAGACGTAGGAAATGGCATAGGAATAGGAAACGGGAAGCAGGAAACGGCAGCGGGAGTGGCACAGGAATCGCTCCCGTCTTGTCAATAATGAAATTTGCATTTTGACTGCCTGCTTCCGCCATCCCCTCCTTCCTCTCCCTCTCTCTCTCTGATTCTCCCTACCTTCTTCCTCGCTGGTAACTAATCCTGCAGCCCGTGCTCATTACGTAGACCTGAGCGTAAGCCTCTTGCAGCCTGCCCCATGCACCGTGCCCGTGTTACCTGCTTGCCTGCCTGCCACATTGATTTGCACATTTTCAGCTTGACTTCAGATTCGTGTCGTGGCCTCGTTTAAAGTTGTTGCCAGGAGCAGCAGGCGACGCCGCCACGCAATGTTGCAACATCAATCGAGAAGCCTGCTCCTTCCTCTCACTCCTTTCTCTGGCGTGTGTGGCTCTGGCTGGCAGCTTGCGGCAGCTTCCGTGCCAGCAGAGTGTCCTGCAAGTCTTTGCTGACAGCCAGAGACGGGAGTTGCTTACAGGGTATGTACTAGTCGCGCAATTGCTGACGTTTATGATTGTCGATGGCGCTGGTGCTCATCATTTGTTCATCGACTAGTTGTTGTTGCACTCTATTAGCCACGCCCACGGGGAATCTTAGAGTTTCTTAGAAATTTTCGTTGAATTTTCTTTAGACTCTCTTTGAATGTTCATAGAACTGCCTTGCTTTTTCCTTTAATTTCATTTTGATTTTACTTGAATTTATATTCCTCTTTTTATACCATATACCCATTGAAAATGGTTAAAAAATGGTATATTAACTTTGTGAAAATGCATGTAACAAGCAGAAGGAGACTCTAGAAAGTATATATAGTATAGTATATATATAGAAAGTATAGCAGCAATAGCCAAGTCGATTTGGTCATGTCCGCCTGTCTGTCCGTCTGTATAAGCGCACAGCTGGAGGCACCAAACTTGGTGAGATTATTCGTGTTTACAAATCGATAGAGGCGTTTTTCGATTTATTGCAAATAACTCAATAACAATAAGAGATAAAAGCATCAAACTTGGTAGAAGGGTTCATTGTAGCATTATACAGAAATTAGATGTTCGGCTTATGGATGCCATGCTGTCCGTCTGTCCGGCTGTCCGTCTGTCCGTCTGTATGAACACACAGATCTCAGCTATTAAAAGAGCTAGAGGCACCAGACTTGGTGGAAGTGTGCGTGTATTCAATACACACAAGAAGTTTATTTCAAACTTGATGTGCCACGCCCACCGCCTCCGCAAATCGATAAATGCGTATTTCGATTTTTTCCAAATAATTCAATAACGAAAAAAGATAAGCGCACCAAATTTGGTAGAAGGGTGTCTTGCAATATTATGCAGAAGTTGGATTTTAGACTTTTGGATGCCACGCCCACCGCCTCTAAAAAACACATTTTTATAGTTTAAAAGAACACTAGAAAAGCTAGAAGCACCAAATTTGGAAGTAAGGTGCCTGGTAACATTACGGAGAATGCGGAATTTCAACTTTTGGATGCCACGCCTACCGCCCCCAAAAATCGATTTTGTAAATCGGTAAATCAAATTATAGGAAAAGTAGAAAAGTTTCCGAAATTTTTTTTAGGTATTATTGTAGATAATAATAATATTGACCAACCCTATAAATAAAAATAAAATAAATAAAATATAAATAAATCCGATCGGACAATAAACACAGAAGTTATAGGCACGAGAAGTTTCGCTCACAGCAGTAGAGGCCCGACGCCGACGCCGACGCCGACTGCTCACGCACAGTTGTCGTGTAGTCAGTGTGCAGTCGGCATGTGCCATTAGCGTCAATGCATATGAATTTGTCCTCGAAAATATGCGATGCGTTGTTATTCGCCGAATAAAAGTAATTAATATTAAGAATTACTTCTAAACAGCGAAAGGTAAATGGTATCTTACTGTCGAGTGCACTCGACTGTAGCGTTCTTCACTTGTTTTAATTTTAAAAGAAACTAGAAAAGCTAGAAATAGCAAATTTGGTACTAAGGTCCCTGGTGACATTACACAGAATGTAGATTTTCAACTTTTGAGTGCCACACCCACCGCCCCCAAAAATCGATTTTGTGAATCGATTAATCGAATTATTGAAAAAGAAGAAAAAAGCTTCAGCATTTTTTATTGTAGCTGTCAATAATATTGACAAACCCTAAAGAGTTAAGAACGATCGGAAAATAAACACAGAAGTTATAGGCGCTCATACAGCAGCAGAAACGCAGCAGACACCCGGCGTCAATGCTTACGACTGCACAAGTAGGAATGCATGAATTAACTTTACATTTTACTTAAATTTCCAAAACCTTTCGTAGAAATTTCCTTGAACTTCACTTAAATTTTTCTTTAAATCTTTATACATTTCATTTCATTTTGCTTATATTTCGTTGATTTCTTAACATTGTCTTAAAATTGAATTTAATTTTTTATTTAGTTTTTCTATGGTTTTACTGATATTTTCTTGGATTTTCGATGAGTTTTCATTACATTTTCCTTACTTTGACAACCGATTTGTTTAATTTTCCTTGAATTATTCGAATTTACCTCGAATGTCTCCTGAATTTCCTTTGAATTTTCCAATCGCAGCAAGTCGAAGCTGGCCATGCTTCTGTTCATCGCTTTGCAAATCCATTTAGCCCACTTCCTCACCTGCACGCAGCTCGACCCCCGCCACTGCACCAAATTGTTCCCTTCTTCCACCCACTGCTCGAGCTGTGCGGCTTGGCTTTATTATTGTGTTCTGTGCCAATTTCCGCTGGCGACAAATGCGTTTTGTAAATAAAATGTCAAAAGGATTTTCGTTTGCGTCGAAAACGACCAAAATGTATCCTATCAAAGTGTCCCTGCGCCGCGAAGAGAATCAGCGAGCTGTCATGTTCGCATTTTGTCAATTTGCCGAGAGTCCCGCCTCCTCCTCCTTTTCCCGCTCACATTTACATACATCTGTCTGTGTAGTGAATGCGAAGAAAGGAAAAAAGAGAGAAGAGCCTGCCACGCCTGCCACGCCTCCTGCGACTCCCCCTCCTGCACGCACAAATGGCAAACAGATGTGGCCACCTTCTTAGCGCGCGAATGAGTTTCCAGCTCGAGTTTGCCCTTCCCCGACCCTCTCCACCTCCCTCTGACCCGCTTCAGTTCCAATTCCACGCTCTCGTGCCCCGCAGTATACGAAATATACTACTGTGGCGTACATTTAAGTTCGATTTGGCCAAAACTTCGGCTCAAGTACCCGCTGTCGCTGCGGCCACGCCCACACACATCTACGCCCCGTGCCTTGCTGACGTTGTCGCTGCGGCTGGCACATTTATAGCCGAACGCATTTGCATGTAAATTATTGCATTTGAGCGCCTCACCCCGCTGCCTTCCCACCCTCCACGCTCCCTCTCTTGGGATAATACTCCTGGCGGCCCCTCCCCGGAATCGCCAGCCCTCAAATACGTCTCAAAGGGCTGCCAATGGAATTATTGCCCTGTCCACAGTCATCAATTGGGTTTGAGACGCGAGCTGAGCTTCTTTCTGCTCTCTGCGCGCCTGAATAACTCAACTGACGTCAATTTTGACGGGACTGTACGCGAAACGTCGGTGCAGCCATACATAAGTGTGTGTACATGGTCGATGGGCTTGTAAAGCAGATGGTACGAAGGAAGACTTTATGGCAATAAATATCCAAAACTGTAAGAAACTCTGGAAAGAGAGAATCGTAAGAGAAAGCTGTTGGGATATACCTATTTAAGAGATATGGATGTGATCGAGATTGTACAGCACCCAATATAAGGTCTTACCCATACTTTTCGAAACTTCACTTAAAGTTCTACATGAGCCTCAACTACAAACAACGAATGAAAAGGGAACTATAATTGTTGCTCTGCAGAAGGCCGTTCACGCTACCGTTCTTTTTTGAGGTTAGTCTAGTGCAATAAAATATAAAAGGTATATTGTGGAAGATACTACATCTTCTGAACAAAGCAACCGATTTCATGAAAGCCTCAATGTGCGCTACAAAACTCGCTTAAACATCAATAAATTCAATCTAATTCGCTCTCATCTTCCTTTTGATAAATCAAATAATTGTCCCTCATGGCGGTACCGGGCTGTAGCTGGTCCACGTACCTTTTCGGTATTTCCCCCTTTCGACTTCTACTTCCATCGTTTGGCATGTCGTTTATTTATGGCCCTCAACTGGCCACAAATGTAAATGAAAATGCATAAATTGGGATAGACTAATCGAAGATTTGTTGGCCTGTGTAGCCTGTAGCCAGCGGGCAGCAGCCAGAAGCAGTCAGGAGCAGGCAGGAGCAGGCAGGAGCAGCCTGTCGCAGCTCGACTCTAGTACCTTGGCCATTTTTATGGCGTTGATAGTTTATAAGAAATATGCGGAAAATGCCAGCACATAAAATATAAGGCAAATGATAAGGAATTGCCACTACAATAGCTGCAAAGCAGGTTGACTCGAGCGGGAGGGCGACTAGCGACTATTCGTGCTTTCCCTCTCGATTGTCCCTGGCCAGTTGTGCTCCTGTTCCTGTCCTGTCCCGTCTCGGTTCGGTCTGTGCTCTGTAAAACCAGAAAACGCATAACGATAAATGAGAAGAAACAATTTCAATAAAGTTTTGGCCACACTGCAGGCAAATCGAAAGCGCAAACCGGAAACGGAAACTGAAAAACGATGTAAAAAGCAAATTACATTTGACTGCCAGCACAAGCAACCCCCTACCTAGTGTGTATTTGTGTGTGTGTGTGTGTGCGTGTGTGTGGATGTGAAAATATTGTAAATGAAGCACAGATCTATGTAAATTGGAAGCATAAAGAACCACAGCAACATAACCAAAATGCGGTCAATGCGGAATAAAACGAAATGAAATTCTCGCAAAAATGCAGTAAGCCAAAGAAAAACGTTTTGGGGTCTTTAACAAAAGGAAAATAAATACAATTTCCCAGGAACGGTATAATCGAAATAACGTTTCGATTGGAGCAGACAAATTCTAAGGCTTTTAAAACAAAAGAAATATTTCTAAGCGGACCAAGTCGAGTCGTAGATACTCCTGCCTTTCGTATTTCTCAACCGATTTGGCTTTCCATTGCAGTCCTGTACTACTAGATCATAACTATATGTTATCTGTAGGGTCTGGCATACCCATGACACACCATCTAACAAGGTATAGGCATTAAGACATTGATATGCGACCTTAAACGCAATCTATCGAATGTCAAATTAACACTTGAGAAAAGCCAGTCGGGGACGTGGATACGGGCGTGGCTATAGTGTTTGAAACTGTAACCACAAATTAAGTTACAATAGAATGCAAATATAACTGAAAAATGGCACATAGAGACACACACATGCCCGCATCCATATGCATTGCTCATACGCCGTGTAGACTCCCATATATTAAACATACGCAGCGTTGCGCCCGACTTGAACGAACCACTTTGACCTGATCCTGCACACGAATGATTGCATAGGACTTTGGCCAGCTTATTGGCCAGTTGCTCACTCGACCAGAAGCAACAACAACAACAACAACAACAGCAGCAGCAGTAGCAGCAACGACATCGACAGCGAGAGCAACAGCTCTGGCAATCACAACGAGTTGCAGTTTCTTAAATGCAGCAAATGAAGAGAATTGCATTGCTCGCCCGTGTGGCCAGTAGTCTTGGCCAAATGCATTCAATGCTCGACCAAGCAAAAAGCAACCAAATGCGTACGAGCCCAACTCCGGGCTCTGTTGGCCAACATAAACAGCTAAAAGGGATTTGCTGCTAAGCCAAAAACAAAAACAACTTCATCCGCAAATGGCCTTCAACGGCCCGAGCTGCAGCCAAGTCAGTCGCAGGCAGCGCAAACACACACATATGTATATATGTATGAGCGAACATACACATATAAACCATGATCCAGCCTCAGAGATACCTGAACCGGTTCGAGTTTTCCGCCATGACTTCCGACCAGCTCCGCGTATAATGACCTTCACTGGATTTGGCTAATTGGCTTTGAGCCCGATCAGGTGCAACTGGAACTCGAAATCTCTGCTCGACGTGAATGCACTCCAGGAATACAAACTATGGGTACTGCGGCCATTGGCACATAGTTCCCAGCTCGGAGTTTTCTAAGATTTCAGATCGAAGTAATGTTATGTAACCCTAGTCAACCTGTAGAGTGTTTACCTCTTGCAAAAGTATACCCACGATATATGCATTCCATATTATTATATATATTTTACTATATTCCACTCTGATTTTACTCACCTCAAACTCTCTTCTTCTCCTCCTTCTCATTGCACATTGAATATTTGGCTGCTTCCTTGACGCAATTGTAAATCGAAAACGCTATAATATTCAGCCAACTTCGAAGATATCGCCTTACCACATAGTAATCTATGGCATCATGTCAATCAGACATTGCTTGATCATTACTCGGCCTAATCTCGAATCGATATGCTCCTCCTCGAATCCCGTTCAGATTTGGGCTGTTGCTGCTTTGTGGAAAACATTAGGGCGAGTGATGGCAAATGGAATCAGAACAACTAACTGGCTTAGTAGCAAGTTAGCTTGCCACACACACACAGGCACACATACAGACAGCACAAATCCCCATTAGATTTAGTAGTGCAAGTTGTTGTTGTTGTTGTTGCTGCTGCTGTTGTTCCCTACTTGGCGCGGCGCGCCTTCTATTTTGCGCTGTAGCCAACACTTTGCATAATCAAAGTCAGCCATACGAGGAGGCCAACAGGCAAGGCCAGCCGGACGGCCTTCTGCCTGGCCATGCTGCCGCCCTGGAGCTCGGGCCAATCCATGAGCGAGTCTAACGCGAACTCGCTGTCTTTGTCCGGGGCTTGTTTGGCGTCCCTTGGACGCGAGGGAGCATTTTGCAATGCCACGCGGCGGGACTCGAACAAAACAGAGCAAAAACAAGACAGAGAGATGGAGGGTAGAAAGGAGACAGAAACAGAAACAGAGACGGGGACGGACAGAGACAGAGACAGGGAATGGGGCGAAGCCCTTGGGCTGAAAAGTGGATTACTTAACTGATTAGCGCACAATTATGTTGAATAATTGGTGGGTGAGATGCATTAGACTAGAATATGAACACTGGATGAGCAGGGAGTGAGTCGCAGGATAGCAGAAAAGGGGGAGGAAGGGGTCAGTTGGTACAGAAGAAGTCCCAAAAGTGAATGGAGCACGTAATGCACGAGTGCAGCAGGACATGAGTCACTTGTCTTGCAGTCGGGCAAATCTCTGCGTATCTCTAATGAAATTACTCGCAGCGCCTTGAGTCGGGGAATCCCAAATGAAATTGAGAGAGCGCCAAGGAAGCTGCTAGCGCAGGCGAGGATTATGGCCAAGGCGAGGATGAGACGAAGACATTATGCCGCTGATTATCACGGGTTAAGGGGGCAGGCTAGAGTGGTGCAGCTCCTGCTCAGCTACTTCTGTTTCCGCCTCTCCCTCTTATTCTCCTGTCAGCCTGGCAATGACCATTGCAATGCAATTGACGACAATGGCAGCCAGAAACGAGAGAGCAATGCAAAGTGCCGGACGGAAATGCAGACCAGAAGCCGAGCTGGAGCATCAGCAGGCGGCAGTAGTGGCAGCAGGAACAGAAGCAGGAGAAAGAAGAGGAGCAGCAGCATAAGCGGAAGCAGAGACTGGGGCAGGTCAGGGTAGTTGGACTGTTTCTTTGCTTGCAAGCCGAAAGTTGATGCTGTAAATGGCAAGACGTACAGATATGTGAGTGTGGGTGTGCGCTGGTGTGCGCCACCTACCAAAAAGGCTATGCCACACACTCACCCACACACACGCACGCATTCTTGTGCACTGGAATGGATAAGCATTTCAAGTCAAATTGCTTCAATGTGCGTTGTGCATTAGCTGGAGCTCGTTTTGCGTAAATGCGCAAGATACACACGCACACACGCACACACACACACACACACACACTCGCACACCCACACACAAACGCTCGCTGACACTAAGCCGCACCCATACAGACACGCATAATTGGCGCAAAAGTCCTGCAGCTGTCGCCAGCTGCGCCACGTCGGCCGCTGCATCAGCAGAAAATGGCGAAGGCGACTCCAAGCCAAGGAATAGCAAGGAGAGGCATAGGAGCAGGGGAGCAGCGGCAGGCAGAGGAGCGCATGCTGAAGGAAGCAACAGCCACAGCAATCGCCAAGACGCCATCGATGGCCATGTCGCTCCATGACCATCATCATCATCATCATCATCATCATCATCATCATCATCATCATCATCATCATCATCATCATCATCATCATCATCATCATCATCATCATTATCATCATCATCATCATGCTCATCCTCAAGCTCGTCTTCATCCACATCCTCGTCGCAAACGCCAGCGCCGGCAGCGTCATGATCGCGTTGAGTATGTGGAAAACAGCGCCAAGAACCTTTATTCAAATTCAGCATTTTCATGGCATTGGCGTAAAATCATTTTATTGCTTCCTGACTGAATGACTTTTACAACCTCGTCTCGGATTCAGATTAACCTAAATGCGGTGTTGCGGCTGCTCGAGCTGCTGCTACTGCCCCTGCCATTTTGGTGGCCAGCCCGTTGCCATTTCGCACACACACACACAAGCACACACACATGAGTGAGCAGTGCGAAGCCTTTTGAATGCGAGTTCAACTTTTGCAGGCTGCTCCATTCGCACAAGGCACCATTCCATGCAATACGTACCATGGCATCCCATAACAATCGAGTGACCCCTACCCGTCTCCCACTCTCTCATCTCGTAACGTCTTCCTTCATTCCGTTGTTGCCTTTGCGCTGAGCTGATCAGGCTAAAAGCAGAACGCAGGTGCTTAGTGTAGCTTGAGTTCCCGAAATATTGAGGACCTTCGTCCACTTCGAAGACCCGCTGCAATTACAATTGCAAATGATGTCACAACTAAGTACTGTTCACATTCGCGTCTTCCTCTCTCTTTCTCTGTCACTACCTCCATTGCCATGCAGTCAGTTCGCTACTCGCAGCTATCGCAAATTGTTTTTTGAATAACATCTGTGTTTTCCATTCGATCCAATTGCAATTCACAGTAATGACTTAAATTGTAGTAGGCTACGTATATGCCAAATTTGAGAATTTTAAGTTTATTAACACGCACAGTAATTGAAGTTATTTTGTGTACGGAATAATTAGGTCCTTCCTTTCAGATTAAATGTTGTCGGCTTCAAACACATAACGTGCTAAATTCACTGAGCTTCAACTGACTTTCATTTTAAGCCAGCCAACTTTAAAAATCATATTGTTAGACTAATCACACTTTTAGCCTTACATCAATACAGACCCAGTTGTAGGTGGCTGCATTCAGTTTGATGTGCATAGTTCTTGTTGCCAGGAGAAAAGCTTAACGTATTCAGACTTTCGAATTAAACTTTCGAATAATTTACACTGGCATTACCATGCCAATTATCACAAATTATTACAAGGAAAGCCCCACTCCAGGCTATCATTGACCAATGTGAGGTTGTGGTGGTGCGACACTTGTCAATCAGCATAACCGAATCGAACAAGACCACACACACAATCAACTCCAATTACCTGACGGCGACTGTGACTGCAGCTGTAACGGTAAATAAGATGAAAATTAGAAAATGTTCCGGGGCCAGTACAGGGTCCATTAGCTAATTGTGAAAGCCGCCGAAATGCAAGCCAATGGAACTGGGCGCAATCAGTTAATCGACATTGGCCAGATTATATCTAGTATAAACAAATTTGGTAAAGGCGCTTACCTGTGCTTGCCTGAGTGTGTGTGTGTGTGTTTGTCAGTGGTGCCCGCAGTTTGATTTAAAAAAAAAGCTAATTTTAAAAACGAGCAAAAAATTTGAAAAAAAAAATTTTAAATTTGTAGCATTTTTTTTAAGTAAAAAAATACATTTATAT
Organism: Zaprionus bogoriensis; assembly: GCA_035046045.1. NCBI lineage: Eukaryota > Metazoa > Arthropoda > Insecta > Diptera > Drosophilidae > Zaprionus > Zaprionus bogoriensis. The sequence continues at coordinate 1,007,276 of JAWNOI010000174.1, forward strand.
ACTATTATCAAATTAAGTATGTTACTTACTATTTGTGATTGAAATAGCAGAAGAATATAAGAGAATAAAATAGAAAGCCATTATAATCTTATGAATTTAATCAAAGGGCATACCAAATTTTTGATAGTTAGCAACAATTCAGATTTTCTGTTATTTTCAATATTTCCTCGCAATTGCACTTTGAGTAGCGCCAGTTCTGACGGGAAAAAAGCTGACTTGGTAACACTGTTGTGTATATGTATGTATGTGTGTGTGTGATTGCATTGACTGCTGCCATTGCTTCATTATGATGATAATTATAATCGAAGTGCAGTGCAATTGCATAAATTTGAGGTTTAGTTTTGCGGCCGTAATCACTTTTCAGCAAACGGAAATGCGGAAATACTGGAGCTCTCAGTCTCTGTCTGTCTCTCTCCCTCTCTCGCTCTATGAAAACCGCACTTATTATTACTGATTATGAGCTGATTACGCTATGCGTGTGTGTGTGTGTGTGTGTGTGTGTGTGTGTGTGTGTGTGTATGTTTGATAAGCGTTGCAAGGCAGCAGGAACAATGCCACAAATCGGCTTACTAACTCAATGTGATTAATAGATGGAAACTCATGACGACGCCGGGGGCAGCTGCCTGCCCGTGTGGGAGCAAGTGCCTCACACAAAGACAGGTCCATTTATATAGCACCTGTAAATGTGAATATGAATAAGAATATTAATATGAATGCGAAAATGAACATGAATTTGTGCCCTAAGTAAATAAGATGATTAAAGCACTCGCTAATGGCGGACGCTGCTCGAGCACACTCTTTAATGCTTCGCTCTGGACTGCAGCTTAAGCTGCTGCCTCCTGCTGCCTCCCGCTGCCTCCCGCTGCCTGCTCTTGCTGCCACTCAAACTACCCGCGCACTTAATTTCATTCGCAAAAATGTTGGGGCAACTTTTGAGCAGCCGGCAGCGAGTTGTAAATGCAGCACGTGCTCAGCCCAGTCCAGCTCCTCTCCAGGTGCTGCACGGGTCAGCAATGAATGTCGGTGCGTGGACGGATGCAGCAGTAACAGCAGCAGCAGCAGCAGCAGCAGCAGAGGGGAGACAGACGTACGTGAGAGCTGGAGCTGGAGCTGGATCTGGCCTGGCTGACAGCGAAGTGGCCTCGTTTCCGGCTCAGATACGCTCCACCTGCCATTATGCTCATCAGAATTTGGCCAGGCAAGGCGTACGAAACCCTTATCCATTGGCCGTGCTGCGAGCTGCGAGCTGTGAGCTGCGAGCATCCAGCGAGCACGTGCACACTCTTGACCTTTATATCAATTTGAGCGCACCCTTAAAACCATTATAAATTATGGCTTTTGTTTTGTGCGACAGCACACATGGCTGCCGAGGGAGTGTGAGCAAAGGCTGCGACCAGCACAGACCACACAGCAATAGCAATACTGATTGCAGTGCAATCCCAGCTCCAGTTCCAGTTCCAGTTCCAGTCCCTGGATGGAAAACGAAAGTGACACACACAATTACACTCATTTGTCTCTTCACACTCGCTCGGACAGACAGCCACATATAGAGACGGACCAGCAGAGAGACAGAAGCAGACCGACAGACCTGCAGACAGACAGACAAACAGTCAGATACATGGAGTGACAGACAAAGGAACAGACAGCCAGACTGCCAGTTATGCTGGCAGAAGTAAAGGGAAGCGAGGAAAGAAGCAAAACTTTTCTAATTGTCGCACAAGTGCACTTGGGGTTTCCGCTTCAGCTCCATTTCTCTCGCGCTCATTATGCATGCACCAATACAATGGCAGGCCCGACTGGGGCAGACATTTTTCTTAAAGAGCCGCCAGGTTGTGCGTCTGCCACCTGGGATTCAGGGCCAAGGAGAGAGTGCACGTCTGCGATTCGGACACACAACTCTGCCCGGTTACGTGTTTCATTTGCCATCGCTTCCCATGCATTTCCCCCTTATCCCAGTGCAACTGTCGGAGCCGAAGTACTTTAATGTAGTGCGTATAGTGCGTAGTACGTAGTACTGCTTGTGTTTCTACTGCATGTTGCTGTGTGAGTTGCCTTCAAGTTGTGTTTGCACTTGTCGTTCGCATTCTGATTGAGAACCAATCGACTGTCCCTTCTCCTGGCCACATGCAAGTCATCATTTGCAGCTGGTTAAGTCGTTAATCAGGCAAATTGTCGAGTGCAAATCGTCAGTGTTGTCAATTAATTAAAAAAGGGGGAAAAGTTCGGCAAGCGAAACCACATCAAGTTGTTCATTCGTGTTGCACTCTATATTTCCTTTTGAACGAACGAATCTGCTTAAAATTGCAGTTGTGACAGAATTATCGGCACTATCGAAATCAGAGCACCACCGAGTAGGGTTCTTGATAGTGCTGGCAAACCACCGGGGCACTATCGATACTATCGATTATGGGAACCTAATACCTATAGAAATATACACGATTTTCTACATTTTAAACAATATTAATTATTTACAAAATGAAACAAAACAATAAAGTGTAATTATGTAATAAAAGATCGATAGTATAGATGTCATTCCGTAAAAACTTCTAAAAATCGATAGTGGCAAACATCGTTTTTTTTACAGCTCTTTTTCTTGATGATAAAACTAAATAGCAATATATCGATATTTTTGTTTAAATATTATATATTTAAATCGGAATAATTGCGATGTTTTTATTTGAAATTTAATGATATATTTTGCTGATCATTATGTTAAAACCATGATCATGAATTCTAACTGAAGTGAGTAAATTAATATTTCACTAATTTATTCCACGGAAACTAAAATCTTTAAGCAGTTTAATTGTTCTTATAGTATGTTTTCAGTTGGGCTTGATTTGAATTGCAGATATTTAGAAACAAAGGATGTATTTTTTTATGGGAATTAAAAAAAAAAATATATCGAATATGTCGATATTTTAAAGTTTTATCTTTAATATTATCATTTTAATAAATAAATTATCATCGATACGATATTTTAAACCCTAGCGTTTTTATTTTGTTATACGAATTAAAAATTACAAAAATAATTTAATAATTGTTGACGCTTTCAAATTTAAAGCAGTACTTTTAAAATTATAGAAAAGTATATAAAAACACGTACATGCATAAGTTTCTGACTAAAGACGAGAATGGTTAAACTAGATAAAGAGTTGTCAAATGACGAACAATTCTTATACAATATTGATTGACTTGACCTATTTCCGTTTATTATTAATTTAAAAAATCAATTCAAGGCCTTTTAATGGTTATGGTTTTAAAAGAAAAAATTGTTCTCTAATTAAATATGTAGAATTCACAAATGTGAAATCATATGCTGCTAACCTTGTACTAGAGATGGCACTGGCTCGATAAATATTAAAAATGTAAATATTAAAGGTGAATCAGTGAAATTTATCGTTACTGTTTTGATCGTTATTTTTATACAGACTTGAAAGACTTGAAATTGAAAATCATTTAAATTAAAGACTCGCTTCAGTTCGGTTCTCACAATCGATATCGTGTGAGCTGCTCGGGAACTGCTTACGCTGCACATGCGAATACTTATCCGAGTCGCAGCTCCATAGCAATTAGGATGCCTGGGGGATGGGCAGGGGGCTGAGGCGACTGTTGATATTGGCATCTGAATCTGCATCTGCATTTGCAGCAGCAGCAGCAGCAGCAGCACGTGGCATAATGCTGGCGCTGCTGATAATTGCGTTAGTTGCACTCGCAAATGTTGTGTAAACGAAATGAACTTGAATTCGGGTTTGGCTTTGGCCTGGCTTCGCCCCGCCCCCGCCACCGCCTCCTCCTCCGCCTGCGACTGCAATTGATGAGGCAAATGTGGCAGCCCAGCTGCTTCTACCGCAACGGTCGCCCTCCCTTCCCGCAGCTCCTCTCTCGGCCCCCTTTCGCTCTGTGTGCGCGCACCGCAGCGACACTCGTAAGTAATTCAAGTGAAACCACATTAAGCTTACTTTGCTAATTGCGAGCGACACGTCGCCAGCGTCGCCATCGTCGCCGCGTGCTGTGCAAGCGCATGTGAAAATTTAACACTCTCTCCACACACACACACACACATACACACATTTATCTACATAGCGTAGCAGTTGTGCGTGTGTGTTTGGTGGGAAGAGCAGCTCCTGCGAGCAGGAGGAGAGAAGAGTAGCTCCTGTAGGGAGGGGAAAAGAACAGTTCGTGTGAGAGGAGCGGGGAGGCGGAAGAGCAGTTCTTGTGTGGAGGAGGGGGGAGAGCTGCGACGTGCGTGAAAGGCGGCGGAAGAGCAGCTCCTATGACATGTAGGGAAGAGCGACTCCTGCGTGAAGGAGGAGGGTAAGAGCAGAGGTAGACGAGCGGAAGAGCAGCTCCTGTGAGGTCCTATGACGCCGAGAGCAGGCGGAATAGAAGCTGCTGCGATGGTAAGGAATGGCGAGGGGGAAGAAAAGCTTCTGCCTCCCCCACAGGCAGCCAGCGAGCAGGCCAATCATTTTAATTAATTTGTCAGAGTGTTGGTAACACACAAAAATTTATTATACTCCAACGTCTCCTCAGCGTGTCTCTCCACGTTGTCCTTGGCGTCGTGTCCTCGTGCTCCTCGCAAGCTGCACCAAATTAAGCAGCATGCTCATACATACATACACACATACATACATGTGAGCTTGTGTGTGTGTGTGTGTGCAAAGGAAATCAGTGTAAACGCGCCGTGGGAGCTAAACTTTTGATTACGAAAACCAAGAAAATCAATGGGCACACACACACACACACATGCATGCCAACGCACACATACACACGCGCACTAGCACACAGCCCCAATTTAAGCTAACGATGGCAGCTAATGCGCTGCACCCTGTGCCGGGCGATACCTCTGGGCGTTGTCCAATGTGATAAAACGCCAAGATTGCCACACAAATGACCTCGCCAGAGTGCCACATCTACAATTAGTTGCAACTTGCAACTTGCAAGTGGCAAGTGGCAAGTATCAAGTGGCAGGTGCGGCCGGCAAGCAGCTGTAATGAGCTGGCAGCAGTATTAATCACACTTCCGACTGCTGCAGCATTCGTGACAGTTGGCAGCGCGTGTGCATTAATGCTTCGATTTTCCAACGTGCCAATGCCAGAACTATCGATAACATACACGCTGGGCATTTCAGTACAATATCGACAGCAGTCGTTAATCGCAAATTATGCATGCATTTCCTCAGAACAATATACAAAGTGTAGTGCTGGCAGGACATTGGGGCACTATCAATACTATCAATTTTGGAAACCAATTTTTCAAAACATCGATTATTTGTTTTTGCACTATCGATGTTTTAAAACATTTTTCCATCTCTACTGAAAATTGCGCGCTGCCGATTTGATGCCACGTGTAGTAGGACCGATCAAAAATAAGGGATAAATGCTAATAATTATTTTATAAATTAGCGAAATATTCACAAAAGATGGGAAACGCTGTAAAACAGCAAACGCTGTCTATGAACTTGAAATTTACTTTTGTGTATGCTTGCAGAAAACCACGTGGCGAACTATTCGGACGAAGAAGATTAGGAAAATCGAAAGTCTGGAAATATTTAAAAAAAGCCTGGTAGCTAAATGCAAATTCTGCGCTATGGTTTACAAAACTTGTGATAACACCTCACCCCTTAGAGATCCCCTTTCTAGTATTAATTTATCAGATATACCGAAGCCGACTGACACTATTTTGTCATTCGTGGAGAACGTTTACGAAGTTCCGTCTAGAAATACGTTGAAGGCTATATTCAATATAATATATTTAAACAATATTAAGATAATGAAACAAAACAATGAAATGTGATTTTTGAATGAAAAATCGATGGTATCGATTTCTCGTAAGCTATCGAACAATTCGATATTGGCAAACATCGATTTTTTGTCGGCTATACTGTAGGGATGTCGAAGTATCGTATCGATGATAACTTTTTTAAAATTATATTTATATATAAAATAACACCTTAAAATATCTTGATATTCATAATTTTCATTCCCATAAAAAATGCATACTCTGCTATTTTCGATATTCGTAAAAAAAAATACTACGATATAAATACTTCAGATTTCTACAAAAATATCGATATATTGAATATTATAATACATTATTATTTTTATCAACCACCCTACTCGACGGTAACAGACCATTCACTTATTTTGACGGTGAAAAATGCATCCTAATTATTAAATTTCAAATACGATTGTCAACACTATAATGATATTCTTATTTCTAGCTGTTAAAATTGAAAACATAGATTTACAGAATTGAAGGGAACTTAATTTAATTTTATCTATTTCACGAGTCATCATGCCAAATATAGTGTCTCTAGCACTCGCAATTGCGGAGTTTTGTGTACTCATGGCTAGGCTATTGACGCTAATCCAAAATATACATATACCTATACTATGTATGGTCTGACTGCCTCACCTGTCTTACATACATACATTTGCACAAGGCGTAGCCTATTTCTATAGATGAATGGTATACAATTTTAGTTTTTTAAATGCAAAATATTAGGAGAAAAATATTTGTATTTTATAAATTACTAATTTTTCTGAAATGTAATAAATTCGTTTTAAAATTAATCAGAAAGGCTTCGGCGAGAGTAATTGTGGCTTATCAACTGCTTTGCAGAAACTAAAAATTATGAAAAGCTTTTGATTTAAGAGTGGAGCAGTGGTGTCATTTTTTTCTGAGCAAAAAAAGCTGGATCAATGAAAAAAAAAGCTGAAAAAAGCGGAATACCAGAGAAAAAAAGTTAAGAAACAAACTGATTTTTATAAGGCAATGTGATGTATGTTTTTGAACGATAAACCCTCAGTTCCCCTTAACTTAACATAAAATATATGGGTAATACTCTTTACAGTGAGAAAAAAAACACCAACTGAAACAATTTTCAAAATAAGTAATATAATGTACAAAAATTAAGATCTATAGTATATTTAAGATGTCGTCAATATTATCATCATCGGTTGGATAAAATTTTTTTTCTTCAATTGTAGATAGGCAGCTTGGTGGTAGCTTGTAATTAAAACAGCACTTATTGTGTCGACGCAGCCCGTACCTAAAATTTTAAGTAAATTAATTTCTAATTTGAAAATACAAATAAATTAAAATATGGACCTTATACTCAGTATAGCGTTTAACGTTTTAACGCTCATGCTATTTCGAATTTTAGTTTTTATTAAATTTACTTGGCTGAATACCCGCTCGACGTCGGCATTTGACCAAGGCAGGGACTGCATTTGCAGAGCAACTGAAGCCAATTCCTGAAAACGGCAGTTTCCGACAGAATCCCGGTATTTTTTAACTTCAGCCCAGAACTTAATTGTATCATCGACATTTTCCCACTCTAGCAGGGTTATGTCGTTGTACAGTCGTTCAATTTTACCAATGTTGGGAATACCAAAATACTCAAGGATTGGAGAGATTTGTTTCTTTTTAATTTTCAAAATATTTTCAACAGAGAATGCATCAATCTGTTTTAATATGTTGAAATTGTCCGGAAGCCTGAAATTGAAAAAAAAAATGATATACTACAAAATATAAATAAAAATAAAGATAATATTTACCTTTGCTTCAACTGTTTGGCTAGCTCTACTACAAAACCGGAACAGCACTCTCTTATTTCCGTTTCTTCGACGGATTCTATATTTATTGATTTGACTTCTTTTTCAAAATCGTAGCCGAGGCCTAAATCGCTTTTGACGTGCTTTTCGAAGTCATCGTCGTTAATAATATCAACATCAATATCAGGAGGAATTATTTTCGGTCGTAATGATCTGATAGCGAGTATAAGATCACTGAAAAGCATCGTCGCATTAGCCGAATTACTTTGGAAGCACAAGTTAACTTTTTGCATGTCCTGCAATATAGGCTTTAAAAACACCAAGTACAAATAGTTTTTTTTTTCGCAGAAAGATTCGTACAAGATTTTTGCGGTTTTGCATTTTTCACTCATAGCAACAATTCCAAAGTGAGTTTTCAGTTCATGCCATTGGTCTAAAATTCGAGTTACTGCCATTTCAATGGATAACCATCTAGTATCACAAACCCTTGGAATTTTCAGGGGGGCCTTTAATTAAAAATATGCTAATTAATTTTTTAATATTTAGATATTTTTGGGACAATCACTTTTACAAGTATCAAACACTTACTATAGGTGAACAATCACGTGGAATTAGTAGAAACTAGACTTTTTTTAACGATTTCGAAATATTAATACATAAAAAGATAGATATACACATATAAAACAGATATATTTATTTCTATTAAAAATACCTTTTCGTTGTTAATAGACTCATATATTTTTGTATATAGCGACTGGCGAATTGAGCTTTTTGAAAACCAATTGTGAGTTTCATAAATTAAAAATTCCAAATCATCTGGAAAAAAGTGCTTACAAGCGTAGTTTACTGCCAGTTGCACCGAATGACAAACACACTTGATTAAGATAAGAGATGGTGCCTCCTTCTTGAGTTCTGTGTAAACGCTGTTCTTGCTTCCAATCATCACACTTGCGTTATCTGTTCCGATGCCAATTAAATTCTTTATATCAAGTCTTAAACGCTTTAACTCCTGTTTGAGCCCGTTTGCGATGGACAATGCGTCCCCAGCTTCTAGCTTTACTAAGCTTAAAAATGTTGACTCTACTGTAGCTTTTTCTACAGAAAAGTACTTAATGACCACACCTAAACATTAAATTTTAATAATATTAACATGTATTAACACAAATAAAAACGATTTTAAATAATATACATATATCCACATAACTTTATATTTGAATATTATTAACTCACCAAGTAATTTTGTCACACTAATCTCTGTGGATTCGTCCAAAAGTAAACTAAACTTGGAGTCACCAATGTCCCTGCGAAGCTCTTCATTGAAGTGGGGAGCCAATGCATTTTTAATTATGTATGTGCATTTTGTGTGGTCGATCTTTATTTTTGTCGCGGTGTTACTGTCATCAAACTTCTTTTGACAAAGGTCACTCAAATGATTTACAGGGTCTATTGCGCTATGCTGAGCAACAAATAGGCACAGCGCTACCTCCTGCTCAATTGTTTTTGATGGCGTTTTAGCAAAATTTATTTTATTTTTTTGCACAAAGCCCTCCATAGCACTGGTGTGTTTTTTTATAGCAGCATGTGCACGCAAGTCGCTTAATTTTGCAGTTATGCTGCACTTGCAATAGCTGCAAAACACCCGCGTGAGGTCTGTAGGATCTTTCCTCATCCACTCCTTGAATTCTGTGCTCTGCAGCCAGACATCCCTCACTTTTTTTTTATAAGTTTCCTTTGGCATCGTTAACTTGATATAGCGCAAGCCAATTTCACAATATTAGTGATGTAAGACGCTTCAATTTAAGTATGAACTTTTGAGGGAAGTTATTCGATACAAGTAAATATCGATATTTTGTCGAGATAAATACATTTTTAAAATTTCAGCCGTTAAATTCAATTTAAACATTTTTAAAATTTTAATAAAAGTAAACTAAAACAAGTGAAGAAAGCTACAGTCGAGTGCACTCGACAGTAAGATACCATTTACCTTTCGCTGTTAAAAACTAATTCTTAATATTAATTACTTTTATTCGGCGAATAACAACGCATCGCATATTTTCGAGGACAAATTCACATGCATTGACGCTAATGGCACATGCCGACTGCACACTGACTACACGACGACTGTGCGTGCGCAGTCGGCGTCGGCGTCGGGCCTCTACTGCTGTGAGCGAAACTTCTCGTGCCTATAACTTCTGTGTTTATTGTCCGATCGGATTTAAATTTATAGGGTTGGTCAATATTATTATTATCTACAATAATACCTAAAAAAAATTTCGGAAACTTTTCTACTTTTCCTATAATTTGATTTACCGATTTACAAAATCGATTTTTGGGGGCGGTAGGCGTGGCATCCAAAAGTCTAAAATCTAACTTCTGCATAATGTTGCAAGACAACCCCCTACCAAATTTGGTGCGTTTATCTCTTTTCGTTATTGAATTATTTGGAAAAAATCGAAATACGCATTTATCGATTTGCGGAGGCGGTGGGCGTGGCACATCAAGTTTGAAATAGACTTCTTGTGTGTATTGAATACACGCACACTCCCACCAAGTCTGGTGCCTCTAGCTCTTTTAATAGCTGAGATCTGTGTGTTCATACAGACGGACATGACCAAATCGACTCGGCTATTGATGCTGATCAAGAATATATATACTTTGTATGGTCTGCCCCGCCTCCTTCTGCCTGTTATATACATTTGCACAAAGTTAATATACCATTTTTTACCCATTTTCAATGGGTAAATGGTATAAAAATCCAGATCTGACGGGAAAAAAGCGGAAATGACACCACTGGTTAGCAATCGAAATATCAGTGCTAAGAACGATACATCGGTGTATTGTTTATTTGTAAAAAGCACCGATGACGCCGAATTTACAATTAATCTTTTTGCAGTCTAATTAGTTAAGGCATATCCCGCAAGGAGTACGTTTCCAGCACGTCCTGCTCGCCTCGAATTCGGGGGAAGCGCACGCACAAAACTTCAGACAAGCGCCATTTTGTAATACATCTCCGGAACCCGGAATCCGCTGGCAGACAGCTGCAATGAGAAGTGCACTGCGCACTTCCTACCGATGCTCGACTCCGACTGACTGTGCCTGGCAAGGGCAGTTGGGCATGGCGTCGGGCAGAGTCGAGTGAAGCTGTCACGATGTTGCAGTTGCTGCTGAAGATTTGCCATGTTGTTGTTCGCCCGCTTCCGAAATGAATTGCCCAAAGTGCTGCCGGCTGTTTAATTTAAGTGCGCGTGTTCCGTCCACGTTTCTCCCCACCGCCCCTTCCCTACCTTTAACACGTCTGCCGTCAAAAGCCAAGCGCTGCTGCAGGTGCCAAGGCGCCAGTTGGCACCTGACCCCCGCCTGCGCGTGGCACACGTGAGTCGGGGCCAAGCTGAAATTGCACGCCATTAGGACAAGTAATAGGCGAGGCGACCCGTAGAGCACTTCAAGTAGTTTCTTATTGCAACTTTTAATGACTGCCGCCTGCTGCTGCTGTAGCTGTTTGCTGCTCGGGCCACCTCGAGAAGGTAATCGCCGAGCGGTAAGCCAAAGCGCAACACACACTTTCTCTCTCACTCTGGCTCCCTGTTGAGTCTCGGGAGGAGTACCTCCTCCTGCTACTACCCGCTCACTGAGAGGGGCTTGGCAAGCTGAAAGAACTGATCGGCAGGCACTATTCCCCTCTATTTCACATTAAAACCAGAGCTCCAAGTAATATATATAGTAAATCGAAATACACAATTCATGTTGTATTTTGAATTTCAAACGTCGATGTTAAATATCAAATAATTGTGGCTAGTTGCTTGCAATACGCAGAAAGAAGCAACTCCGACCATACAATGTTAATTTTGATTAGCATCAACAACAAAACACTCGATATAGTCATGTCCGTCTGTATGTCCGTCTAATGCCAATGGCAATGTAAAGTCTAGTCTTTTGTTTGATGTTGCAACTTTGTACACATATTTCTTGCTTGTTTCAAATGAGTCGGAACAAATCAGCTCGAAGTGATATATTGTATAACTGCTGTATTTTTATACCATTTACCCATTGAAAATGGGTAAAAAATGGTATATTAACTTTGTGCAAATGTATGTAACAGGCAGAAGGAGGCGTGGCAGACCATACAAAGTATATATAATCTTGATCAGCATCAATAGCCGAGTCGATTTGGTCATGTCCGTCTGTCTGTCCGTCTGTATGAACGCACAGATCTCAGCTATTAAAAGAGCTAGAGTCACCAGACATGGTGGGAGTGTGCGTGTATTGAATACGCCCACGCAAATCGATAAATGCGTATTTCGATTTTTTCCAAATAATTCTATAACGAAAAAAGATAAACGCACCAAATTTGGTAGAAGGGTGTCTTGCAATATTATGCAGAAGTTGGATTTTAGACTTTTGGATGCCACGCCCAACGCCTCCAGAAAACACATTTTTATAGCTTCAAAAGAACGTTAGAAAAGCTAGAAGCACCAAATTTGGAAGTAAGGTGCCTGGTAACATTACGGAGAATGCGGAATTTCAACTTTCGGATGCCACGCCTACAGCCCCCAAAAATCGATTTAGATTTACAAAATTCAAATTATAGGAAAAGTAGAAAAGTTTTCGTTTCGTTTTTAAATCCGATTGGACAATAAACACAGAAGTTATAGGCACGAGAACTTTCGCTCACAGCAGTGAGCGACGCCGACGCCGACTGCGCACGCCGACTGCGCACAGACAGTCGTCGTGTAGTCAGTGTGCAGTCGGCATGTGCCATTAGCGTCAATGCATGTGAATTTGTCCTCGAAAATATGCGATGCGTTGTTATTCGCCGAATAAAAGTAATTAATATTAAGAATTATTTTTTAACGCCGAAAGGTAAATGGTATCTTACTGTCGAGTGCACTCGACTGTAGCTTTCTTCACTTGTTTTTTTTTCATATTCTATTAAAACTTGTATACTAAGGAATATTGCTGCCAGTTTTTTTTATTAAAACATAAATTATTTCTTATTTAATTGTAGACCAGCTCGACAAAGCTAAGTTAACCAAGATTTTTATAATTATAACAAAATGATTATTAACAAAATAATAATTAACAAAAGAAATTATACTAAATATCAATAAAAAGCTTGAGTTTTTTTTTTAAATAATTACCAAGTTACTTGTTTTGATCAGAGCTGGAATGATACTGTTGCAAAGTCACAGTGGAGAAGAATGGTGATTCGTGGATCGAATACAACTAGCTCGCCACAGCATGATCTACTATATATTAATGTATATCAGGATTCATCTCTTAATTTAAGTAAATGTTAGCTAATGTTGGACTGTTACTTTCGTCAGAAAATAAGCCTGTATTCATCTGATTTTAATCCCCAGTATGGAAGACTAAGTCCCTTCAACGTTACTGAGCAATTCGATTTAAATTTTAATCGTTTACAAAATTTAAAGTGAATAAAGCGAAATTCTCTCTCAGATTAGTCGAAAATCGGAATATTTATCTGCCGGCGGCAGAAGGGGCCATCGACTCCCTTAGGACTTTTGCGGATTTTCACTAATTGCGGGCGTACACACACTCATAATCGTATGTCGCGTGTAGTGCTGGTTTGGGGGTCTGGGCTGAGCTCTGCTTAGTTTTGCTCAATTGATCCGGCTTAAGCCCCGACCCGGGCTAATTTCGGTTTATAAACACAAATTGTGGTGTGTGGACGACTGAACTTATTGACTGTTAATTGGCATAGAACCTGGCAGCGTGGGAGGGCGACGAAGCCAAGTTAATACTCGCTGTCGTTTAACCCTTTTAAGCAGGCCCCAACGCAAACACACACGCGTTTTAAGTGACTTTAATTAAGTGGGATATGGAGCGGCTTATCTGTTATTGAAATAATTGGACAATGCATGGCAGTGCATGCGATACACATACATACATACATATAGTCGAGCTATGGCCGAGTTGTTTGCGCTGTTTGGCGCCGCTCGCAGAGCGTAAACAAAGCCCGAAAGCATCTGCCGGCCAACAGATTCAGCTGGCAACATGCCGACAGCGTACGTGTTGCACTGCATGCCGCCGCTTGGGCACATGTTGCGCTGCACGACAGATTCAGCGGCAACATGTTGCACTGCCTGCGCCAGGGAAATTTCTGCTGGCAGACGCGTCGCAGCACGCAGCGGCAGCGGATGCTCGAGCCTCGAGCGCGGCCAAGCGGGCAGTGCTGCCGAATAAGCTTTTTCTACGCTAGAACTGGCTTGCTAGCTTTGTCAAAGCGGCCACCGCAACAATTTGGCCTTTTTCATTTTTCTCTGACCTTCCACAAATCTGATTTTAAGTAAGTTCTGCCGCGATTTATAAATTGATAAGTAGGTTATAAAGGTGTGACTAGGTAGCTCCGTTTACCTCAATAAAAAAGGAAAATAAATAAAAAAGAGTTTATTATTCAATAAAAATAAATCGGGGCATGCAACATATTTTCAGACAATTTTAAAAAGAAAATACAGGATTTTTAAATTAAAATATTCTTGTAAATACTGCAAAAGCTTGGAAAATTGTTCTCTGACCTTTTACACATCTGATTTTAAAAATAATAAATAAAAATAAAAAAATAAAAGTAGGCCAAAGAATGTAACATATTTTCAGACAATTTCAAAAAATAAAATACTGGATTCTTAAATTAAAATATTTTTGTATATACTGCAAGAGCTTAGAAAATGAGCAACTTTTTTGCAGAGTTTTTCAGTTTTTTTTTTGTAGTGCAATGCAGTTTTTAACAATATTGAACTGCTGGCAACACTGCAAGTAGCAGGTGTATATGGGCGGGCGGGGATGGGGGCGTGGAGGTGGTGCTGGAGCTGTGGCGTAAGCAAACAAAATGCGCAAAGACAATTTGCTTGCGTATGAATTGCAAATGCAAATGAAAACTTCTGAAAATTGTATATCATTTTCACGAGCGCACAGCATGAGTGTGTGTGTGTGTGTGTGTGTGTGTGTGTGTGTGTGTGTGTGCTTGTCAGCCAGGGCATGTTGTTAGATATGGTATTTTAGAGTAGGGGGAGGGGTAAGAGTGGGGGGGGGGCGTCATGCGTGCCTTGCAAATCACGTCGTGATATTTACAAATGCTTTCTTGTAATTAAATTAACACAAAACGTGACATTGTCACTGCCGCAGACTTTTAAGCGACACACACACACACACACACATCTATAGAGTACACTGAGCAAATCACGGCACAAGCAGAAAAGACACAATGCTCAGAAGTCCCCAAAGGAATGCTGTGAGGAGACTAGGGTATGCCGGTGCAGGGGGACGGGGGCAAGACGGCGCAACCGAATTGTAACTTTCTTTACTTAACGTTACTTTGTTCCCATTCCTCGCATTGTTATTGTCTCAAATGAAATTTAAAACACAAATGAGCAAAAGTGCGTGACGCCCGCTTCGTCTGCTCGTCCCACTGTACCTCTGCCCGTCTGCCTGTCTGCCCGTCCAGCTATCTGTCTCTTTGTCTGCTTGTATCTGTCTGTCCGCCTGTCTCGTTGCCTCTCTGTCTTGCTATCCGTCTCTCCGGCTGTCTGTGTGCGTCATTGGGGATCCTGAAGTGCGCCTGGACCGGCTGGAACGGCCTTAAAGTGTAGTTAGTGCTGCGCCCCAGCACACCCTGTGCGTGTGCCACTGTGTGCGTGTGTACGTAGGTGTATGGGTGTGTTGGTGTGAGTGCGGCGCCTTGCAAAGATTAGGAATGTAATTTACAATTTACAGCATGCTCGCAAATAAATGTCGACTTCTTTTTATGCAGGCACTTATGCCGAACACCACCCGTTGTACTCACTCACACACACACACACACACACACACACACTGGCACGGGCACACCTTGAGCCCCTCCCTGGAGCGCACGTACGGCCCAACTCGGCCCGGGCCTGCACAAAACGATACAATATGTGTATCAAAACACATGAGCTGAATGCGAGTCAGAGACGGAGCCGGAGATGGAGGCGAAGGCGGAGGCGGACAGCGAGCTGAAGACAGGGGGAAAGAGTGAGAGGGAGGGAGAGAGCCAGGCTGAGACGAAGACGTTGACGGTGTCATCGGAGAGGAGGCTTCATCAGCCTCTGCTGCACAGCGGCAAAAAGATTGACAGTTGTTGGCGCAGAAATGTGCAAACAAAACACAAAAGTGGCAACAAAAGTTGCCCGAATAAAGGCACGAAAATAAAAAGCGAAACGCATTCGAAACAACAGGGTGATTAGGGTGCAGCGAGTGCTGTTCTTTGCGATAGCAAAATGGTATTTCAGATTTATCGAAAAGTGCCTAACTATCGATTGTATTGATATTTTCAGGAGCATTGAACTATAGTTGCAGTTGATTTTGAAATTTATTAGAGAATCACAATTATAATTAATATTTTCTGAGGTCTTGTCAGTAAGTCAAAACTATCGATAGTCGATAACTGCGTAATAATCGTAAGGACCGATTAGTTATTGTCTTTAGACGGTTAGACATGTTTCTGACGGATTCGTATGTGCGGAAAATCTTAGTTGACAATATTAAATTTGTCATTTAGCGAAACGGGTGAAACTATCGATGGAATTACGCGTATTATCGATAATTAGTGTCTGCTGTATTCGTAGGAATTTAATTTCAATTTTTTCTTCAATTGTAATTGAAAGTAATAATTAATTGTCCGATTCGAGGTCGACTTAAAGAGTCTTCAGACCAATTGACAGACAGCAGAGCTCTAGTGGAGTGCTCATTGTGGTGCTTGAAGCGCCGAAGCACTTAATTCGACTCATTGGAAGCACCTTCGCTACGGGCACCCTGTATTTGACAGACTACAGAAACGTATATGTACGGCAAAAGAAATCTGGAAATTCCTTATCGCACCTCAGTGTGCTGCATTAAGTGGGCCTGTGGCACGTTCTCGGTACACCTGACGCCGCCCACAGAGTGTGCTTGTGTGTGTGTGTTGGCATGGAAGCCTTAGTGGGCGGGCAGGAAGGAGCAGCAGGTATGTAAGTCACCGTTGGCGTTGCAAGCGACCGATTAACTACCCGCCAGCGTCAACGTCAACACGAAAGTATTTTCACATACCGACAGCGATATAAATGCGGACGACGAAGCAGAGCAGCAGTGGAGCAGCAGCAGTGGAGCAGCAGCAGCAGCAGCTGAAGCAGCAGAGGAGCAACGAGGAAGGGCATTCAGTGGTATCCAGTGGCATCCAGTGAGCAGCATCCAGCAGCAGGCAACGTGTTGAGAGAGGCAAATGTATCTCGGACGTGCTGCGGCTTGCGAGGCACTCGTTATCCGCTCGCCAGCAAAAAGTCCTTGACTGATGCCTGGAGCAACTGTAGCAAGACTTCTTCTCCCACAGCTCGCAGCCCTGCGGGAAGAAGTGTGAACGTGGAATGGGGCAAGGGGGAGAGGAACGGAAACAGCAACGGCAATCGTAGGTCAGTTTAGAGTGAAATATAATCTGGAGTAAACCGTTTGCGCGTACTCCCCGTCAAGTGGGAATCTTTTAAGGCGTCTATTTGCGGTTGATTCCTCTAATTAGTCTCATTATCCGCCTGCTTTTGCTCTAAATTGACCTACTTTTTCTACATATTTCGACGTGATTGCGGAAAGGTGGCAGGTTACTTTCACTGGGCAGAACATTCAAAAGCGATTTATAGTAAAAGTCAATTTTATAATAACGATTTTAATTATTTCGATATAAAATAATGAAATAAAATAAATAAGTACAAACAGAGCACAAAAGTCATCGAAATTTCCTCAGTTGGATTGTAAATTAGTGCTGGCAAGAGTCTATCGACTTTTCACGAAAAACATCGATAATATCGTTTTTTTCATTTAAAAATGTTTATTGGTTTGTTTCTTTATCTTTATATTTAATATTGTTTTAAATGAAAAAAATCGTATTTATGCGAATTGGTATTAGGAAAATCAAAATAATAATATTGCCAAATGTTTTTAACAAAGAAATTACATTTCCTCTTTGTCCGAATCGTTCGCCATGTGGTTTTCTGCAAGCACACATAGACATACATACAAGTTCATAGGCAAAAGGAGTAAAATTTGCTTACCCTTTGAATTTTTTACAGCGTTTACCATCGCTGTAATCGAGCACCAAAATTATTAGTATTTTTCGCTTATTTTTGATCGATCTTACTTACATCAAACCAGAAACGCACAATTTTCAGTAGAATTGGAAAAATGTTTCAGAAAATCGATAGTGCAAAAATAAAAATCTTGAAAAAGTAAAAGTAGTATCGATAGTGCTCCGATGTTTTGCCAGCACTAGTTCTCATCGTTTACTATCGATAAGCAGCCTATGCATTAAGTCTTGGCTTCTCGCTCATATCGACAAGTATTGCAATTCTTTGATTTCTGAGTAAAGTCGAAATAACAAAAAATGTTTTTTTTTTAATATGTTTTTTAAAAATACAAAAATTAACGTAAATGCTTAAGTTTGCGTCTAATTTAAAATAGTATAAAATAAATCTGAAAATATGGAAAGTAGCTTCTTCGATGCTACTGTAATAACTGTACGAAAAAGGTAGTTTACTAATAAACTAAACTAAATGAAAAAATAAAATATATGGAATTATTTTTTACTTATTTTCTTGTATTTAGTTATTCTCAGAGCTTAAACATATGTATATCGCAGCATGTTAAGCTCGATAGTATTCCATGTTAATCGCAATGCCTACGATGCCTGCCATCAACAGCTTTGAGACAGACTCGGGCGCAACTCGGTCAAGTTCGCCCTATCGACTTTCTAAGTAGAGGACTGACTGCGCTACAGCCCCGCCCCTTTCACGCTATAGACCACAACAACTTTAGCAGGGTAGAAGGAAAGAAAGCGCGAAAGAAGGAAGAGCAAACAAAGCTTCGGCCGAAGCGAAAGTGAAGTGCATAAATTTTACACCTAATTAAAAAGTAAATGTTCTTTTATGCTAATCAAGTTGTAACCAAATAAATTAACCCAGCGAGTGGGAGACAGACAGAGATAGAGAGAGAGAGAGAGAGAGAGAGAGAGAGAGAGAGAGAGAGAGAAGGCATGAAGTAGCCAATTCGCGAGAGAAAGAAACACAAAGAGACAAAGCGCGAGGCGTTGCCGTCACCGTCACCGTCACCGTCGCTGTCAAAAGCTGAGTGCTATACGAGAGTGAGAATGACGTTAAATACTGGTCCACACTGGGACGGCAACACGCACACAGGCGCACATACACACATACACACTGGCACGCACTCTCACGCACACATCCGCACGCACAAGTTATGGAAGATGGCGGCATCTCAGCGCGACAGCGTGTTAATCACACTTAATCTCATTTTTATTTCTGGGTCAGCATCTTTATTTATTTTTCCCATTGTTGTTGCTCTCGCTCTTTCACTCACTCACGCTCTCTCTCTCGCTCTCTCTCTCTCTCTCTGCTGTTGCTGCTCCTATTCCTGCTTCGCTGCTGCTCCTCCTACTGCCTCATTTGCCTGCGTCTTAGCTGTGCCTTCGCATGCAAAGCAACGTCGCGCTAGCTAGACGCACTCTCTCGCCCCTCATACCTTCTCTGGTCACGCCCCTCTGGACCCCTCCTGTTGCCCCCACATGGCCGCCATGCCGTAAATATCCTTGACAAATCTTTTTGCCCTTTCGGCGCGCGAAGCGCAAATAAAAAGACATTAATTCGTTGTCGTTGTGGGTGAGCTTCGGCCAGGACGCTGCGCCGGCGACTGTGACTGCCACTGACTTTGCCGTTGTCTCCCTGGCTTTGCCCTGCTTGCCCTGATTCCTCCCGTCCTCCCGTCCCCCCTCTCTGCTCTGAAGTGGCGTTCCAGTCAGCGCCGATGCCGACGGCGTCGCCTTTTTCTCTCGCTTTTTATGGCCAGGTAATTTACGTAACGAACCTGACACTTTCTAATTTATAGCATCAGGCAGCGGCAGAGCAGCAACAGCAGCAGCAGCAGCAGCAGAGACTTCAGCGGCAGCAGAGGCTGGAGCAGCAGTGACAGGAGCAGTAGCAGCATTGGCGACAACGCAGCGCTCCCACAGTCTGCGCTGTTCCATGGGCTGTGCCTGCAGATGAGCAGCGCAGCCAGAAATTTGAAAGAAAAAAAGCTAGATTTGAGCTGCTAACTTGAACGAAGTGCGCCGAAGGCTGCATGCTCTTACACCAAAGTGTAGAAGGTTTTCAGAATAAACATTTTCCAGCTGGGAAAAAGCTTAGTTTTTGTACGTTTAGTTCCATGAAAGGCATAGGTTATAGGGTTATAGAGATTTCCGGCTTGTACCAGTGGGAAACCAAATTAACTTACATAGCAGCCGATATTCTGACAGACTGAAGGCGCATCCGAAATCCCTAGCAAGCAGGTTTGCTGACCCACTATCCCTCCGAAGATTCAAGAGAATAAATCCCACCGATCTCCCCACCCGTAGGATATTGTAATTATTGTATTGGGTCGTTCACTTACAGCTGACCTTACTGAATTTTTTCGTAAACAACTTCACTCGTAACTGCTTTACCGCTGTATATTTGAAAAGCTAATATAATAAAATAGTTGTGGGAAAAAGTTTGTTAAATTTGTTGGAATAGGTTATAAAGGGGTGGATAGGTAGCCCCGTTTATCTCAATAAAAAGGAAAATATATATAATATATATATAAACATTTGTTGGGTGCCTTGTCGAAGATGAAAGATCGAAAAAAGCATTTCCGGCATATTTTACTGTTTTACTTTTGAAAGGAAAAAATGCAGTTCAAGCAAGGCGAAAATTATGTGATGTGTACGGAGAAGACATCTTCTGACCGAACGCCAATATCAGAATTGGTTTGCAAAATTTCGATCCGGCAAATTCGACCTTGAGGATGCACCACGTCCATTAAGGCCCCTTGAAGTCGATGTGAATTAAATAAAGTCGTTGGTCGATGCAAATCGTCGAATAGCAACTCGAGAGATTGCCAAAAGATTAAATACATAATTTCATAAAATGTTTTAATTAATAAAAAAATTAAAAAAAACAAAATTACGAATTTAGTGAACGACCTAATACATATTATAATCAATTAACAATTAAGGTCCCCATGTATCATATTCCCTTCCCAATTTGCAACCGTCCGGTCATATTCAGATAGAACTAAATGATTCCGGCGAAAGAATAAAAAAAGGTTAAAGAGCCAAATTTTATTGAAAATTAAGCTACATTTGATCATAAAAATTAAGTAAAATATTAACTTCTTCGAGACGAAGGATGCAAACGCAATATCCAAATAGCTGTACGCATTAAAGGCGTTCGATATAGAGATTAAATTGGATTGACATTACAATAGGCATTGAAATCGTTGATAACATGAGAAATTAATTGATTATTCCCATGGTAGTTCTATAATTAAATAGTTCAATCTTGATCAAATTTTTATTATGAGAATAAAATAGCAGGCATACCGCTATATGCTATATAATATAAATTAAGAATGAAAAATGTGTCTGCAGTATCAAAATTTTGTGATTGCTTATTATTTACTATTGAACGAATGCCGAAGCCAATATTGATCAATTCATATGCATAGATTGATAATGTTTTGCTTTAAAAAAAAGCTATGATTAATTTAAGATTCACCCGGTTGCTTAAAACCGCAGAGAATAAGCAGAAGTGGCTAAGCTCTTAGTTGATAAACGGGAAACAAGAACCTCACAAAAGGCTAGATCCAGCAATTAATATGCTGATTTGACAGAACTGCTGCAGGATGACAATAGCAACGACTTTGCGACGACGACGTCGACGGCGACGTCGACGATGATGACGATGATGATAATGATGATTAAACGATGATGGCAATGCGAAATGGCGATAGTCTAGCCAAGCCGCCGGCCGCCTACCGTTTCCATTTGCGCTGTTAACCGCGTGAACTTAACAGCTGGCAAGCAGCGACGCCCCCGTCGGCTTTGAGGGTCAGCGGGTCACTGGATGATGAGTGGGGGGGGGGGGGTGGTAGATTAGTGTGGAGGTCGAGTGGCGGTTGCAGTGCCAAAGTGATTACAACAATTGAAATAATTAATAGCGAGTGTCGTAGCCTCTGATCGCGGGCTGTCATAGCAGGCAGCTTGTGTAGGGCAGTCATATCAATAGCAGGTCGATGCGCACAGGGTGACTCAAGCGGACTTGGCTTGAAGCAAAGGAAACGGTTGAGTTTTTAAGCGTGCTGTAACCCCAGGTCGCAGGCAAATGAAACGGTTGACCTCTTAAACGTTGAGAGAACGTTGAAAATAATTAAAATTCTTTGATTAATATACTACATTGCTGTTGGCCGTAATGAACTGCCTGTGGCAGGGCGAAGGCAACAAAAGAGCGCATGCATCGTGGTATCTAGGAAGCGCAGGTTCTACGTTTAATGCGGCTCATTAGCTCGACAACGGGGTCCAGAGACTATGGAGCCACATCTATCAAAGTGGAAGTGCGTTTGCACTGAAAAAGGCAGTTTTTCATTTAGTCAGCCGCGTCCTGCTGCTTTGGTTGAGAGCGAGAGGAAGTAAGGTGGGAGGAACGCGGCGTGGCAAGGCCGCCGTCTGGGCGGGCGCAGCTGGAAAAAGTGCGGCGAACGGACAAGCAAATCCTCACCTAATATGCAAATTTAATGAAGTAATTCAAAGGGTCAAAGCGGGCGGACTTCGAGTGCGGGTCGGATGGGTCGATTGGCCAGGGCGAGCATTTCGTTTTAATTTAACAGCCCATGTTTGCTCGACACCTCCACAAACAAACACACAGACAGGCACAGGCACAGGCACATACACATATATATGGTACACGCACACTCACAGAGCACAGCTGAAATAATTCACGCAATTTGCCACACATTTTGGCCAACGCGTTGACCGAACGCACACTGCCAGCCGAGTAAAAGCGACAGACAAACTGGCAGACAGACAGACAGACAGACAGACGGACAAGCAGACGGGCAGACAGGCAGACACACACAACTTTAGCCTGTTGGTTAATTAATAAAAAGACCTCTGTCGCAGTTCCGCACTTTTTTAGTGTTGCCTTTTCGGCTTTTGTCCCTGTGCTTGCTCCTGCCCCTGTTCCTGCTCCTGACCGTGCGCCCGTACTGGCCCCATTAGTTCTACACATCGCGCGCTTTTAGCTTCAAGACAATGGAACGAGCTGAGGTCTCGCTCTCCCCGTTGCTCTCCCTCGTGCTATCTGTCTCTCTCGCTCGCATGCAAGGAGCACAGGCAAAAACGATGGCCAAATAGAAATTAAGAGTTAATTGCGATGCTATTAAATTTAATTGTCGCGCTGCGTTCGCCACTCACACACACACAGACACAGACACATACATAAAGGGACACCGACAGACGGTCAGAAAAAGAAGGCAGCATTAAGATGAATGTGCGCCGAGTGTAAATAAAATGAATGGCATTCACTGCATTCATTCGCAGCGAGTGTGTATAAAGGTTCGATGGTATTCGCAGCACGCTCGACTGAAGATTCAAATATTTCTGTGTGTGTGTGTGTATGTGTGTGTGCGAGCTAATGCGTTTAAAGTGTGTTTTGTCTATAAAATTCTACTCTTAGGCTGCACTGCAAATTAAGAAAGCTTCCTTATGCATATTTAAGGTGAATGAATGAGTGAATGCCACTCGTTCGACCGAGTGCGCTCAATTAAGTGTGCATAGAATGCTGGGCCGAAAGGGTCAATAGCAAGATTTGTGAGCATCCACTGCATTATTGTTCTTAGTTCACTCTTAATTCACTTGTATTTCCACTTAGATAAGACATTCTAAGCGAGAATGGAAAAAAAGAAAATATTTTTATTTTAAAACATAAATAATACACGATACTATACCAAGGTCTTGGCAAAGGCTTCTGTAGGTCATTCCTAATGTTAGGTATTTTTCAAATAATTTTCCCTGATAGCACATACTTACAAGCCTTTTCGCCAAGCAGTGCCTTGTCAAGTAGAGGCTTTGTATATTTTGACAGATTTTTGATGGAAACTCTGATGCTGCTCACATGCTTGGCAAACGCAAGTCGCCGAGGTACTTGTAACTATTAAAAAGTTCTGATCGTGCGAGTGAATCCCTTCCCATCGCATAGCAGGCATATTTAGAGGCTGCGCTGGAATGTATGCTACGAAAAATGGAACACAGGGGCAATTTCAGCGCAGCGCGCAAAAGTATGCTACGAGATGAGGAAACTCCCTTGTTTCTTGCCAGATTTATGTGGTTAAACTCTTTTATAACTCGCTTAGCCGACTCATCTGATGTGCTGCATGTTGCACGCCGCATGATGCATGCTGCAAGTGTTGCTATTTTGCGGCAACTCGCCGCGATGCGTGATTCGCATGGCAACAATTATGATAATGTGATGCGATGCACATGACAAACGATGAATTCATACGCCACGTTGGCCCCCAATGGCAGTGTGTAAACATGTGCGAGCAGAGGCGACTCCCGTGCCAACTGCCAGTTGCCAGTTGCCAGTTGCGAGCTGCCAGTTGCGAGTCCGCAAGGACATGTCGCGCCGGCTGCAGAGGCAACAGCGGCAACAGCGGCGACAGCGGCGGCCTCTCGTGCATGCAACATAATTGAAAGCTGCATGCGTCAACATAATTTTCTGACAACTTTAGTTAAGCATGTAAATTAAGTTAAAAATAACGATGACATTGGTTACATAAGCGCAACTGCAGGCACACACACACACACACACACACAGTTACGCCTACACTTGCTCACACACACCCACACACAGACTGCAGCGAAGCAAACCTAACTGAACCGAGCTGAGTTGAGCGGAGTTGAGCTGCGCTAAGCCCAGCCCAGCCCGGCTGCGACACAGACTGCCAGCGTGGGCTGGCCACAGCCACGCCCCCTCCCCCCACACCACCACCTACGCCCGCTGCCCGTCACGTTGCGCATTTTTCTGTTGCAGCTCTGCTGCACGGCTGCTCGTAATTGGAGCGTGGAATATCACTCTTCATGTTATGACATTTTTTCGCCAACAGCGAATTAATTGTGCACTGCCCGAAAAAGTTGTGAGGTAAGTAAATGCAGATCTGTGGGAGATGCTGTAGACAAATCATAGTCTCTTTTGATTTTTACGGTGGGAGGTAGACGGACTTTTATAGAACTGGAGGGGACACTTTAAAGGGCATTAGTAAGGAACTGGAAATGAGATAGGAACTGAATTCAAAACACAAACTAAAACATCAAAAGAAATCGGAACAAAAACTCAAAATTAATTTAGAAAGCAACAGACGAACTGAAACTGAAACCAGCTTTAAAGCTGAATTTGGCATGAAAAAAAACTATAACTGAACTTAAACGTAGACCGAAATTGAATGCGGAACTGCTATTAGAATCGCAACCATAATAGAAACTGAAACTGTAACTAGAACAGGAACAATATTAGAAGTATAGAAAGTTATATAGCAAAACCTGCTGCTTCGAGCACGTGAAAAAGCAGGTCTTAATATGGTTTCGATCTGAAATTGGATTGGATTTCATCTATGGTACAATAAATATATTTATAAATAAAATAACTACACCTACAATAGATTCTATATTTTAGTATATTATTTTATTAAGGTAAACAAGGTTACCTAGACACCCTTTATGTCCTTTATATCCTAACATTGTGCCCTATTGGGCTCGCCTGCTAGCCTTAGTGTAGGCATAGCGTTATCTATTATACAGTTGAAAATATTCTGTATATAAGTAATTTTAGAATTTTAGAAATTATTGCTATATATATTTTTTAATTATTTATTTATTTCATAGCATAACATTCTATACCATCTATACCTATATCTATATATATATATTTATATATATCTATATTTCTATATATCTGTGTATGCTATTTCTCGCAGTGCATTATCTTGCATGCCTCACAAGTATTTACACGCAACACACCACCCGCCACCAAGTACACGCGAGCGTGTGTGTGTGTGTGTGTGAGCTAGTGCTGCGCTTTTGTGGCTGCCACAGTGGCAGCAGCCTGGCAGCCTGCTCGTGTGGCAGCTTGGCAGTGTGGCAACCTGGCAGCCTGGCAGCCTGGCAGCCTGTGGTAGCACACACATCAACCTTTGCAGCACACCTTGACTCCGGCTGCAGTGCGCCCGGCGATATGCAAAGCAAACCATTAAGCGGGAAAAGAAACCGACGTCAAGGTTACCTGCTCGCGCTCAGCCCAACCCAAGTGAGTGCTCAAATGCTGCGGGTGTATGTGTGTGTGTGCATTTATGGGTGAGAGGAAGGGCGCAATAACAGAGATAGGCGTGCGAGACTGAGACAAAGAATCTGGTCTACTCTACTCGCATTTTCTTGGCTAACTGCGCTGCCCTTTGCCCCCGCCTTCACATCCACCTCTGCCTCCGCTTCTGCCTCCGCCCGATCCTTCGTGCCGCTCTGTTGCAGACGCAGCTAAAAGACACGCGCGCTCGTTGCAAGCGAAATGCAAAAATATGAAAAACAGATGAAAAATGAAAATAATGTCTGCTCGTTAGGCCTCGCACGCCGAAACAGAAGACATTTCCCATTTGCCATTTGCCATACTCCATACTCCGTACTCCATATTCCTTTTCTCTGGCATGTTCCGATTGCTGTGCATGTTCCGCCAGAATGTTCATTAAATAACAAGTGCATCCGATTAAACATATAATATTATACACGCATACATATGTCTGTAGTGGTAAACTTTTGAAACCGAATAGTACTACTCTGTTAACTTTTTAGCACTATTCTCAAAGCATTTTACCACTTTAAAACAAATAACTGCTGCATCCTCTACCGGTAATACTACCGTTCTGCCACAGGTCTGCATTTTCTACTACTTTTCTAATACTTATTTAAGCCTGCTACTATTAAAGTCTTGTTCACTTAAGAAAAAAAAAGTAAATACCGTTTTATTCAGATAGCTTGATACTTGTGGCGTCAGTAGAAGTAATAGAATGGCCAGATCGGTGAAAGATGTGTGCCCGGTGCTTAAAAACAAATACAAATACTAGCATCATCTGTTTGAATACATATGTAGTTTCTCAGTTTAAATTCAAATAATTAAACATTACTTTCACAACATATATTATGGTATAATTACTATAATGATGGTAATGCCACTTTCCGACCATTTCATTTTTATTTGAATACTTTTCTTTCACAATTCTACCAAAATTTTACTATTTTTGTACTAGCATTCGACTAACATTATTATTATTACTTTTCTGCTGTCATGTTATTTCGTAACTTATATATTCTATCTTCAAAAATTTACCATACTACTAGTCTACCTCATTTTAAGTATTGTTAGTTAGATCTAACCTCATTTATAATTTGTCTGAAATAAAATACTTTTTCGTATGATTTATATTTAAATTTGTAGGTGATTGGCATATACTCGCCAATCAATAAGTTTATTATAACGCTTTCGACTTAACTAACTCCCATAGGGATCAGCCCCCATTCATCGTAGCATTCTTATGTTAAGTCTTATGTTAATAACATAACTATGTTAATATACAATAGGCGACCAGGGTTGTCCTGCTACATATTTAACGTACTATATATTTATTTTATTAAACGCGTCTGACAATACCCCATATACACTACAAGCATTCAGTTACTAAATATCATTTATGGGGTCACTGACCTTACCAGATTCCTCTTCCACTTCCCGCCACGTCAGTCACTTATCCCACCACAATTGTCGAGTCGCCCAACTGTTGTTTAAAGTCATTAGAGACGGAACAACAAACAACAAATCCGATCGGATACAAGGCTATCGCTAACACATCAGCATCAGCATCAACATCAGCATCAGCATCAGCAGCGCCATTGCCACGCCTCATTGCCGTTCACTTCATTGTCATCTCCATCAGCTGCCCCTCCCCCACCTCCTTCCCCGCCCACTATCCACTCATCCACCTCATCCTTGGTTAGATTCTCATACTCGTGGACAACTTTTCTGTTGGCCACTGAAATGCTTTGTCTCTCGTCCCTTGTCCACCGCGCCGGCTGATGGCTTCATAGGAGCAATAACAAGAGCGACAACAGCAACAACAAGGGGAGCGGGTGGTGGTTGGGGAGGCGTGGTGAAAGTGGGAGTGGGAGTGGGAGGGGCCACAACTGTTATTAACGAGAACGCCCACAATGCCCGTAAAGTGCTTCATATTACGCCACTAATTGCATAATTTCGTTGTCATTTTTATTAGTCTCTCAGTGCGATGCTCCCGCCTTTGATGTCGTCCGTCCGAGCATCTGTCCGTGCGTCCACGTAGTGCCAGCCATTCAGCAGTCCATTGCCCACCCTTCTCCATACACCAGTCTACCCTGTCCACAACTGCTACTCTCCATTCTCAATTTGCCATCTGTGTAAGATGCAAGTCTCGGGCGGGAGGACTCCCTCGACTTCTCCTCGATTCCAGCTCAATTCCGTTTCCACTCTCCCTCTACCCGACGGGCACCCCTAGGATCCCATTGGACTCAGGACGCTCTCCGAGTTCTCCTGTACTGCCCCTAGAACTCCTTGCTCTGTCTTTCTACCGTTCGAATCTCTGTCCGCTTGAAAAGTCACCCGCAATTGTCATTGGATTATTATAATCCGAGCATATTTATTGCTCGCACATACACAAACACACACTCGCACATCCCGGGACTTTCAGCGACTCGATTCAGTTCGATTTGCTTTAGCTGAAATAAGTACGAAGTGAGTGCATTCAATGTGCCATGGATGGACTTGCTGGGATGGGGAGTGCGTTAGCTCTCCCGGTTTCCCTGATGTCAGTTGCAGCTGGGTAAGTTATTGTTTTGGCATCTCACGTTGAAGCACACAAAACACTGTCTTGGATTCCATTTAATTTCTTGAGTCCTGAAAGAAATGTTAGTATATACCAACTTTTGCCTAAAGGCAATACTGAAGACAAGTTCTCAGTTTCTATATCGCGTGCTATCCCAAAAATATAAGAGTAAGTATAGTACGTTATAATGTCGTATAACTTACCATCTATCCAAGAGGCCTATGTAATAATATCGTATATCTTAAGATCACAATCGAAGAAGGCTGGCAAGGTTTCGTGCCCATCTCTAAGGGGATGTAAATTGAATAGAAATGGCGCCCCAAGTGCCGTTAGGTATGCGCATATAAATGTCCGTTCGTGTCCGCAGGCGTACAGTCTTGTCCAGCACATATCCCGCTCGATTAGGCAGCGCTTCTAATGTATCTGGCGGATATGTGGTTGCAGGAGGCAGAAACGATGGGAAAAATGGAAGTAGAGACGAAGATGGTGACAGGCATGGAGACAAAGACAGAGACAGAGGCTGAGACTGAGACTGAGTTAGAGCTATAGATGGAGAACGATTCAGAAGTAGGAGCACAAGTGGAGACGTGGGCAGAGACAGGCTCGTATTTCGAGGACGTGTAATAAGCATTTCAGTGACAATGGGCAACTTGTCTTAGCCAAATGGCCGACTGGATGACTGACCAACTGGCTAACTGACCGGTGGTCCGGTGTGGTCTACACCAGAGCTCCGGGTGGCACTCAGTACTTGCCACATGGCGTGGCACGGCATTCACCTGACAGATTTAATGGGTGCAAAACTGCTGCTTACTCTAATGTGCTCATATTCATATTGTTGTAGTTGCTGTTGTTGCTCTTGTAGTTGCTGCTGCTGCTGCTGCTCCTGCCTGACTGCTGCAGCATTTGTTGCTGTTGCGGGCATTCGCATCCGCATCCATTGTAAAGCGTTGCAAGTTTTGTGGCGCCACGCCCCACGCCCCACGTCCCACGTCCCACGCCCAACCCGCCATACGCTCTCGCAGAAGCAACTGAGTTGGAAACAGATACAAACACACATATAATACACACAAGCACACACACACACACACGCGAGTCTCTCAGTTGAAGCTTCGGGTCTAAGCATATGGCTTCTAGTGCTGCGTGTGTTAGTTGAGTGTGCGAGCTGTATGTGTGTGTGTGTGTGTGTGTGTGTGTGAATGAAGTTGTTTAAATTTCGCAAGGCTTCATTAGGCAGCGGAAATATTACGTCGAGCATCAATGCACGACTGCGCTCCGTGTCCGAGCTGAAAGACCCTCTTAATGCATGTGCAGACAAATTATAATGTTATCGTAATCGGGTGTTAAAACGGCTTAAGCTGTGGCTTAATATATGTATGTACATCAATGTGTACGCCAAGTAAATACAAGTGATGTGTTCGCCTTAAATAACACTAGGTTGTCTGTTCAATGTTGTACGGTCTTTTCTCTTTCTTTTTCTGATAAAGCAGTACTTCTTTCTTTACTATAGTCGGGCGATAATTTGTTCTTTAACCAACACTGTGCCGGCGTGCACAGCGTGTTGTACTCAATAATATTTTTTCCTCATTCTCTAATCGCGTGAATTGGTGATGGCAACCAAAGCAATAGTTTTGTATTTCGCAACACTGCATGTAGAGTAAATTGTTATTAAATTCGGTGCGTGCTTGTCTCAATATTCAAGAGCTTTTGAAATTTATTTATGTTAATTGTTAATTGTTATTTAAGAGTAAGTATAAGTAAGTATAATATTAGTTTAAGCTAGCTACAGAGCTAGCCGGCGCGCCCTTCTGGGCTTAACTAATAGAAACAAAGGATATGAAGAGGTAGACGGCTAACCCCGTATGCCTTACAAATAAAAGATTAAAAAAAAAAGTTTTCTATACTGTGCTCCAATATTCCATATAACACTAGTTAACAACAATGTTGACACATCAGAAGGTGGCTAAGTGCATCGACACCTGAAATGCGCTCAGTCAACAACAAAGCTGACACATCAGAAGGTGGCTAAGGGCATCGACACCCGAAATGCACTCAGCCAATTCTGCAAGCTCTGCAAAGCCTTCAGAACATCCGCCACATGCCCTTGGTCAGCATAACATCGATCGTGGGACACTTGCGCAACGCGGGATCGCAAGCAACAGCGATTGACACGTGCCCTGCGTCAGCATAATATCCATCGTGGGACACTTGCGCAACCAGCGCCAACGCGGGAGCGCCAACAGCGACGGCAGCAGCGGTAGCGCCAGCGAGCTTTCATTTTAAGACTTAGAATTGTTATAAGTTAGTTCCATTTTTGTAGCTGAATAAAGCAATCGCTTTTTTTTAAATAACAAACTTAACGTTTTGTTAATTCACTTACCAACTCTGAATTATATTCTGAGAATTAATTTTACTTCTCTGCCACTCTTCAAAAATTTTTCTTCGCTGTTTCTGAGATGACCGAGCCATGGTTTTTTGCTTAAGCAGCTCATTTGACGTTAATTAACACTGCTTTTAGTGTTTTGTTCCTTCTTTCTTTCTCTCTTTTATGTATCTTAACAATTTCTGTTAACAACACTCAAGCATTTAATTCCTTGCACTATTCTATCCTGCCTGCACTCTCAAAACTTTCAGCTTACTTTCAGCTGAAACAGTGCATTTTTATCTAGGCGATAGTAAACCGATAGTTGTGTAAATGTGCGTTACAGCATTAGAGAAATCTTTTACTGTAGACGACTTGTGTGCTCCACACACTCGCTTCTTATACAGCGCTAATTCAGTTCTTTCGCTGCTCAAGTACTGCGTGATATACTTGCGATAGTAATGCGATAGTTATGTGAGTTGCACCTCCTCCTTCTGGATAATCGAAAAACAGAGCGATAGTCTGACGACAGACCAGATCGCCGGGTCATGATCTCTTCACTGCTCACTGCTCGTCTTCCTGCTCGACGGCGATAACTGGAAGCCCGCATTTTCCGCTCAATTCAACAAAATGCCGCATTTCCGGCACCTTCATACGTGCTCGCCTGCAGAGCGACAGAGAGAGTGCAAGCGAGAGTCAGAGAGTCTGAGAGAGAGAGAGCGAGAGAGAGAGAGAGGGGCAGCATATGCGGAGATTACGTATTCAGCAATGCATGAAGTTTAAAAAGTTTCAAGCCCATAAGCCACAATGGCCACGTCTCTCCAGGCTTGACATTTATTATCTGCCGGTTTGGCCCAAAATGAAGTTGTGTGTGTGTGTGTGTGCGTTTGTGTGTGCCTCTTGCGTCTTCCAAAAGCTCCCGCACGCACAGCGAGCGGGGCGACACAGCGGTAGAGCGGGCCAGGAGAAGGCAGCGAAGTTGACATCCCGTCGCTGCTCGTTTGCGGTCGTCGTCGACGTCGACGTCTACGTCGACAACATTTGCATGCCCAGCTGCCCATTTAACGTGTCCCTGTCCTCGTCCTCGTCCTCGTCCTACCACTGTTCCCCTCTCTGTTCCCCTCCGTCTTCCTCCTCCTGCCGCTCTCACTGTCCCTGCCAGTGTTGTCAGTTGAAGCCCGAGACGACGCAGCGCTGAGCTGCTGGCGGGCGTGCCCCCAGATGGGCGTTAGCTAGTCCAGGAGCAGACATGACGCACAAACAGCGCCACCTCTTCAGCTAACCCTCCCCAGCCCTTGGTCCGCTCTACTCTCGCATTACGCAGTCCGCACACGTTTCTGGTAAATGTGCATTTTTCGCTAAATGTTTTGTAAATGTTTCCGTTGCCAACTTTATAATTAGTTGGCATGAGGGCGGCGCGGCAAAAGAAAGCGGCGCGGTTGCCTCTGCTGCTGCAGCAGGAAGCGGAAAAATGAGAGAAAGCGCTGCGGAAATTGTGTAAGTTAGCGCTTCACAAAGCAAGAGCGGTAGAGGCATGAAGGCAGGGACAGAGGCAGAGGGGGCAAGGGCAGGGAGTCCACAGTCGACGCGTGGCAAGTGTCACTCTCACATGCATTCGCCTCAGATTGTTCAGATTGCAGTGCGAGGATAACGACGCACTGCTTCCACGACGTGATTCAGATAGACGCCTCTGTTCCCCTCTACCCCTTACCCAACCCCCTGCCCTTCTGACAACTGCTCTTGATCTGCTCCGGCATCTTGAGCAACTGCGCCGAAAAACTAATCAACATTTTCGACGAATTCTGTAACCGATATCAGTTTGATTAACCGCATTCCACTCGGGAATTTGGGTCTGTGCAACAGTTGGCAGTACTCCTGCTACTGCTCCTGCTCCTGCTCCTGCTCCATCTCTGAGAATTGCAGTGCTGCTCTGCGCTGGGAGGGGATAGGCTAGGGTTCGCTCCGAGCTCGCAGGCTGTTTAATTAGATTTTCCGCGAAGATGTGCGCCACGTGATTGAGGATTGCGAATTGTGGCGCCGCTGAAGGTCTGCCTGCCTACCCGCCTGCCTGTCTGTCTGTCTGTCTGTCTGTCATTCTTGCTGCCCGTCCGCCTGCCCGACAGAGACGCGCAGCTGCTGCCGCCGCGGCGCCTTCAATTGAAGTTTTAATTAAAAGCAACTACACACGAATCACACTGCATTTGCAGCACCTGCTGCTGCTGCTTGCTGCTCGCAGCTCGCAGCTCGACTTATTAAAAGCTGTCAGCGGTATGCTAATCAGGCAACCTAACCGAAAAACGTCGCCGCAAATCAATCAGCACGCGCTCCCCAGAACATACTGCTGGCAGGCAGCACAGACACTGCAGACACTGCTCCAAGTGAAATTATTATTTTTTCTTGCCTTCCATACCCGATCAGCTGTCAGCGACAGGGTAGCACAGGGTAGCGCAGGGCAAACAAATGAACGGCGCTGATTAGCGCTAATCAGTGCAAAGGCAACAGCACGCGGGCCACTTTGAATGTAAATTTTCAGCGCGCGCCTAAAAGCAGGCAACACATTTTTCTCAAGCTCAAATTAAAGCAGTGCGCTTGGCTCTCGCGGAGCATAGCATACTTTCCGGCTGCGCAGTGAATTCAATTAGTAGTAGTAGTATAGTATTTATTAAGGTAAACGGGGCAACCTAACCACCCCTTTATGACCTTCGAATCAAAAATTGTGCCCCATTGGGCTCGCCTGCTAGCCTTAGGGCATAGCTTTATCAAATATTACTTATCGTTGGCTTGGCCAACGCCTAATGAGATCCATTGGGTATCTTCTCTGTATTCGTAAAGGTGGGCGAGTAGCTGTTAGCCTATTGGCCAAGCGGTTGCAGTGTCGCAGCAAGCGCTCATTATAGCGGCTTGAGTGGACGTTGATTTCGTCAAAGACGGTGCTCAATTTTAGGTCTCTGTGGAGGGTGCTATTTCTCACATACCACTCACAGCCAGTGATTAGTCTCGCCACCTTATTTTGGGCGACTTGAATTCTTTTAACCTGGGAGTCGCACGCCAGTCCCCAAATTTGGCAACCATATTTCCATATCGGCGCAATAATCTGTTTATAAATAGTAAGCTTATTCGACAGCGAAAGTTTGCTGCGCGGCCCAATTAACCAGTAGTGCTTGCATACTGCTGCTTGTATGCGCATTCTTAAAGCAGTTATATGCTTTTTGAACGTAAGCCTGCGGTCCAGTATAACTCCTAGGTACTTGGCAGAATCATTTTGAGCGACAAGAGCACCCCCAATACTCACAGCCTGCGGACTTCTTCGTCTTAATGTGTAGCAGACATTATTCGACTTATTTGAGTTGATAGCAATGTTCCAGCGCCTAGCCCATTGCTCGAAAAGTGCAGCATATTGCTGAACACCTTCGGCAGCATCTCGCACACATCTCGACCTGCATGTGACACATACGTCGTCTGCGAATGTCGCCAGCATCGCAGACCCCGTCAAACTGGCATCAGGTTGTGGCAGGTCGTGGCTGTAGAGGGAGTAGAGCAGGGGACCCAAAACGCTTCCCTGAGGTACACCAGCTGATACCGGATACTCGACCGATAG
Organism: Zaprionus bogoriensis; assembly: GCA_035046045.1. Taxonomy (NCBI): domain Eukaryota; kingdom Metazoa; phylum Arthropoda; class Insecta; order Diptera; family Drosophilidae; genus Zaprionus; species Zaprionus bogoriensis. The sequence continues at coordinate 1,041,552 of JAWNOI010000174.1, forward strand.
TGCAGAGTGGAAGCGCACCGCAAACTTCCTCCTCTCCAGATAGGACTGCAGGAGGCCAAAAAATGGAGCAGGCAGCGCATCCTTAATCTTGGCTAGAAGGCCTCTGTGCCACACACGATCAAAAGCTTCCCTAATGTCAAGGAAGAGTGCGTTGCAGTACTCCTTCCTGTCAAACGCAATTAGTATTTGTTCAACAACTCGATGGAGTTGTTCAACAGTAGAGTGGCCAGCTCGAAATCCAAACTGGTGCTCAGGAATAATCCTCCGAGAATCCAAAATTCTAATAATCCGAGCAGCAATCAGCCTCTCAAATACCTTCGAGATCGAAGGCAGGAGACTAATCGGCCGGTAGGACGCAGGGTCTCTCTCCGGCTTGCCAGGTTTATGGATCATGGATATTATTGCTAGCTTCCATTGAGAAGGGAAGCATTGCAACCTCACAATAGCGTTAAAGACCGACGTTATGTACTGGATCGCGTGAGCTGGCAGTGCCTTTAGGGTAGCATTGCAAACAGCATCATGCCCTGGTGCTTTGTTGCTGTTCTGACACTGGATGACAGCTACTACCTCGTAGGGATGAAACGGCTGTATGGGAAGGTCCATTTGAAGAGCTTGAGCAAGTTTCTCTTCAGTCTCTTCTACTTGTGCTGGGCTAGCAAGATCGAACGGCTTAAATCGCTCAGCTAGGTGTTCACCAAACACCCCAGCTTGCTCAATGTCCGTCCGGCACCAAGTGCCATTGCTGTCAACCAAAGGCGTTTTCCGAGCGCACCGCCGTTTGATAGCGCGCGTGCTTTTCCAAAGGGAATGTAGAGCGTCATCATTAATCCCAGTATTTACCAGCCTCTCGTTGAACCAAGCGGACCTATGGTCAACTAGCGCGCGCTGAAGTACACCCTGCGCTCTGTTCCAGGCAGATTTGTCCAGTGGGTGACGAGACCTCATCCACCTAGTGCGTAAACGTCTCTTCTCGGCAATGAGTTGACGTATCTCGAACGTAATCGGGATACCGGCTGCTGCAGTCCTCCGAGGTGGGCTACGAGTTGACAATCCTGCTGCCATCTTGACTTTTTCTGTGAACAAGTCCAAAGCATCTTCTACGTCCTTCGCCGAGCTCAGCACAGTGTTAAGTTGCAACGAGCGCTCAAGGTTTCCTTGAAATAATTCAATATTGGTGCGTCTGGTCACAAGCCGCTCAGCCTTTGGGTAGTCTATCGCAGCTGCATCCAACGTAATTATTAGCGGAAGATGGTCGGAGCTGAGCTCCACAACCGACCTTATGCTCACATGGATGCCAAGTATGCCTCTCGTCAGGGCAAAATCGATGTAGCTTGGAGAGCCTCTACTGCCATATGGGAACCTAGTGGGGCCACCGGTTGCAAGTGTGTTCACCTCACTATCCAGCACCACGTTAGCAAGCTCACGGCCTCTATTATCGCTCCTCGCTGCCCCCCAGAGCCAATGGGATGCATTCCAGTCGCCAGCAACAATGTATTTTGGGTGGAGCTGCTCCAATAAAAGTTTATACTCGTCCGCGGTCCAAGCATATCTAGGGGGACAATATACCGCTCCAAAATTGATAATGCCGAGTTCCGTCTGAACTGCGATAGCCGCAAGTTGTACCTTGTCAGTAGATGTAGCTCTCAGCGGAAAGTGAACTATGTTGGACTTCACCAGGATCGCTGCTCCCCCTCTAGAGCTGCCAGCACTTGGACCATTGGCAGTATAGGCCTCATAGCCAAACAGCTTAGGCGCACTCTCTCCTCTACAATGTGTCTCATTAAGCATCAAGACATCGATGCTGTGCCGCCGCACGAAGCATTCCACCTCGGGCAGCTTAGTGGATACGCCGTTGGCGTTCCACACTAGGATGCGTAGTGGCACCATTATGGGGTTTTTTGCGCTTGAAGCGCAGCGAGCAAAGTAAGAATTTGCCCTTGCTGTTTTGTCTGTTGTTCATGCTGCTTCAGCACCATCATCATAATGTCCATCTGCTTCTGTTGCATCAGACGAAGAGAGTTGATACTCTCGTTAAGTGCCTGCAGGATGGCATCAATGCTGTTGCTGTTGGCTATCTTCAGTTGCACTCCACTACTAGGCCTTCCAGGCCTACTGCTACTTCTACCGCGCATTTGCGCTTGTTGTGGCTGCTGTTTTTGTGAATTAGACAGCATGTTCCTTTTTAGGATGTCGGCATATGAGTCGCCACCTCGAAATATAGTCGCCAGGTTGTCATTATTGGCACAGGTCTCAACCCGATCCTTGGCTGAACTTCTAGCGCCAACTCCACGCTTGGGCATGGAGCGTTGCAGGAATGCCTGATGCTTAGGGCAGCCCGTATAATTGGAAGGGTGCTGCCCTCCGCAGTGGTAGCAAGTACAAGGCTCACTTCGTGGCCTACTGCAAGTGCTTGCAGGGTGCTCACCGGCACATTTTACACATACATAAGCTTTCCGGCAGTATTTGGCAGTATGTCCAAAGTTCTGACACCTATGACATTGCACGGTGGCAGTACGCTTACGGAGTGGTTCTATAATAACCCTCATGTGGCACAACATCTTCAAGGATAGGATCTGCTTGTTGTTCTCGGCCGCTGCTATGTTCAAAAAGAATAAATTTGTACGCTCAAGGTCTGCGGCGCCCTGCATGCTTCTCCGTTGGGGCGAATGAACATCGAGCACGTTGTGGCCCAACTTCGCTAGCTCATCCTTAATAGAGCTGTGCAGAGTGCTGTGGTGCAAACCTTTTACACATACTCTGTATGGTCTATCCTCTTTGAGCTGATAGCAGTGGAATTCATAGAGCTCCTCCTCCAGCCAGCTGACGATGATGCGAAAGGTCTTAGCATCAGCTGCGTAGAGCCTCATGACCCCACCCAGTGATGCCCTAGCCTCAATCTTGTTGACATCAGCAACTCTGCTGATATTTTGCATCAACAGATTCACGTCATTGACGCCTTCCATAACTATTGGCGGCGGCTTAGGCTGCGCTTTTATAATTGCTGTAGGCACCATCCCTAGAGCAGTTGAACGTTGCGCCGCACGAGTGGCGGCTTGATGGCTGGTGCTAGGCTGCACATCCAAGTCATCCCTCTCCCTATTGTTGCTCTCAGCATCCATTTCCGTAGATTGATCCGCAAGCAAATTGAACCGATTTGTGCTACCATTATAGTTCGATTGGTCAAGCTGGCCAAGATTGGACCTCTTCCTCTCGACAGGTGGAGATACATTCGCACCTGACTTGCGCTTTACCTTTTGAAAACGCTGCAAATTCGTTCCTGTTGCAGATTTCTCAGCTTTCGAGCTTTCTCCATAGCTCGGCTGGTTGATGGCATCCATCAATGCTTCTCCAATCAGTTGTTTCCTCGCCGTGGCAGACATCACACTCATCATATTTCCTGCTGCAGGGCAGCGGAGCCCCAAAATAGGTTAAGTGCTCAAGACTTTGATAGGTTTAATATCACAGTGGGCACAATGCACGGTATTGTAAGTTAATCCTCGATTTCGTATTTTTAGAAAAAAAAATTTAATTTACGTATACGTATGTCAAGGCACACTACCGAAAATGAATTCAATTGAATGCGAGTTATGATTGCGCAAATACGTATGTATATAGCAAATGGTATATAGCCAAACGATAAAACAATTGCCGGCAGCAGCTGCTCCTCACCCGCCCACCTGCTCGCCCATGCACCTGCCCATGCCCATGCCCAACAATTGAAAACAAATTTGCAGCTGGCCAATAATAATTGTTGACTCTGCGCTGCGCTGTTGTTGTTTCTGTTTCTGTTTCTGTTTCTGCTTCGGTCTTTGTTGTTGTTTTTGATTTTGCACGAGTTGATGGGCAAAAGTTCAAGTGTCGAGAGTGCTAAATAAATTCCGCTAGAGACCGAAACGGAAATGGAACACAGAGCGGAATTGCCCGCCAGCTCTACGAGCTGTGCTGAGTTCGCCCAAGTATTCAGCCAATTGGCCAGCTGAAGGTCAGCGCGGGTTGGCCACATGCATGCGTCTTAAAGCGCAGCTTAAAGTGGCCTACTCTGGCACTAAGCCCGGCTCGAAAGCAAGTCTCTTGACTTGACAAGTGACAACGCGAGGCGAGGCCTGTGCCTGCTCGTCTGCCTGTGTCGCCCGCAGGGCCCGAAATGGTTCTGCGACATTATTAGCTATTTCAAGCTGCCAGTGAAACAGACAAGTAAACGAGCTGCCGGCGCCAGCGTCAGCGCCAGCGCCAGCTTCTGCCTGCTGCCAGCCCCCCTCCCCCTGCTACTGCTGCTGCTGCAACACGCACAGCAACAACATTGACAACGCCGTGTTTATATGCAACATTGACAACTTGGCGTGACGCGAGTGATGCCACAACTGGGAGTGAGAGCAGAGCAGAGACACAGACGCAGATGCAGCCGGAGAGGAAGACGACGCTGGAGCTGCTGCTTTCGGTGTTGTTCCTTCTTCTTCGACTGCTGCAGTTGCCCGTTACAGCGGCATTCCCATTACCAATATTGCTGCCGCTGCCGCTGCCGCTGCCACTGCCGCTGCTGCTCGCAGTCGAGTCATAAAAGTTTTCTGGCTTAGACTGTCGTGCATAGTTTCGGGGGCGTGGCAGGTGTGTAGCTAGCTCCTGCCTCCAGCCGCCACGTGTGCCCGTTAAAAATACCAAAATGAAATGCAAAATTCACAGTACACTGCAAAAAACCAGATGCTGCCTTCTGCTGGCCCGACACTGTGCAAAGCACTCGATCGACCTGCCAAAGATATAGCCCAAGCTGAGGCATCCAGCGTTATGAGCCGATTTCCTAGCGGGTGCCTCGCTGCGACCCTGCGCCGAGTGTCGTAGCAGGCAGCTACTGCAGGCGGCAGCTGCTTTGCATAAAACTGCAGCAGCTTCTTGCAGATGCTCTGCCAGTTTGTGCGAGTGTTGAGTGTGCATGTGTGTGTGTGTGTGTGTGTGTGTGTGTGTCTGCCTGTGACTATATTACATTTTATGTCAAATGCGCACACTTTCAATATTGACAGACGCCCGGGAAGCGAGTGCGAGCGAGAGGGAGAGAGAGAGATAGCAAGACAGAGAGAGAGAGAAAGGGAGAGAGAGAGAGAGAGAGTGAGTGTGACGGAAACGGATGCGGATGGGGATGCGGACGCCACCTGTTCCGACTGCTGCGTCGGCATGTCAAGCTAATGTTAACTTATTTTCGTATTTTGGCATGCCTTGCAGCGTGCCGGAAGTGCCACGCCCATAGCAACCCCCTACCAACTCCCCCCCCTACTAAATGATGCTCCAAATGGAAGGAACACACAATTTTGTTAGACAAGCGGCAGGCAGGCGCTGCCACGCCCAGTTTTAATATTGTGTGCTCCGCTTAGAAGGGCTCGCCCACGGGCTTGATGGTCAGCTGATGCACCTGCACATGCGGGGGCGTGCCCAGAGCGTACATTATGCCCGCCGAGATGTCCTCTGGCTGCAGCATGGGCAGCGTGGTGTAGCCGCCGGGCAGAATCTCAGTGTCGGTGACGCCGGGACTGATGCTCTGCATGGGAGGAGCAAGAGATTAGCTGCAGATTGCTGGAGCTGAGCCAAGAGGGTGAACTCACCGTGACCTTGATCTGCGTCTTCAGGCCCTGCAGCTCCTGGCGCATGACCTCGAGCAGTCCGGTGATGCCGTGCTTCGAGACTGGGTACATGTTCAGGCACTGCAGCTCGTCGTTGGGCGGATGGATGATGTGGTGGCCGGTCAGGCTGTTGATCAGCACCACATGGCCGGCCACTTCACGCTGCTGCATGGAGCGGAAGGCGCGCTGCGTGCAGTAGATGACGCCCATGAGGTTTACCTGCAGCACATGCTGCAGCTGCGCCAGCTCCATGGTCAGCAGCTGGCCGGAGTAGAGCAGACCGGCGTTGTTCACCAGTATATCAATGCCGCCCAACTGGGCCTCGATCCAGTCGAAGGCCGTCGCCACCGATGCCTCCTCGCCCACGTCGCACTTGTGCGCATGCAGGCGCGGCTGCAGATCCTCGGGCAGCTGCTCCTTGAGCGCCTCGATGCGCTCCACGCGGCGTGCCAGGCCCACGACAATGACGCCGGAGCGCACCAGATCCAGGGCCACGGCGGCGCCAATGCCCGAGCTGGCGCCCGTTACGACAGCCACGCGATCCTGCCAGCGTTCCATAATGATGAGCTTCGATACGGATTCGGATTAAATTTGAGTTTGAATGCGATGCGCTTCGCTTTGGCGATTTCTTCCACTTGGTGCGCCGTCCAACGGAGCGTTTCCGCAACTGAGCATTGACCGCACCAGTGCCTCCAATATATTGCCCCGACTTCTCTTCTCCCTCTCCCTGCTCACCCCTCCCTCAGCGCACTGAATTTTTTAATAGTTGAAGAATTTCACGCCCTCACCCCCCCCCCCCCCACACTCACAAACCATCCTGTGTGAATAATTAAACGCGACCCATTTGCCAGTTTATCAGTTCGGCAGTCACTCAATATTCCAATTAGACACTTTGAAAATATCATAAATATTTTGCGGGTCAGAGAGGTCGCCTACCGCCCCTTTCCTCCTGCCCCTTCCCAGCCACTAAACACATGGCGATTTCGCGCATAGATCAACAGACATGAAGGTCGTTGCGTGTTTATAAGCAGACGAAAAGCCAAACAAAAAACACAACAAATAATTAATCCAATTAGAGGTTTTCGTTTGAGAAGAAATACAAGATAATAATACTTCTCAAGTGTTTGCTTCTGTATCTCATTATGAGGGGAAGTGTGTGCACCACATTTTTCCGGGACGGCAGCTTTCTGCACCACTTCCGTTTTGCGAATTTAATTTTATTTTATATGCTTTTTTTATATAAAATTAAACTTTATTTAATTTAAGTTCAGTTTAATTAAGTTAAGTTCAGTTAAAAAAGTTCTAAGTTAAGTTAAGTTAATTTGGTTTAATTTAATTTGATTTAAATTAATTTGATTTAATTTCATTGGATTTGATTTGATTTAATTATATTTAATTTGATACAAATTGATTGAATTTGATTCAATTGATTGAATTTAATTAAATGTAATTAATCTCATTAAATTTGACTAATTAAATTAAATTTACGTAATTGATTTCTTTGATTTAATTAATTAAATTAATTTAATTTATTCTAATGTAACTTAATTTGATTTTATAGAATTTAATTTAATTTTACTAGATTTAATTTGATTTTATTTAATTTCCGATTCCCATAATGATTGCCATGGCCTTTAATTTGTGAAGTGACGATCAGACGAAAATTAGACTTTTTTAGAAAATATCAATATTACATTGCATACAATTATTTTATTGCAAATTGAAACATTTGCTATATTCGAAGTGGCTAACTTAATATAAAACAAGTGAAGAAAGCTACAGTCGAGTGCACTCGACAGTAAGATACCATTTACCTTTCGCTGTTAAAAACTAATTCTTAATATTAATTACTTTTATTCGGCGAATAACAACGCATCGCATATTTTCGAGGACAAATTCACATGCATTGACGCTAATGGCACATGCCGACTGCACACTGACTACACGACGACTGTGCGTGCGCAGTCGGCGTCGGCGTCGGCGTCGGGCCTCTACTGCTGTGAGCGAAACTTCTCGTGCCTATAACTTCTGTGTTTATTGTCCGATCGGATTTAAATTTATAGGGTTGGTCAATATTATTATTATCTACAATAATACCTAAAACTTTCTACTTCGGAAACTTTTCTACTTTTCCTATAATTTGATTTACCGATTTACAAAATCGATTTTTGGGGGCGGTAGGCGTGGCATCCAAAAGTTGAAATTCCGCATTCTCCGTAATGTTACCAGGCACCTTACTTCCAAATTTGGTGCTTCTAGCTTTTCTAGTGTTCTTTTAAACTATAAAAATGTGTTTTTTAGAGGCGGTGGGCGTGGCATCCAAAAGTCTAAAATCCAACTTCTGCATAATGTTGCAAGACAACCCCCTACCAAATTTGGTGCGTTTATCTCTTTTCGTTATTGAATTATTTGGAAAAAATCGAAATACGCATTTATCGATTTGCGGAGGCGGTGGGCGTGGCACATCAAGTTTGAAATAAACTTCTTGTGTGTATTGAATACACGCACACTCCCACCAAGTCTGGTGCCTCTAGCTCTTTTAATAGCTGAGATCTGTGTGTTCATACAGACGGACAGACAGACGGACATGACCAAATCGACTCGGCTATTGATGCTGATCAAGAATATATATACTTTGTATGGTCTGCCACGCCTCTTTCTGCCTGTTACATACATTTGCACAAAGTTAATATACCATTTTTTACCCATTTTCAATGGGTAAATGGTATAAATACGCAAGTGAGCAACCTTCGGTACGCCAAAATAAACGTTTCTTTCTATTTATTAATAACCTTGTTAAAATTTATTTCATAAACGTGTGTTCCTTTCACTGAATAAACAATACACATGACTGCTAGAAGGGCTCCCCCATCGGCTTGATGATAACCTCGTGCACCTGCACATGCGGCGGTGTAGCCAGAGCAAACACAATCGCATTGACCACATCCTCTGGCTTCAGCATAGGCAGACGCTTGTAGTGCTGAGGCACTAGATCCGTGTCCACCAGGCCCGGACTGATGCTCTAAATGTGTGAATATGATCGATGTGGGAACAATAACCGCACTCATCGAGCACTTACCGTAACCTTGACCTGCGTCTTGAAGTCGCGGAACTCCTGGCGGAAGAGCTCCGTCATGGCGGTCAGCGCGTGCTTCGTGGCCGGATACATGTTCAGCTCCTGCAGGCTGCCGGGCAGGGGATTGAACAGATAATGGCCAACGATGCTGTTGATGAGTACCACGTGTCCGGGAGCTTCGCGTTGCCGCAACGACTGGAAGGCGCGCTGCGTACAATAAACCACGCCCATGACGTTGGTCTGCAGCACCTCCTGCACCGTGTCCAGCGACATACTGCACAACTGTCCGCCCGACAGTTTGCCGGCATTGTTCACCAATATGTCCGCTCCGCCCAGCTGCGCCTCAATCCAGTCGAAAGCAGCATTCACCGCCTCCAGGCACGTCACATCGCATTGCCTGACGTGCAACAGCGGGCGCTGCTCCTCGGGCAGCTCCAGTCGCAGCTGCTCCAGACGCTCTAGGCGACGGGCCAGGGCAACCACAACGACGCCAGCGGCAATGAGCTGCTGGCTGAGCACAGCTCCAATACCCGAGCTGGCGCCGGTGACCACAGCTACGCGATTCTGCCAACGTTCCATGACGACGCTTGCCGCCTGATTGAGGCTTCAGCTGCCCTACAATCCCGTCGAAAGCTTTAGTGTCAAGAGACTGCGGTTGACCACAAGCGATTGCAGCTTCGACTTCCACTTGGGCAGAGTTCTCCGATTACCAGACGTTGCGCCAGCGCTGCAGATCGCAGCAGCTCAGCTTTGAGCTACAGCAGCTCTCAGATTTTTAGCTGGAAGCTAGTAAAAAGCTTTCACAGGGAAAGCTTTGGTAAGGCGTCCTCTTCAAGCTCATATAATTCGAAAAGCTGTTGGACGAAGTTTTAAAGGGGTAAGGCGCTTGCAGTGGCATCTTCCTATGATCTAAGTACATGCCTAAATTGTATCGCTGAAAGCTGTACTAATGAATCTGCCTTCGGGCAAAGTGAAAGATTTTCGAGGTAATTGTTAAAAGTGTTTTTTGCAACGATTTACACTTTGTTATTTTTATATTTAAGTTAAAAGCTTCCTTCCTTCCTATGCCAATTTGATATAAAAGCTCGTTTACTTAAAGCACTCTGTGCACTTAATTCTGAAGCTTTTGCGCTTGCTTTGCCCGACTTTCAGCTGGTGTCATTGCAGTGGGAGACGCCTGCAGCGAAAGCTGGAGCCCCACGCCGTCAGCTGGCGGATATATAATATTCAGACACCTGAACTCGTTATGCGACGGTTCGACAGGGCTTATACAAGTTTAATTATGACCACAACAGTGCGACACAAACGCAAAGTTAAGGCGAACTGAGCTGAACCGAACTCAACTCAACTGAACTGAACCGAACTCATATATCTTTTATGTGCTAAGCCAGAGCATAGCTCGGCAGCAGGCAGCGGGCAGCGGGCAGCGGGCGGATGGGTGCAGGTTAACGGCAAACAGATGGGCCGCTTTTCAGGTCGATTTGTATTTAATGGCTTAATGGAAATTCTATGAAGAGAATACGTTTACCTCGACAAGACGCGGCCGGGAGCGGCCCCAGTCAGTTTGTCGCAGCTGCGAAAAAAAAGTGAAGAAACAAAAACAAAAGCTCAACAGCTGCAGAAAAAGTTTTCCTTTGAAATATAAATAAAAATCAATTTGAGGCGCATTTTACAGCGCCGAGAAACTCAAATACGAGAATCGCAGACAACGCTCTGCAGAACGCCTTCAATCAAATGCCGGCAATAGTTAGCAAATGTTAAGCATGCCCCGACTCCAGGCTCCCGAAACTCCCGACTCCCCGCTCCGCACCTCCGCCTGGAGTAGGACTTCTGCCTCTGCCAGTTTCAGTGCCTGCGATTCGGTGCCGAGCCTGAGCACACGTGCTATTTGCACACGTGTTTATGGAAATTGAGGAACGTATTTCAAGTTGAGCGTCAGCTCAAAGCGCTGTTTGCTGGCAAGAAGAAGAAGACGTAGCAGAAGAACTAGAAGAAGAGACAGCAAAGACTCGCATATAAAGAAAAGAAAAATGTGCATGAAAATTTTACTGATTACGTATTTGCAGAGAGTGGTGCGGAGAGGCGGAGAGGAGCAGGCACGCCCGACAAGTGGCTGGAAAAGTTGCTGGCAAGTGGGCAAACACGGGTCTATTAGGCGCATTAGACGCACGGCTAGACGACACTCCCCAGACTGCGACGTCAACGCAGAAGCAGACGCAGATGCAGAGAATGTGCTCCGTCCATCCGTCCGTCCGCTGGCACAAGTTATGCTGAGTTGACAGTGGTCACATCCCAGTTCGATATGCGTGCTGCACATATGCAGCAGAGTCAAAGCAGATATGTATCTGCAAATATTATATATACACAGATACGATATACAACATATATACCGTATACATACCGGGGCAGTTTCATCTGTGCATGCAAATCGCCATTGGGGCACTCAAAGCGGGTATGCCGGGCATTTGAATGGGGCTTGCAACATAGTCTCGAAGTTTAATTTACAGTCATAGCACTAGGCGAAAAAGTAGTTTGGTCTTTAAATATCTAACGTTCTATCAATCGTTTTATTCGACAACTTTCAAAGAGACTTCCATAGGCTTAGAAAGTTTACAGTTAGTATTTATGATCAGTCCTTATGATCACAGTCTCTTACGAAGTTACTATTAGACAATTCTCAGAATATGATAAGATATAGAGTATATCAATGCAGCTAGAGAAAGAAATTTCTCTGTATCTGTAAGTCGACACAATAGAAATAAAAATATCTTAGAACCAAAATATAATACAACCGAATACCGAAAATATCTAATTATTAGAAAGAGAAGTTTTTTTCTTCGTCGTTCAATATGTCTTTAGAAAAAATAAATAATAATAATAAATATAATAACACAGTTTTTTGCAGAAATTTTTTTTATTTTTCAACATTTTTTTTTATTTCTGTTTAATTTACAATATAATAATATAAAATATAAAAACACTGTTTTTTGCAGAAATTTTTTTTTTATTTTTCAACATAGTCCCCTTTTAGCTCTACACACTTTGCCAATCGTTTTTCCAACATTTTTATCCCGTCCAAAAAATAGGATTTCGGATTTTTTCACTCGGATTTTCTAAGGACTTATTGAACGACCCTCGTACATATAGTATATTGTATGATAAGTTATAGGAGCTCTTAGTGCAGTTAGATTGTAAGTCAGGTGCACCATTTAAAGGTAGCACCTTTTTAGATCTTACAAAAGAAATTTCAAAATCGTTAAATTCTGCATAAAGTACTTTCATAACACATGATAAAGGAATATTTATTGCAACCATGAAAATGTTTGTTACCAGGCAGTTTTAGCTTTACGTTGGTTAAGTACAAATCTATATAATCAAAGAGAAACTAAAATCGAATCATCTTAACTTACCTTAGGACCAACAGCAAAAAGTTATTTTCATAAAATACATATGCATATACATAATATATTAACCTGAAGATTCCATTAGTAATCAGAGAAAAGCTTAACATTCCAATTATTATTTAGGAAAGAGCAAATTCGCTTCGTTTTCGCAGACAGTTTGGGATTTCCTTGGACTTTCTGCGGCTCGGACAACGCATATATTTACCGCAGGAGGAGGAGCTGAAGCTGGAGCTGGAGCTGCAGCTGGAGGGAGGAGCAGCAGCTGCTGCTGCTAGCCATAATTCAAATTTGCAGTTTTCTATGCTAATTCGCCTGATATTGCACGAAGAAGATGCCGCTCCGACTGCGGCGAAGACCCTTTTGGCGGTCCACGAAAGAATGCTACAAATTATGCAGCACTGCACGGGCAGCTGTGTGTGCGCGTGTATGGGTGTGCACACGGAACATGTGCCCGGGGCAGCAGCTGTTAAGGACATGAGCGCGTGGTGCAGGGAACACGCATCATTTGCATTTGGCATGACCCTCGAAGGCGTCAAACGCAGCTTCCTTTATGCGCCAAGTTGCTGGCCGCTTTGTTGTTGCTGTTGCAGTTGTTGTTACTGTTGTTGTTGCTGTCGGACAGCCATTTGGCATAGCGTAATTATGCGCACATCTGGCTCAAGTCGAAGAGGTCCATGGGCCCGGTCTTCCTTCAGCTTCGGGCCATTTGGGCGCTTTATGCGTGCAGCCCGTTGGCAGGATTTTATAGCCGGGCAGATGGCAGGCAGTAGGCAGGCTGCAGGCTGCAGGCTTCTCAAGGTGTGGAGGCTGAAGAGAGGCGTAACCACTTGCCATTGTTATGGCGGTCGTAAAAATCGGTAAATCGCATCATGAGTGCGCCCCACACATTGTTGCGCATGAAGCGGGGAGGAGAACTTGGATGGGGCAAGGACGGACCACTTTGTTGCCAATCGCTTCACTCGATTTACCTTTTGGCCGGAACGCTGCGGACTTCACGTCAGATTCGCAAATCTGTTGACAACGTTCTGGGCACAGGAAGCCGCATGATTGATTCGAATTTAATGCGCACTGGAATTTATTTCCCTCTATCTTCTCTCCCGCCCCCTCTCTCTTCAGCCGAGACCAGTAATTAGATTCAGATTCAGTCGCTTGCCAACTGAGAAACAGGAATGCGCGTTTTCCTCGGTCTCAGTTTATGATAGGTGCTTCCGTCGTTGCAACCGACAAATGCAATTGGCAACGTTTCAAGGCAATAAAAATAGCGGCGCAACTCTAAATAATACCCTGAAACAACACGCATACAAAGATTCCAAGCATCTGCACGAAGGATTACACACATACATATTTGGCATATAATTACATCATCAAATACTTTCAATTTTCTTTTATTTTAAATATAAACCTTCTCTGTCTGCGAAGCTGTCGGTTTTTGACTTTCATCTTACAAATACTATAGGTATATCTTAAAGTTTATTTAAAAATCACATTTTAAGTGAAATTTTTACTGATATTTAAGCTCTAAGAAATAACACAAAGCAAACTATATACAAATATTCCGAGGGAATACAGGGTAAAAATATTATTTTATTTTTTTTATTTCTTTCATATTAACTCTTTTATAAAGCGACTTTCAATTCATATATCTATTATTATATTATTCAATTGAATGATAAAAGAGTTTCGATGGGATCAGCTTTGATTTACCACAATTTTAATCTTAACTAATTTTTATAAATTTTTTCCCAGAGTTTGATATCCCTCAAACAAAGTTCCGATATATGGAAGACACATTTTAATTATAAAATATTTCCAGTTACCGTTCATATATAACAGATAAAGAAGTTATGAATGTAGCAACAGATATTATATTATATGTACATAATATATTGTATTTTATAAATATTTATATACTCGTATGTGATATAAAGATATTTAATGAAATTTATATATTTAAGGAAATTTACTTCAATATGTTGCAAAGAAAATTATTTATACAATATATTAGTATAGTCACTTAATATCTGACTCCGTTGCCGACCAATTTAGAGATGAGGAGGTTTGAACCGTTTAACAATTGAATAAAACCCGTCGCTGGACTTGACTGAAATCCTTTTGGTGCTCTTCATTAGGATAGCGATTTATTCCTATGCAAGCGATGCGATTGAATTGAAGTTTCCGCTTCTTGTAACAGGAAACATCAAATGGTAACTGTCTGTCTGCAATCGAGTGTTGCTTGAGTGTTTGAAGGTGTGAGTGTGTACGTGTGTGTGTGTCTGCCAGCGGCATATGCCAGTCAATCTTTGGGGGATTATATTGAATATTGAACAGCTTGGTGTGGCCAGATGTCAAAATCTCATATTTGTAAACATCTTCATTTTGTGTGGCGGCAGCTTGTGTCATTTATTCAACTCATTTATTGATTCAATCGTGACTGGAGCCGGGCACGTCTCGGCAAACAGATTGGGATGTCATGCCAACCTCTGCGACCCACTGACAGCAAATAAGCTAGTGCCAGCCAGACACACTCGAGCAGGAACTCATTCAGAGCGAAACTACACGCTCGACCCCGACCGACTCTGTCCGGTCCTGTCCGGTCCTGTCCAATCCGCAGCTCATCAACAGTTTTCAGCCTTAGGCCCGGGCAGGGCGTACGACGTGGCCACATCTGACGATTGCTGCCAGTTGGCTGACAGTGAGATTTCATCACGTGCTGCTAGAGCACTCTCTTGGCCAAGGCCTCGTTCCCAGCTCGCGAGGGCGAGTCATAATGCCAGTGAAATGTGACTGACAGCGGCGCCGGCAGAGCTGAGCTCATTATGGAGCAGGCGGGCAGGCAGGCGTCAGGCAGGCAGCATGGACAGGAAAACGCATACGTGTCCTTTATTTTCCTAGATTTCCTTACGCGGCTGAACTGATTGCAGAAACATCAAGAAATTTGGGCAGCACTTGAATTAGTCCTTAAATACCCTTTATATATACTATATTATATATACAAAAATATATAACTATATAGCATAGTAGATAAAATGACTGTCCCAAATTTACAGTCATTTTATCTACTATGCTGTTGGTTGACCTCAATCCAACCAAATCTCTTTCAAGTCTTTGCCGACTTGATCGCATCGAGAAGACATAAACAGACTGTTTGATATAGTATATGCAAGGTATGCGCCGAAAAATCGTTATTCTTTGATTCTAATTTAGAAGGCTCTATCAATAATATATAAATATGTGTTAGGTATATGCAGAATCTAAGTCTATCAGTTCACTATCAAGGCCGCTTAGCCGGCTCGATTCATTTGAGCCAGAGAAATATGCTACAGTTTTATGAATATCAACTCATAACTTGAAACTCACATGCTGGTGGCACTCTATAGTACAATACGTTATATTTGTATATATGTTGCAGAGATGATGACTTAGAGCCGCGGGGCAGCTTAAGTAAACTGAACTAGCACATTTAGTTAGTATTCAGCTCGGCTCTGGGACCGCAAGCAGCCCGCACGCACGTCAAAGTGACGATAGAATTCTCAATGGAGTCCCAGGTTCGACTCCAGATGCCTACACCAAAGATGAGTGAAATGATTTACGAGAACTTTGAATAGAAATTGTGTGCTGATTGCCGAAGAAGGTATGGGATGATCGCATTATAAGTGGCTGACAGCAGCAATCGGGACCTGAAGAACCCATAAACCTTCTTCCTTGAAGCGTATGTAGAAAGAAAACGAATTGCGAGTTAAATTTTAGTTTTTCAATATTTATTTTCTCATTTGACTAGTTAATTTCCATTTATTTTGCATCTGTTCGGTTCATAATAATCATTATATTTTATTTAGTTCATCGGATAATACCATAGATGTATATGTATATTTAATATATAACATGTGAAAATTGTCTTAGGGTTTCATTCTCATTTAATTTGTTGTTGGGGGGATGTAATTGTTTAGCCGTTGTCCATTTTTGCCGTTATTGCACTTTATTGTACATACAATACATATCAGTATACTATATAGGTATATATAATATATAATTTTAAACATAGGTAAATAAAGTAACATACAATACATAAATCAGAATCTGAATCAGAAATTCACGTTCCTAGGACTTTTACAATATACATATAGGGCGCAGTAGGTTTATTTAAGTATCTTCATTTAAATCGTACATGTATATTTATATATATACGCGTGTATACATATGTGTATATAGCATGTTTCAATATGTCCATCGAGAGTCGCTTCAAATAAGTATCATGTATATATATATGGTATATGAATGCATTTGACTTTGTCTAGAAGTATGTTAAGAGATATATGTTCGTGTACAACAAGAACGAGGAACCGATTCAAGAGTAGGGAGGGCGTAAGAAAGTTGGAGCTTGCAATAATAATAATAATAATAGTTCTGGGAGAAAGCAACGACTCGAGTTGAGGATGCAAATACGAGTATGTTTATTCGTTAAACACTAAATTAACAAATCTATTATGCAATTCTCGCTATTAAACTCAATTATTTATCAATATGCATGTTTATCTATGACTGTATGTCTATATAGGCTTGCTTGTGTGTATGTACGCGTATGTATATATTTATTACGATTTTGTTTTCTCATTTTCATCAATTGAGAAATCGGTTTTCGGTTTTCCATTATATATAGTATATGCAGTATGTAGTTTGCTTTATAAACATTTGGTTTTTGCTTGATTTAACAAAGATGCGATCCTATATGCGTTTTAAGGTTAGGTCTTTGGTTTTCTCGTTTTTCTTTTGGTTGTAATTAATTTATTTTGAATATTTATTTATATATATGTAATTTAGTTTGATTCACAACAATAACACTTGAATATGCATTTCCGTTTTGCTCGAAGTTAAAGTTCAATTGAATTTATTCAAAATTTAAATCAATTTCCCGTAAAGCTTAGTTTATTTCGCAGAATACTCTATGGATAGTTCTTAGGTTCTTCAGTTTGCAGTTGAGTTCTACGTCTGCAGAGTTGTACGGCATCAGTGTTGCAGAAGGGCTGCCAGCAGGAGTGTTGGCAACGTCGGATTGATTGAGTGTTGCTTCTTGCTTCCCGTCAGCTCAACTAACTATTAGTTTCAGGCGGTAACATATAGATTTTAACATAGTTTCGTAAATTGTTCTCTCTTAGCCAACTACTGACCTGTGTGTGTTTGTGTTTGTGTATGTGTGAATGTCAGAGTATATATGTATGTTATGTGTATGTGTGTCTATATTACGGTGTGTGCGTTGGCCTCTCACCCTCAGAGAAAATAAAGGTCCCATTTGCAGGCGGTGACGAGCTTCCCGTTTAACTGTCAGTTAACAGCGAATAGGCTTGTGCTAACGCATACCTGATAAATATGACTGAATGGGGACGGGGCACACGCTCCCTCAACGCTATCTTAATCGTAGTTGAACGATGGTTTGCGAAATTGCTTTTCATTTCATTTTGTCTAGTCACTTGCGCTTAATGTATACGTAACATCGGTTTAATAGGTTATAACTATGAACGTTCTCTCATATAGTATATGTATAGATGTATATGTATGCAGGTGTATATATATAGTATGTATGTGTTTATGTAAATATGTTAAACCATTATCTCTATGCATATGTATGGGTTGACTTTACGTACGGATCGATTCGTGCGCTTGGTCGCTCGGTTAACTCGCAGGTTACTCCTAGAGGGATGAGATGCGATCCGAGAGCAGCAGAACTATTGAGGGGAACTGTTGCGATTAGCAATATGTATCCACAAATTGTTATGCCACTCCGATCACAAGAAAAATACATAATGGTCTAGATGGCGAACCGAAAACGCGAAGGGGACTCAACGATTACGGGCAGATTTCGGTCGTTCCAATCGATCCTCTATAAAATACTTGATACTCCATTTGGCATACACACTGTGTCTTTCTCACGTGCTGCTGCTGCTGCTACTGCTGTTGTTCCTATGCTTATTGTCAACTCAATCAATACCAAATATTCAAAACACTCTCGAAGGGTAGAAGGGTGTGTCTATAAGAATGCAGTGCGAACAAGGGGTAGTAGGGAGGGGGCGGGGGTAGATTATGGCAAGCTTTTCGGATCTTGAGGCTGTCGCTGCCCGCTCGGATATCTATAATAACTCGCTGGGAACTGGCATACTGCTATACTCTCATACTGTTAAACTTTCATACTGTTATACTCTCATATTATTATACTGTCATACTGGCAGACGGGAAACTCTGTTTCCATTCAGCAATCGCAGCTTAGTTGGAGTCCGAGTCTGAGTCACTCGGTGGCACCGGCGAAGCTGTTGGCTTGTTCGCACCCACAGCATTACCCGTGGTCGGCTCCTCGCGGATTGGTCGCGTTGCCGCCAGATACGCATTCGTGGACTCGCCGTGCGTGGTCTCGATGCCGACCCTGGAAGAAGCAGAGAGGGAATGAGAGTTAGTGGCGTTCAGAAGGAACCTTCGGGGCGAAACTCACTTGTACTCGTGTCGTGCAAGATAACGCACATACTTCTCGGGCGGCTCATCCGCGTCGGAGTCTTGCACACTCACGGAGCGCACGGTGGTATGCGAGACCTGCGTGGCGGGCATGGTGAACTCCACGAATGCGTATGGCGCCAGTTCGCTGGGGATTTGGTCGTACGACGTGAGGGCCATTCGGCAAACAAGCTGATGCGTGGTGTAGGCACCTGGCAAAGATGCAACTGTTCAGCATGGAGCACAGAGCGAAATGAGGAATATGCCAACTTACCCTGACCCTCCTTAGGCAGTCGGGGACAGCGCCAGACGATGGCGCGATGGTGATGTTCGTACTTGGCCTGACCCGAGGTGACCTCAATCAGGGACTCCTGCAGGGTGTCCACGGCGCCCAGAATACGCTCGATGCCCTTGATTTTGCCCGTGCGTCGATGTGCCGACTTAACCGAACCATATCTGAAAGAAGCATACACTCATTAGCAGCTGCAGCAGCATGCATGTTTTCCTTAGGGGGCGTCCGTTAGGTCTTACCTGAAGTGCTTTTCTACGCGGAACAAATAGATCCAGCACTCGGGTATGGGGAAACGCACCGAAACATCCTCGCACGGTATCTGCCCCAGCTTGCGTGAAGTGAAGCCCGGTACGAGGATGTCGGCGCGCAGCTCCACCTTGTTGCCAGTGACGCACCAAGTTGCTTTCAGCTGCAGCGGAAGTTCACGATTCTTGGGCGGACGCACACGGAAGCGCAACAGTTCAATGTAGTTGGCATCTGGTGGCTGGAACCTGCGAGAGGAGCAGAGACAGAGAGAGAGAGAGACAGTCACTTACATAGTCGCGGGAAATGTAAATGGCTTATTGACCCACTTGATGGTACGCGTACGCTCGTATTCCTGCTGATTGACCACGCTGTGAAACTCGACGGCCTCCAAGCGAATCCACTCCTCGGTGGCCACTGGAATGATGTCATGTCGCCCGACGACCTCCTTGCCCTGTCGCCACATGTCATTGACGCCCAGCTCGATGGTGGGCATGCCCGTGAGGAAGGCCAGAAAGAAGAGACGCACACGGGCGATCTGCTTTAGGATCTTACCCTCGAAGTCCTGCTCTACGGTGATCTCGTCAACGGCTGTCACTTGTACCTCCTCCATCTTGTAGGTGAGTGCGCGCTCGCGCAGTGCCGGCAGCTTGAAGAGAGCCTCCTCAATACACACCGAGAACTGTTTCATGTCCTCGTAGTTCATCGTGCCGATTTTGAATAGTTGCGACGACTGCGGTGCATGCTCCACAGGCAGGCCGAGCTTTTTGAGATCACTGCCAAACTCCTTGACGCCCTCGTAGTCGCCGGCGATGGCGTATTGTGCGAACTTGGTCAGCTTGTTGGTGATGCGCTCCGCCTTGGTCACCTGGCCGGGTCGCACGCCCGGGCGTTCCTTGTAAAAAATATACTGCAGCTTCATGGTAAAGATCTTGCCGAACTGATCGTACTGCTGCGCACCGATTTCGGACACCGAGTACGAGGGCTGCAGAGGCAGCTCCTGGAACGGCTGCTTGTCGCCAGCCTGGTTGAGCAGCTGCACCACGGGTACGTCGTTCTGCACGACGAGCCGCACGAAGATCTTCTTCCAGAAGCGCTGACCCGTAATTTTCTTTTTGTTGGGCTGACGCAGCTGCATCTCCCAGCCGGGTCCGACATAGTGCAGTCGTGGGAACTCCTCCAGCGGCTGCGAAACGTCCTCGTCGTACAGTGGTGTCTGTGGAGTGTCCTGTGAGTCGGAGCGCTTTATGCTCGTCTCCGTGGCGGCAGGTGCCGGAAAACCGCTGACATCTTCGAAGGGATTGACAGCTGGCGGCGATGTACTGGCACCCTGCTGCACAGCATTGCGTGCCGGTGGCGGTGGTGGTGCCAGCTGTGGTGCCACCCCCGATGCACCATCCGCCTTTGGTCTGATGACCACGCTGAACTCCTTGTCCACCGATTCCACAGAATCGGCACGCGCCGGCGCCTGCATCGCATAGAAGTCGTCGTCCTCGTTGCCGAAACCGTCGTCTGCAGAGTTTACCTCGCCGAAGGCATTCGCCGTAGTCGTAGCCGAGCCAAAAGCACTGTCACCCCAAGCTACGGAAGCAGAGGAGGATGAAAAGCTGATTTAGACAATAGCCACGCGTTGACTTACCATCGCCGCCGGTGGGAGTAATCGCACCCGACCCACCTCCACCTCCAAAGCCGTCGAGTATGCTGATGTTGTCCTTCTTCACCGAGTCGAACTTGGCGGAGAATGCATCGAACTCATCGGGTTCGGCGGCGAAGATGTTGCTCGCGTAGCTAGTCGCATTCGCTGGCGGAGCTGGCACTGGTGGCGGTGCAGCCTGTCGTGGCTGCACCTCTCTCACCGGTTCCGGTTCGGGCTCATCGACAGCGAATATGTTGCTGACTAGATTGCTGGGCGCCGGAACGAAGCTCGGCTCGTCTTCGTCCTCGGGACTGGCGAAGGGATTGGCAGACAGCTGCCCGCTTGCCAGGCCGGGAAAGTCTAAGCCGGTGTCCATCTGCTCGGGCTCATCGTTAGATAGCTGAAGCGCAGGTTCCTGCACCGCCTGTGTGGTGGCTGCCGACTCCGTGGGAGGACTGTGATCCGATTCAATGGCAATCGGCAGATCTGGTTCCGCATGCACTTCAGGCTCTGGTTCGACCAATGCTTCCTCGAATGCTAGCACAGGCTCCTGCTCGAGTTCAGGTTCGGGCTCGGGTTCCGGCTCAGGCTCGGGCTGCTGTACAACCGGAGCCACCGGTTCCGGCTCTTCTTCGTCGTCCGAGCGCGGCAAGTCCTCCACTGTGGTGATCTCAATGTCCGGCGTAGGCGCACGCTGGCGTTGCGTCGTCTCTTGCGGGGCTGCAATATGCGCCAGCGTCGCCGCCTGCGGTTGTGAGGTAATGTCATGGGTGCTGTCGTCCGGCCGGATCAGCAGCGAGCTAAAGATGGGTTCTTCGCGCGACTGCGTCTCGGGCAAATCATCGTTGAGCAAGTCTGGCTTGGCAGTAGCTGCCGTGGACGGCGCCACCGTTGCCGGCTGCTCGAACAGGCTGAGTATGTCCTCCTTGGTCTTCGGCGGAGGAGGCTTAGCGGGCTTGCTGCTGCCTCCGTTGCCATTGCCGAACATGTCTAGCAGGTCGTCCGCATCGGCTGCAGTGGCTGGAGCCGGAGCTGCCGGCGGTGGCGGTCGCTGCGGGGGCGCCGGCTGCTGTTGTCCATGTCCCTGTACCATGTGGGCCGGGGGCGTTGGCCTCGGCGGAGCTGGACGTGGTGGTGGCGGACGCGGCGGTTGTTGCTTGGCCGGTGACGGTATCGGCGCTGCACCCTGCAAGTTGGGAACCGCCGTTGGCACACCGAAGGGATTGTCCAGTGGCGAAGGTACACTAGCTGCCGGAGTCGGAGCAGGAGCAGCAGCGGCCATCACCATGCTGCCGCCCATGAGATCAGCCTCCATGGCCTGCGTGTGCGCGCTGGAGCCACTGTCCGAGACATCCACGTCCAGCAGATCGGCCAGCCCCGAGTCTGGTGTAGGACTGGGCGAGTGCAGGTCGCGCATTGAGACAGGACTGGGCGAACGGGTGGCGGGTATGCGGCCCAAGAGTTCCGAACTGGTCTCGTCCAGCTGACTGGAGACGGTGCTAATGAGATCCTGTGTGCTTTGCGGTGGCTGTGGACGTGGCGGCGGTGCTGATGCCGCTGCCGACGTCACAACCCGCTTGCCCTCGTCATCTTCTTCGGCGCCAGACTTGAGACTCAGCGCATCGTCCTCGGCTTCAATGGTGGTGCCAAAGAAGCTCATGGCTGGATCAATGTCAGCGACCGGCTCCGCTGTCTCTGCCGGCTCCAGCTCGTCCCCGCCAAAGGCGAACGGATTGGAGGCTGACTCGCCGAACGGATTGTCCGACTCGCCAGGCTCCGGTTCCGATTGCATGAGGAAGGGATTGACGGCCACATCGCCGCCATCCAGATCGTCGTCCATCAAGAACGGATTGGCCATTTTAACTGTGTGTGTTCTGTATGTATGTATGTGCCTGTTGTACTCTGTGAGTATCTGTGTGTCCGAGTTGTGTGTGTCAATGGGTGTGTGTGTGCGGGTAATCCTTCACGCTTAACGCTCGATCAGTTCGCTCTCAAGCAGCTTGATTTCCGTCTCGCCTGGCGCTAGGTTCTCCGCAATGGATGTATCGAATGGGTCGATCTCCTGCTGCTGCTCCAGCAGCTCTGTTGTGCGATCGGGCAAGGACGGTGTCAGCACCTTGCCGCCCAGTCCCAGCTCCTGTGCGTCGCTCTGTGTATCGAGTACTCCGACAATGGGCTTCTTGGCGCTCTCTGGCAATAACTCGTTCTCAAGCAACTTCAGCTCCGTCTGTCCAGGCTGTAGATTCGCGGCGATCGATGTGTCGAACGGATCAAGCTCCTGGTCCTCTTCCAGCGGAGCGTTGCTTGGTAACTGTCTACGCTCCTGCGCTGGTGTCAGTACCTTAATGTTAATATTCTCCTCAACGGCCAAAAGCACCTCGGCCGGCACAGGTGTGGGCGGGGCCCGCGGATCAAAATCGGGATCGGATATACTGTGCTTCAGTGTCGGTTCTGTAATAAGGTCCGCCTCAATATGCTTTAATTCGATGTCGCTCAGCTTCGCCTCAGGGACATACGACGTGTCGAAAGGATCTTCCGATTCGCGCTCGGTAATTGGCTGCGCGCTGGGTGCGTAATAGGGCGTCAATGGCTTCTTGTTGGCGCCCAGGCAACCGTCATTACCCGCTGCTAACAAATCCTGACCCGACGGCACCAGAAATCCTACACTCTTCCCGTGTATATTGAGACTCAGCGAAGATTTGCGTCGAGCACTGTCTAATTCCGGATCGCCTATTGAGATTTGAGTAACGGATGCCGGCACTGGCGCGGCTGGAGGTTGCTCCTCCTGCCCGGCACGTGGATCGAAGTCGGGATCGCTGAGTGAATGCTTGAGACTCGAACCAGACTCGTTGAGTAGCTCACGCTCGAGGAATCGTAGCTCAGTCGCCTTCGGTTGGACGAGCGCGTTTATAGCTGAGGTGTCGAAGGGATCGAAGTCCTGGTCCTCCTCCTGCTGCTGATCGACACTGAGTGTGGGCGCTAACGGAGCAGGCACTACCTTGCTCAAATCTGTCGCACTGCCTGCCAACAGGTCTCGACCTGGCGCCGCCAAGAGACTCGCACCGCCTGTCGACTCCTCCTCGGCGCGCGGATCGAAATCGTCGTCCTGCTCGAGTACGGTTGTCTTCTTGATCACTTGCTCCGCGTAGTTGGTGTTGAACGGATCGTCGTCTAAATTGTCCTCGTCGTCGTCGCTAACGTAGATCGCACCCGGTACAATGTGCGGTCCGGAGACGGGGCGTACAGGAGGCGGCGGTCGCTTCGGTTTACCTGCAACAAAAAATATGTTCGCGATTAGTTATCTTAGATAAAAGGAGACCCAATAAGGAATCAGTTTAGGACTAAGCTAAGAATGTCGTTACTTCGGTTTACCAGATTATAAGAATTTTGTAGTTTTCTCCGATAGAATAGATACTAAACCAGGAATCAGTTGAGAAGAGAACTAAGTACTTAATTACTTTAGTTTCAGGCTATTCCTCAGCTAAAAGCTGTGATTCTGTTTGAAGTCTAGCTAAATCGACACAACTTAAGATCACTTTTGCCTACCTGACTGTTCCTCGGGGTCTTGCTCGAACTCGGCCCAACTGACTTCGGCAGCGGCTTCAGCAAGTAGTTCGGCTGGCGGCAGCACCACCTGATTGACGATGGTAACTTCCTCCTTTTTGGTTAGTGATTCGGCAGCTAATTCCGCAAACTCGTCGTCCTCCTCGTCCTTGAGGGCATCAAATTCGGCTAAATCGGGATTGAGAGAGCTGAGTCCAGCCGCCTCGTCGTCGGCCTGCTCGTCTGCGTCAGCCTCGTCGTCACGCTTTTGTGGTTTGATCAAATGCAAATGCAACGAAACGCTCAAATCGATGGGCGCCACAGACTCGGGCACATCGTCATCAATATCGTCGAGTAGATTGTGCTGCGGTTCGACAGCTACAAGATCCGCGTCGCTGTCGGCTAACTCGACGCTCTCGCTGAGCAGGAGGTTTTGAATGCCCTTGCGGAGCTTGCGCTTCGGATTGGCTAGAGCGACGGCGTGTTCGCGGTCCACACGGCCCGAGAGTACCTCGACGGCGGCGCCAAGACTTACTAGCTTCTTGTTGCCCTTGGCTTTGTCGGCGCCAACGATGACCTTCTCCGCGTAGGCGGTGTCAAAAGGATCAGGTCCGTCGTCAAGTTCGAGCACTGGCGAATCGGGTACGACGGCTAGTTGAAGCTCTCCGCTGGTGATTGCCTCAATATAGTCGGTGGCAAAGATATCATCGACCTCGTCCTGCTGCTCGTCCTCGGACTCGGAGAGCTCGACTACGGCCTCGGCGAGTTTGTCACGATTGGCCTCGCGTTCGGCGGCCAATTGACGCTCACGCTCGAGTCGCTCGGCCTCGCGGCGTGCTGCCTCCTCTTCCTCCTGTTTCTTCTTCTCTGCTGCCGAGGGCAGGCGCTGGTAGAAGGACTCCTTCTTGATGCGATCGAGCTCGTCCTGGGTCTTGTGCAAGATATTATCGACTCCCGATGTCAACGCCTTAAACTTGGCCCATTCTTCGTCGCCGGCGTCAGCGTTCTGCTGCTGCGAGTGCTGCTCGTGGGCGTGAGCTCCTGTTCCAGCGAACGACGTGGAGGAGTGTGCGTGGCCTGCGGAGTCGTGTGTGGCGCCCTCGACGTCTGATGCTGCGTCCGATTCGCCAGCGTCCGATTTGTTGGCCGCCGCCTCCTGCTTGGCTTTGAGTTCGCGCTTGTACTGCTCGAGCTCTTCTTCGGTGAAGAGTTCTTGGTCCTTTTTCGACTTCTTCTTTTTCTTTTTTAGACCTTTTGGTAGCTTAAGCATTATCTAATTGCGGAGACATCGAGATCGGTCTGCAAGTACACACGCACACACACAAATATACTATACTAGACTATATACATATATACCTTATACTTATATATCGTGTGTAAGTAGGATTGATTCTACGCATTATGTAAGCTACGGTTGCTCTCTCGAGCAGTTTCCGAAACTAATGACTGTCGCTTGCGACAAGAGGATTGGATTGATTTTGCATTCGGGTTACGATTTGGATGAGTAATAGAATACTTTCAATATATATATATATGTGTGTATGTACTTCCTCTACGGACTACGCGCTACGGGAAAGCTACGTGAGCACTCACCGCCGCGCCGTTGACCCCTCACAATGTCCAGACTATTTGCCGAAATTGTACTCGACTCGAGATTATGTGTTTTCTTCAAAGTTCCCCAGAAGTTCTATTTCATTATGCTTGAAATTTGCATTGAATCTCTTTGTGTGCTTTCTGTCTTTCCACTGCGAGTGTTGCATGGGAAAAAGTCAAACGTACATTCTCTCACACTCAAACACACGCACACACAGCACTCTCCGCTTGACACAATTGTGTACCTACACATGAACTTGCCACTTGGCAGAGCTTTTCCACCACACCACCCCACAGAACTCACCACGCCAGCTACAACAACAACAAACACAGAGAAAGCTCTGCTTACACTCGGCAAAAAGAATGTAACACAACGGGCAATTGGCAATGAAAATTGAAATCAAAGTGGCTGAAAAAAGCGAATAAATCGAAAGCTTCGACGACGGCGCCCTGCTGCATGCAACATGATTCCGTATCCGGCAAATGGTACTGTGATTGACGTCAAGGGCTAAGATTAGGGGATGCTTATAGGAAATCTTTAAGATGCCTGTACGACTGTCCGTCCTCATTTTCACAAAGAGTTTGACGGCTTATCCTAGGTTTTTCGATTTTTGTTAGCTAATTAAAACGCCTTAATAAAAATTAATAATGTTAACGTCAAGTATAAACTAAAACTCTTTTAAGTCTAATATTCTTATAACGTACTGAGAGAAAGCCTTAAGTAATTGAAATTAATAATTGTCCAGGGCTTTATTTTATTTTAATGGAATATAAAATCTCTTGACTAAAGTTGTTCAAAAAAAATGAAATTTCCCTCTCGCTGACAATACCCAATAAAGATAAAATAAACCTTGGCAGCCCTTAGATGATTGATAACTGCGCTTAAAATCGCTGACAATTGCTTTGACTGTCTCCATCCACTGTATTGTATATTGTGCCAATCTTACTTGATCTTGAAATGAACATAGCTTTCCCAACACTTTCTTTAAGTGTGCTTAAAGGTGAAAGCGGGGCAGAATCAAGAAAAAATGAGAGAAAAGGGGAAATACAGTTTTTGTCGATTCGAGGGAGGTTAGTGGGGCCCCATCAAGAACATTACGAAATACGCTAAAGGTGTCTCGGCCAGATGATTATGTACATGTGTTCAAGTGGACGAGAGATGGAAAATAAAAGAAGTATACGCAAAAAAGGACAAACGTCAATGGAAATGGGGGCACTGGGGTTGCCTCTTGGCAGTACTTGTTGTTGCTGTTGTGCTGTCGGTTGTTGCTGTTGTTATTGCGTTCGCTGTTGTTTTTTTGTTATAGCTCGGAAAAATCGATGATTTCGAGACGCACGCAGAGAGGCAGGCAAAAAGATATGTATGTACGTGGCTCGGTCAGGGTGGGAGCGAGGTGTACACTACACTACTACTGCACGCTATTGCCCAGAGCAGAACGCCTACGCACATGCCTCCGATGCTCCGTACCCCTACACCCACACGCACACCCACACACGCGCACACATACACACAGGCACACTTCCGAGTGTATTTGTAAGTAAATTAACTGCACGTTTTTTGTTCACTTGTCAAAATCACAAACACACACACACACACACTTAAATGACGATGATGAACAGTTTTTCCCTCGTATGCTTTCAATCAGCGAGTAATTATTACTCCCCTGAGCTTCTCACACTCACACACCACTCACAAAGGAAGCTGAAGTTTTGCTTTCCAACAATAACAAAAAATTGAAAGAAAGAAACGAACTGCAATTATAGCACACATTCGCAACGTGCTCGACTTTTCACTTTTCCCGTGCCAGTGGCTGTGTCTGTGTCCGTGTCCGTATCGTTTCGTTTCTCTTTCGTTTCGTTTCGCTTCGCTTCGACTAGATGCGATGCGATACGATTTGAGAATTATGCAACTTACGTCTCACTCTTGCGCACTTCTAAAAACAGTTTCGGGCAACAAAAAAATGGCACACAAAGTCAGTTAACGGTACTAAACAGCGCGAGATTTGTCCGTTTCTGTGTGTAGTTGGTTTTCGCTTTTTTCGGCCTCTTTCTAGATTTATTATTTTTTATTTTTTGGGAGGTTGGTTCGCTTTGTTGGATTATTCCTATTGCTGGCTTGGGGTTTGCTTTGTTACCTCTGATTCGAACTATCGGGAAATCTAGCACAGAATGAATGAAAATCTCACGAATTCTCGTAGGAAGTGCTTTTGCCGAGCAGAGCCAGAATATCCTTCAGAAGCTCGGCTTTGCGAA
Organism: Zaprionus bogoriensis; assembly: GCA_035046045.1. Taxonomy (NCBI): domain Eukaryota; kingdom Metazoa; phylum Arthropoda; class Insecta; order Diptera; family Drosophilidae; genus Zaprionus; species Zaprionus bogoriensis. The sequence goes on from JAWNOI010000174.1 coordinate 1,069,678, forward strand.
AGCTTGGAGCTTTCGCAGCATACACACACGCGCACGTGCACACACACAGCTGACCTGGCGCTTTCGTGATATCCTGAGGCTCCTTCAGGCCTTCGAGTGTCGCCCGCAGGCAAAAAGCTCTTACTGCAACAGAAAGAGAGAGGAAGAGAGAGAAGGAGAGATAGAGGGAAAGAGACAGCGCTTCTCTCGCACATCGATGAGGGTTGCAGCTGAGATAAAAACACAACAATTTCAGTCATTCTTTGACACTTGACATTTGTGCTGCGCCGACGCGTGACTCGTGAGTCTGTGGTATCGTGAGTCGTGAGCAGCCAGTTAGGGCCTGATTATAAATAGCAGCCCTGGACTGAAGTGGCAGTTATGCGGCGAGGGCTGACAACGTTTAAATACAGTTATGAATGTAATGCATGAGAATTTATGGTCATTATTTATTTTTATTGATTCGCTTTTGGTATATTAGGCTTGTTATAGACAGAAGACGGCGTAGCAGACTATATAAAGTGTAAATATTCTGGATCAGCATCAAAAGCAGAGTTAGTTTGGCCATGTCCGTTTGTCTGTAAAAACGAATAGATCACAGCTATTACAAAAGCTAGAGATACCGAACTTGGCACAATGATTCGTGTCTATCATACGCAGACCAAGTTTATTTGAAATTTGGAGTGCCACGCTTACCAGCAGATGGACAAATGGTTTTCTGATTTATTGCAAATTACAGTATTATAGAAGCACCAAACTTGGTAGGAATGTCCCTGGTAACATTACGCAGAATGCGGATTCTCATTTTCTGTATGCCACGCCTGGCGCCCCTATAAATTGATTATTTCGAATCATAAAAAAAAAGTAGAAAAGCTAGCTGGTGCTAGGTCTTTGAGAAGATTACGGAAAATACAGACATACTTACAGGCTGCCACGCCCATCCATATTCACGTGTCCTATAAATTGTATACATTAAATAAATTAAAACTCGATCGCGCAATAAACACTGAAAAAATGAGCGCGAGAAGTTTTTCATAGAAAGTCAATGCTTGTGTTCGACCTTATGTATGCAGGTATGTGTGAGCAAGCGTTTTCATTATATATTAATATTAATAAGATTTATTTTAATATAATTTATTTTTCACAGCGAAAGTGGGTGAATGGTATCTTACCGTCGAATGCACTCGAAAGTAGCTTTATTCACTTGTTTTCCCTTATATTTACATAAAGATGATTAACGCTAGATAAAGAATTTAATTAGCTAAGATTTTTATACATTTACTTCAGAAAATATTATAAATATATTAATTATTCTATACTAACAGGGATTTAAAAGGTTATAAAAGAGGTTGGAATACGAATACAAGAGTCGTCGTTAACAACAGTATATACGAATATATACAGGTTATATTCGTATACTTTGCACCAAGATACCGGCAATATATTTCCATATTTCCAGTCTATTAAAGCATAACTCAAAGATGAAAATTAAAGAAGTGAAATTTTGTTATTTGCACAAAAAACTGGAACTTGGTAAAAATTAATTATTTATTTCTCTTGAGGATACCGCTAACGTAGTGACCCAACGCCCATTGCTTTCAAAGTTCGCCTGCATAATGTTAGGTCGTTAAGATTTCGGCCGATAGAGCTGTCAATTGAAAGCATTAGTCGAATTACGTAGTTCATTTAATCAAAATCGATACGCAAGCACAAGTAATGCTAAGCATATTATGTCTTTGGCGGTACTAGCACACCTTTTAGCATTCTGCTATACAAGTACATACAGTTGTTATAGTGAAATTTGGTTAAGCGTATTTTCATAACTTATCTCTCACCTACGAATTTTGGGCCCCTGAGTTGATATACACAGCTACACATTTTACAGCTACACATTTTACTGTGCACAGTTTGTCTGTCTCTTGTTATCTCGGCAACCCACTTCGCTGATAAGCCGGGGATCGGCCGTTGGGCGAGTTAGTTAGCTTTCGATAGGAGGGGCCGGGGTAAACACCCTGGGGATAGTTTGCTTTATCACAACTTACACATGTATGTCAACTCGTTGTAGAAAGAGCCTCCGATTTGTATCGAACACTACAAATATTTGCCCCTACTGCGCCATGAGGTAGGCGGAAAGCGGCAAAGAGTGAGAGCGAGAGCAGGGGCGTGGCCACTACGCCTTATACTTAATTGGAATAACTAATATAATTGCTGTCATAATGCTACAATGCTGAGCTTTAGGCCTAATTCACCGATTTGCCCACGAAATTGACAGCTCGCTCGCACCCAGGCCAAGCCTATAGCTGCCTCTCGCTCAGTCTCGTGGCGCAGTGCTATTGCTGCACCGCTCAGAATCGAATGCGCGACTCGAAGCGGCAACTGTTGAACCACCAGGCCTCAATGTCCCCGTACACCTGCGAGCGGTAGGCCGCGCCGGGGCTGTGGAGGCGGGCGCACAGCTCGCAGAAGGGCGACTGCTGGGCGAGCTTATAGTGCTGGCGCCACCAGAAGTAGCTCGCGTACTCGTCCACATCGCTGGCCACATGCCGCAGGTGCTCGGCCAGCTGCTCCACGCTCGCGAAACGCTCCGCGTTGATGTACGAATGCGGCGGCAGGAAGCGCGTGTAGTTGGCGCCGCCAAAGACGACGGGCACAATGTTGCGCTGCAGCGCCGCGTAGAGCTTCTCCGTAACGTAGTCCTCGCACAGCGAGTTCTCGAACGCCAGATAGAACTTGTAGTCCGTGTCCAACATGTCCTCGCAGTGCGGATCGCCGCGTGCACAGCTGCAGATGCAAGAAATTAGCGATCTGTACTCTCTATCCCTCTCTCTATCTCTATCTCTCTCTATTCGCAACTCACCTCAGGTTGCCACAGCGCCCGTAGATGTCCACTTGGACGTACTGCTGCAATGCTGCGGCCAGTTGCTCGCGCTGCGACAGCGTCTCGCAGTGCGATACGAACCAGGCGGCCATTTTGGTCTTTGTCGGCCACAGGTCATGGATCTCGCTGTTCTTCCAGCTGCCCGGCGCTGGCGGCTGCCGCCAGTGCGGCTGCAGGCTGGGCGCCACACGTGCGCCCGTTTCGGTGTCCAGCAGACGCGCGTAGGGCCACACGATGTCCGAGTCTAGGCGGTAGCTCATGGTGAGATTGTAGAAGTTCTGCTCGTCGCTTAGACGATGCTTTGTCTCGCCTGGCGGCTCCATCAGCGCGAACACGTAGCTCTGCTCCGGTCGCCGGCGCGCGGGTAGCGGCTGCAGCAGCGGAAAGGGCTGCGCCACATGGAACACAATCGCATCGTATAGCTCCAGATCGGGCAGGAAGTCGTGCTGGTTGCTCAGCTCACACTGGTAGACCGGACAGCCCAGGTCGTCGCGAAACTGATCCGGTCCAAGCGAATCGTAGTCCAGGCTCCAGCGGGCGTCCTCGAAGAAGCTGCTCCACAGCAGAATGCTGCGTGTGGCCGGGCGGGTCGCGGGCCTGCTCTGTTCCAGATATCCGCGCAGGATGCCATACTGATTGAGCAGCGGCGATTGGGTCAGTTGATAGACGCCCACGAGCACGCCGAGCAGTGTGAGGCCCAGCAGCAGCAACGTGAGTGTCCAGCGCGATTGCATGCGCATCGTGTGCGCTCCGCGTGCGAATCGAGGAATCGATCGACGACCGACCCGTTCGAATAGTCACCGGCAATTGGCATGGCCGCCCGATAACATAGCCCGAAACAGCCGGAAAAAGAAACGGTCTACTTGGTTGTAGTTGGATTTGTGTGTGATAGGGTGTGGGGTGCGGGTGTGAGGTGTGAGGTGTGGGGAGAGGTGTGCGGCAGTTGGCAGGCTAATCTATCATCCGTAATAGGGTGTTGGCTGACACGTCTAATAAGCGTCGCGTAGTGCCCGCCGATCGACAGGTCGCTGCATTAACCATTAATGACCCTCCGAATTTCTCAGCGTGTATTAGCCAGCGGTACCAGGGTCGCCTCTCTCCCTCTCTATCTGCCCCTTATCATGGCCGGGCAGGCGTCCGTCCACACGGTCTACCTGTGTGTGAACGCGAGTACAGTTAAGAACTATTGATTGCGCTGCCAACGTGCTCTCATCGGCCCATCGCCTATTGGCCCGGTATGTATCGCACCTTTCGCTCTCTCCCCCCGCTTTCATTCTGCCTGACAGCTGATAGAGCCGATAAGGCCATCGAGCACCCTGGGCGATACCACGATAGTAGATAAGCGCACTTTTTCGACATTTGTGTCTATGTGAAATGTAACAAATCCGAATTATTTACTTTGGCCCAGTAGAAGGGGTGGAGTGACTCATTTACCTGGTATGGCATGAGTCTTTCGCGGAAGATTAGGTCTTATCAGTTTGGTTGCTTGGCTTCGAGTTGTATGCCATGCAATTCTTTGGACTACCTTGCACATAGGAACTTAATGTTAGCTAAGACTTTAGCTGTATGGACATCTTTATTATATCTTGATTATTCAGGACTATCTATGGAATCAGCCCATGGAGTATCTAAAATAAACTTATGATGTCTAAATTGGAAATTAAATTGCATTGAATTCGGTTGGTACATAATGTATGAAGTTCTGGAATACCTTTCATATGACTGTCATTTGCGACTTTCAATCTTAATTGAGAGCTCAGCAGTATGGGTTCTACATAGTACAATATCTTGATGTATCTTGAATATAACGCTTATTTTCACGAATAATTAAATTGTATGGAAAGCTATGGAAGGTCTTGATACGGTCTCTTCATTTGGTCTTGGGTAACGACCACTTCGGTTAGCGATTATAAATTAGAAATATCGTTCGACAATTAAATTGTAATAATACTCTGGACTATAAATAATATAAATAAAGTAAATTCATAGTATAAAAATGTTGAATTTAGCTGTATGAAAATCTGCGTAATATCTTGAGTAGCACTTTCGGTTTATGGCAGTCTCTGGAGAGTTTTAGACATTTGCGCAAATACCTAAGGTACAGTAACTGTATTCTGCGGGAGTTCTTAAGCTAAGCTTAGTTTCTCTATGCCTGCATTTGTTTTTCCCTATCAGGATCCCCAGCAAGGTGCCTAATGATACAATCAGTTTTACATTATTTCTATATATTAGATTTTATTAAGACATTGTTGTCACGGCCTGGACCGTTCTTATAACATACAGCGACGTCGCCACGACCAGAAGTTACGAGTTACGAGATTCTTCGCGAATTGCCAAATCTCGTCAAGAGTATTCACCCCTCTCTTATCGCCTGGCACCAGCATGATAAGCTATTCGCGGCTCTGAGGAAATAACAAGCTCGCAAGTTTCATGACGCATACACGCAATGGAATTAGCGATTCGACGAAAAAAAAGAGTACGAAAGGAAAGAAAGGTTGCGCGAACAATGTGCAAGACAGAGTGAGAGAGATATATAGAGGGAGAGAGAGAGAGAGAGAAAAGAGAAAAACAAAACAAAAAATACTGATCCGTCTTACGCAAATTCATAGACCAAAACGGATAATGGATAACAATCGCGTATACCCGAGCCCGGGCGACGGGCCGGGTATATGCAAATAGATACATAAATACAAGTATTATATACAAATACACATGTCGACTACAGATCGGTTAGATCCACTAGACATACTACACATATGTATTATCACAATGAACGGCTGCCCGGCAGCCTAGATGCCGCAGCAGGATCGATGTCCGGCCGCGGCGGCGGGATCGGTGTCCGGATCCGTATCTGCATCATCGGAAATGCTGATGGCACTAGGCGCCATGCCCGAGCTCTGCAGACGCAGTCCATTCGTGTCGCTCTGCTGCTTGCTGCCATGGTGCTCGACCATCAGATTGGTGAGCAGCTCGAAGAGCTCGGTGACGCCCTCGTTCTCCTTGGCAGAGGTTTCCACGTACTTGGCGCCCACCGTTTGCGCGTACCGCGACGCCGTCTCATAGCCAATGGTGCGCTGCTCCTCCAGATCAGTCTTGTTGCCCACGATGATCAGGGCGATCTCGCTGCCCCGCATCTGCTTCAGTTCGCGCACCCACGACTTGACCTTCTGGAACGAGTCCTGATCGGTGATGTCGTACACCAGCAGCGCCCCATTCGAGCCCCGATAGTATATCGGGCCCAAGGCATGGAAGCGCTCCTGCCCGGCCGTGTCCCATATATTCAGCTGCGCCCGCCGATCGTCGGGCAGCGTCACCTTTTTCGTCACAAACGACGCCTGCAGCGTGCTCAGATGCTGCGTGTTGAACTTGTCCTCCATGTAGCGCAGCACCAGCGACGTCTTGCCCACGCAGCCTGCAACAGTTCGAGTGCATTACAAATTCCAGGAGAACAACAGAAGCTACACACATACACACACTCACACACACAGGGGAATTGCAATTGGCACGCACTTACCTTCGCCCAGGAGCACCGCTTTGAAGTTGAGCGTCGGCCCGGAGCCCGCTCGGCGTGAACTCATTGTAGATCCGCTCGCGTGCTATTCAATAATCGAGTCCCAAACATTTAGTGGGATTCGCACACATACAATTTTACAATTGATTTTATTTTTATCTGCTTTTTGTCAAATTGGCCAGTTCAACTGCAAGTTTATCGACGATGGATTGTGGCGGCATGTCGATGCCGATGCTGGCTGCAAAGTATCGCATGCCGCGAGCAGTGCGATAAATGCAAGTCATAATAATACATATATAATTTTTATAGTAAGATGTACTTTAAAGCTTAAAACGTTTTACTTGAAACAGTATCTATTTTAAAATAATCATGTCTATTAGATTTATGCGCCGCCTATCGATGTATTTGTTATTAAAGCAGCTGCAAAGCAACTAATATCGATAACAGGCGGTTTCAAACAGCAAGTGTTGGAAAGTGCGCGTATCTTATAGCAGTAGGCGTTTGGCGCGCAGCTTAATTTATTTGAATACAAATAGAAAGTAATTTGACTACTCTAATGCAGTCTACAATTAAATAGTACAATGTTAATTTTTTATAAAAACATTACTTATACTAAGTAGCAATTGAGGTAATTGCGCTTTAAACTTTCACTCAAACTACGCACTTGGTCTCCAACCCCCAACGAATTTGCGAAATTCCAGCACACTTGCACTGGTCCGGGAAGCTTGCGCATATCCCTAACGGCAACACGCGCTCTCAGTCGAGGCGTCAGTACGCAGTGCCGTTTTTCACACGCTCCCGGAGCGCAAAAGGGAGAGCAATGCGAGCATCCGGAGTGCACAGTGGTACGCGTTTGCGAATTCGGCGGAATAACTAGTTGGGCGCGCGGTGACTCGCTCGCTCAGACTCCGAGCGGAGCTGCCTTTTCAGCAAATTATTTATTATTATATGCTATCAGAACAGTAGCAGCTTTGCTAATGAAAAATAAAATATAAAAAACAGATATATTGTAATAAATATCATTAAAAATGAAAAAAAAAAAAAAAAATTAAATATAGCTAATATATAGACCATTTCTCATTTTAATGGCTACTTTATATTTATAACACAATAAATATAATATTCATAAATATAATAATTTAATAATATAATTATAATTACTTATTGTTTTTCGGTACAAATGATTTTCGTATGATTTCCCATTCAACTTGAGTTTACAGTTTTTGTATTACAATTTTTACACTCACTTGCAGCGCAAATATTGAAGATACCAGAAATGCGCTACAGTGTAAATTTAAAGATTAATTTCCAAGGAATATTACATGAAATTCACAAATTATATATTTTTATGAGGCATTATCAAGTTTTCGGAATTTCCACAAAAATTTACAGGAATTTTAACATTTTTTTTAAATTTAACCATTTTTTTGCCAGCACTGTACCATAGTACCGCGTACCATGCTGGCGCTCTCTCATCCTCCCCTTTTCACGCGCTCGCTCTCTCACTCTCTCTAGCTCTATCTCTTTGTGAGTGCTCTCTGCCTCCGGCTACGGCTACGGCTCTGGCTCTGGCTCCGGCTCCCTGCTCGGGCTGCGAGGCTGCAGCGTCTGTGTTCTGCGTTTCATTCTAGAATTAAGTGCCGCCGCAGCAGGAATCACAAAGTCCCAGCGTCAGGCGCGCGCTCCGTGTGTCCCCAAAAGTCCGGAACACCGAAACCGAAACCGAACCGTAGCGAACCGAACCGAACCGAACCGAGCCGAGCGATTGCGAATCGTGACTGCGTGACTGCGTGGACGTGAACGTGAACGTGTAGCGGCAGCGGCGAGCGTTGAATCCAATTTGCGAATTGGAATTGGAATTGGAAGCCAAAGCCAAATAAGTGCAGCCAAACGCCAAAGAAAGAAACTCAATTGAACCGCATAACGGTACGCATTAGCGGTATTCCGCAAGAGTTTTTCGTGCTCTTTTTTTGTTGTTGTTGTTATTTATTTTTGTTGTTGCTTGCGAAAAAGGCGAAAAGGCTGCGACGTTTTGCCTGCCCTACAAAAACACAGGCACAACTCCCCTCCACACACACACACACACATACACAGGCAATACTTTTGGTGTACACACACACACGCGCGGGGGCTTCGCATTTGGCATACATAAAGTTCTTCTAAAACTCGCTCGAGATTCCAGTTCAAAAGGAACCTGTGATTCCCTCTGGGTGTGCTAGTGTGCGTGAGTGCGTGAGTGTGTGTGTGTGAGTGTGTGAAATGGTGTGTGTAAGTCTGTGTTAGTGTGTGTAAGTGCATGTGTTTGACAGCATGTAAATGTTGCTGTATGCGTGTGTGTGTATGCGTGTGTGTGTGTGTGTGTGTGCATTTGGTCAGTAAGTCAACAAGAACTGCGCAACAAAGCGTCGGACGAGAACAACAACAACAACAACAACAACAACAACAATTGCGCCCTCAGGCATCCTTTTGGGGTTGTTGTTGCTGCTGCTGCTGCTGCCGCGTCTTGCCTATTACGCACTTCCGCACGCACACAGACACACACTCACACACACATCGTCAGAATTCATTGCGTAAAAAGCCAAATGCGCAGCAAATGCAATTGCCACGCCCCACACCTCGCCTGCCGCCCCTGCATGTGTGTGTGTGTGTGTGTGTGTGTGCAGTAAGACGAGAGAGCAGCGAGGCTGTTGATAGCTTAGCTGTGTGTGTAGTTGTGTGCAGCTGGGTGTAGGTGTAGGTGTAGGTGTGTATGTGTAATGCTTACTTATGCCTCTTCTAGGAGCTCCAACAGGATACACAAAATGTGCGTGTGCGTGTGCAGTGTGAAGTGAGCAGAGGAGCAGAGGAACAGAGGGACAGAGGAGCAGAGGGAAAGAGAAGCAAGCAGCAGCGAAGCGAAACTGAGGAAGTACGAACCGAAAGCAGCTCGAGCGACAGTACCAGAGTACAGGGTATACACTAGCAGAGCAGTTCGCAGTGAAAGCTAGAGAGAGAGAGAGAGAGAGAGGTGAGCGGGAGAAGGAGAGAGAGCGAGAGCGGAGACATGGACAGCTCGCCGGATCTGTCGCTGTCGCTGAAGCTGCGACGCGGCTCGAGCGACTCGCGCGACAACTTCTACATGGACTTCGCACAGGGCATCGACTCGGACATCGAGGAGGTGGACAACAGCCAGGTGAATCTGGACGAGGCTCTTGCCTCCGGCTCGGGCTCCAGCGCATTGGCGGGCCTGCCTCTGCCGCCTCCCTTGCCGACAGTCTCGCTGAGCGATGAGATGCTGCTGCTAGTGGCGCCACCGCCGCCGCCGCCGACAACGACGCTGCTGGGGCAGCCGCTGCCCACGCTGACGGAGACCGACGACATGCCGCCGACGCCAACTCCGCCGCCGCCACAGCAGCAGCCCGGAGGAGAGGCTCATTCGCCGACGGGCTCTGCGAGCAACTCAGTGCTCGAGCTGGAGCTGATACCGCCGCCGCCGCTGTCGCCCATGGACGATGCGGGCCTGCGCACCGACGACGACGACGGCGAGGAGACCGACGACGCCGAGGAGGCCATCGCTGTACACCAGCAGCAGCAGCAGCAGCAGGACAGCGCCGATGCGGATGCCGACGACGACGACGACGACGACGATGATGATGACGCTGAGGATGAGGATGAGGACAAATCGACGCCGCCGCCGCCGTTGCCGCCATTGCCCTCGAACCTGTCGTATGTGCAGGGCTGCGTGACGCCGCCGCTGACCAAGTCGCCGTCGACGTCGCCATCGCCACCAGTGACACCGCCGCCGTGTCCCCAGCTGAACATCAGCAAGATGGTCTCGCCGCCGGCACAGCATGTCAGCCAGATTCCGCCACTAACACCATCCTCCGAGAGCGAGGAGGAGTCGCAGCCAAACTCACCGCAGCCCATTGCCAGGAGCCAGGCGGAGCAGGAGCCCGAGCCTGAGCCCGAGCCGGAGCCCGAGCCGGAGCCCGAGCAGCAGCCAGAACCAGAGCCCGAGCAGCAGTTGGAGCCTGAGGCGGACGCCGAGGCCGATATCGAGCTGGAGCAGCTGCCGGTGAGCAGTGGCCAGCAGTTGGCAGGCGAGGAGTACAGCCGCTCGCTGGACAACGAGGACGAGTCGACGACGATTACGACGCCGCCAAGCAATGGCTACTCGGCCTCCTCGATCATCGCGCCGCCACCGGAGCACTTTGGCGAACTGGACGAGGACAGTGTGGGTCGTGGCATAGTGCCGCCGCCGCCACCACTGGATGCAGTCGAGGCTGAGCCCGATTCCGAGCAGCAGCCCGATGCCGACGACGAGGAGATGACCAAGGTAGAGACCGACGAGCTCTCCATGGACAAGGTGTCGCTCAATGTGGCCGACGACGACGACGACGAGGATGAGCCCGGCGACAGCATCAGTTCGCCGCGTGCGGCTAGCATCGCCAGTGGCGGCATCATGTCCACTAGTGGCGCCATCGCCGCCATGGCCGCAGCCAGCGCCAAGTCCGAGAGCCGCGTGCCCAGTCGCAGTGGCAGCCAGCGATCGCAAGGCGCCGGCTCACGCGCCGGCTCCCGTGCTGGCTCGCAGCACGGCTCACGTACGGTCTCCCAGAGCGGATCACGCGCCGGCTCTCGCAGCGGTTCCATAGCCTCAGGCTCAGCTGCTGCTGCCGCTGCCGCTGCCGTGCAGCCGGTGCTGTCGCCGCAGGCTTCGCTCAAGTCGCAAACATCACTCAGGTCTACGCAGGCCTCGATCTCGGCGCGTAGCCCCGCCCCCTCACTGAAGTCGTCGCAGCGCAGCGTGGAGCGCGTCCAGAGCCCGCCCATCGGCGAGAGCGCACCGGCCATGCCCTCGCCCCCACTGATGCGCAGCTCACCGCCCGAGGCCCTGGCGAAGAGTCCGCCCCGGCAGATGCACAGTCCGCCGCGCATCACCACGCCGCCGCGTGTCTGCAGTCCACCTCTGGTCAGCAGTCCGCCCAAGCTGGCCGAGTCAGCGGCAGCAGCCGCCGCCGCAGCTGTCCCGCCCAAGGAGCAGCAGATCAGGTATGTGAAGGGTTGGGTAAGATATCAAATCGTTCGGGCTCTTGGGATTATGTTTGCATTTACCTGGGCTTTACTTAGCTAAAGTATTTTACCAGATGGATCAAGTATACTATATACTGACTGAGAGATTTTTTTCTAAAGGATTATATAATATTGGATAAATTGATTGGATGTTTATCGAGAAACGAACATTATATATAACATGGTATCAGATTCCTCGACTTCTTGTGATTATGTTTGGATTAAACTAAGCTCTATATAGAGAGAGAATTTTACTAGTTGAAGAAAGATAATTAAGTATTGAATACATTTATTTGATAATATTTGGGATAAAAAGATAGGTATATATGCCGGATAGTAGGACATCACATCCAGCAGGCTTCTTAGATTAAGTTCGAATCAGACTATGCCTTACTTAGGTAAAGTATTTTACCAGATGGATCAGGAATGTACAAAATTACTGAGATATATAAAGGATAATTTAATATTTGATAAAAAGTATTTTTAGTTTTTCGTGACTTTCTGTTCTTATTTTAGCTTTCGGTAAAAACTCTAAGAAAATATTATCAATAATAGAAACTGAAAGCTTCAACTCTATTTACTAGCAATAAAGATGCATTCCTATATTTTGTTTAACATTAAGGATGTGGGACAGTAAGGATTAAGGATGCCATCCTTCGGGTTTTATAGTTGATATTTAAATCACTCTGATGTTTACTGAGCGAAAGTTTGCTATAAAGCTGAATGCCCGATGTTATGATATCCGATATCATTTGAAAATTTGAGATTTTATTGCTATTTAACTGAAATTGATTTAAGTCAAAGATGTTAAAAGTGTTCATAAATACAAAATAGGTTGTTAAGAAGCAAGAAATGTAAGTGAATTTTTATAAGAAAAAAATGCATAATCCTTGAAGCTCTTGGAACTTGTATTGTACCATATTCGACTAAGTTTTTCTTTGATAAGGAGTATAAAATCTTTTTGAATGTTACGATTTCCGTTAAATTTAGTTTTTGTTTATTTAAATTGAAAACTTTAACTTATTTAACTATAGTATATTGATATTGTAGACCTAAATACTGGTTTTATTGATCACATCTATGAACTCTTTCGGAGTATTGGGAATCGGGTTACATTTAACTAAAATTTGATTATGGTCTGAGCAAAAGCAAGAGCATATAACTATATTGAGAAAAAATCGTAGAATTGTTATATATTTCAGTCCATTGTTATTGAATAATCAGATGAATTTAAAAATATAAAGTCGGAAGAGAAAACAGTTTTTGAAATGGACTTAACGATTTATAAAATGTAGTATAAGTCCTAATTATGTGTATTTCTCAACGAGTTTAATTCCCCGCTACTGTTCTCTGCACTTCTTGGAGCACTTTTGCAGTGACTGGCAACGTTTTTGGGTCGCACGCCTGTCATTATGACATTTACCTCGAAGTGCTCTTCGGTGTGGCGTAGTTGATGTGATTTATGCCCGATATGGGATACTACAAATACATAGGTATATGTTACGTAGTATACACTTATATCTAACTAAACCATCTTGCACTTGATAGCTTGGCCTGTCTGTCGATGCTCCACAGTCTGCTTCGGTTGCAGCCCGATGAGAGATGACAATTGACGCAGAGAGCGGGAGAGAGAGAGAGAGTGAGAGAGAGGCGGCGAGAGAGTGGGAGAGAAGAGCGCTTGTCTCACACTTTATTAATTGCATAAGCGTTGCCTTGGCGCTCGGCCTGGTTGTCTGGTTGCCTCGTTGTCTGCCTGCCTCCATTAGATGTTGTTAATAGTCGAGCAAAACTGTTTAACTCATCCACTTGACGTAGGCGAGGACGAGAAGCAGCAGGAGACGCGCTTGTTGCACGCTGCTCGTGTTGCACCAGTTGCCCAGGGCACTTGTCAGACGCCTGCTAATGCCTCGCAAAAACTACAGCAACAGCAACAGCTACAGCAACAACAACAACAGCAACAGCAACGAGAGAGTCGAGTCGAGTTGCTGCTGCCGTTGCTACTGGCTTTACACTTTGCATTAATTAAACATCACGTTTCCAGTGCAACACCCTGACAAGTTGCCATTGCCTCGTCCCACACGGCGTATGCGGCATGATGTAGTGCGTAGCCGCCATGTTGTCACTGCAGCCTGCTCGCCCTACCACTACTCATACCTCCTGCTGCTGCCTGCCGCTGGCACTTTGTGCTGCCTGATGCTGCGATGGCGCCGAGTTGATTGGCTCGCCACGAACAAATTGCGCAACAAAGAGGACGCAGTGCAGCCTGCAGCCTGCTGCCTTCAGCCGGCAGGTTGTTGTCCTCATGATGTTCTGCCTCCTGCCGCTGCGGCTCCTGTTCCCGCTCGCGCTCTGGTGCTGTCACCTGATGTCGCTGGTCAGTGCCACGCCACGCCTGTCATACCCGAAAAATGGGTCAATTGAGAGTTGCTCGAAAACCTACGCCACGCAACGTCCATTCAACTTGAGCTCCGGCTTCACTGCCTTGCGGTTGCCTGTTCGTCTCCTTGCCTGCCTGCTTGCCCAGCCAACTGCGTAATGGACACTTCCAAGCCAGCGCCTTCGCAGCGCATAATATGGGCGCGGCAGGGCTATAAAGCGAGGCACAAAGCTACGGCATAAGTAGCAAAAACTGCTGTGCTATTCAGCGCTTTTGAGAGTAGTTTGGAGAGGTATTTGTGGCCTGAATGGGTATCTTATGTTTGTGCAAATGTTTGGGAATAACAGGCAGAAGGGAAAACCATGCAAGCTGCTCGTGTATTTCCTTGATCAGTATCAACGTGCGATTATATGTAGGACTGTCTGAATGGAAATCATCCGCATCAAAGCCCTAAATAATGTGCGAGGTATCTACAAGTCAAGTACAGACTAAAATTCTCTTTAGTCGGTATCTCTGTTGTTTGAGTATGTAGATGAACTTTTATATTTATACCATTTAGCCATTGAAAACGGGTAAAAATTGGTATATTAACGTTTTGAATGAGTATATAACAAGCAGAAGGAAGCGTTGCAGATCACAGAAAGTATATATATTCGTGTTCAGCATCAATAGGCGAGTCGATCCGTTCAGAATCAATATACTCAAAATTATTAAGGTTTTTTAAACAGATGATTAATGTTTTTGCTGTGTTACACGCTTGATAATCCGCAAATGGAGCATGTAGTCGATATATTATTTATTTTATATTTACCGTTAAGAAGAAGTTGTACAGCGCTTTGTATCAAATTAACCGTAAGTGCTGAGGCGTCTGATTTTTATAGGAGACTAAGACCAAAGTATACAAACATCCTATAAAACATTTAATTTGAATTTACCAATTAAATAAAATGATAATCAGGTATAACGATATTGCAATTAAGCAATATATCCAAAATTGCATTCGTGTAATTGACACGCTTCTCAGGAGGGAAGAGCCGAAGAGAGCACTCAAAGTGTCAGGCTCGAATCACTGAACCTTTCCACTCGGCCAACTATCGAGCTGTTGCGACTATCGATAAGTTTCACGCCCCGTTGGCTGCCGCTTCCCGCCGCATTTCACCTTATTCACTTGCAACGTTTTGAGTGAGTGCAAGTTGCAAGCGAAACATTGCAGCCCATGCCCCTCTCTCCCGTACACGCCTGTCGACGTTGTCGTTTGCCTGGCCGGGCGCATCCATTTGTGCCAGAGTCGAGTCGAGTCGTTGGAGCCGAGGACAGGGGTTAACAACCCCTGGTGCACGCCACAAAGTATGCAGCACGCTTTTAGAAATCTGATTACGAGAATGCCTGAGTGCATGACCCACAGTCACAGTCACAAACGCAGTCCCAGTCCCATTCCCAGCCCCTGTTCCTGTTCATGTCCCAGGTTGACACACGCGAGGCAACCGCAGCTCCTGTGTGCGCTTCTGTGTCCTGCCACTTGCCACTGGCTTCAATCGACTTGAAGCTTGCACCGTGCAACGAGTACTCAGTGCTGAGTGCCGAGCAGCGAGCACACTGCGTGCTGGCATGACTGATTCACCCTGTGTCAAGGTTATTTATAAGCTCACCAAGCCCAGCCCCACTTGTTGCAATTCATTTTTTATACGAGTCTGCGAGGCTGCGAGTCTGCGAGTCTGCCCAGCCCTGGCCCTGGCCCGCCCCTAATCCAAGAGCCTGCCTGTACCCCTGTGCATCTGGCATAATGATGAGTACACTCACAGTGCTCGACAATGCGTTCGAGTACCATGCCAACAACATGCACTCAATCACAATCTCAATCCCGGCCCGTATCTCATCCCGACATGAATCCAAATCCAAATCCGATTGCGATTGCGAGTGTGTTTTCCATCTGCGACAAAGCACGCGCTTTCGAATATGCCGCTCAAGTGCTTGTGCATGTGAATACCTCATGAATGCCAAATGAATATGTGAAAGGCATGCATGTGCTTAGCAATGAGTCGTGTGAATAACGCTGGATCAAGAGTTCAAGAAAATCGAATAGGACAAAGTACACTTCGCTGGTGCATCGAGAGAAGCAGGCGCTTGCTCTGCCCCTACAGGAACTGAACAATTTAAACAGAAAGAATAATAAAAGTCGCAGTACTCAACTATCATATATCCCAAAGACAACACTAATAAGTACCGTAAGAAAAAGTGACTAATTTGTTCTAATTCCAGTCAAAAATCTAAGGATTTTGATGATGATAGAAGTCGAGCAAATGTCGTTTGATTGGAAGTCAAGAAATAATAAAAAATAATGGGTAGGAAGGCAGACAAGCAACTTTTAAACGTATTTGACTTTTAGATACCGCGCACTCCTTTTCCAAACTCTATCAGTATATACTGAGGTTGCAAATCAGAAGAGTATATACTTTTCTTGGCCCAACACATTTCCCTTGCCAATTACACGGTACATTTGTACAAACCGAATATACCCTTTATTCTAGTTGGCTTTCTAACGTCCCAGCACAACACACATCGAAAGCTCCATCCCAATTTTCTGCGCTCAGCTAATTTTGTCTGTGCTGAGATTTGCCGTGGATGTAGATAGGCGAATTTGGATTTATGAAGTGTTATTTTAAGCCTGGAGCTGCGCTCGTAATTCACCTGTCTAGCAGCCCCGTTGGGTCTTAATTACATGACACGAACTGCCCGCAGGAGCGCAGTCGGCTTCGTCATCGTTTCACATCCACGGGCTACAGGCCTTCTAATAAGCAGCACTCGTTATATACGCAAATATCTGTATATGTATATCTGTAAGCCTGTATATACAGATACACAATGTATATAGTATTTTCATTTGTTTGCCGAGATTTGTGTGCGGTATGGGACTGTCCACGCCAGCGAACGATTAGTTTCAATTGCCAACGTGGGCAGCCCCCGCGGTTTTAGGGGGCGAAATGGTGGGCGGGGAAGGGGCCAGGGTCTTTCATTAGATGCTCTTTTTGCTCGACTGCTGTTGCGGTTATTAAGTGCAATTTAGCAGCTAGCGGAACATGCTCGGGGCGGGGCCAAAGAGGGGGAGAAAGAGGGCGCACTGAAAAAGGCGTGGGAGTAAACGGACAAAAAATTGAAATACTCGCCAAAAAAAATACCAATGCTATTCCATGCTGACAATGACAGTGTAACAGCACTGGGGGTGGTTGCGTACACTGAGCGAAAAGTCTTGCATCAAAGCAAGTTATGCTTACTTAATGATAGGAAAGCAGCTTAATATCGTGTTTATACTTAGCACTCATTCGAAAGGGTTAAGAAAGAGTATGCTAACTCTACAGGAATGCATAGGACTGGCTCGAATTTAAACGAGGTTTACAGGTAATTTATTTATTGCCTTTGTATAACTTTCAAAAAATAAACAATGGAGGTAAAACATTACCTTATACAAATAACAATGTAAAAAACAATATATAGTATATATAGTACTATATAAAAATATTATGTCGATTCGAGCGTATTTAACAGAATTGTCATCAAGTCTATAGATTTTATACCACTAACCCATTGAAAAAGTGTAAAAAATGGTATATTAACTTTGTGAAAATGTATGTAACCGGTAGAAGGAGGCGTGGTAGATTAGCCGAGTAGATTTGGTCGGTCTGTCCGTCTGTCCTTCTGCCCGTATGTATGAACACACAGACCTCAGCTATTAAAAGAGCTAGAGGCACCAAACTTGGTGGGAGTGTGCGTGTATTCAATACACATAAGAAGTTTATTTCGAACTTAATGTGCCATGGCCAACGCCTCTGCAAATCGATAAATTCGTCTTTCAGTTTATTGCAAATAATTCAATAACAATAAGAGATAAAAGCATCAAACTTGGTAGGAGGGTGTCTTGTAACATTATGCAGAAGTTGGATTTTAGACTTTTGTACTATACGCCAACCAACCCTATAAAACGAATTTTTTGAATTAAAAGAACATTAGAAAAGCTAGAAGCACCAAATTTCTTATTCAGATCTCTGGTAACATTACACAAAATGTAGATTTTCAAATTTTGGATGACACACCAATGCATGTGTTTTTGACTTCGAAGATATGCGATGCGTTGTTATTAGTTCACCGAATAAAATAATTATTTTTGAACAGCCAAGGGTAAACGGTATCTTACAGTCGAGTGCACTCGACTGTAGCTCTCTTCACTTGTTTCAACTAGTTGCTCTGAGTGTAGTTTTTCGCGTTAATTGCTTGAGGAATGCCACGCAGCACGCGAAGTTTGTTTCTGGGTTTTTGGTACTGAGCTTCACTTGATGTTTTGGGTGCTGCTGCACCTGGCGCAGCTGATCCGCAGAGTGGAACGCGGGACGTAAAAGCACACGACGCTGCAGTCGCCGCCGCCGCCGCCGGAAGTGTCTGGCACCCAAAGTGCGAGCACTCTGCAGAGATGCGTGTGGGCACCCACATACACACATATATACATCTATATATATATATATATCTTTACTTAATACGTTTCTGAATATGTGCATAGCAAGTGGCTGTGTGTGTGCGAGCGCTGTGGGTACCCCCTGGCAACAGCGAGTCCATTATCTAATTAAGCCGGGCTCCGTCCGAGTGCTGCGAGCACTTCTGTCTGCAGATCTGCGCGAATCTGCGCGTCTAGCAGCAACAGCAGCAGCAGTAACGGGGCCTCGCGCCAATCCAGCGAGTGGCGGCGGCAATCAGTGAATTGACGTCGCTTGCGAACATTGCGACTGCAGCACATACAGAGAGTCGTCTGAGAGTGTCCAGGCCAGGCCTGCCGATCGATCCACCATGCCTTCAACCATCTCTTCCGTTTCCAATTGCAGCAGCAGCAGCGGCAGCGGCAGCGTCGCACCGGAGCCACCGCTCGCCACGCTCAGCTACCAGGATGAACAGAAGCCGGAGCAGCGCGAGCAGCAACCGGAGAAGAAGTCACAGTCGCCGCCGAAGTCGCCCCCAAAGTCAGATGCTGCTCCGGCACACGCTCCCGCAACGGAGGCTAATGTGGTCACCAGTCAGCCGCGCACGCACTTCACGAGCAGCCACCACCACTACCACTTGCCGCACCAGTTCCAGCATCCGCACCACCAGAATCATCACACGCACAGCGTGCGCGTGCCCACGCCCACTGTGCCCAGCAGCTATGCTCCGCCAGCACTGGATGCAGATGGCCGCTCGCCCGGCTACGGTCGCCGCGCAGCGTCGTTGGCCGCGACTGGCACTGCCAGCTCGCTGCTGGCCACGTCCAGCGAGGCAAGCCAGGCGAGCACGGCCGTCTCGCCGGGCCGTTTGTCGGCACGGTCCGGCTCGCAGCATCATGTGACCATCGATGAGTCCAGCTTGCCGCGCAAGAGCAGCGTGGAGACGGCCGGACCGAGTGGCATCATTGTGGGCGCTGGGGGCGGCGATGGTGATGGCGACAACGCAGACACTGGTGGCGACAGCTCGGAGCCGCCTTCCTCGCCGGGCAGCAGCTCGCAGCGCCAGCTCAGCCATGCCGATCAGGCTGAGCACCAGGGTGGTCAGTTGACGCTCATGTATCACTCGCACCAGCTTACCAACTACCCCGTGATGCCGGCCATCAAACGCACGCATCGTCCCTCCTTCGTCTACCCGCCCATGCCGCGTGTCAAGGCGTAAGTAGTCCAGCATGCACTTCAGCTCGTCTTGCTACTTTCTAATTTCCTTCTCTCTCTCTCGCTACATTTCTTGTTCTCCTCACTTCAACAGCGGTGATGCTCTCGCCACCCTCTTCTCGGCCCTCTACGGGAAACTACTGGTGGTCATGGGCGTGGCTTTTCCTATGGCCGAAGTCATTTCCACCTACATACCGCCATCCTTCTACGAGGTATGTATGAGTATATGCAATATATGCAATCTTATCTGAATCATTTACGGTTGTACACTGTTCTTCTGTATAGATATCGATTATTGCTACCCTATTATTTTGTAATTTACGTTGTATTATTTGGATCTCTGATTCATTATTCTTTCTTAGTAACATATATCTTGTCTCCTCTTTCCTCTTTCTATTTCGTTTTTTACTCTACCTAAAAAAACTTCTCATTTCACTTTCTTTGGCTAATGTATCTTCCCTTCAGCTATCTCCCTATTAGTTACTATATATCTCTAAAGATATCCTTGCCGAGTCACTTCAGATCCCTATGCTTCTTTGATTTTTTTCTTCGATCTTCTTAGGAGATATTTTCTCTTCATTTAAATATATATTTTATCTAGCAATATCTACGATCACTTTTAATTCTTCATTGCTTCACTCTTTCCATTTCGTTTTTTCTAAAGATCTTTTCACTTATGTTACTTAAATTGTTGACTCCTCTCTTTATAGATATAAGAAATACTATCCGAATCACTTGCAGTCCTTTAAGCCTAATGCTTCTTTCAGCCATTTTTGTAATCTCATTGCAATTTCTTTTTATTGTATTATTACATCAGTATCATTTTCCGTTTCGAACACTTTACTTTCCAATTGATGATTTCATCGTTTTACCAGACTATATAATATTAATATATAATATAAGAATTAATCCCAATTGTTTCATTGTATTCTGTAGGTCTACTATCTGTACTTGTACATAGGAAGCATGATCTTTCTGCTTTTCATGTACGCCACACTGCTCTGGGGTCGCCCCAAGTTGCCTGTGCCAATGGGTAAGTGGTGCACTTTTATAACTCAGTTCTTAACGACAACAGCTCATCACTCAATGCACTCTCTGTCCTGCTCTCTCTAGCAGCTACCTCACCCAACAAGCCAATGACCAAGGTGAGCGCCTCGGACAGCCTGGACGAATCGGATACGGACTCGACGTCGACACATCGCCGCATACCGCCAGCCATCCAGGTGCGTCGTCCGTCGCTGCTATCGCCACTGGGCAGGCAGCATCATTATGGGAGTTTCTATCTACGCATGGGAGCCGTGGGTAAGTAGTCCGGTTAGTCCTTCAACTGTTCGTAACTCATCGATACGTTTCGCCCGGCAGCTTTCGGTATTGGCAGCATGATCTACTCGGGCCTGGAGTTCGGACAGTACTTCGAGCTGAATCCGGACACCAAGTGCCACAATGTCCTGCTCGCACTAACACCGGCAACTCGCATGGCTTTCATCTTCATTCAGATGTACTTTATATTTCTGAACAACGAACAGATCAAGGTCTATCGGTATAAGATCATCGCTCGTTTTGGCCTGATGCACATGATCGGCACGAACCTGGCTGTCTGGCTGAACGTGCTCATTCAGGAGACAAAACACGAGATACTCACGTTTTACAATCCCGAGAACCGCACACTGCGAATCTCGCACCGTATACCAGGACATTCGCGAGGTCACGCGGTGATCGCACACGATCCGACGGCGCATTTGCGTGTACCGCGCGGCCTCAAGGGCCCCTATCAGATCTTCGAGTGCCGTCGTACCAACATTATTGGCACCCTGGTGCAGGACGCATCGCCCTTCCTCTTCCCGTGCACCATCGAGTATTCGCTGATCTGTGCCGCCATTCTGTATGTAATGTGGCGGAGCATTTCACGTCCGCAGACCCCGACACCCCAGCGCCCGGACATGATCAGTTCGCCGATGAAGCGATCACCGCATCACTATTCGGTAGACTGTGCCCGTGCCCATAAGGGCTTGTTCGTGGGCATACTGATCCTGGTATTGACTATCATCTCGCTGATCATCTTCTTCGTGCTGATCTCGCGACCGGAGTTCGTGGCGCTCGCCGTCACCGAGGTGACCATCTGTGAGCTGTTGATATACGGGACAGCCACGATCGCCACGCTATTGGGCATGATACAGATTCGGCATCTGCAATACGATGCCTATCGCAGCTTCTCGCTCGACGACATCCTGCTGGTGGGCGCCCAGACCGGATCGTTCCTGTACAACATCTTCACGGTGATCGCCGGGCACTTCACGCTGCGGAGCGACGACATGTTGGTGCCGATCAACGCGCTCGCCTCGATCGTCCAGACTGCCTGTCAGACTATGTTCATACTGGATGCGAGCCGGCGCCAGGCGGTCAGTCCGGAGCACATACGCAAGAAACCCGGACGCGAGATTGTCACGTTCATGCTGGTCGTCAATTTGGCCATGTGGGCGATCAGCACGCTGGAGAAGTCGCGCGCCGAATCGCATCCGATTCAGCTGAACTTCTATGGCCTGTGGGCTTGGACCATCATCACGCATGTGTCCATGCCATTGGCCATCTTCTATCGCTTCCACTCGACCGTCTGCCTGTGCGAGATCTGGAAGCGGGCCTACAAGCTCAAGCCGACGTACATGTGAGAATTCGCCCGCTCGCGCATTCAAAGTATTGCGCAGCAGCAACAATTCTGTGAGGATCTCAAGACGAATCTCTCCTACTGCTATTGCTCCACAACTCTGGCTGGAGGTGAGCTGGAGACGGTCGAGGAGGTTGACAGCGGAGGCAGTGGCAATGGCAGCGGCAGCGGAAGTGGCAGTGGCAGCGGAAATGGAAACGGAAACGGGTCGAAAAATAGTCAAACCGAAGGAGACGCCGTCACTGGCGCTGGCGAGGCGTCCACAGAAGCAGCAGCCGGGCAGGAAGGGCAGCAGGGCGGCGGCAGCGCGAACAACCGGCTGGAGCGACCAGCAGGCCGTGCACTGTCGCCGCAGAGCCTCAACACGGAGAAGGCCTTCTGTCCGGTGTACGTCATAAACGGTGAATGAGTTTACGCGCATTTTGAGTTCATCGACGCGCTCAGCGGCCATGAGCTCACCTTCGTTTAGTTTCCTCAGCACCCGCACCAGTACTCACCCACCAAACCCAAGAGACCACCAGCCAGAAAGCGAACTTCAAGCGAAGCAAACACTCATACACACAAACATCTAGGCACACCACCACCCACCATCAGAGAACCACCTTCATGTAGCCTGCACGGCGGGTGCACAATCGAGGAGAAGACGAGACAAGGGAGGTAGATGATAACAAACACATATCCGCAATGGAGATGGAGATGGAGATGGAGAACAGCAGACGGGGAGTTGATGATGATGATTACATTACACTAACATATACAAACACATATATTTACCCCAACCCCCTGCCTATACGACCCTTTTAGCATATTCGTATGTGCCCTAAGAAGACTTTAGAAAACGCAAACGATAACTCCAAAATGTCCTTGAGAACTCAAAAGCAATGTCAAGTATTTCTATGTGTGATTGAGAGGGAGAGAGTGTGTGAGAGAGCGTGTGAGAGAAAGAGTGGAAGCATCTGTGTGCTATAAAAAACAGAATAAAGCCCAACACTCGATCTATATAATAATAACTCTAGATGGTAATTAAAGATTACCCCATAACCAGAAGTTAGTTCTACATCGATTCACAATAACCAGATAAATTGGAAGACAACACATTCATGTGCGTCTCCACAGCATTCACGATATTCAGGAACACCTTTTCACTCAAAAGAGACTGAATGTTTATCCTCTAAGACCAGGGCCCCCAATTTTCGAGAGTACCACCCCAAAAGTAACTTCACCGAGAAGCGCCGAGAACGGCGCACCGTAGCAGAAAACGAGTTGTGAATCGTAAAGCAAACAATATGCATACATATTTAACCGAAACAGTTCGATTTAATGGCAAGAAACATATAATACTATTTACCGTTCGTAATCGTTCTAAAGGAAGCCTAAAGGCAAAGAGAATAGAAACAAAGTAAAAGTTACAGTAACAGTTCAAGCGAAAGCAAAAGTCAACGTAATCGTTGGAGAAAACGTTGACTTATTATCTTAGACGTTAAGTTCATGGAAATCGAAATCAAAATACATCTATGTACTCGCCTAGAAGATAAACTCGTGCAGCGAGGCACACATAACCCCACCAAAAGCGAGCGATAAAGTCAAACAACCACGAAAAGTATTAACTACATACTTATAACGTATTAAATACTACATAGTAGGCATGAGACAAGGCGAAGAAGAGATTTATAGGGCCTAGGACATGGTATGAACAAGTTCGTATATATATAAAGCCATATATACAATATAAGTGTATGCAATCGTTCAACATTGTCAACTACTGACTAGTATAGAGACTAAGTTACTCCCCTACTATGCCGTTCATATAGATACGATCCCTTTATTGTTGAAATTCCTCGTTTATTGACGATCTCAATGGATCCTATATTGCATTGCGTTTGAGTTTGTTGAATTGCCAATTTGAATTTATTAGATGTTCTATTTGAGGATTGTACTATTGCTATATTGTTACGAGCTTTGTTTCTCCTATCCATAGGTTCTTGTGATAATTTACAAACTATATACATACATACATACGTTCATGCTTGTTCCAGTTGATCAACATATGAAAAGCTCTCTTTTTTCCAACATTCAGCGAATATACTAAGCTAAGACTTACCGTACCCGTAGCGATTAGAGTTATATACGATATATACCTACATGCATATACATACATATGTATGGTAATACCTATTCAGTATTGACTAAGCTCAAATCGTTCGAAGGACAAATCACGCGCAGCGCGGCGCCGAATCGGAATCAAAAGGAATCGGATAAAAGACAAGACGCACAAGCAAAGACACGCAAAAACAACTATTTAATAATTTTAAGATGAGCGAGAAACTCACTTTTAAGATATCTAAATACTTTTTTTTGTCTACCATAAAGGTATAGGTTAATATATACAATATATTGAAACACGTATATATACATATAATATATATATAGATTTTTAGTATCGTATTTTCACAAACGCAAGATGCTCTCTTGTATATTTTTCAATGCCAAAGAGTTTTTACCATACATAGCCTAAGTTGAAATTGCTTTCTATACCTATATACACATGTGTACATACACTGGTATATATGTGCAAATCTTATGTACGCGGAACCAATGATTTGAGTTAGATTCTGAAGACAGATCTATGGACAGACATGCATAGATATTGTACCATACTTAATGGGAATTTCAACTAATATGTGTGTGTTGCAACGTACATGCAAATGGGCATGTAATAACTTAGTTATCTCAATTTTATATGTATTCAGACTAAATTTTTAACTAGTATTACTGTAACTTTGTATGCATTTTCTTACATGTATTTATTGTACACCGACTTGGACACGGCGCGAAGTAAATCCAAATGAAAACGAAGTGGAAATCGAAATCGAAACCAAAATCGAATACAGCATATGGCGAATCAAAATTGAAATTGAAATTGAAATGTATTTACAAGACAAGTATATGTATTAGAATTTATTAAACTAGTTACTAGTTGCAATGAATGAATTCGAACACATTAGAAGTTACACGGAGAACTCCTATTCCAGTAGCCAAAACCGAATCAAAACCACATACATAAGTATTTAAATAAAACGTCAGCATTACAGTTATACCCGAAAATAACCCGCATTTTATTAGAACTTCTTTGAATTACAATATGAATATATATAAAAAATGAAAAACTGAAGAAAAATAAAACAAATCTATATGAAAACCAAAAAAAATCTTCGGCGAAAATCAAATGTTTTTATTCTACACATATTGGGCGGGACGGGAATGTCTGATAAAGCTCTTCTCTTGATCTTGTATTCTTTACACTCTATACTTCGCCTGATATGATAGTCGTATATTTTTTGTCTTTACTCCAATGGTTTTACCTATCTGCGTATGAATTATTCCGAAATTTTTGGATGACCAAATTCATCTTCATTTGACCCTATTTACTCTACTTCTTATCTTCTATATTCTCTAATATATATTTATATAAGGTTCAATGCTTTAATAGTAGTTTATATGTCATCTTTACAATGATGCGATCAAATGCTTCTTATCCTATTATATAATATATTAGATTTCCTATTCACCATCCTATATTGTGTATTGTAGACCCTAATTCTTACACCTCCTATTCTATTTCATATAAACGATATCTTTCATTTTATTTTGTCTTCCTTTTAAAACTCTAGGCCCGATGACATTAATTATATACCAAAATTACAAAACTATATTTGTTATGCCATATATGTACGTATTTATGTATATCATACGTCCATTATCTTTTATTCTATTCCTTATATTCAATACCTTTAATAACACATTACTCATTCTATATCCTGAAGCTAATATATTTTATCTTTCATAGTATGCTTGATATCTTCAATCCCATATCTTCTATTCTAGCTCTTAAATTCCTGAATTATGATTCAGGAAATGCAGCTTGCCTGCAGAATGTATACAGTGGTGTCCAAAAGTGTATATACTAGATATACATGTAGAATCATTATGTCCATGAGCCTTATTAAGCTGATCACGAGAGAACTTCGAGTCGCGAGTAAATCGCGACTTTGTTAATTGCTTAATTTGGGTCAAGTCAGGAGCGCACAATACTTCTGGCGCGGCTTTAACACTTCTCAAAATAAGCCATAAAATTATGCCTTACAAATGGGAGCAGCCGTCCACCAAATACACAAAACGCCGCAGAGAAACGAACAAAAGCCGAAAAAAAAGGAGAATCGTAAAAAGCGAAAAATTGAAATAAATAAATAAAGAAGAAACGGATATACTCGCCATCGCATTGGTATCTCTGCGTGGGCATGTATCCGTGGCTCAAACAACAAAATGAAGCAGAGAGAACGAGACGGGTAGAGAGAGAGAGAGAGAGAGAAGAAGAAGCGGGCGCGCAATGCCGGCTAAGGGTTGAACGGCGGGAGAGCGCCAAAAAAGGAACTTTTTGACTCCTGCGTAGCGCCTGGATGTAACGCAGTCCAAAGGGAGAGATGCATCATTTCCCCAGCTATCGGAGAGGCTTTGCCTCGCTCTCTCTCTCTCTCTCTCTCACTCTTTCTCTCTTAGCCGCTTAGGCCTCAACTTGTCTATCTCTCTCCCTATCTCCGCTTGTGGATGCTGTGCACTGCTTACCCCTGATTTGCGCTGCAGTTTGTGGATGCTGTTGAGCTGCTGAGTAGTCGCCCTATGTACCCAGCGCACATACACACTCCTACACTCACCCATACAGTCGCATGTGTCGGCTATATACCATGCAGCGACTGCTTACCCGGGATTTGAACCACGCCCTGGCCAACTGAGCTGGCCGAAAACTAGGTTAGCGTTTCTTTCGTTGCTTCTCCTTTGCCAGCTCTTCCCCTCGCCCGCCCACCGCCTTTCCCTTCGTGCTGGGTGCTGGCCGGGACGGGAGTTGGCGGCGTTGTAATTTCGTTAGCTCTTTAATTCAATTAGCATTTTATTTGGCAGGCTTTGTGTCAACAGCAGGCCTCTACTTGGACTGGACAAACTATCCACTGTCCAGGGCACACACCTAGCTCACACTCAAGCCGGCAATACCCCATCCACACGGCCACAATGCCCGCCCCACCTCCAGCTGCAGCTCCCGCAGGAGGCCTTCGCAATGGGCAATAGTTGTGGGTGCGCCACATTGCAATTAGATACAAAAACAAGTTTACACAAATGCACCCTGTTTGGCGGCAAACTAAAGCCAAGAGGTGAATGTCCTGTGTGCCTGCCTGACTGCCTGACTGCCAGCCTTCCCGCGCATGCGCCACGCAAATCCCAGCCAGAGCCAAAGGCGGCAGCACTATCAGCAGCAGCAGCAGCACTTGTATTGCTCCACTCTTCTGGGGCTCGGCTCGACTGCATCCTCCGCAGGCTGTGTCGCACCTCTTGAGCTGTTGCGAGTCCTTTCAGCCATCCGCACCTGTATGTGTGTCCGTGTTTATATGTGTGCAAGTGTGAGAGTGTAAGAGTGTGCGAGTGCTCCCACTGACCGCCCATCACGCACCGAAGCGATTTCAAAGCAGACTTAGACTCAGACCCAGACTCCATTGCACTCCACGCACAACTCTCCAGCTGAAGAACTCTTCAGGCGGATTCATTTTTCCCCTTTCCCACCAGTCGATTTAGCCTGATTTTAAGAAAGCAAAGCCAGCATATGTGAGATTTGCAGGCTTCGATTGGCTCGTCGCATCATACATGGCGGAATATGTATTTAGTGTACTTGCAATTTATATAACTCTTCTAAAAAAAGTTCTTTTTGAGTTAATCAAAATCACAAATTTCCAATATTTCTCTCTCTAAATCTCAGATCTTAAGAAATCATCATACATTTTTCAAAGTATTTTTATCTCTTTCTCTATCGCAAGAGTCGTTAAGTATAGCGCTACGCCCAATAATGCACAATCCAAAGTCCGGGAAGCAACACACATTTGAAAGCCGAGAGATAATCAAGCTAAGTGCGATACAATCGCTCAGATACAAGCGAATCTCTGCCGTAGCCCCTCAAACAATGACGATAGCACCCGAATGGAACCCACTGCACTTCTTAAAGTTCGCATGTATTTACATAGATCAAGTAATTACTTTATGGTAGTATACCAATGTTGGTGCATACAGCTACGAAACAAATAATAGTACCACCACTACGAGAAAATGTTCAAAGTTCGTCAATCTATTTATACCTTTAAACAACTTTTTTTTTGGGTTAAAAAAAACTCTAAACAATATAATATTGAAGTACAAATTTCGTTATTGTTTATGCTTCTCGAAAATTGAAAAAACTCGAGGTATATATATGGTACATAGATGACATTTATAAAATTTATTTTATTCAGAGATTAATTATACCCGAGATTAACACACGAAGATGAAACAAATATTATAAATCGTATTTAAGCAAAAAAAAAAAAAAAAAAAAAAAAAAATAGCTCATCTATTCACTATAGAGAGCTACGCAATTCATAGTTGATAGATCAATTTTGTCACAATTCTGGCAATGGGCCTCTACTAGATATATGATAGTATATATATTTTTTAACCAAACATGTATTTATATACTTAAATTATAGCTCAAAGTGCGAGCAGCTCCAATTAGCTTTTATAGTTTTATGAATTATACATAGAGTTCATAGAGCGTAGGTTGACTGCTGTAGTAAGACGCAAAAAAATATTTTATGATGTTTAAGACTGGCCAAATAGTCTTTATTGCCAAATCGGGTATCTATATACCTCATTATTCAGATGCGTATAGAAATCTCTATATATCTCTCTATATCTCTAATTTGCCATCTCTGGGAATGCTGCCGTTAGTCGCTTAATTATTCAATTTGCCGCATTCGCCGCAGTCGAGCGGGGCTCACGTGCTGCTGCCGTCACAGACGACGGGTGACATTATCGCCAATAATCATCATCTTCGCCTTTATCATCATTGCATTTTGTCTGACAATTCGCGCTGCGAATGCCGTGTGCAGCAGACTGCGAAAATGACAACAACAGTGGCAGCAGCAACAGCAACAGCGACAGCAACTGCGGCCGAAGTGACGCTACGACAGCGAACGTGAATATCGTAAATGCCTACGATATTACGAGAAATAAAAAACGTTACAACGCAGTCGGCAGCCGACGCCGTCGCTGCCGGCGTCGATGCTGTTGTCGCTAGCGACGCATGCCGACGATGACTGTTGCTGTTGCTGCTGCCGCTGCTGCTGCTGCCGCCGCTACTGCTGCTGCTACTGCTGCTACGCCGCTAACGCCGGCGTCGACGCTGGCAGAGCGCTTTTTCGTTGTTTGGGCTGTTTTGAGTTGTTAGTTGCGTTCGAACTCAGTCATAAGCGAACTGTTACGAGTGATGGAAGAGTCAATACGGTCTGGCTGCCAGCAACAACACGCACAACCACAACCACAACAACACAAGCAACACAGGCAACACCAGCAACAACAACAGCAATATTAAGAACAGCAACAATTTGAGAAATAATCAAGCAAAAGTAATCGAAGTCGGGAAATCGAAATCAGCATCAGAGTCTGAATCGACAGCGAGTCAAGTTTTTGTGCGCCCCTCGGTCCAAATCGCTTGAGTAGTCATTGCAATTAAGTCCAGTTGCTGTTCTCATTGTTGTTGTTGCTGTTGTTGGCCTAAACATTGTTGCCATTGTTGTATCGCGTCGTTTAATTGCTGCTCTTACATTTTGTTTTATCTTTTTTCTAAAGTGCTTAACAAAACTAATTTCTACAAGTTGTTAGCTTTTAATGCCAATAACAACAACAACAACAATAACAATAACAACAACAATTCGAATAATCAACTACAGGGCGAAAAAGCCAAACAATCAAGTGCAAAAGCAACAATTTTCGCTGCTGTGTGCGTCGTCCATTTTGTCTGTGCCGTGTGCGCCTCCCTTCCGCTTCCGGCGAACGCAACAAATTTTTGGCCAAGGCAGGCGAGCGACAACAACAACAACAACAACGGCAAGTGACAGCCAAGCGCAACAACTACAACAACAACAACAGCAACGAGACAAGCAACGCGCGCGCAACAATCAACTTCTCAGCTTCTCGCACTCGTCTCGTGTCTTGTGTCCCGTGTCCCGTGTCTCGTGTCCCGTGTCCCGAGTCTCGTGTCTCGTGCGCTTGCCCCCTTCCTGCTGCCCAGTCGCTCGCGAGGGCAGGACGAAACGTAACTGCGACATGCGAAACTCGTAACAAAACAAAGCAG
Organism: Zaprionus bogoriensis; assembly: GCA_035046045.1. Taxonomy (NCBI): domain Eukaryota; kingdom Metazoa; phylum Arthropoda; class Insecta; order Diptera; family Drosophilidae; genus Zaprionus; species Zaprionus bogoriensis. Next base: position 1,100,024 of record JAWNOI010000174.1, read on the forward strand.
AAGCACGAGGACGCAGCAACTTGAGCTGAACTGCCATTCCATGTGAGAAGAGGAAGACGAACAGGAAACCACAAAAAGTAAGTTCGGTATGTGTGTGCAGTGTGAATGTGCCTGTGTGTGAGTGTGTGTGTGTGTGTTTGCATATCCGACTTGGATATGGAAGTGACGCTAATTATCTGAGAGAAGCTCTTTAATCCATTTCCCCAAATGCAATCAGAACTTTGGGCGCCCTTCTCGAGTTACAGACTCGCATATGCATGTCGCAAGACATCCATACTCACACACTCACTCACACACACACACTCATGCACACAAATCTTATGCGTATTTGTTTTCACATTTCTTGGTCTTCCATTAGAAAGACATTGGAATGTCCGCTTTGTTTCCTTCGTTTCTTTCGCCTCACTCTACCCTCGCTTCGGCCAGAGGTAAAACCCATAGAAGTGCAAAGCAAAAGCGAGGTGAGAAAAGAAACTTGTGGCAAATGTTACAAGCAATTGCGAAAGCGAGAAAAGTGGAAAACTGGGCATGGGAATGAGCAGGGCTGAAACAAGGCTGAAACTGGGTCAGTAGAGTGGCCCGCAGGAGGAGAACTCAGAATTCGGATAGGGATCAGCTCAGTTTCCGATAGATCCAATTAGTTTCGCAACTATTTGATGATATTACAGTACAGTCGATTGTTTCTTGATTCAGCTCTAAGATAGGTTTCCTAAAAAGCTAACGTCTAACCTATCAGCTGTGCCACATCTATGTTGAGCCTACATAAGGTTGAAGCAACGCTACAACGAGGCCAATATGGTGACCCGCAGAATGATATAGTAATCTGCATATCGAGTAGAGATCAGCACAGTTTTTATTAGATCTTATGGGACACTAAACTAGTCACTTAATTGGTAAAACTGTTGCCAAAGTTAATTCTTCATATCGATTGAGTTCTTCACTTAGTTTTGAAATTGACACTTTTCCAGTTTTAAAAGACAAATATATATGTATATATTTCAGAGCAGTTTCACTACTAATCTAATTTATCCGATGAAACGATTATTCTCTTGGGCTATTTAGCTCTATGCCATAGGGCAGATCAATCAACTGATCAGATCCATCCGTTATTTTGCAATTAATTGCAACCAATTGTGGTTCCTTGGCAAAACCTCTTCAGACCTTAATGAAAGTTCCATGGGAAATGTATAGTATATACCACATATTTATCGAAGAGCCTTGTGAATGCATTGCCAACATGCGAGGGTTGAATCCGCGTCCTATGCACCTTTCCCTCCTTGCGTAGTGGTGGTGTGTTTCGCGCTGACCCCTGTGGGTGGTTGCTTCGCCGCGAAAATATGTGGAAAACAAAAAAAACACAAAACAAAACACAAATATGATGAAAGAAACGCAACGCAGGCATAAAATATCTGCATATCGCGAGGCCCTTGCGCGAAGCTAATGAAGCGACCTCACCCACCGCCCACACAGGGGTGGTTCCCAGCACGCTGCGCCCAACTCTGCGACACGCCGACGAGGCTGACCGAAGGCACGTCAAATCCGCCAAATCCACCCACCCGCAGTTCAACTGGACGTCAGCTGCTCTTCACTTCGCTTCGCTGCACTGCGAGAGAGTTTCACTTCTATTTTTGGATTTCCCGATTTGCCGACTTCTATTTATATCAGTTGCTCGCTACGCATAAGGGCGCCGGTGTATGGCGCGCGAGGGGGACTCGTATCTTAGACTGCCTTCTGCTTAGGGTAACTGCAAGTCGAGCGCTGGCTAAATATGTGTCCATCTGCTCGTCAATCTCGTGTCTATGCCCCATTCCCATCCCCAAACCCATTCATTGGTGTTCCCAATTCGGTATTCGTATACAATTGCATATCCGGTCCTCAATGTGGGCGCCGTCTCTCCTCAGTGTGCACAGATCTGCGATCTGCGATCTACGATCTACGAGCTGCATCTGCATAAAAAACACGAGCAAATATAAAAAACAAAATATAGCTATACCCTTACAAAGAGTATACTAATTTTGCCCAGTGGATATTTATTCTTGATCACTATCAAAAATCGAGCCGATCTTGCCGAGTGCGGTTTTTGCAACGCAATTTCGACTTTATACTTTCAAGCTAACATCAAACGTAGCTTACTATAGATACATTAGTTCTGGTATCATGCGTTCTTCGTTGGTTTTGAAGATATCATCAATAGATACGCCATGTTTTGGTTACATAATGATCTCTACATGCAGGCAAAATTTCGTTTAAATAGGCGCGATCGGCTTGAAACCAAAAAACAACCTTTAAGAATATATATAAACAAGTAGGAGCGATGGCAACTATATTCTGTCATCTATTTTCTGACATAGTCAAAGAATTACTACATTTAATAACTGTATCAATATTCTTAAATAATGATTTAAAAGAGTATGCAACTTTCGGTACGTTTCCTTTAAGTTTTTAACATTTTTCGACTCTGGCGCCGATCAGCAAGTCGAGCGTTTGGCCTGTGGGTGCGGCTGTCTGTCTGGCTCGATGTGTGTCTGTCTGCCTGCCTCTCGTCCGGCCGTCCGTCTGTCGTTTGTTTATCCATCTATCATCGGACACTTTTGTGCAACTGTCATAAACAACAACGACAAGAACAATGCAACAATTGCTGTCGGCGATCTGAGTTCAGGGATGTGCAACGCACCACTTGGAGCTTCCGATTTGTTTGGGCAAACGACGAGAATACAGACAGACACATATGCATGTAAACATGCAGATGGATATATGTGGTATATGGGCAAGTACTTACGTTTGGGGCATCAGGCAGCACTATGCCCGAATATGTTGCAAACAGTTGCACGAAGAGACGCAATTAACGCAAGTTTGTTAGTTTTGCGACGTGATATCTTGCCTTACTATATATGTATGTGTGCGTGCATGTGCTTATGTAAGTTTGTACTGGCATATACCTTATATAGACCAGAACTGGCCACAGCACTTGGCTCGGACCGTAGTCGTTAGCCATCAAATGTTAATGGCATTAAGCAAGCTTTCAATTTGCGCGCCAGTGTTGGTGTTAATGTTGTTGTGGCTGCTGTTCTTACCGCAGCATTAGCAGTAGTTGTTGTTGTTATAATGGTGTTTGTTGTTGCAGCAACTGCTGTTGCGGCGCAGCGACAGCGCGGCAAGAACACATGCGACAATTCTCAGGCGAAGGGCGTATCGCGCAGGCAGTCGAGGGGCACTTGGAAGTGGCCATGGAAAAGTCAAAGCAAGAGAAGAACAAAAATAAAAGAAGAAGAGGAATAGCAACAATAACAACAATTACAACAACAACAGCAGGGAGAGCAAAAAGAGTCAACGCTAAAAGCGATTGGGCCAACATCGTGGAAGCGTTGTTTTATGTTCGCCGCGTCGTTGCATTTTTGTGGTTTAAGTTGAGCTCGGGTCGTTAATGGTCAGCGCACATTCGGACAGACTGGACGGACGGACGGGGCTGGACGAGGGTGCATTAGTACCACGGGACCAGTACCGTTAGTTGCTCCGTCTAATGTGAGTTTCGTGCACATCCGCCCTAGCATAAGTCAAATCAACTGATAAGTTGAACGTGAATATATATTATACATACACCCGATATAAGTCACAAATAGTCAGTATATGAATAGTATATGCCTGATAAGTTTATAAACAGAGCTGTAGATACAAATGTATCTGCAAGATACAAAAAAGAAAGAATAATCTTTTCTTCTTAAGCTAGAAAAACAAATGTATATTTGTGACGCAAATGGAAAAAAAAACGAGAACTGTATCTTAAGTATTTCCAAAGATCAATCACTATAATGTATGACTAAATTACTATAGGAAATGTCATACAGAGCAATTTCAAGCCCAAAGTGGGAAAATCCTCTTGTAATTTCCCCACTCTGTCTCGCGTAGCATTCGTTCTCACTTGCCCATGTTTGTTTTGATACGCATTCCCCAGGCGAATTTCACAGCAGATTTTCCGATTTTCCGCTGTGTGCTTTTAATATTCCCAGACAGCTGGCCGAAAATTGAAATGGCACACGACCTCGCCGCGAAAGCCAAAGCAAACACTCGGCCAACGCGTTGCGGCACGCAATTCGCCTGGATGCAGCGACTCATGCACTTTGCCTCCGTTCCCTGGATGAATGAAATAGCGCAGAGAGTGGGATATGAGGATGGGCAGACGCGTACTCGCTGAAAGTGTGGCAACTTGTTACAAATCAAGTGTAGTCATACATATAAATACATGGGATGTGATATATGGAGTAGTTTGACTAGCAGGCGGGTGAGTGCGATCCTCATCAATCTGTCAAGATCGCTGAAAATCCATTGGATTTTTATTAGATTTTTAGTTGATTTCGCTATAAACAATAGCAGGCAGTGCCGACCCGTCAACCAGACAGTCAGCCGTCCATCAAGCAGCGAGACGTTGCCAAACCAAAGACCCCATTGCCCCCTTCCCGGATCCCAGCTGGTCTCAGTGCTGGCAGCTATACAAATTGTGCGTGCTTTTTCCTTATGGAATTTCCACTTGTTGTTCGATCGCGCCATCATCATCATCATCATCATTTCAAGGGCAACAAACGACGCGCGCTCCGACATTTCGACCCAAAAATGTTCGCTAAAAATGCAAAAATGATTTCAATCTTCCAATGGGGCAACTATACATAGCACATATTAATATATAGATGGAAAATATATTTTATAATCTGATCTAATCTGTTCTGTTCACTTCGCTTCTCTTTCTATTTCAGAACGACCAATTTGCTAACGAAAAGTCTTAATAGAAACTGCTGCTGCAAACCAAATGACTGATTTTTCTGAACTAATAGCACTTACCTCCTAACGAACTTTATACTTATCGATACCAAAACGTAGAGACCCCGATGCAAGTGCCGAGAATGGCCGATCGTTTACAATAGTCTTTAGTAATACACCCACACTGAGCCCGACTAAAAGTACTTGGCTAATAAGCAAACTAGCAAAGCTTCTTTACGATATCCACTAAACAAAGGAAGACAAAGAAGAAGACAGACATAGAGAAAACGAAAGAGAGAGAGAGTGGAATGCAGCGTTGTCCCTACTTACATGAGATGCGAGAACGTCTACTGGATCAGCCAAGGGAAACACTGCAGCTGGAGAACATGGAGAGGGCAAATCTGCTGGACAACCGCCAGTCGGCCTCTGAGTCGCATCAGGTCGGCACTGTGGTTAAGGTATGGGCTATTGGATGTACTCGTAACAAGGATTCCGATCATATGCAATATGCAAGCCCGCAATTCACACAACTTCCAACTCACAACCCACAATTCATAACTCAAACTTGTACAAAGAAACATTACCACACAAGACATTCGAATGGCGAGAACATTCCCAACATACTGAACCGAAAAAATCGAAACCGCTTGTAAATATTGCATATGAGCTCAGATACACACACATACATACCAATTAATATCTAATGTCTGTACTTGCCTTTTCGTTGTGTACCAAGTATATACATATATCTACAAATATCGAATGTTCGAATTAATCTTTTGTTCTTTGAGCTTTCCAACTCTATAGAAAAGTTCAGTTTACCAAGTGAAATTCAAGTAAAACCCAATTGATTGATTGATTGACCGATTGATGTGATCGTAACATATGAAGCAAACCGAAATCCAAAATCCTTGCACGAGTAACGGAACGATTCGCCCTTTACTTTGCCTTTTTTGCAAATAAGATTTTCAACCGAAATATTGTTTTCTTTATTATCCGGCAATAAATTGGAATTGAATACATTTCAGTTAGTAATTTTCGCATGCCTTGAGTTATCTCCAAAGATCTCAAAGCGCTGTTCACAGTGAAGAAAACCCGAAACAATACTCGGATCCATTGTGAATGACGTGAGTTTCGGCTCAGCCGAGACGGATATCATACATTAATTGTACATTGTATATTTTATCGATGTGTAAATACGAATTCCAATTTATTGTTGTCAAACGCAGTAGCTAAGCGCTATTGACTGTTCTAACCTAACTTCAATTCTCTTGAAAACTCCCCAACAACTGCCACTGCGATCGCGACTTCCCAAACAACAGCTACAAGGCGACGGCTATCACACGAGTCCCGCTCATCAGCGCACACCGCTAGTGCCGCACGATCTGGGCGAGGACTTCAATTTGGATTTCGATGATGACTTTCCCATCGACGCTCGAAGACCGAAAAACGCCAAGTAAGTGTGTTCCATTGTGGTAGACCTCATTTCTGTTTCCGTTGTACTCCCCCGTCCTGTTCAATATATGTGTTTCGTTTCATGTGTTCAGTTTTAACCACTTAACCGATATCAAAGTAAACACACGTTTAACTGTTTCATAATCCAACCACAAATACTCGATCTCAACTTGTCTACCTTCTCCGTCCACTATATACTATAGCTGTATCGTTTCTCATATGTCAGCTAGAGCTTGAGCTTTCATTATGCGCTTTTCAGTTCTCATTTGTGATCAGTCTCCTCTGTCATACACGAAACTATGTTATATCTATCCAGAAGCTGCCCCACTAGGAATATTTCCTTTCTGCTGCGGGTCTTAGCAACGGGCCCACAGCTCTATATATCTCTCGTAGATCTCTATAAAACTGAAACAGTCTGAAAAAATTAATTAACTAATACCGAGATACCGTTGCAGCGGCAATCATCCCCCGGTTCTGACGCAACCACAGAAAAGGTCAGATTTGGTATAAACGCCTAAGTCGTTTCGATCTAAGTACTACTATTCATAAGCTAACTAATTTTCCAATTGTATTTAAGACATGTATTATTTTATTTTTTTGCCCTACCGTTTGATCCTCACCCGAATTCCGAACATAATAATCCGAATAATATTTTACCACACTTGCTTTGCCCACACAGCCCCCTACATAGTTGTCCCTAGGACTATTCTTGATCTCACCGCATTGTGCATAGCTTAGAAAACTCTCTGAGTAGCACCGAAATACTAACACTAAGCCGACAAAACAAAAATACTTTATAAGTGGGCTAATGAAGTACTCTTTGGGGGGTAAGGAGCAAGCTGCAGGTTTGGGCTTACCTACTCAACTCTTCGTCGAGTTCTGCCCATTTTCGCGTATTGTTGAGCTCGGTGGATTGTCATTGGAATTGTCTGGATTGTTTGGCAACTCGCCGGATTATAATGTCAATGAACTAATGCCACACAACAGGCACATTGCCTTACATTTCCGATTATGTCGAGTATTGTTCAAGCAACATGCAGTTCCATCTCGCTCTCTGCCTCTGTAGCCCCGCTCGATTCCATTCAGCGATTCGGAAGGAAAGAGACATAAAAATCGCTCAAACAATGCAGCCAGCATTGCAGCCATGTAAGTTGAAGAAGTTGCAAACAAATTACGCAACTTGACAACTCGCAGTAGAGAGCAGAGAGACAAGAGGCAACACGCCAAAGCCAGCGATAACATTCCACTTGACTGACTGCGGGGTACTGCAGTGGGGAGTGCACTTCGTGCGTGACACGAGAAGTCACTCAGTGTTGCAATTGAACTAAAGTGAAAACTAAAACTATTCTCGAGTGCGAATGTTGTTCGTGTCACGCGCTCATCTCTTGTATGGCTGGCAGCGAAGCATGCCAAGATCTGTGCCCCAACTGCGCCCCAAAACTGACTGCCACACTAACATCACCACGCCTTCCTTCCCCACTGTGCTTCACTCTTTGCTTTGCGAGTCATTGTACGAATGACTTCCATTCGGCAGACGAAGTAGAAGATGAAGAGGCCTCAGAACGAGGTGACAACTCGTGTGATGAGGGACTGAAGTATCGATAGTTGCACAAAAGCTGTGAACAAGTGAACATCCAGAGATACCCTGGTTTGTCGCCGCTCTACCCCTAGCACCCAGCATCGTTATCCATTTATCGACCTAACCTTGTGTCGACTTCCCATCCACACGGATGCCTATTTCTAGTCCTCTGATGAAGTGACGCATGATTAGTTGAGTGCACACAAGGTTACTGATTGGCACCTTCAACTCGTTTTTATATAGCTCCCACGTCCGTCCTTTCCGACACCAGGGGTAGACCAAACACCATTGGCTATAAATAATAACGGGTCGAAAGCACCAACTAAAAACAGACAGCCCTCAGACCACGACCTAATCTCAACGCCTGCCCCTACCCATTTGGTGTTGATAACCCAGCCAGATGTTCAGTGCCATCCGCAAGCATCACAGGAGGAGTGACCCCGAGTAATTATAGCTCCACCAGAAGTAGCGAAAAAAACAAGCCGAAGGTCGTATACTCTTATTGGCGTTAAGTTAAACTTGGCAAACGCTTGATTAAAGTACAGGGAAACCCAAATTCACTGTTAGTTTTCAATTAGAAATTAGTTGATTTTAAAGTAAGTTACCAAAGTCGAAAATCGAGGAATGGGTAAAGGATTGATTTATTATCCATTGAGAATCTACTGAGACTTAAATACAAAAATACAAATTTTTAACGGCTGTTCCTATGATCGCTTTATAGTTTGTTAGTATAATATGTTGATTTTATTTAAGGTGTGGTTGTTTTCTATTGGTGCAAGGTGAATGTAAATTGTGGCGAGTTTACTTGTGATAGCATAAAACTTGGCTGTCTTTGCTGACTTCTGTCCACAATTATCGTTATACCCCCTGCAGTGCTATAATTCACAACAATAAAGTGCTGAGTTTTTCATTCAAAATAAGTGTATTTAGCTGACAGAAATCGACATTCTTCTTGAATACTCCATTCTCTTGGCTTGCTGACTGCTCAATATGAATTGATTTGAGTTTTCCCTCCAAAGAAATCACTGCTAAGGAACCGCTTTATTTTTATTAAAAGATATATATATATTATCTATTATATTCGCATATTCTTAAGGCGTTTTTCTAACTATAACAATATTTTTGCCTCTGTCCAACATTTAATAAGAAACTATTTGTACATCTGAAACTTCGCTTATACCATAAATTCAATTGCTTCGCATTTTGACTAATCTCTTAATATATTATAGAAATATGTTTCTTACAATTAGGTTTTTTCACAGCCAAAAATAATGTAATCAGAAGTAGTCTTAAAAAATGTCCACCTCTTTCCGCGATTTTAGTAGTGCAACAGCAGCATCCCACTGTGCTCGCTCGTAAATTCAGTTGCGTCGTCGTGTCCATCTGGAAGTTATTGCAACTTAACCTCTTTTTGTGCTGTTCCGCTGGCCACCAACTGCGGCTCGACTTTATCGGCTTACACTTACTTCCTTCTGGCTGACTCCTGGGTGTGGTTGTCCCACTCCGTCTCTGGTGTTTTTTCCCGTTTGCAAACTTCTACTTTCCCGTTCACGTTCTCGTTCCCGTTCCCGTTCCTGTTCCCATTACCGTTCCCGTAAGCTTGTGCATGGCCCTCGGTGCAATGCTGCGACGCAGTTGTTGGGCAACTCGCGACGCAAATCCCTTTTGCCGCCCTCGGCCAGTGCAACCCCTTCCCTTCGACTAGCACGCACCCTCCAGCCCAATATGTCGGGCACATCGCCAGGCGCAGCGACGGGGCAAGTCCTGCAGCGTACAGACAGCGTCGGCAAAGCCTTGCCGGGTACCGAGAGGCGAACGGGCAAGCAAAACAGAATGCGATGTTGGTTGTTGTGAAAAGCGCACAAAACAAAACTACGCAAAACACACACACGAGCAGCGCGCGGCAAACGACGTCAAAGCGAGACGCTCTTACGATATTAAATGGGTCGCTTCGCGTCGCGTCGCGTCGGCAGAGCCGCCTTCCAAAAGGGAACTCGAACGGGAACAGAATTCGGCAAGCTGCTGCGTCGACGCTGGCGTCGCAGTTGGGTTTATCGTAAGAGTTGCTGGCAGCGCACAGTGGTTCAATGCCCGCATGCACTAGAAGTTGGCAGGCAGCCTCTTTCCCGCAGAACTATGTAGATTTTTTGCCATCGCAGTTGGGATTATCGTAAGAATTGCTCTGAGCGCACAGTGGTTCAATGCTCGCAATCTAAGCAGTATTTGAACGTAGTTATTTTCCCGTCAAAACTAGCTTTATTGAAACACCGAATGCGGGCAAAAATGTAAGAAAAAAATGTTAAAATGTAAAATGTGGACAACTGGAAATCTGTATATTCTCCTACTTCTATGATACTTTCAAAGTTCACGGTTGTTAATAAATTACAGATTATGTTTTTTCTATCATAGTTCTGATTTCGCATCGGAAATGAATGAAATGAAGTGAAATGTCAAAGAACATTTAAGGAGTAGTTGTCAGATATGCGTGTTATAAATTTTTTTTAATCAAACTTAATTAAAATACAGTTGCTTGCACATTACAAGTTTTAAGACATGGTACAATAGAAAGAGCTTCCATGCAGTAAAAGCTGAGAAACTAATTATCTTTTTTATAGAACTTTTAAAGCAGTATTGTTTTTTGACAAATTTCTTAATGCGTTTTAACTTGTTATAGTATTTTTGCAGAACTGGTTCAAATAATGAGCATGGAATTTAATACTGCGCAGCAATAATGCTTTGTAGTCTGTCTCTCGCATTCCATATACCATATTTTCGTTACACTGTCTTTTTCCATTGAATTACTATGATGAGCTCAATGTGTGATTACTTGCGCGCACTACTGTGCAATAAATTGTGCGTAGCAGACAGCTTTGAGATGGTATTTTGAGCAGTCAGCTTTCGTCACAGATTCTTGGGGAGTACAAGTTTCAGATCACGTTATTTCAATAACTCTATAAATAGAATTCCACACAGAAGAAATATTTAAGTATTGAATAAAAGTTTACTTCGTTTCAGTTTGAATTGTTTTTAACCACTGTGTCTTCACACTTCACACTCTGTGGGGTTGTCTCTGACCGGCACACGCACACAGACACCGTTACCGGCATTCACGCACACAGTGTACGCGTGGCCAATGTGGGTAATTGAGTTTTGGGCTGTTGCTTTCTGCCAACTGACAGCGCTCGCCGCGCCCCTCAGCCCCCTCCCTCAGCGTTCTCGTACTCCCTCGATTTTGTGTTGTATTCCTTTGATTTCCTGATGCCAGCGACTGCCTGTGACTTGAGCCCAAATTGTTGTGTGGGCTACACTTGGAAATTGAAATTGCAGAATCACCCTGTCCCTGGTCGCACTGTACCTACCCCCCGGGTGCCCGGTATCCCTTAGCCTTCGCACTGTCCTGGTCGCCTGTTCGATCAGAGTTTGGTCGTGGGAATCGAAATGCGCTTTGTCGTGTTATCATTCATGTTCATCTATAGAGTGACCCATTTTCTTCCTAATGCATTGTTGCTCAAAGCTCGGTAGCTCCAAAACTAGCTGTGTGAGTCTCTACAATCAGTTGCTTGGCTATGGTATTTCCAGCTTGCAGATACCCTAGGAACTGTTTGTAGGAAATTCTAAAATAAAACCTCATATGATATGGTTTTCGATATAAAATTACTTGTACTTGATTTAGCCTTGTAAGATATATAGATAGTAGTTACGGTACGATCTTGGCAACTCGCACACTCGGAAATTTGGCTACTCAGTGGTTCGGGCAGTAACATTTTAATTCGAATTGTACTCCTTATAATACGCAGAAAACTATAATATTTTCCCCGGACATGCCGCTTTAATCAGGACACTTACCTTTTGTTCGTAAATTTCATAAAAAAAAGTAAAGGAAGCCCTGTATGGAAATCTTTGAGTGACGCCTATCGAGTAAGGTGGTTTGCCCTTTCAAACTCACTACTCTGAACAATTATATGCTTCAATTGAATCCAATATTTTAGACATATATACTTCTAAGTTTTGAAATCTGTTTTTCAAACAAAATTATTATGTATTTGATGTGTAAGTGGGGAACGTACTGTAGTAGCTACATCTCATATGATAACAGCTTGTATGAATAGGTATATCTTTCGTAAATATAGTTGTTATTACTGGATATAGTCGCAAAGATCAACAGTTCAAAGATCACGCTGAATGCACTCACAATTGCAATGAATCAGGATAACAAAGGCCAACGAGAGGGGCAATCAGGGCCGGAGTGATAAGCCACTGAGCCACTCAGCCACCCACAAAGCTGTACACTCACGTGTAGGTGCATGTGTGTGTGTGTGTATGTGTGCACACATACATACGTATATCTATTCATCCACTTAGCCAGGCAAGCGCCCGTCCAAGTTGCAAATCCGAAATGTAAACGGAACTAAGACCATTTTGAGCTTTGTCAACAAGCTACATTTGCCAGGCAAGTGGAGGGGGAGGGGGAAGGGGAAGGGGAGGGGGCACACTGCAATCACGGACGAACGAGTCATTAACATGTCAATCAAAAGAGAAAGAAAGGCGAAAACGAAAACCAAAACCAAAAACAAAAACGAAAATAAAATAAAAGATTAAAAAGGAAAATTCAACTCTTTATGCAAATAAGAGGCACAACACACTATGAATGGCCATGCGAGAGGGAGACAGAGCAGCACACGTAGGGAGAGGAAGAGAGATACAATGTGTCCTACTTTCTGGCATACAGAGAAGCTTCCCCTACGCGCCGCGAGCGGCATCTACAGCAGCATCCTCGCCGCAATAGAGAGCGAGAGAGAGAGAAAGAGAAAGATAGCGAAAGAGAGATGCAGCGTGCTACTGGGCGGGACAGAGACAGCACGAGCTGGAGAGACCGTCGCAGATTCGGCGCACAGGGGCGGCTGCTGCGACCGAGGCTGCAGCAGATTCGCACAGCTCGCACAGGACTTGGGCCGGGACGAGCCTTTTCAGTTGTAGTTGGATAGTAAAGGGTCTTGGACGTGTTATGTACATCGTTCGCAAGGTAGCCAAGACACTCACACACACACACACACACACAGTAGCAGCAGTCAATCAGTCAGTGCTCAAGTGATGCAGAATATAGATAAAGCCTCTATATAGACACCCGATATCGAAGTGTTTCTTTTTTTGCGTTTTTTGTTGCTCGTTCGAGCCAAATCCAAGCGGAACGAAGTGAAAATGTGATAAAGTGCCCAATTATATGATAAACCCATACACACACCTGCATATATCTAGTGCAGTATCTGAAGCATCGTGAAACTAACAGAAAATCGTGCCAATTTTCGGGCTAATATCGAGAATCCATTGAAACAATTTGTTTTCCTGCGAGTTGCGTTGGGCGCGCTTAAGAAGCTGCGTCTCTCTCCTGGTCGCAATAGCACCGGGCAGCTACATCTACAGACACCCATACACCCATACACCAACACACACCCATACACGAGCATTGTTACACAGCATAAACAGCGCCTGGCGGTGAGAGCGTGTGCGCGAAATTAACTCTCAGGCGTCTCCAGCGACAGCTACAGCTACGGCTTTAGCTCCAACTGTGTGTGCAGTCTATATCTCTGTATATATCTGTACATATCGGTTATACACTCGCGTACTCGTGTGTATGCCCAAATAAGTACATGCAGCACACACACACACACACACACACACACACACACATACAGACACACAGCACTTGGTGCGGGTTAATCTCACGCAGAGACTTTCCCCTCTCGCTCGCAGCTTTGGCTTTGGAATGCGCGAGCGAGGGTTGATTTTGCGAAGCTGCGAGCTGCGGCTCAGTTGTTGTTGTTTGTTACTCGCCTCTGCCTGTGCTCGCTGCAGAGCAGAGAGGTCACTAGGTCGCTCCGGGACGCATTCCAAAGCAACAACAACAGCAACAGCAGCAACAACGTGAACAAGCTTCAAGCGCGGCTTGCGCTTCTGGCCACGCCTCATTTGCCCATTTGCCAAATGCATTTCGAATACGTTCCACAGACTGCTTGTGGAACGCATTTGAGAGCAAGACACACACACGCACACACACACACACGCACATAGACACATACACGCGCGCGCTCCCACGCACACGCAGAGCGAGGCTGACAACAACAGAAGATTTGTTGCATACCTTCGAGCGCCTGCAGCCTGCAAATTGTTTCATTTATCTCCGACACAGCCAGAGCCGAACAACAGCGCCCAGTGATGCGCGAATAATTGTGATTGCGAGCAGAACAAAAAGCGAAGGACAATAATAAAAAGCGAACAGAAAGCAAACGCGAGAGTAACGCTAAGGTTATCGTCATCGTCATCGTCATCGTTATCGCTGTCGGTATCGATATCCAGCGAGTGCAGGCAAACGAGTGCATCGAGTGCATCGGCGAGCAGAGCAGCAAGACGGAGACCGACACGGAAACGGAGACAATGGGCGGCGGTGAAGTGAAGGTCGCTACCGTCGACGTCGAGGGCGGCGACAATATGGCAACACTGCCGGTCTCGCGCTCCCACACCGCCGGCAGCACCGACAGCGCCGAGAAGAACAACGCGGCCAACAAGGAAATGGAGCTAAAGAATGTCATGCCTCAGCCGTTGCAAAGGTGCGCCACGGGATGCCGCGGGGTACAATCCCAGCAGCAGGGGAAGGCAAAGTGGCAGGGGGGGGGGAAGGCACAAGGGGGAAGGTTGTAATTCCTGAGAGCGCCAGAGAGTGAACAGCCGGCAGAGGAAAGGCATGAGAAGGGCGGGGAGGGACGGGTCGCAGGCCTCTCGACAATGTGGGTGCGCTGTGGATGCTACTCAAGGCCGCCAAGAAAGGAGGCTGGCCCTCACTTACATATCACGTATAACAGTTAGATACACACACAAGCACACACCTCTCAGCCAAAAAGAAACCAAAAAAATACCTCTCCCAGCAGCGCCATTGTATATAGACACACGCTGTACATACTTCACGCCTCACTCGCCTGTGTGTATCCCCATTCGCATCTAGTTACTACTACTAACTACGCTCGCACATAGTACATACCATATAGACTTAGATATAGACAACTGTAGTACATATGCTTGTATTACAACCGTTGGCTTGTAGCCGAGGTCCTGAGCCCACGAATTCATTGACCCCTCGCCAACTCCCGATTGTCGTAGCACCCGAGTTGTACTTCCGATTCTACCGAACGTACCGATTGTTATATCCTTTCTCAAGAACTTTTGTCATCTGTCGTCGTTGCCGATTGTCGTCTTATAGGGTTTGCTACACGTTCAAGCCAAATCCAAATAAGCACAGCTTTATGCCTGCGAAAATAACGGTGCACGGCACATATCAAACCAATCCGATAACGGGACCAATCGAACTATGGTAATATGCATACAATGAAACTACTATAAGCCCGACTTCCGATTCCGCTACAGATTCCCAGCTGAATACCTCCTGAACTGAATACTGAATACACGCACGCACACACACACACACACACCTAGTCGAGTCCAGACTATAAGCAGAAATATTCAGAAACCAGAAATCACATCACAAGTCTCTCTCGTTCTACTTTTGATACATATTTATCAGTTGTAATTAAGACACTTTCGCGAGTGTCGATTGCAAACACACAGAGTACACACACACATACACAGACTACACACATACTGTTACACTTTCGCTGTAGCATACGCAGTATGAGATGTGGGTGAGAGGTGCTTGCTTCTCGCTGATGTCTCTAACTGGGTCAAATAATGCAAATGAGTTGCATGCAACACGATGCCGCACAGTGGGCCAAACTAACAACATATGTAGTCACAAATGTGGAAAGAGTTCTGCACGAGTAGAGAACAAACTGAAGACTCAACTGTGAGTTCGAGTAGCATAGGTCTGAGCTCTATCAATCTCATGTGCCATGCGGTTTTAGTTTCGAAGTTTAGCCAAGGTTTAGTCAGTGCTGTACCACTGTGCCATCGGTTCGATGCCAGCGACAGGCCGAACTCGCAATAGACGTCGATTGGCATCGATTGCAGCGCGGTGTCTGGTGACAGCTTAGCCATAGCTTTGCATGCGACTAGGTTATGCACTCGAGCAGCCAAGCGGTGCTCTCAAGACGCACGTAACACACGCGCACTCACACATACCCACACACACATAAACACACACAGCAAGCACCGTGAATGACATTCTCTAGTAGACTAATTACGATCTATAGCAGCAGATGCAAATTAGATACTGACACTAACTCAAAGTCAACTCGTTTCTGCCACGAGGTCCTTAAGATTGTAAAGCACACACTCACACACACTCGCTTACACCCCCACACATACACGCTTATTTGCATATGTGTTTTGATTAATTTGCGACCGTGTCGTTCGTTCGGTTTCACAGGACTTCGCTCTTCATCGTGACCAGCCTGGTATACGCGATCCTTTTGATTGTCGTGTGCATCGCGTACGTCATCAGCGATGTGACCACACACCGACTGCCGGTGCTCTACTACGAGACTTTCTTCACGTATCTGTACGGCACCAGTATTCTCTTCCTCCTCTACGTCTTCTGTTTCCTGCTGCAAGGTAAGCAGAAGCTACCGAACTCACATTCTTCTCCGTTCCTAATATCTTTGATTGCTTTCCATCACCATTCACTCGCGGACATCGTCTGCAGAAAGCTCATGCTGTAACGGAGGCAACGGCGGCAGCAAGCCGAAACCCCAGCCCAAGGAAAAGAAATCGAAGAAAACGAAGAATGCAGATCCAGCCGATTCGAAGGATGCGAAAGGCTCTAAGGACTCTGGAAAGGCCGGAAAAGGCGCCGCATATCAGGTAAGGCTAAGCTTAAATTTTGTGTCGAAATTCGAAACTAAGAAGAAAGTCGTGAAGTGAAGACAACAGATCGCAAAAGGATTGTCATTCAATCATCAATAGCTGAGCATAAAACTTTTCAAAAATCATTAATCTTTCGACTGCTTCAGTTGATAATTATCCACCTATAGCAATTTCAATTGTTACCATAATCAAGCAGTCTCTGATTTATGTCAGGGTTACTGGGGGGGTCGCCACTCACAGGGTGACTGACTGAATGACCGCGCAACAAGCACATTAGTCGCATATTCAATGAAGCAGTAGGGGAGGGCAGGGACGAGTAGATTAACAGACCCTCGTTAATTATGTGATGACGCTCGGCAAGTGATAAGGCCACATCAATTAAGGTGATCGTATGAGTTTTGCCGCACACTGATTCAGTGACGATCCCATCAGGTCATCTCCATAAATACCCATCGGGCAATCTGACAAAACTTTGTACTCAACGTTTTATTTTTTCCCCTCTCCCTCTCTCTTTCTATCCCCTCTCTTCGTTCACAGGAAGCACCCGTCGATGCCGAGGTGGCTGTCACCCCGAAGAACGTGCGCAAGCGGAAGACCACGCACAGCGATCTCACGCATGGAAGTTTCTTTCTGCGCGTCGGTGCCATCGGTAAACCATCAATAGATCTCCACCAAGTTATTGTTATCCCTCTTTTATACTGATCATTTATATTTCTCTCATTCTCTCCGACATTGTCCCCTATTTTCGCATTGTTGTTGTGTCGCTGTCTATTTCAGCTTTTGGACTGGGTGCCATGATCTACATTGGATTGGAGTTCGGTTCGTTCTTTGAGATACCATTCGATTCACCCTGCCATCATATCCTGATCGGCGTCAACCCCCTGCTCCAGATGATCTTCACCTTTATGCAGATGTACTTTATATTCATGAACGCACGGGTAAGTCCATTCAGTCCACGTCCGCATCCGCATCCGGGGCGCAATTAGCAGTCGAATAGTGCGACAACCAACAATCTATCTGTCTAAAACTAAAACTTAAACTTAAACACTGTAAGCATCTAACTACCTACTACTAAATACAATGTACTCTCCCTACTATTGTCTACTACCTACCTCCACCACCACCAACTACTCTACTACTATTGTATGTTAACACACTGAACACTACCCAACAAAAGCCAAGAAAGTCCCAGTCCTCCATCGGTCGATCGGTCAATCGGTTTGATTGAGGTTAGTTGTAAGCTTAAGTTAACGCTAACTACTCTCGTCGGCCAGGGCTGGAGCAGAGTGCGCTTGTGCTCATTGCGGACATCGTGGGGGACCCGTTTAGGAGGTAACTCAAGTAAATCCAAAAAACTGCTGTATGAGGTCGAGTCCCCTGTGATATTCGCTCTGGTAATTGTGTGCGATATTCATGCTCTGGTCACGATCACATCTGGTCACATCTATGTATTGTTCAGGCTCGGTTCGGTCACACGCTCCACCTTTTTCCCTCTTTTTATCTCTCTATCCCAGACTCTCTATCGCTCTTTCCGTCCCACACACTCTGTTTATCTAGCCCTCACTTTCACTCTCTTTTCGTCTGTTTCGCTCGTTCAAATTGGCGTGTTAATTGGCAGTTAGTTCAGTTGAGTTCATTATCATTGATTCGCGCATTCGCATTCAACATTATCATCAGTCATTTCACTTGTTTCTTTTCGCTTTGCTTCATTCAACAATGCAACATGGCAACATAGCAACATTGCAACATGGTAACATGGCAACACTGCAAACCAAATTCATTCATCGTGCAAACGAACCACAGTCATAAAAGAGATCAAGTACTCGTAGTAGATGATGTTCATGTTCCCAGTTCTTGCGTACCTTATAGACAAAAGACACTCACGCGCATTCGGCACTGTCGAATCGATCGACGGCAAAATCGGTTATCGATTTAGCAGCTTCTGCTTCACACGCTTGTTCACGCTCACTGTCACAGTCACAGCCACACGTACACGTACATCATTTACCATCCCAATCTCACGTCTCATTATTCATGCATTCATTCAATCATTCCACCATTGATTCATTCTTTTTAAACAAATTTCGAAATTGTGCAAAGTATTTAGTTTTTTTAATGAACCATTTTTGTGTACATAATCCCAACAACTCCGCCCCATTCGCGATCGCAGACTAGGCCACCATTTCAGGTACGATATACAACTCATTTTCTACTCTCTACTCTACTCTACCATACTCTACTCCATTCTCTACCCTACGCTCTTTTCTCTCACTTGTATCTGTATGTGCCACAATATACTCTAACTGTATGTGTGTTAATCATAGCCTTAACTTAATACTACAATGCAAATATATGTGAATAGCTAAGGGTTTCGGGAATGGGATTCCCCCTGCTTATCGATAGCGCGTGCTCTCGCAGTCTCCTCGTGAGCGTAAGCTGCCAGGGCATACGCAGGCTTCGTTGAAGATCCGAAGATTTATCTTTTGTTTTCGTGTTTTGTTCACTTAGCATATATACATACATATATATATATATACACATATGTACATATATATATTTCTGTAAATACAAATACCATATACATATATACTACTATGCTATAGAGCCTCAAAGGACAATTCCCAGCATACTCAAACCTCCCTTTCCCACTCTCTTGCTCTCGCTCTCTGTCTCTCGCTTGCAGTTGAACATCCATCGCTTTAAGGTGATTGCTCGCTTCGGCCTGATGCACGTGGTGGCCACTAACATATGTGTGTGGATACGCACCCTGGTGAAGGAGTCCCTGCTCGAGATCACGATCTACCACCAGAAGCGCGAAGCCGATCCCGAAGCCTCGTCGATCGCCCATTCGATCCGCCAGCATGCACTTCGTCATGCCGGCACCGTGCTGCGCACCCACGCCGGACCGAACAGCGAGTTCGAGGTGCTTGACGGCGAAGATGTGCTCCCCAAAAACGTCTACAAAAGCGACAATGTGCTCTCCAAGCTGGTGCGCAACACCGTCGACGGCATCTCGAAGAGTCTCGGCATGGGTGGCGGTGATAGCGTTAGCAGCAGCACCACCAGCACAACGACGAGCACCACGCGAGCACCGTTCACCACGCCCAGCTACCAATGGCACAGCACTACTATGGCCCGCAAGCTGAAGAAGTTTATCACTAGCACCACCGCTGCCACCAGCACCATGGGCAACAGCCCCACTTCCAGTCCTAGTCCCAGCACCAGCACCACCGGCATGCCGAGCACCACCGGCAGCAGCATCATGACCACCAGCAGCAGCGGCACCACCGACCTACCATTGTTCGGCAGCAGCACGACCAGCGAATTGCCCCTGAACAGCTTCCAGCGCCTGCTGTCGAGCGCCGCGCCCAGCCTAACGCCCATCGATGTGTCCGCGCCAACGTTGCCCGCTGCCGCCGAGGGCAGCAATGCCGCCGGCCTGGCCACAGCCGCCACATCCGGCATGCAGTCATTCTTCAACAATCTGGCCAGCTCCACGCCGAGCAGCGGCATCGCCAGTGGTGCCGCCAGCACCCCATCAGAGGCCAGCAGCACCGAGCACGCCGTCAACATAATGAACAATCTGTTCGGGCCCGGCATGGAGAACAGCTTCCAGACGTATTCGGATCTGTCGCACGAGGAGGCCAGCGGCGGCCTTGTGGCATTCGAGAACCTGGAGAGCCTCGACAACATCTACCCGGCGGCGCTGTCCTCCAACATTGGCACACTCAATTCCACCGCCTGTGGGCGCATCGACATAATGGGCACGATTGTCTATGACTCGGCGCCGTATCTGTATCCGTTCATCATTGAGTACTCGCTGATTGGCGCGGTGGTCTTGTATGTCATGTGGAAGCACATCGGTCGCTATCCGGGCCGGCTCAACGATGAGGATCTGGAGCACAGGCTCGAGGTGATGCTCTCCCGGCGCGCCGTTGCCATGGCGCAGCAGGCACGTTCCGGTCGCGTCGATTGCGTTGGCTCCTCCAAGGGTCTGTTCTTTGGTCTGCTGCTGTTGGTCGGCGCGCTGATCTGCTTGATACTCTTCTTCGTCTTGGTGCGTCATCAGCAGTTCTCGTTGTTGGCCATTTACCTCGCCGATGCCAGTCACTGCATTCTCATGGCCTTCGCCATACTCGCCATCATCGTGGGCTTCATCAGGTGGGTGCTTCTCTCCAGCCAAGAGGAAGGATTGTCATCTTCTTCCCTTCTCGCCTTCTTCGTTTCGCACTTTACCTTACCTCAAATCCTCTTGGCTTTGCAGGGTCAAGAACCTGAAGTTCCGCTGCGAGGAGCAATCGAACCTGAACGACATTTTGCTGCGCATCTCGGCCTTCGGACTGTTCACCTACTCCGTGTTCAGCATCATTGCCGGCAGCCTCAAGGTGCTCGAGAGCGAGCCCAGCCTGCTGGTGACGACCACTGGCGGCGTTGCCGTTTTCCAGGTGATCCTGCAGCTGCTTTTCATTGCCGACGTGTCGCGCCGTCGCGTCCACTTGCCGGAGCACGATCGCAGCAAGCCGGGACGCCAGATCGTCACGTTCCTTCTCATCTGCAACGTGGCCATGTTCGCCATCTACACATTCGAAGCTCAAAAAGTATTCGCCAATCCTGTAAGTAGATATGTACGTAAGCGAGACTGAGTTTAGTAAGACGATTAACGCTCTCGTTCGTTCTACTCGTTGTATTTACTCGTTCGTTGTTCGTTGTTCGTTGTTCATTGTTGTATCCCGTTGTCTCGTCTCGAGAATCTCTATGTACATACTATGCATATGTAGACCTCAACTGCAGTCGGATCTGGCTGGAGTGCACGGACTAGTCCGTCGAACGATCGTGCTTCAACAGGATTCGACTTTACCTGACTGAGCTATGCTTCTCTTTGATAGAGCCTAAGGCATGAATCAGCTTGATCTTAAATTTAACTGATATATTATAATATTGTACGATATACTATTATAATACCTTTGATCTTAAAGAGAGGTACAGCTCAACAATGCATTTGCATGCTTAAATTGATCTCTTAACCTAGTCAACACTATCACAAGCAAATCGATAATCATTGTCCAATATATAATATACCGATAACCTTCTAAACCTCTTTTTGTTGCCTAAGTCCTACCTGCATGTCTCTTAGTGTGCATACCCGCCCGACTTTTGTGATTCCAACTAATTCCGATTGCAAATCGATTCCTTTCTCCACGGAACCCACAGGTGCAGCTGGAGTTTTACGGCTTTGTACCCTGGTCCATCATCCAGCGCATCACACTGCCCCTGTGCATCTTCCATCGATTCCACAGCGCTGTGACACTTGCCGAGATCTGGAAGACCACCTACAAGGCTCGCTTGGAGTAAGCTGTGTCCCACGCAGCACCCCGCGCCTCCGTTGCAGCCTCCGTCCTCCCACAACACCTCGCGTCGAAGTGAAGCTGAGAGTGCACCAAACCGAGGAGGAGAGGAGGCAAAGGAGAAGCGGAAGAATTCAAGAAATATTAGAGCGAACCTTAACGCAAAGGAAGAAGAAGAAAGTTAAAAGTTAGTTTCTAATTGCATATTATATACATACATCTATATACACATATAACAAAGCGTATATATGAGTACATTGTGCATGTGGCCCGGATGTACCCCCATGTCAAGGCATATACCATACACAAACATACATATATCGCATATGTATGGATTTTTGTTTTTAGTTACGCGTACTTGTAGGTTAACTAAGTTCAAATACGAAGGGAAAAGCAAACCAAAAGAGAAACCAGAGAATCAGGAGGGTACGCAAGAGAGTTATATCAAACGAGTAAAGGAAAGAGAGAGCTAACTCCCAAAGCGAACCATTGGACCATGGGCGTGGTTTACGAGAGCATAAACCAAACTTTAGAGCCTACATACATACATGTACATGTACACACACATACGTACGTATGTATGTGTACTGCGATTGAACGATTTTCGATGCTGAATGCCAAAAACGAGAAAAGAAATATGGAAAAGAAAGAAAAAGCGAAGACGAAAGCAAACAAATTGAATCAAATTTTTAGATACACCTAAAGAACCGATTGCGAAATTGTTGACAATTTGAAAATAAGAACGCTGGTTGTTTTTTGTTTTTGTGTTTTCACTGGGTTTTTCTCGCTATTGGAACAAACCTAAGAACTTAAGAACTAAGTCATAGAGTTTACAGTCGAGTCTAGAGTCTAGACAGGCGAATGCAAGCGCGAACACAGTGTGTTCTCGGCCGAATCACACTATCTTTACAGTTTCAGCACATAGTATTCTTTAACGATAATTTACCATACGTATGATTAATTGTCTCTCTCTCTCTTTCTTTATCTCTATATAAATTTATATCATAAATATTAATCTGTTTTTTTTTACCCTTGCATTATTATTGTTTGTGTCTTTGTAACCGAGAGTTTTACTTTTGTATTAGTAACTGTTTCTGTTTGCATTAAAATCATATAACAATTAAGACGAGAAATTCAAAAAAATCAAAAAAAAAAAAAACAAAAACATACAAAAAGGTTGTTTACTTTCCGCGTTGCAGTTCCCGGCACACACACACACACACGCACACTCAACAATTTGGTAGTAGTCTGGACAGTTCGAGGCCTCTGCGCCCCGAAGTATGCAGCGACTTTCGAGCCATGCTTACGATGGCGAAAGTCCCGAGAATTAGAAACGAAAGCTCGCACTTTGCTTAGCAGACCGAAGACAGACAGAGAACAACAACTACAACTACAACAGCAACAACAACAACAACAACAAACTGTGATGAATTATATTGTTTGCCGACATTTCGAACTGTTCGATTTCCTCAGTTGCATTGGAGTCTTATCAGTTTAGCATTCCGAAGATTCTTTGGCGAGAAACCACAACAAACTTTGACTTTGAGTGCGTTCGACCAACTGCATGGCCCACTGTAAGGACGTGACAGAGACAGAGAGAACAGAGAACGAAGAATAAACACAAATGGGAAACACACAAAACAAAAGCAAAAGCAAAAAAAAACTCGAAAAAAGAACAAAATGTTGCGGCACTCAAGGCCAAGCAAAACAAACAAAAAAACAAAAACTAAGTAAAAAAAGAAAACATTTTTAATATTTATATATATATATAAATAAAAGTTTATAAATGTCCATTTTTTGATTATTAGTAGTGATGTTAAATGAGAAACAACTTAATAGTAATTATAATAATTTAAATATGTATGTAATAGCTGCGAAAACCGAAAAAAAAAACAAAACGAAGGTCAGAAACCAAGTCTAGAGCGAAAAACAGGCGATGAGATCAAAACGATTGTCGTACGAGATCTTCTCAAGTCCCCGACACAGTGAAATGCATTTAGGAGAGGCGGGAAGAGGAGCAGGAGCTGGAAGAGGAGGAGGAGGATGAGTCAAATCTGAGTCCAAATCCGAATCCGCAAACACGAAACGTAAAAGGCAAAAGACGAAAACGTTTACAATTACAAGTTAAGAACCATTTTTAAAGATATGCAACGTATATCTATAAATATATGTATACTAACCCACCAAATTCAAAGTATTTCAAAGTTTTATATGGAATCGAGACAGATGGCAGACGGGCCACCACAGAAACAACAGTTACAACAGAAACAACAACAACAACAACAACAGCAGAAAGAAGAACAAGAACAAGAAAACACCAAAAGTTTAATGAAATATGGCTCAAAAATAGAAACGAGAAACGAGAATAATGGCAACAAAGTCGCGTGCGAATGGAGGGGGATCTGTTGCCAGAGGACGACGACGACCAGAAGATATCAGACTTTGGCAATTTACATATACAATATACATATACACTGCCGTCTCTTGTACTGCTCATATACTTGTATGCACGCACACACACGAACACGCACACACACACACGTGCGCTCGGCACGTGATCGAGGCAATGCAATCCCCAACAGACCACGCATTGAGCTATACTCAGATATACTGTGCGCCATGAACTTATTATTGTATATGTGTACATGTATATCTATATACCATATATATACATATGTGTTGTATGTGTGCGTACTTAATATACTCGTAATCTAAAATCAAACGCAACGTGTAGAATAGACGGATAGCTACGTAGTTCGCACTCTCATACTTCCACAAGGGAGGCGATCGGAGAGAGTGAGAGAGAGAGAGAGCGGAAAGAGCGCAGAACAACCTACTTTCTCTCTCTCTCTCTCTCTCGATCCCAGTCTGCCTCCCTCGCGTCGATGCCGTAGCATACAGAGCGGGGCGCCAGCGCCCCTAGCAATCTCATCGCTGATCGTAGTGCTGGATCGCACACCGAGGTATACTCACTCACACACACACACCATCGCATTGTACTAAACCTATGGTACTCGTGGCGATCAAATTCTGTTTAGCATTGTGTAGCTTTTAGTCCCTACGGCAGTACGAACTCACACACAGATATCGTATGCATATGTGTGCATGATCCGCGATCGAGGAGGTCGAATTACAAAGGAATATACATACAGGCTTCTTTGCGTATATCTAATTGTTTTTTCTTTGGTATTTAGTTAAGCATAAGATCATATTTTATGTACTTTTAATAACTACGGCATAAACAGACATAAATTATTGAATGTTTCAACTAAGTTGTATAATTATAAGGGACGAGCGGACAGAGAGGAGTCGAGCGAGTCGGGACATAATGGAATTATGTAACTGTAACTGTAACTGTATCTAGACGTGCAGTTCGCTTCTTGGGATACATCCAGATTGACAGCCAGACAGCCAGACAAGCAGACAAGCAAACAATCATGGCAAACTTAACGCACAACAAAGAAAAGAACTTGAGAACCCGAAGAAAATGCAGAATCACTTTGAAGCATAACGAAACCCGCAAGCAAATACACAGAAATCATTCATGAATATATATATATATATATATATATATATAATTATATATAGATATATACTTGCATATACGTGTATACATAAGTACATACTTATATAGGCGAGTTCAAGCAAGCAAGAGCGAACAAAGTAAACCAATACATACATATATAATATATATAAAATCGAAGCATTAAGCGAAATTTACATGCATTTAATATACATCTCTTCCCATAACCGTTACAAAACCAAAGATCGATAAAACACATACATGAATACGAGTAATAATGATAACTAAACTAAAACCGATCGTAATAATAGCAACAACAATTATTATAATTATAACGAGTCCGAGGAGGCGTTCAGCTTGAGCACACATCGCGGCGTTACGACACTACACTACACTACACTACACTACACTACACTATACTATACTACATTGCACTGCACTACACTACACTACACTACACTACATGCCACTAAACTACACTACACTACATGACACTACACGACACTACACTGCACTACACTACACTGCACTACACTGCACTGCACTACACTACACTGCACTACACGACACTACACTACACGACACTACACTAAACTACACTACACTGAACTACACTACACTACACGACACTACACTACACTACACTACACTGCTCTACACTACTCTACACTACACTACACCACACAGTTCTAAGCAGTTTCCAACTGATTTTCGCATTTTAAATACAAACGAATCATTTCCCAGTGCGAATGCACCCGCTCGATGCGAGTGCACTCGATGCTCAAGGCGAGGCTGTGCGGCACTCGCACTCACACTCGCACACTCACTCACACATGCACATGCATATGAATAAATTACATAACGAACGCAGATGTTGAAGCTGAACAGAGCAAGTTGAACAAGAAGAATAACAACAACAACAACAACAACAACAACAACAACAACCAGAACAGAACAACAAATGGCATACAAGTAATTTTAAATTGAATAAAATTAGTATTAAAATATGTACAACAAAAAACACAAGAAGTTTTTCACTGGGTTGGGACCCCGTTCGGATAGTCAAACAAGCTTGGAGATAATTTAAGGATTTATTTGAAATGCACTCGTAGGACGCTCGAGGCGGCTCAGAAAGGCGGCGCTGCCACGTTCAGGTTCAGCTGGAAGCGCGCGAATCGGTAGTCCCGACTGTCCGCATCGCGCACCAGGCAGAGCGCTGGCTGCGCCTTGCCAGCGTCGCGCTGCAGCAGCTGGCGCAGACCAAGCGCCGTGATGTAGCCCACGCCGCAGCTGGTTGCCTCGACGAAGCTGAAGGCGGCGCTGCTGACGTAGCCGCAGACCTCGCGACTGCACTGCCGGCGCACGCTGTCGCGCGTCTCGGCGGGATCTGTAGGCAGCCAGAGGCGGCACATCTTGTCCAGCTGCTCGTGCACCAGCGTCGCGGTGCCCGCTGGGCGAATATGCACGCGCCGTGTGCTCGTCTCCTGCAGGCGTCGCTTCTCGCGCACGCGACGCGCCCGCAGGCGTTTCAGTTGCCGCTTGTGGCCGAGCCGCAGCTCCTTGCGCAGTCGCTCGTTCAGGTCCGGCTGCGGCGGCTCGCTGTGCACGGGCGCACGCTCGTCGCGCTTTAGCTGGCGCCAGCGACGCTTCCAGTCGGCGCGCGTGGGCAGGCAGATCAGTGCGTTGTCCTTGAGATGTCCGCGCGCCTGCAGGCGCAGCTGGATCTGGATGAGGCAGTTGTCGGGCAGCTGCGCGGGGAACGCCTGTCCTCGCCTGTCGCGCACGCACTCGTCCAGGCGCTGCAGCAGTGCGCGCTCGCGCAGCACAAAGAATCCCTCGGCAGTGGCCGACGACATCGACTCGGAATCCTGCCGCCAATCGCGTATCAATTGTGGCCAAGGCGCCAGGAAGGGACTGGCCACCGCCAGCTTGCGGTAGTTGCAGCGTTTGTTGGGCGGCAGGCGGAAATAGCGAGTGCGGCGCTCCGCAGCAGCCAGCGATGCCTGCTGCAGACCTGGAAGGATTGGTCGAGATTTGAAGAGCATTAGCAGAAGTTCAGCTTCAGAGTTGGGACTCAGCTTACCCGCTACAGTGTCCGGCAAATGATGCTCGGCGCCCGCCTCTCTGGCCACCGAATCGAATTCCCGCAATCCTCCCGGACGAGCGCCCCACATGGTGAACGTCAGCCAGAGCGCCATGCCGTAGCGCGCGGGGCAGATCACATCCCAGCCGGAGCCATAGCCGAGGCGCTTGTACTGCGCCTGCTGCGAGCCGGGACGCTGCACCAGCAGCAGCGGCACTGGCTGCAGTTGCTCCTCAAACGGGCACGGCTCGCCGGGCACAATGGCGTGTTGCTGACGCAGTTGCTCGTACTCGTGTGTCGAGACCATCTGCCGGCCGAGACGCTCGCGCAGCTCGGGCTGCCAGAGTGCGCTGCGGGGCAGGCAGGCAGGCTGCGACACGAGCAGTTCATCCGCCGAGCCCACTGCTACTCCCTTCGCCGTCGACCTGGAGGCCTTGGTGCGCTGCCTGGGCCGCTGCAGGCGTGGATCGACGATGTTGAGGCCGGCAATCGTGTTGGACAGCAGTTCGCTGGGCGAGTGCAGCTGCAGTGCAGCCTCGCAGTAGCTGGCTTGTGCCTCCAGCTGCTCCGACATGCCGGACAGCTGCTCCGGCTCTGCCAGCCAGTGAGTCACAGCAGGCCGCTCGCTGCTCGGGCGATAGGCGCGCAGGCTGGCGGCCAGGACACGCTGCGCTCGAGGTCCGGTCAGACGGAAGCGATTGAGTTCGCCCTGCAGCAGCTGCATCTCCAGACTGTCGTCCGCATTGCTGTAGCTTTTGATGCGCTCGAAGGCTTTCGTATGCGTCCAGAAGCGCAGTGGTGTCTCCTTCTTATCCACCTGCTCCTTCGAGTCGTCTGGCAGCGGCAGGCTCTGCTGTTTGCTGGATTTCAGTTGGAACACCTGGATAAGCTGGAGAATCGTTGCCTCCGCGGCAGCAGGGTGAAGCCAGAGCCAAAGCGTGCGCTGCTGCGACTGCTGTTGTTGTTCCGCTGGTTCCTCCGGCCGCCACATGAAGCTCGCGCGCTGCAATGCACCCAATGGGTACTGCCCATCTCGGAAGAGCTCGACGCTGCCCTCACGACGTCCGCTCGCAAATGTCTTGGCCGCAATGCCCAGCCCACAGTCCGGGCTGGTCAGACGCTGGAAGCCCGCTCGCAGCAGCTCCAGGCTGCCCCGGAGCTGCACACAGCTGTGGAAGGAGATGTCCTGCAGCAGGCAATGCTCCGCGCTGGCCCGGTAGCAGGCCCTGTACGTCTTGTCGCAGCTGGCGTAGGGCAGTCGGAAGCCCCAGCGGTCGATCATATGGAAGCGCTTCGCGTGCCATATGTGCGTGTCCAGCCAGATGTGCTTGCGCTGCCGGCGCACGTACTCGCGCAGCAGGTTCTTCGGGCGTCGGCGGTACTTGCGCGAGGGGCGCTTCCCGTTCACCGGCTGATTGCCGGCCTTGCCCATCTGGGACTTGTGCGCTGCGCGGTACTTGCGCGGCAGTCGCTTCGGGTGATGCGACATGGCGCGCCGGCGCATGTGCTTGGGCAGCGTCTGGAAGATGAGCTTGCTGCTCGCCGGCAGCTGCGCCTCAGCGATCAGCGACTTGATCTCCCTCAGCGCCCCGGCTGCATAGTGGTACGTGTTCACGTGCGTGGGCAGTGTGATGCGTCCGCCGAGGCTGGCATCGTACTCCAGCTTCTGCGTCGTCATGGCTCAATGCGATCGACTGACTTTACATTCATGCAGCGACACACGAAACTTGCAAACAAAAACAAATTTAAATACCATGCACGTGTGCCGGCAATAGCGATGGCAGTCGAATCGATACATTGACGTGCCTTTTCAAACAACGATGCCTATCGATGTTTTAATTTGTTAATTAGAAATTCCAATGATTCCATTGATATGTAAATGGAAAATGTTATAAAGAATTAAAGTTATTGTTTATTGATAACACAACAATTTTCTTCAAGAAATTATAAAACAACTTGGGCGTTTCGATATATAAATGTTTGTAAGCATAAAACATCGCCACATTGTCGCCATGTTCGTTGTTTTTCCAAGTCTCCAACTTATTATAACGAATATTATCGTTACCCATATTACACTCATTTAGCTCACCTTATATTATATCGGGCTTAAATATCAATATATATACATGATAAATATCGTCAGAAAAATGTCGATAAGTCTTATATTTTATTCACCTAAATCGTGTAAATTGTTCCCAATTGATTCCAATCGATAAGCATCGAGCTGCCTAACGTTACACAGCACTGCTGATTACTTGCGCGACTCGCAAACCATCGATGGTTCCGATGGTTTGAAAACATCGAACATCGAAGTTATCTATGTGCCACTCGATGTTTCTGCACCTCTACGTCGGAGTCTCTTGCGCTGGGCCAGCGCCTCTTTTCGCGTCCAATTCGGCATTTCCACTATGCAGAGATGGCGTCCAGTGCAGCGGTCGCGGTTCTGCTTGCTGATCCTGCTGCTGGTCGCAACCGCAGCGCGAGCCACAGCCGGCCAGGCGCCGCATAACGCCACCACAGCGAGGAGCAGCGCGCAGGCGAGCAGCGGCGCCAGCGGCAGCAGCTGCCCGCGCCGGCACTTCTGGGACGTCCCGGGCAAGGACACCTGCCCGCCTGCGATACTGCCGCTGCACGGCACCGTCTACATACTCTACGACGTCAACATCTCGGAGGGCTTCAACCTGCGGCGCGACGTCTACATCCGCATGGCTGTGTTCGTGCGGCGGCTGCGGCGTCGCCGGCGCTTCCGCAACGTGCGGCTGGTGCTGCCGCCCTGGCCACGCCTCTACCACTGGCACTCGCACGGGCTGGCGCAGAGCGACCTGCCGTGGCGCAGCTTCTTCGACATGGACAGCCTGCGGCGCTACGCGCCCGTGATGGACTACGACGAGTTCGTCGCGGAGTACCGTCAGTTCGGCATGCCGGCGCCGCCGTACGTCCACGTCTCGCAGGTGTTCCGCCTGACGCACTACGAGATCATGCTGGAGCAGGGCGTCTTCCGGGACAAGTATGAGCGCGTGACCGGCGACGCGGCCGCCCAGCGCAGCGACGCCTGCAACGAGCGCTCCATCGCCGGGGGACCGCTGCTGCAGCAGCGCCTGCTGCGCTACGGGCGCTTCCACTGCGTGCGCTTCCAGGGCAGCGCCGGCCTGCTGGAGCGGCTGCTGCGCGAGGCCATCGCCGAGGACACGGCGGGCGCGGAGGACGCGCAGGACATGCGCGTCTACGCGGTGCTCAGCGCCGAGACTGTGCTCCACGACAATTGGGGCGACGAGCACTTCTGGCTGGCGCGGCGGTCCATGCGCTTCGCGCCGTTCCTCGAGCGCGTTGCCGCCGGCTTCCGGCTGCAGGCGCTGAGCACGACGGACAGCACGGCCGGCGTGCAGCGTCCGGCCATGTGGGAGCTGGAGCGGCCCAAGCGGGACGCACGCGGCGGGGACTATCTGTGCGCGCACTTGCGGCGCGGCGACTTCGTACGCTCGCGCGAGTCGACCACACCCACTCTCAAGGCGGCCGCGCAGCAGATGAAGCAGCTGCTGCGCGCCTTCAACCTGACCATGGTGTTCGTGGCGAGCGACGCGACGCCGTACGAGCTGCTCGAGCTGAAGGAGCTCTTCTACCGCTTCCGCCTCGTGCACTTCACGCCGGAGTCGAGCGCGCAGCGGCAGCGGCTGCGGGATGGCGGCGTGGCGATCGTCGACCAACTGATCTGCGCCTACGCGCGCCACTTCGTGGGCACCTACGAGAGCACCTTCACGTATCGCATCTACGAGGAGCGCGAGATCCTCGGCTTCAGCAAGGCGAGCACCTTCAACACCTTCTGCAAGGCCCTCGGCGGCAACTGCGCCCGCAACGCCGTCTGGCCGATCGTGTGGAACGACGACGAGGACGACGATAGATACTAAGCTATATTCCATATGCCATAAGCTATATACAGGCCCGAATCTCTTTTATCTTTTTTTATGCCATAGTTAAGCGCTCTGCCCTAGGATTACACTCGGAATACTCGGTAACTCGGAACAAACTGCGATGCTGTACCAAAAACCTAATGCTTTTTAATAAAGTCAACGTAAATTAGTGTAAACTTATGCAGACTGATAATACGAAAGAGGTGGATGGGGAGTACGTATTATCCAATATATTGCTCTAGGCGGGAAATTCAAAAATGTCAGCGCTATGTTGATTATTGATTTGGCCGGAGAAATATCGATGTTTGACGCTTTTGCTGTTATCGATATATCGAAAGTCATCAGTGTTCTCAATTGTGTGCTTTAACATAGTTTATTGTTTAACTAAAAATATAAATAATTACAACATTTGTTTAATTGGAATATTTTTGAGTATTATAATTTCAGTAAATTATGTGTGCCATTTATAACAGCTATATTTGATTCTCTAATCGATATATTCTTAGTATTATTTCAATCTAGTATCGTTTTGGTATGTTTTAGTGAATTATTCGTGTTGAGAAAGAGACTCTTAGGAACTGGTCACACTGCCTGCTTGCGACTATTGCACGTGTTTTGTTTTGAATAAATTCTCCGAAAACTC
Organism: Zaprionus bogoriensis; assembly: GCA_035046045.1. Classification (NCBI taxonomy): domain Eukaryota; kingdom Metazoa; phylum Arthropoda; class Insecta; order Diptera; family Drosophilidae; genus Zaprionus; species Zaprionus bogoriensis. The sequence goes on from JAWNOI010000174.1 coordinate 1,132,123, forward strand.
GCTTAAAGCTCATTTGATTTTGCCAAAATGGGCAAAAAGACCAAAGGCGGCGGCAATCTTGGCCGGCAGCTAATCAAGGATCGCTTTGGCCACACGCCACGCCGCAAGGTGGACAACGACACAATGGTGCGTAGTAGTTGAAGCCCACATACCTACACACACACACACACACACACACGCACACATGTATGCGTGCATGTGTTTACATATGTTTTTGAATTTCGCAAGCTTACGTTCACACACACACACATACATATATATGCAGCTGCACACAACGGAGCTGCAGGACGGATACGACTGGGGCCGCCTGAACCTCTCCTCCGTGACGGAGGAGTCCTCCTTCAATGCCTTCCTGCGCACAGCGGAGCTGGCGGGCACAGAGTTCCAGGCCGAGAAGCTGAACATTACCTTCGTGAACCCGAAGCAGCGCGTGGGCCTGCTCAGCAAGACACAGGAGCAGAAGATGCACCAGAAGCACGCCGAGCACATCGATCAGCTGAAGATTCCGCGGCGTCCCAAGTGGAACAAGGAGACCAGCGCCGAGGACTTGGAGCGGGCCGAGAATGAGGCCTTCCTCAACTGGCGCCGCGACCTGGCGCTGCTGCAGGAGAACGAGGAGATTCTCATGACGCCGTACGAGAAGAATCTCGAGTTCTGGCGCCAACTCTGGCGCGTCGTGGAACGCTCAGATGTGGTGGTCCAAATCGTCGACGCACGCAATCCGCTGCTCTTTCGCAGCGTCGACCTGGAGCGCTACGTGAAGGAGGTTGACAGCAACAAGCTCAACGTGATCCTGGTAAACAAGTCGGATCTGCTTACCCTGGAGCAGCGTCAGCATTGGGCACAGTACTTCGACTGCGAGAACATACGCACGGCCTTCTACTCGGCCACGCTGGTCGAGGAGGAGCTCAAGCGCGAGGCCGAGGCGGCCAGGCAGGCCGCGGAGTCGCCCTCAGCGGCACTGGAGCTGCAGCAGCTGCGCGAGGCTGCCGAGGAGATTCAGCAGTCGCTCGACGCCGTCGAGCAGACACTGGACGCCATCGAGGACAAGATGAGAGTCAAGCCAGAAGCAGATGACGCACAGAAGCCGCAGCTGCCACGGCTGCCGGGAGACAAGAACAGTTCCCATCTGCTGTCCCGCACCGAGCTGATTGACTTCCTGCGGCACATCTACACGGGCCCCCGGAACAACAAGCAGCACGTGACCATCGGCATGGTGGGCTATCCCAATGTGGGCAAGAGCAGCACGATCAACTCGCTGATGACTGTGAAGAAGGTGTCGGTGTCGGCGACGCCGGGCAAGACAAAGCGCTTCCAGACCCTCTTCCTGGAGCAGGACATTTTGCTGTGCGACTGCCCGGGCCTGGTGATGCCCAGCTTCGTGTTGACCAAGGCTGACATGCTGCTCAATGGGATTCTGCCCATCGATCAGATGCGCGACCATGTGCCCGCCGTCAATCTGCTCTGCGAGCGCATACCTCGCCACGTGCTCGAGGACAAGTATGGTATTGTGATAGCCAAGCCGCTGGAGGGCGAGGATCCGACTCGTCCGCCCTACTCCGAGGAGCTGCTGCTCGCCTATGGCTGTAAGTAGAGCGTTGCCATTGCCTACAAGGCAATCACTAACTTCTTCCCCCTCCGTTTCCACGCAGACAATCGCGGCTTCATGACCTCCAATGGGCAGCCCGACCAGGCACGCTCGGCGCGCTATGTGCTCAAGGATTACGTTAACGGCAAGCTGCTCTACGCTATGGCACCACCGTCCGTCGTGCAGTCCGACTATCACGCATTTCCCGAACGCCAGCGAAAGCCGCTGGAGGAGTCCCAATTGCCCGGCCAGCAGCAGCGCGCCATGCGTGTAAGTATTCCCTGACCCTCCACAACTCGCGCATGCCAAGTAGTGTTAATGGTTAATGCCAATCTGCCTGTTCCTCAGATCGATAAGAGCTCGTCCAAGGAGCTCGACCAGCAGTTCTTCACAGCCAAACCGAGCGTTGCCCATGTCAAGGGCCGCACCAACTTTCCGCACGTGCGACTGGCCAGCGATGGCAGCCTCGTGGCCAGCGGCGACTCTGGACCTGCGGCCAAACCCTGGCGCAATGTCAAGAAGGAGCGACGCGAGAAACTGCGCAAGAAGTTCTCACACCTGGACGAGCACTAAAGGCGGACGGATGTGGATGCAGTGCAGCTGAACTGGCACTCAACACTGCGTATATAAATAATATACATATATATAAATGCAACTGTATGTGTATATGTATTTAGGAGCTGGTTGTAAACCGTGTTTAAATTAAAGTTAGCTTTAGCATTGTAATAATACTACGTGACTCTGATATTTCAATCATGAGAGAGAGAGAGAGAGAGAGAATGCGCGATAATATTTACTCAGTTTATATATATTTGAAAGCACTAGATAAGGTTAGGTGAACGAGACTTATCTATTCCTTGGGGGTATCTTCTCTGTTAATATGCTCTAAATGAGCTTGGAGAAGAGTTATATATAAATCTGGTAAAGACCTCTCTGAACTTATCTTTAAACAAGCGCCATGAGAGTTTAAATTATAATCTACATAGGTCTATCTGTCCGCTAGAATTATCTGCCTTCTGCAAATTTTAGATCGTAGTTGCATATATTATTATGAATTCAATTACGATCCAAAATTTGAAGTATATAACTAGGAATAAACTTTGATATGTTATAATATATATACATGAATAAAAGTATAGTCTATAATAATTTCGGTAGTCTCTATATGAACACTTGCTGGATAAAATTTGAATAAAAATAGCACTAGATTACTATCATTAGGAAGATAACACTCAAAACTAAGAACCTTACTGAAATTAAAGACTACACTGGGTTTATAGGTTCTCCAAGTGTCTATTCTTTCGAAATATTCTATATGAATTGCATTCCATAATTCTATAAAGGCGATGCCTCAGATTTCTCATATAATATTTGTTGTGAAAAACATACAGTGTAAGGAGGCGTGGCAGATCATATAAAGTATATATATTCTTGTCCAGCATCAAGCGCCAATACGATTTGGTCATGTCCGTTCGTCTGTATGAACATAGAGATTTCTAGAATTAAATGTGCGAGTGAGACATAAAACTTGATACCCTACACAGGTGAAGTTTATTGGAAACTGTATGAGCCACGCTCACCGCCAGCGTATTTCGATTAATTGCAAATAAGGCAGTGATAATAAGAGCTTGTAGTAATCAAATTTGGTAAAAAAAATGCCTGGAAATATTATAGAGAATGTACGACTTTGGATGCCACGCCCATTACTCCAATAAATTGATTTTTTTTAATTTTACGAAATGCAAAAACGTTACAAAACTTTTTTCGACATTCTTGTAGCTAACAATAATATTGATCTACCCACTAAATTACAACCCGATCGCACGCAGAATACAGAAGTTATACGCCTGGCAAGTTTCCCATAGAAAGCTGTAGCGACGCAACAGAGCGCCGGCCTGTGTGCGACAGCATACGCGTGTAGCGTCAATTGACCTTCGTGCAGCGCATTTGTCAGTGGAGAATTGCGATGTGATGATGAATTCATTAAATATAACTATTAAATTTAATATTAAGAATTAATCTAAACGGACAAAGTGGGTGAATGGTATCTTGCGGTCGAGTGCACTCGACTTTAATTTTATTTACTTGCTACAGCTAAAGTCCACCTTGTCTGTAGTTTCGTTTTCCATTTGCTTCGATTCTCGGCAGTTTCTCGTCCAGTTTGGAGCCAGCCCGAGGCGAGTTGCTGCCTCAGCTTCGAAAACAAGTTGCTGCCCACATCTCGTGGCCCGCTGTGCCTCTCTTTGCTGCGATTTACACGGATATGCCATACAGGGGCTTGGGCTCTCTTACAAGCCGGGGCGCAGCGCGAAGACCCGATTCCATTGTGTTGTCTCGGCAGTTTGCCAGAAGGCATGGATTGCGGCGTTGGCGGTGGATGGTGCAGAGAGAGAGAGGAATAAGTATAGAGAGAGAGAGAGAGAGAGAGAGAAAGAGTCTGGAATAGAGAGGGAGAGAGGTGTAGAGGAGGAGAGAGAGTGTGGGCAACAGATGGGCACTGCGAAAAAGCAGAGAAACTTAAAGAGAGAGAGAGAGACCTGCTTACATTGCACTTTGATCGCGCAGCAGCGATAGCAGGCCGACCCCCTCGACGTCGTCTGATAATCGGAGACTGTTTACCGAAGCCTGTTTGTCTTCTCTTATGGGGGTACGAGGCGCAGGCAGCGGAACAGAACGAGCAATTGAATTAAGTGGAAATGCTGATGGTGCCGTCAGTTCGCGGCGCAACTTCGCAATGAGTGGAGCTGGAGCGGGATCTGTGCCACCGGCAGCTGCGGCTACGGCTGCGGTTGCGAGCAACTTCAAGACGTTCAAGGAGCTCGCGATAACGCGCCGCGGCCGCTTGCTAATTATCCAATTCAATCGACCGACGGTGCAGAATGCCCTGCGCCGTCGCACCATCTACGAGCTGATGCGTGCGCTGGACATGGCCAATGCGGACGCGGGGATCAGTGTGGCGGTGCTGACGGGCGACGCGATCGCCTTTACGGCGGGCAACGACTTCAGCGACCTGACCGCGCTGCTCGGCAAGAGCGGCAACGAGGCACTCGACGTGCACTTCCGCGCCTCCAACATGGTGATGAACGCGCTGGTCAAGAAGCTGACGCTCAACCGCAAGGTGCTCGTCGCCCTGGTGCAGGGCAACTGCGTGGGTCTGGGCGTCATCATCTGTGCGCTCTGCGACATTGTCTACGCGACGGAATCCGCCCAGTTCTGGTTGCCCTTCTCACAGCTGGGCCTGTGCGCCGAAGGCGGCGCGAGTTGGACGTTGCCCCAGGCGCTGGGGCGCAGCAAGGCGGCCGAGATGCTGCTCTTCGGGGAGCGTCTGGACGCGCAGGCGGCACTGCGTCACGGCCTGGTCGCCAGCCTGGTGCAGAGCTCAGCAGTGCAGGAGTTCTGGACGCGCATGGAGCAGCACGCCAAGCTGCCGTCCGCATCGCTGATGGCCACCAAGCGACTGCTGCTGCAGCCCTGGCGCGAGCAGCTGCTCGACGCGGTGCGGAAGGAGGGCGTCCACCTCGACGAGCTGCGTCTGGGGCCAACATATCGCACTCAGATCATGGCGTTCGCCAGGCGCAGGAATGCGAGCAAACTGTGAGCTGGAAGGCAGCAATCGGATCTAGATCCAGCGGGAACAATTAATCCCTTTCTTCCGTCGAGTAATCGAACAAGCCCTTGCATAAGTATACTATGTGCCGTATGATTAAACAGAGATTATCTTTATTGACTTGATTTGTTCGCATCTATTGATAGGTCAGTGTTTTCGGAAGACGCCTAGAAACGTAATACGTAACATCAACTGCAAGTACAACAAGTAGAAAGCAGTAGAAGGCAATAGAGAGGCTCGACTTCTAGATACCATACATCCCATGTTGTCCGATGGTATACCTTTTAAGCAATACAATTGCAACACAATTATATTATAAGTTATAAAGCTAATCGATATTGATGTATGTCTGGTGTATGTCAGTCACGCCTTCTTTTGCCTGTTACATACATTTACACAAAGTGTACATCTTTACAATGAGTGTAGCAGCAATAGCATTAGTCTTTCTGCTTCACGCACAGCTCTTGCTATCTGCCTATCCCTTTAGGGTACTATCCCTATCCAACCAGTGCTCTTAAATAACGGTTGAGCGTTATTTTGGATTCACAATCACTAGCACCTTACACACATAGTCTGTTGCGTACCGTTCCCTTTGTCTGTTGGCCTAAGTAAGGAAAGCTACTGTCGAGCATAGTCGACTTTCACATATCGTTCATGCGGTTTGGCTGCGACAAGTTGTTGCTATTTGGTCGTTCACTAAGCAAATTCGTTTTTTTTTTTTTTTGGTGCTATTGAAGCAAAAACCTTTCATTTGCTTGTGAACGGTCGCGTTAGACAAATTTAATCTTTCAGCAATCTCTCGAGTTATGGTTCGACGATTTGCATCGGCCAACGATTTAATTTTATCCACATTGGCTTCAAGGGGTCTTCCTAGACGTGTTGTATTCAATTTCAAAATCCAAGACCGAATTTTCCGGAATGAAATTTTGTAACCAATTTCGGTCAACACATCAAATAATTTTCGCTATGCTTGAACTGCACTTTTTCCTGCAAAAAATCCGGATATGCGTATGATCTTCATGTCAAATTTGGTGTTTCAAACTAAGATATGTATTTTCATACAGGTGGGCGGACAGACAGATGAATAGTTTCGCTATTCCCTAAACTTTTGACTAATTATGATAATGCGAGGATTTTACTATTAATTATGTAAGCTATAATTTGTTTATCTTTGCATGACGTAGTATTTCGTGACTCTTCAATAGAAAGAGCATTGCACAGTCGCTTTTTGCCTTGCCAGTTCAAGATGGAACGAGAAAGAGAGAGAGAGAGAAACAGGTGATAAGCGTGTGAGCCGCATAGTTTGAAGAGAGAAGGGTATATCAGCTGCGAATTTGGAAAGATCAAAATCACGCATATGAAACTAGTGTGTTATAATCTAAATGAAAATTAAATCGTAGATTATTTAAGCTTCGAGAGGAGACAATAATATCATAGAAAAGTACAGAGGTTAAAGGAAAAAGCAATTTTGAAAATAATGAAAACTGAAGTGCAAATAATTGCAGAAAATACAAGACGATTTTAATGGAGCTAAAGGTTGCAAGTCGAGGCTCGGCATGGAGCTTTACAAAAATACTATGGAGAATTAAATGAAAATGAAGGTTTTATGCTCTCGTATAATTCTTTAATGTATTCTTCTTGCGAATCACGGCCACCTCCTGAGTAAATTGTGGGGAGAAAGTCGGTCAGTCTCATTACTCCACATTATATGCGCTATATATTATTTAACACACACTGATGCAATTACGTGTGCTTCGTTGCGGTGCAGCGGGATGCCCGTATGCAGCACCGCCCCCTCCCCTCCCCTCCGCTCCCCTACATGGCAAAGTCATTTATCAAAGTCGACGTCGAGTACGTTCAAGTACATTCATGCATAGACACTGCAGCAATTTATTTATTTATTTACTTTGCAGATCACATTTAATACATTTTGCTACAACAATGCTATAAACCGATTAAATAGTACATGTATTTAGTGTTCGTGTTTCGTTTCTTCAAGCAGCGCAGTTCTGCGAGTATTTTGTCAACATCAACATGGAGATCAACGTGGATCTACGTACATTGAACATTTACATTTACGAGTATGTCGGGCATACACGGTAACCTGCACTCCCCTCCATTCCGAGCTCCAACTGATGCGTACAAATTTCATATACATATACACATACACACATATATCTCGTATAATCATATATCTTGTATATTTATAATAATTGTAAGAATAATAGTTTCGGTTTCGGTTTCTGTTTCGGCTTGCTTTGCTTTCGCTCGAGTTTTCTGTTTTCTTTTTTCTGTTTGTATTTTTTCGCCGTTTTCGTTGGTTTCTTTTTTCTTGTCTGCTCTTCGATTCTGCCATAGCTTATAAAAATATACAGTTTCCGTATGTACACTTAGACGTTTCGAAAAGGGAAGAAAATGCATGCCATATGCATGTATGTATGTATGTACTAGTGGCTAGTACACATGCATATGCACAAATACATACGTAGCTCTAGCTATATACTTCGATCCGTTTAGTCAGTAGTAGTAGTAGTAGTACAGTATACATGTATTCAGTAAATTAGTAGAAAATACCTTGACACATACATACATACAAACGATATATACACATATATAATATATATATTTTGTATACATATAAAAATACAAGAGGGTCCATGGGTTACAGCGTTTCATCGGCATTTGTTTGGTTTTCTTGATTGCATCTTAGAGAAATAAAAACAGCATAAGATTCAATTAAATGTTATGTAGGTGAGTGTACTCGGTAGTGCATTTGTATGCGTGTGTGTGTGTGAGTGACAGTGCAGGCTTCGCCAAGCAGGGCAAGCAGTTCAAAAAGTTTTTGTAGCATACTTTTGTGCTGCATAATTAAATACGTGGATTGTTTCATAACGTTTGTATTTGCCTTGAAACTCTCGATTTACATATGAGTCTTTTCAGCAGAAGATCGAATATCGAGTGATGCAGCTTTTATGTTTGCATGACAAAAATAAGCTTGAGTACTTGTGTGTGTGTGTGTTTAACCGAGCAGCTCATGCACACTTTGTGTAGCATACTTTTGAGCTGCAGAGTTATTTATGCATTTCTTTTGATATGATGGTCATAAAGGGGTGGTGGCTAGGTAGCCCCGTTTACCTTAATAAAATAATATACCAAAAGATAAAGGACTTTCTTCGAAACTCCTGAGTAAACATGCATGCAGAAAAATATCTCTGCAGTAGATGATCAGTAAAATATTTCTTCTTTCTTTGCATTCAAATAAACTGGAGTACTTGGCCGAACAGCTCATACAACATTTTTGTAGCATACTTTTGAGCTGCAAAATTAATTTGGACTTTCTTTGAAACTCGCGATTTACTCATATCCATATTCAGCTACATATACATATATCTCTGTTCTATTCGTGCACAACATGAACAACGACATCAACAATACTTTGGAACAACAACAGTAACAGTGCATGCAGTTGCATTAATATCGGATTAGCATTTCTCTGCCTGGAAAGCACAACAATAATAATAATAATAATAATAATAATAATAATAATAATAATGATAACAATGAAATGGAGCTAACAACAAAAACAAGTTCAACATTTGCTAGTTTTGGGTTGAAAAGTTTATAACATTTATTGGCTGGTCTGCACTTGCGGTTAGTTTCCGTTACAAAAACAAAAAAAATACACTACAATTATAATAAAGGAAGGGACACACTCACGCACGCAGACAGACACACACACACACCCACGCACGCACACACTCACACATGCAGGCGCACTTGGATAGACTTGCAGACGGCGCTACTAGTTGCTTACAGTCCTAGGGAGAAACACATTAAATACATTTAAAGCCACGAATTTCCGTTAGTTTACTTAGTATGTGTATGTGTGTGTGTGTGTGTGTGTGTGCTGGTGTGTGTTCGTGTGTTGGTGTTGCTAATTTCGCTTACTTATCGCACTAACTACATTTACAGTTATTACATATACAAATATAAATTAAACTAAAGTGAAAGTACATGCTACGCGTACAAATACAAATGCGACTACGCAAATACGCAATAGAAATAGCAAAAAAAAAAACTGTATTAATTACAACACATGCGTATGCACACACACGCACGCAGCACACATACATATATAATATGTACATAGATCTGGCTAATACGAATTAATCGTAGACATTGCAATATTCTTGTGGCCCCCCTTTCCCCCCTCTCTCTCTCTCACTCAGTGTGCCTCTGTGTGTGTGTGTGTGCATATTCAGCATAATCCCCCAAACGATGCGTGCCACACCTACACACCCACACACACACGCACACACATAACAATATCGAGTAACGCGCGCGCCTCTCGCAATTCCCTCATATTCAACATTAGTTACATATCACAAATATACGGTTACCCCCCGCTCACCCTGCTCCCAACCACCCCGCCCCCTCCCGACCCACTGCTCATGCATCTTGCAGCTGTCTCTCTCCCCCACTGCGCTGTAGACGACGCTCATCTCTCGCCCAGTCGTTAAATGCAATTTTGAAACCATTTCTCAAGTGCTTCCGGCCAAGAAACGAGCGCCCGCCACGTCCACTACAGTTCCACTCCCACTCCCACTCCCACTCCCCATCCCCGTTGACGCTCATGTCTCGGCCGTGCTGGCCGGATTGAAGTGACTGCCGCCATTCGCGTGCGCTGCATGTAGCGACTCCTGCGACTTGAACAAGGTTGTCGTCTCGCTCGAGTGCAGGTCGCCATCGTCATCCTCGTCCTCCTCCTCCTCCTGCTGTTGTTGCTGCTCCCGCTCTGCCTCCGTCTCCATTGCATGCTTCTGGCCATCCTCCAGTGCTTCTCTGGCCAGCTCTACGCTGGCACAGTCCCCGTCTGCTTGCGCCTGCTGCTCCAGCTCCGGCCTGCGTCCGGTGTAGAGAAACACCTCCATGTGATCCTTGCCCTTGACGTAGACACTGCCACGCGGCTCGAACTCATAGCCGGCCGTGAGGAAGGGCAGGCAGTCCTTGCCCACCTGTATGCGATTGGGTAGCCCCGTGGAGTCCATGCGCGAGGCAACATTGACCGCATCGCCCCAGATGTCGTAGTAGAGCTTGCTGGTGCCAATGACGCCGGCTGTCACGTCGCCGATGTTCATGCCGATGCGCAGGATCAGGTTGAACTCGAGCAGATCCTTGTTGAACTCGTCGACGACGCGCTGCATCTCGATGGCGAACTCCATTAGCGTGTGTATGTGCTCATCCCCCTGGCCGCGATGCGACGGATCCAGGCCACTGGCCGCCATGAATGTCGAGCCGATCGTCTTGATCTTCTCCACGGCGCGGAAGCGCGGATGCGACAGCAGCTCGTCGAAGTCCCCGATCAGCTCGTTGAGCACGCGCAGGAACTCCTTGCCCCCCAGGTAGCTCTCGTCGTACATCTCGTTGAAGTTCACGATGGACGCGAAGATGATGGCGATGTTGTGGTGGTTCTCCGAGTACTTGGCCGTGTTCTTCAGATGCTCCGCCACGTGCTTGGGTATGATGTTGTGCAGCAGCATGTCCGCCTGGTTCTTCATGTTCTGCACGCGCACCTTGTCCTGGTTGGCCACCGCGTTGCCGTAGAAGGTCAGCCGGTAGCCGATCTCGAACTCGCGGTTGAGCAGCCACACCAGCACCAGAATGAGCAGCAGGTCCAGGTAGATCTCCACGTTGTAGTCGCGAAACCATTTGATCTCTTCGAAAATGCTGCTGCTCAGCGCCGACCCCGGCTCCAAGTCCGAACCCGAATCCTCGTCCGACTGCGACGTCGACTCCGCATCGACGCGACTGGAGTAGACCATCAGCTGGGAGACGGCGATGCCGATGAAGCAGAGCGCGGCCAGGAACGCCAGCACGTTGCGCATCCAGCAGTTGAGCTGCGTGAAGTTGCAGAAGTGCACGATGCAGACGAAGATCAGGAAGCCGTAGTGGTACTCGAACGCCTCCAGCTGGCTGAGATCGAGCAGCAGGAAGTTCGCGATGATCAGCACCACGGGCATGGCCATCAGCACGGCCAGGCAGATGTGCCACGGGTACCAGCTGGAGATCGCCTCGAAGATGCGATCCGCGCACGACTCAAACTGCTGCTGCTGCTGCTGCTGCCGCTGCGCCGCTGCGGACTGCTGTGGCTGCGGCGTGGCCGCCACGCTCGTCTGCGCCGTCTCGCTGGCCTGGCTGACGGTGGACTTGGAGCGCAGGCGGGTGCCGTGGCGGCGGCACATCTGGCGCGTGAACAGGAACAGCGCGAACACCTGGATGGCGGTGAAGCACGAGAAGAGCGTCACCCACAGGCGGAAGCTCGGCGAGACGGTGTTCTGCGTGAGCAGGAAGAGCGAGATGGAGATGCACAGGTAGACGGCGATGCCGACGAATATGTCGATGTACGTGTTGTAGCGGGGCGTGGCCAGCGTGGGCGGCCCCTCCGTCTCGTGCTCGCTGCCGAAGCGATGCGCTTTCGAGCGGAAGTCGCGCTCCAGCTGCCGCGACTTGAAGTACAGGCTGAAGCGGCGCAGTGGCGGCTTGACCAGGTAACTGCGCTGCGAGCGCGCGTTGTCCCGCACGCAGCGTATCAGCTGCAGGTCGGACTGCTTGCGCAGCTGCTGCAGGCAGGCGGCCAGCGGATCGATCAGCTGCGCTGAAGAGGCGCCGGCGCCGCCGATGGCTCCACCTGCTCCACTTGCTCCACACGCTGCTTGCGCGTGCGACTGTCCGTGCGGCGCGCCTGGCACCTGCAGCGGCAGCGGGAAAGGCGGCAGCACGCCGGCCTCGCCCAGATTCGAGATGCTCGACGTGGAGCTGGTGAAGTAGCCCGACACGCGATGCTGGCTGATCGCGGACTGGTTGAGCGCGTAGATCTGCTGCTGTATGGAGCTGCGGCGCGAGTTGCTCTTGATGCCCGAGTCCTTGCGCGACGTCGCCGAGGGGCAGATGCTGAGGCCGTCGGGCCAGATGCTCGAGTTGCGCGAGTGCGAGAAGCTCGCGCCCGGCACCGGGGCTGGCAGGCAGCAGGTGGTGCTGGTGCCAGGCGCGCCCGCGCCCACGCCGGAGCTAGTGCTGGGCTCTAGGCCGCCGACGGTACGTCCGGCTAACGCTGCAACTCCTACTCCCGTTGCCGCTCCAGCTGCTGCTCCAGCACTGGTCAGCGTCGAAGCACGCGGCCGCGGCAGCGGCGACTGCTCCACGCCGGACGCGGCCACAGCGGCCGCCGTCATCGAGTTGGTCTGCCGGCCGCACTGCGAGCGGTAGCTGCCGGTGCGGCCGAAGGGCGAGATGTCGCTGCGCGACTGACTGATGTAGGAGCGCACGTCGATGATGTCGTCGTACATGGAGTACTGGCCGGGCGAGCAGCAGACGCTGCTGCTGGCGCCGTCGGGCGAGCGCATCACGCTGCTCGACAGCGCCGTCGAGGTGGCCGCGTGCTGCAGCACGGGCCGCGCCATGCCGGGTATGTCCAGCATCTGGGTGCTGCCCAGGCGCGTGCTGCATGCCGTCTCTACCAGCACGGGCAGCTGCTGGTAGCCGCAGCCGTTGCCCAGCTGATTCGAGGGCGATGGCGTGCCAGGATCGGCGATGAACGCCAGCGCCTCGTCCCCCGGCGCGGGCAGCGAGTTCGAGTGCGTGCGCGGCGGCTCCTTGTCCAGCTGGGAGCACTTCTCGGCCTTGTCCAACTTGTCGCACTTGCCGCGGCCGCCCAGCTTGAGGAAGCGCGACACCTTCCACATCTTCAGCTTGAGCTTGTTCGTCGCCGGAGCCGGTGCTGTAGCCAATGCTGGCTGATGTTCACCCGTCGCCGACGACTGCTGATCGAGCGGCGGCTGCTGCGGCGGCGGCTGCTCGTCAGAGTCGAGGCTGCCGGGCAGCGATTTGGTGGTTATGATGATCTTGGGCCGCTCGCGCACCACTATCACCGGCGGAATGCCCGTCGCGACGGGATGCAGTATGCCGCGCTCAAGGTCGCGCTGGTTCTGCGTTTGCGTCTGCGTCTGCGACTTCTTGCGCAACTTCATGCTCAGCGAGGTGAGGCGCGGCCGCATCGAGAGCACAGGCGACGACTTCAGCGAGTTCGAGAGCTGCCCCACCGGCGAGGCGGGCGGCACATTCGGTTGCACCACCGATATGTTCGTCGCGCTCTGCGACAGCGAGGCGAACGCCCCGTGCGCGCCCGGCAGCAGCAGCGAGCTGCCGCCGGTTGCGGTGGCCGCCATGCTGGGACTCAGGCTGTTGGCGCGGGAGACATCGCGGCGTCGGCCCACCACGAAGTACGTGCGATGACCTGCAACGGGGAAACGATGATCAGTGGAGAAAACAGTAGAAGTACGGGTATAAGTAACAATATAAATATAAGACTTTTGCGTATGTAAAGTAAAGTAAAATATAAGTTAAAGTTCTTGAATAATTCAAAGGAGTATAAGCAGGAATATACATGTGTATAAGATGCGGTATAAGTAGGAACCTGCGTATAAGTAGGGGTAGTCAGTTGTGTTCTAAGTATAAGCGGGTATATAAGCATACTGAGGGGTATAAATAAGTATAAGTAGGAGTAAACGATTAAGTAGAAATATAAGTACGACTATCAGAGTATGTAAGTAAATAAGTATAAGTAGGGATATAGGTATAAGTAGAAGAATACGTATAAGTTGGAATATAAGTATTGTTAGGAGTGTGAGTATAAGCAGCAGTTTGATTATAATATGTAGTATAAGTACAATTAGAGGTATGGGCATGTCACAGTATAAATATAAGACTTTTGTATACTAAGTAATAAAACATTTAAATTGGAGTTCGCGTATAATGGAAATATAAGAAAAATTATACAAATAATTGTAAGTAAGTAAGCAGTATATGGAGGAATATACCATACATATGTATAAGTTAAAGCATAAGAGGATAGTAAGTATAAGTACTAGTATGAGCACAAGCTGAATTATAGACTATAAGCGTAAGTTGAGTTATAATTCTAAACGGGAGTATAAGCGTATTGAGGTGCATAAGTATGAATATAAAGATAAGTACTTTCTACTTATACCTAAATTCTTACTTAGTAATAAATAGAAATACAAGTACGACTATCAGTGTGAGAAAATAAGTATAAGAAGAGATATACGTATACGTTGAATTATTAGAAATAGAAGTTAAATGAGGTATATTCATATATAGGTGTTTGAGTAAAATTAGTAGTATAAGTATAATTAGCCGTCAAAGTATAAGTTGGAACACATATAAATAGAGTATAATAATATGTATGAGTAGGACTAAAAATGAGTGTACTTATAGTGTTAATAGAAGAATAAGTGAAAGTAAGAATACAAATAGAAACGTAGTACGAGTCCGTTGGACTATAGGTATATTAAAAGTAGAGCCATAGACGAAAGAGAAGTATAACCTCAATAAAAAAAGATCTACAATACATATACGTTAAGTACTAGTGTAAATACGAGTACACCGATAGAAATATAAGTTTAGGTATGAGTTGAAGTAAAAGATGGAGTAGAAGTACAGTAGAATTATAAGTAGAATAAAGAGTAAAAGTATAAGCGTAAAAGAAACTGAAGTTAAAATATTAGAAGTACTGCAGAAATTGAAGTTGTGTTAGGCGTAGCAGTTGAATTAGAAGTGCAGTGCAAGTAAAAGTGGAATTTAGAAGGGAAAATAGAAGAATGCGAGCAAAGGAGAATCTGCTATAGAAAGTGGAAAATGGAAGTGAGAAGTAAGGTACCTACCGAAGACCTCCTCGCCCTCCTCCAGGTAGTAAGCGTCGCCCAGGAAACTGGACGTCTCCTGCGAGATATGCACTTGTTCCGGCTTGCCCGACGACTCCATTCTGTCAGCCAAGAAGCACAAGAAATATGTTAGGTATAGGGTATATTGGTGCGTCGGACAGCCTGCACTTACTTGTTCGCCAGACTGACATCGTTGCTCCACACATCGAACTTAACGCGCCGCGTGCCCACAATGCCGCAGAGCACGGTGCCCGTGTGGACGCCCACGCGCATCTTGACGCCCTCGTGCCGCTGGGCGTCGAAGCAGCGCATGGCATCGATCATGCCCAGGCCCATTTCCACACAGCAGATGGCATGATCCGCTCGCGGCTCTGGGCAGCCGGAGACACAGTAGTAGCAGTCGCCCAGCGTGGAGATCTTCTCGCAGCCGCTGAGCGTGCAGAGGTCGTCGAAGCGCTCGAACAGATCGTTGAGGATCTCCACCAGCTGCTCGGCCGTCTTCGTCGAGGACATGCGTGTAAAGCCAACGATGTCGGCGAACAGGATGCTCACGTTCTCCATGCTGTGCATGTGGAAGGGCCGGAACAGGGACTTGACGTCGTGCGAGGCACGCGGACGCATGTAGTGCGATTCCGGCGGCTGGCTGGGATCGAGGCCTCCGCTGCCGCCTTCGTTGAGCAGCATGTCGGCCACTTTCGGCGGCATGACCGAGTGTATCATCTTTTCCTTCAGCTGCTTCTCCATCTCCAGCTGGCGACGCACGAGCAGGTTCTGTCCCACCTTCATGAAGGTGCCGCGCATCCGCACCAGATTCATGATGAGCACATGCACTCCCACCAGATGGACGCTCAGATGGGCCATTATGCGCAGCATGAGTATCTTATGGCTGGGATCGCTGCCCGCTCCAGCTCCAACAGTTCCTCCTCCTCCACCTCCTGCCAGTCCCGCTCCCTCTGCTGCCGCTGCCGCCACCGCGGCGCCATGAACGGCACTCACCGCTATGACCATGTGCGAGACGAGCTCGAAGGCGATGGAGTAGCAGATGGCAATGCTGGCGCCCAGCCAAAGCGGCATCGGCAAGGCCGTATAGATGAGCAGCACAATCTCTAAGCAGATGGCAAAGTGACCCAGCGGACTGAACGCCCTGCCCGTGTAGGTGAGGAAGGCGAGCGAGGCGCTGCACAGGATTAGCGCTGTCAGCGCCGATGTCAGCGTCCTGTGCTGCTTGTACAGGTCCCAGTGGGTGAGGCACATGGCCATTATCGTCACCAGTGACATCATCGAGAACGAGGTGGAAATCGGGCGCCAGAAGTTGTCCGAGCCGCCGCCAATGACAAAGTACAGACACCACACCACGGAGCATAGTAAAATGTACGACAAGGTGAATCTGTTGCGGAGGAGAGGAAAGAGATGGAGAAGTGTGTAAAATATAGAGTGTGACTGAGACTATAGGACTCCCAATATTGATTTCCCTTAGGAATTTCTCTTTAAATCAAGCTAAGTCTTAAAAGTCATGAGTCTCTGTAGCTTTTCTAATTCTTATCTTTAAATCTTAAAATCAATCATTTACGATTAGCAGTAGAGCAATACGATGATGTAACTTCGGATAGAATTATAAATACATAATAATAATAATAAATGAAAAGTTTGGTTGAATAAGTTATGACTAACCTATTATTAACATAATAAATTAATAATTTTTCAAACTTATACTAGGAACTATGGCACATAAATATATCGCATCAATCATTTAATTTGAATGATCGCATCAATCATTCAATTTGAATGATTGTGGGCAGCATGGCTTGAATGAGATGTGGCGAGTTTGTTTGGGACATCTTGAAACAACAAAAATCGCCCGATGGATTCAGTGGTAGATATACGCTATAATGATGATCTCCTTTAAAGCATGCAGAATAAAGATGTATGGCTTCCAAGTTTCAACAAAACAGCTTAAAAACTGAGAGACTTTTTTGCGTTGGAACACCCGAACGGACAGACAAAATGGACATGACTAGTCGCAAAAAACGGACAGACAGACGGACATGACTAGATTTATATACCTAAGAGGGTCGGAGATGCTTCCCTTTGGTGTTGCAAACAACTGGCTAAAATGACTGAGCCTACATAAATGTCGCATTTCAGACAACAAATCTCAATTGAATTCCTTGATAAACTTATCAACTCAAGAAACTCATACCTTTATTATGCTGCAGCATGAAAGTCTGTAAATACTTATCTATCTTTGTGTAATATGAAAACCAGATCAAAATGAGGTTAAGCCAGTTCAAACAACATTTCGAAGCTCGATCGACCAACCATAGGTCAAGTTAATCTTGCGTTGACTACACGCTGCGTCCTCCCCCTACAGACACATGGCCTCAGTTTACGTGGAACTGGCGGACAACTCCGTGCGGACAGGACATTTATACTAATTAGCATGGCTCGTTTAAAAGTAGTTGTATAAGCCATGCTCCATGAGAAGCGCAGGAAGGCAGGAAGACAGGAAGACAGGAAGACAGGAAGGGGCTGGGGACTGAGGACTGAGATAGAAAAGGTGCAAAAGTTTCACGCGATGAACTCATTCGCATTTGCTGTCGGCTGCAACTTTGCGATGCGGCATTAAACAGATTGCAGCACTTCAGCGTGGGCGACAAGGTTGCAAGGCTGTAGAAAGAAGAGAGGGGAAATTCCGACAAGCTGGAAACTCTGGCAAATTAACAACATAAAATTTGCAGTCGCAGAACAAACTTCAAGCAATTCCGAACGCAAAAAGGATTACTGGAATGTTTCACCTACTAGAAAGAAAATTACTTTCTCTTAATGAACTTAGAGCCAGTATCTACACTATTTTGGAAGTTATTAAGAAAATTGTAAGGGTAATGACAAACAAGTATCTGGAAAGGTGTAATCACAATATTTTGAAAATAATTCATTCCAAGCGAACCACCTGCGTTCTAGAGGTCTGTACATAAAAGCATGACTGCAAAAAATATCGGGTATGTACTTAAGAATTTGAAGCAAATGCAGAAAATATCTCGACAATAATGTATAGCTATATATATATATCTATGTTAATATAGATATCTGCAAGTCAAGCCGATCGTGAAAAATTTATGTGAAATTGGGATTAAATGTAGAAGTCTTGTGAGAACAAAATATTGCAATTTAATTGGGATATACCGAACACTAACAATAAACAGATATGGACTTTGTGGCAACCATACAATATATCGATTGGGTTCAATTTAATTATAATTCTAAAGGTCATAAAAACTAAGTAATAAAATTACAAACGTGCAGATTTAACTCAACTCATCAGCAGTTGTTGATCAAGATCAGAGTATATAAATCCACATGGTATTCATTGAGACATTGAGACTGTCCCTCAACTTGTTGCCTTGCATGCTATTCAGAGCAACAGAGGAGCAGCATCAAAGGAGCAGGCCGGATCCCGGTCAGCAGGATCAGAGACACGGCCAGCCCAGAAGATTGTTAGGACAGCGAAATAAAGAGAAGTTTCCATCAACGAGCAGTTCGGACTGAACGCATACTTCAATCGATTCTCAGTTGCACCCCTTGCTATGGCACTGACCTGCAAGTCGAGCGCAAGCCTTGCCCTATGGCCTGCAAGTGAAGCAAGCCAAACCGAGGCCCAAGCAAGCTAACCAACTCGACCGACTGCGAGAGTTGCAGGCACGCTACGCGGCCATTTATGCCAGCAATTTCGCCATCTAGCGCAATTCTCGACTAATTTGCCCTCGCTTAAACGGACAGGATATAGGGAAAGAAGGCAGTGCTGGGGCAGGGGTAGGGGCAGTGGCAGGCAAAGAGGCAGGAAAGTCGAAGTGGAGCCTCTCCTTGCTTTGCCCTTTTGGGCGCCGCGTTGATTGCATGCACGTGCGAGTGTTGCATTCGCACTTGGCAGAGCGCACAGTGGGTCAAATATGCAGTTGAGGCTCTCACTGTGCACTCACTTCAAACTATTTTCAAGTTTTCTACTTTGAAAAGATATAGAGGCTTAACGCTGAAGGTAAAAAAACAGACTGCACGAAGTGTATTTAAAGGCCTATACATACTATAATGTGTCTCACTTAATCTACATTACTCCCCATATATGCAAAATCTCCTGTGAAGACCCCCTTTATAAAATTCACTTATCTACAGATAGATTGTAAATTAAACATAAATAAAAAAAATTATTTACAGAGTAAAAATTGTTTAATCTAGAAAAGAAAAACCGTTGGAAAACTTTCTAATTCCAATTAATGGTAATTTATTTCACTGTTGCAATTCTCATAATGAATATCGTGCAATCAGCTAGAAAATTTGCCTAGAAGAACATATTTCTAAGTAAACTCTGCTTAAAGCCATATGTTTAGTGTACTGCAATTTTTTTTATAACAATTAGTTATGTCCGGTCTAAGAGAGCGATATCAAAATTTTGCAAAACTTTTTCGATTTTAAAATATTATAAACACGAATCCTTCCTGTCTTTAGCTAGAGCTAGAGACTAGCACTCACCTGTATCGCATGCGGATGTGCGGGAAAACGCTGGCCTGGAACTGCTCCTCGAGCACGGCCGAGTCGAACTTGGGATCCAGCCAGGATTTGGCGGCAGCGCGCTCGAATGCCACCGGCAGCATGACGCTGCAGCAAGAATGCCGTCGACCGGTTTGACTTAGATAGGTTTGGATGTGCGGCGCCAGGGCGATTTGTATGTCATCGGTGGAGTTGGCCCGGCTATCGTTGACTAGAACGCCCGGCGGCATCGCTGTAAAGCTGACCGACTGGCGACGCGACTGCAGGGGAGAGCCAAAAAGAAGGAAATGCGATTAGTTAATGTCTTCATCTCTCTCTTTTTTTCTCTCTTATTTTTTTTCTATCTCTATCTCTTTTTACAACTGTGTACAAGTGCATTTGTCTCCGCCACAAAGTATGCAGCACAAGGACAAGGACGACACGACGAGGACAACCGCATCGACATTTGCCATTTCTTAACTAGGTCAGTTCTGTCCGTCCGTTCGTCTGTCAGTTGGCCTGTCTGTCTGTGTGCTCCTCTGCCTGTGTGTGCTGTCCGGCTGCAACAAGTGCTGCGACATTGCGCATACGCCGCGTGCGCTTACTCAAAACAAAAACCGAACTGCCGGAAAAAATGCACTGCGAGTCACGCGACAAGCTCAATTTGCGATTTGCGATTTGAGATTTTTCAATTTTCAATTTTGATTTTGATTTTGATCTGAGCGGCGCGCTAATCTTATCGCACAGCAGCAGAACGAAAACAAAAAAGGCCGTGAGAGCGAATGCAACGACGCGTCGCCTCAGACGGCGATTCGAGTTAATCAAATTAAGTATACGACCCGTTCGAGTGGCCGGCATAACGCACACACACACACACACACACACACTCACACACGCACACACAGACATGCTGGCAAGCGGGCGTCGGGCGTGTGTTTATATAAAGAATTCGACGGAAAGCTGCTAACTGAATCATAAAAAATCGGAGCGGGAGCGAGCGCGAGCGGCAGAGAGCAGAACTGAAATCGCGTATTCGAGTTTTTGGAGCGCGCTTCATTGGAGCCTGCTAATGAGCTGTGTCTATTTTTAGCCGCAGCGACAAATAATAATATTTGCATTAAAACTTTGACCGCGAATAATTGCGCGCTCACACACACACACACACACACGCACACCCGCACAGGCGCACACACAAGCACACATAATAGATTGAAACAAAAAATCGCAACTCTGACGAGGCTTTGTCTCGTTTCTCTTTGTCTGCTTTGGCCTTTTCATTTTGTCAATCCTTTCGATTGTAGCAGCTTATCCCGTAGTTCCAATACCCCACTCCCCCGCCCCCGCAGTTCTTTCACTCTGCTTTTGAATGCATTTTTCCGAGTGCATTTAAAGATTTAACAATTCCGTTTTTGTCGGCTTTTATACCCGGCACCATTTGTCAGTGCATAAAAGAGGACTCTTCCGCTTTGTAGAAATGTATGTTAACTTGAGACCACAAAAAATGACAGAAAAGATTTTTTTTAGCATTTTAACCAAGTTCAGTTTGTTATCATGTTGGGGGCATTTAATTTTACATAAAGGCAAAGTTTTCGAGTAAATTAAATTGAAAATATAAAAATAATTAGAAAACTTGTGTGCAGGGTATTTAACAGTCTAGAGCGCACGCTCTTAGCTTTTCTTACTTGTTGTTTATTAATAGTTTTACAGTTTTATTCATACCCTGCAAAGGCCATAAATATGCGGGCAACATTTCTGGTTCACTGGATTCCACAGAAGCGAAACAACAGCGACAACACCACAACAACGACACTGGCAAGTTCTACTTAGAATTTTGCATTGTAAATTCGATTTGCAGTGAACGCGCAACGACAACGACAACGACAAGAACAACAACGCGAGCGAAATCGTAATCGAAATCGAAAATAAATCGAGAAATTGTTGCCCGAAAAATACACAATGGAAAATTGCTGTTGCCTCGGATTTGATTTGATTTATTATAATTTACAGCAGCGCCGCGCACACACACACATAGAACAACATGCACAACAGCAAGAACAACAACGACAACGACAACGGCAGCAGGAACCGCAGCCGACAACCGACGCAAACAACGTTGGCAAAAAAGGTTGCACGGGCGCGCGCTCGGACGTTGCCAACTCTCGATGGAAACTGATTTGAATTTTTGTGTGCCGAACTGACGATCAACAACGACAACGACAACGACAACGACAGCTACAGCAGCGACAACGAAAGCGACGACAACGACAACGACAACGACAACGAAAGAGAATGTGAATGCGAAGGCGAGTGGAAGGCCGCTGTCGATGCCGTCAGCTCTGCTGTATCTTCTTCCAGTTGTCGGCTGCGAAAACAGCTGACAGCAGCAGCAACAACAACACAAGCGAAAGCAACAACAACTGCAGCAAC
Organism: Zaprionus bogoriensis; assembly: GCA_035046045.1. NCBI lineage: Eukaryota > Metazoa > Arthropoda > Insecta > Diptera > Drosophilidae > Zaprionus > Zaprionus bogoriensis. Next base: position 1,154,006 of record JAWNOI010000174.1, read on the forward strand.
GGCAACAACAACAACAACAACAACAACAACAACATGAGTGTGCAAAACCAGGCAGCTTATCGGCCGAGCTGATAGCAAGTGGCAGGTGAAACAGCTAGATAGATAGACAGTTAGATGGCAGAGATAGCAGGCAACTTAGACTTAGAGATAGAGAGAGTGAAGAGTTAAAGAGAGATAGGCAGAGAGGCAGATAGGTAAACGAAGAGAGAGAGAGAGAGAGAGGGATAGCACATCTGAGCGATCTGCAGCTGCATGCAGACGGACAATAGCATTTCATTCAGCACTCATTCATACTCTTCCTCCCTCTCATTCACTCTTTCTGCCTGCCTAATAATTTTCTTAGCTACCCGCACCCCCCTCCCCCATATCATACCATCAGGCGCACAATATCGTATGTAGTATGTATAAATAGAATTCCAACTGATATTGATAAGATAAGAGGCGGCGGCGGGCCGGCGTTGCCTTCTTAAGCGCTGAGAATTTTCATGTCTTCCTCCTCCTCTGCTCATTCTGCTTCTGCTTCTGCTTCTTCCTCGTACTCTTGTGTTTCGAGCTTGCCTTGAACTTGTCCGGTTCATGCTAATGAATATGCACTCGAGTGGCAAGTGAATGAATATGAATGCACTGCTGCAGCGGGATTTCCTCTAGCGACTTGCACTCGAATCTAGTCTAAACGAATCGAATGAATGATTCATTATTTGAACTACAAATTCAATTTTTATTTGGTGAAATTTTATTGGTATTGAATTAATTAATGTATTTATTTTTTACAAGCTTTTCGGTTTCCATTAATTAAATTTTGATTGAATCTGAATTTCCTTTATGAAGAGGAAAATTTATTTCCAATTTTCCAAGTTTTCAGTTTAAATAGGTACCCCGTACTTAGTACCGATTTGCGAGTGGTTAATTTCGAATTTAGCAGAGATTTCAACTAACTACGAAGCACTACCCTGTAAGCTTTAACTGCATTGGGTATGATAGCGCTTCAGATTTGATTTAATTTTTTTGGGGTTGGCAATCTGCCTCAGAAACAGTTTTAGCTGCGATTCCTTTACCTGTTTCAATAGATAATAAATTATATTTGCTGAATTTTTGTTACCAAATTGTTGGGAGAGCTGTGCAAATTTGGTAATAGTTCAAGAATATAAAACCCATATATACTCTGCTTTCTTGCCTTGCCTTTTAGTGTTTCGAATAAATTAACAGGTCTGAGTGCAGTACTCAGAACTGAGTACTCAGTTCACAGTCTTCGATTCTCTGCTCTCTGCTCTCCGCTCCCCGCTGTCCCCTTTCAATCAGTTGCACTCGTCGGGGCAGCTGACCCCAAGGAACAAGCTCATTATATTATGAAACACGTGTAGAACTCTGCTATAATTATTACTGTTGCTGTTGCTGTCGCTGTTGATGTTGATGATGTTGTGTCTAATTGATTTGCTGGCGCTGTTTTTTAATGCTGATTCGCCGCTCTGCCTCTACTGCTCTGTCTTCCAACTGTTGTTGTAGTTGTTGCTGTGCAATTAATTGCAGCAAAGGCGACGATTTTCTGTCTGTTTCGGGCAACTCAGGCTGCTTTCAGTTGTTGCTGTCCGTAGACATGACGACAAGAACAGCAGCAACTGGCGAAATTATGATATGAACACTATGAATGAACACAGATAAAGTCTCAGCAGGCAAATCTTGTGGAGCCCAAAGGTTTTTCTGCTTGCCCAAAAATTTATATATATTTTTATTATATATATATACTGAAGTCACATAAGATATAAATATATATCTGTTTGTTTGTTCGCCGAACTTGGACAGGAAATTGAAAATCAAATTTGAAATTTATATTCACTTAATCAAAGTGCGCGCTGTCAAATTGTTTGCTCCCAACGGTGATGGGGCGAGGTGGTGCGGCACTGCGGCCTCTCTCAGACAGCCAGACGCCGGCAGAGCGGCAAAGGTTGATAAATTAATTAGCAAACACAACAACACAACAACACAACAACAACAACAGCACAACGGCAGCAAGCTGGAAAATTAACAAATTTACTTATCGGCGTGCCAAAAATATTCAAAAGCCGAACCCAAGCACAACCTGGAGCTGAAGGCCAACGAGTGTCAAAGGGCACAGCAAAGCGACGGAGACAGGGACAACTGGGGAGCAAGAGAGAGAAATAGCAGAAGTAGAAATTTAAATTGCAAACAACTCGTTACTCAACAAGGAACTGCATACAAAAGCAGGCGAAGGCAGAGCAGAGCATCGACAGGAGACAACTACAACTATAGAATAGCCATTTCTTTGTCGGAAGTCGCTTGATTGACAGATCGAAAATGGGAAATCTGCACACTGAGAATGTTAGCCAAAGGTCTGATGCCTCGCAGTCAAGCAGTTTTTCTTACATTTGTTTGGTATATACTATAAAGGGGCTTAGCGAGCTTTAGCAGTTTGAAAAATTGCAATCCTAAGATTATTAAAAAAAACAAGTGAAGAAAGCTACAGTCGAGTGCACTCGACAGTAAGATACCATTTACCTTTCGCTGTTAAAAACTAATTCTTAATATTAATTACTTTTATTCGGCGAATAACAACGCATCGCATATTTTCGAGGACAAATTCACATGCATTGACGCTAATGGCACATGCCGACTGCACACTGACTACACGACGACTGTGCGTGCGCAGTCGTCGTCGGCGTCGGCGTCGGGCCTCTACTGCTGTGAGCGAAACTTCTCGTGCCTATAACTTCTGTGTTTATTGTCCGATCGGATTTAAATTTATAGGGTAGATCTGTACTATGGTAAGCTACAAGAGTGTTAAAAAAAATGTTTTGTTATTTCCCTACTTTTCTTAAAATGCAATAGTTTGGGGGCGGTGGGCGTGGCATCCAAAAGTTGAAAATCAAACATTCTCCGTAATGTTACCAGGCACCTTACTTTCAAATTTGGCGCTTCTAGCTTTTCTAGTTTTCTTTTAAACTATAAAAATGTGTTTTTTAGAGGCGGTGGGCGTGGCATCCAAAATTCTAAAATCCAACTTCTGCATAATGTTGCAAGACACCCTCCTACCAAATTTGGTGCGTTTATCTCTTTTCGTTATTGAATTATTTGGAAAAAATCGAAATACGCATTTATCGATTTGCGAAGGCGGTGGGCGTGGCACATCAAGTTTGAAATAAACTTCTTGTGTGTATTGAATACACGCACACTCCCACCAAGTATGGTGCCTCTAGCTCTTTTAATAGCTGAAATCTGTGTGTTCATACAGACGGACAGACAGACGGACATGACCAAATCGACTCGGCTATTGATGCTGATCAAGAATATATATACTTTGTATGGTCTGCCACGCCTCCTTCTGCCTGTTACATACATTTGCACAAAGTTAATATACCATTTTTTACCCATTTTCAATGGGTAAATGGTATAAAAAAGAATAAAGTGAAACCAACAAAAGTCTATCAATAAGTTCCATGACAGAAGGTGGATGTAGTTGGCTCAATTCTCGGCTAGATACGCTAGGCTGCTCAGCACTATGTGGTATACTTCTTAGTGTCTTTCTGCTGCGCTTAGCAAGCTTCTAGCCAAAACGAATACAGCTGCTATAGCAATATACCTGTTGCCCAAAAAAAAAACCAATTGCAGATAACCGACTACCGATTAACGATTACCGATTACCGATATGCACCACAAAAACGTTTTTAGCGAATAGACATGGCCCTAAAAATGCAAGCCTTGCGGTCAGGGCGCTGCCTCTACCGCTTGGCCATGCAGGGGACCTCGCTGTGCATAGAGGACAGGCAAGTGCTGTTGCTGCTGTCCTCGTTGGAGGACGCAATGGGTGTGTGTAAGGGGGGAGGGGGAGGGCAAAGAGATGGGAACGGGGGTCACAGGTCACACAAAGGCAACGGCCGTGGCAGTTGGCTGCAGTCGCCGGCGTCGCTTCTCTGTGTCTGAGTGCGTCACAATGACGCCAAAGTGTAAATAAGTGCTTACATTTTTAATGAATATATGCAAAAATGCTGGCTAACACACACGCACACACACACACACACACACACACACACACACACACACGCACACACAATAGCACATACACGGCGTAAATTTTAACAGCGACTGTCGGCAAGTGAAGCCTCAAGTGCCACCAAGTGGACAAGCGGCAGTAATTGTTTGGCCTGCACCGCATGCAACTGACTCACACACACACACACACACACACACACACTCACACCTGCCACATGCAGCTGCCACCTGGGCAACTGTCGAGGCAATCACAGAAAAATGCATTTAAATGTCAACGCGAAATAATAAGAAATCTCTACAAGCGCCGAGAGCCGAAACTGAACGCAACTCCTGGACTGGGCCAAGACTGTATGAAGAGTCGCTCTCGGCGGGGCGGAGGGGGCGTGCCAAGGCCGCGTCGCATTGGAAGTGCAAAATGTTGGCAGTTAAAACACAGCGAGAAAAAGCGGAATCCAGGCGCAAGGTACAACATAATAATAATAAGAATAATAATAATGGAATGGGCTGAGGTTGCGAGGGCCAAGAGGGGGGCGAGTTCCAGGGGGAAGTACGGGAACGAGCAGCGCACGCGAAGGCGCGAGGGGGTGCGGAAGCGGGCGAGAAAATGTATTATAGAATGAAATGTAATCAAGTCAAAAGACAAGCGACTCACACACACACACACACACACACACAAATGTAAGCTAAAAATCCGTCAGTTGTCGCACGGCAACACTGGCGGGCAGGCAATTGGGCCGGGCAACCCGGCTTGCATGGCAAATGAAAGCACATCTCGCCCCAGTCTATAGCTTGCCTCGCATCTCTCACACCGACCCACACACACACTCACAGCCATAGACACAGACAGACACACACAAACACACACATACACACACATACACACACACACACAGGGACCACGGGCAAGTCAATAAACAGTCAGTCGGGCACAAAAACACAAACACAAACAAAACAATGCACGACGTTGACACAAAAAGCTGAGAAATTATAACGCACACAGACAAACAATCAGGCAGACTACAACACACACACGCACACACACACACTCACACAGCAGGCAGGCATACGCATATATATATAAAAATACTCATACACGAGCATAAGTATAATAATCCAAGGAAAATAAAGCGGAAAATCAATTTTAAAGCATTGCTGCACAGTGCCAAGGATAATGAGCAGTCGACTACCGACAAAGAGCGTCTCTCTCTCTCTCCCTCTCTCGCTGTCTCTCTCTCTCTCTCTGTCCATCTCTGTCTCTGTCTCTGCGATTGCAAGAGCAATGCCACCCAGACCTAGAGACAATGCCAGAACAATGACAGGCACAATGGCAGTCGAAAGGCCACAAATCGCTGGCAAACTGAATCCCAACGCAAATGGCAATCTGAGATACTATAGCAAAAAGCTTAAGACTGACACACACATACCCTGTAATGGAAACGTTTTACGCCAGGCAGCACGTTTGCTTTATATCTTGAACAATTGCAAATATATATTCAAATTACAAACATTTTTACAATAAAGATATTAAACACAAATGCAAAGCTATTAAAATACCACTAAATAAACAAATATATATAGTAAAAAAATAAAAAAAAAAAAAAATTAAAATACCTCGGAAGTGTTTACAATTATTTGTATTAATAAATTTATAAAGTTTAATAAGTATTGGCAATATATTTAAAATCATATTTCGAGATGATCAAATATATTCCAAATATTTTTAATTATAGTTTTGATTATCTTAAAATTAATTTTTCTATGTCTTTAAAAAGAATTTGGAAAATTAAGTAAATAAAATGCAAAGCTATTAAAATATCTCGGGAATGCTTAGAATTATTTGTTTTAATAAATTTAAAAAGCTACATCAATTTAAGCATATTCCGAGCTGATCAAATATATTCAAAATATTTTTAATAATAGCTTTGAATATCTTTAAGTTACATTTTCTATGTCTTTAAAAAGAATTTTATAGATTTAGAAAATAAATATGCAAAGCTTTTAAAATGTCTCGGAAATTTTAACAATTATATTTCTTAATAAATTTAAAAAGTTACATTACTCTTAGCAATATTTTTTTAAGCATATTCCAAGCTGATCAAATATATTCAAAATATATTTAATATAAGTTTTGATTATCTCAAAATTAAATTTTCTGTTTTTTAAATAAATTTGAAAAGTTTTAAAAGTGATTAAAAAAATGCAGTAAATTTTTAACAATTAAATAAAGTTAAAAATAAATAAAAAAAAAAAACATTATTTTATGCAATATTTTCTATGAGTGATGTACATTAAAAAAGAGAATTACCTAAAACATTCGTCAATGCTTCGCATTTTTAAACTACACTGACTAAAAAAAGGAACCATCTTAGGCTCAAATTTGATCCGGCGTACTTGCCCCGAACTTGGTATAAGCAGCAGACAAGTTAAGCACACAAAAATCCCAAAATACACAGTTCAGTTCTGTTGTGGTACCACTTCAGATAAACACGAGACATTAGCACTGTTTTTGGCGACAAACTGGTTCGAATCAGACAAATGCCGTCAACAGCCGCTGCGAGTCGGCAATAATGGACCACAAAACGATAAATGATAAACGGGCACACATACATCACCATGTTTGCCTAGTAAGATTCATCTTTCGAAATGTCAACTGGAGATAAGCCTGTGCGCTCGCACATCGCGGCACTCGCGATTCGAGATTGACGATTTGCGCGCTCCAAAGTATGCAGCGAAAAATAACGCGCAGCTTCGCCTAATGAGCTTGCCCCGGGTGGGGGCTGGGTTGAAGTGACTTATGAGCCTGCGACTGATGGACTGTGCGATTCACTCACCGACAGACTAGAGCAGGCGCAGCTAACGGTAACAGGTAACAGCATTTCCGCTCACGTCAAGCGCACTTCCGCCGTTCACGCTCCACTGCACTGAGCGCTGAGCGCGCTGAGCCCGACGGCAGGCGCCAAGTGGAGGCGGCAACAGATTACACACACACACACACACACACACACACATGTTTGCACATGGGTGCATGCATACATATGCAAACGTGGAACACATGAACACACTCAGGCATTTTTGTTGCTCTCTTTCCCTTATGAAGGAATTGTTTGCTGCACTTCGGTGCGTTACGCCAGCAAAGTGCGGCTGTAAAGTTGATTACGTCAAGAGGTTCTACTTGTTACTTGGTACGCACTCAGCACTTAAGTTCAAGAACAACATTTTTGGAATATTCTAGATCGAAATTTGCTAGAGCTGTAGACCAGCCCTGGAGTAGGGTTTGCTCAAGTCGCCTATGCCCGAGGGCAGCCAATTTGCCTGCCCTACATTCTCGGCATGCAGCATGTTGGCAGCGAACCTTTTTGGGAGCTCACATCATTTTTGATGTTTCCCATGATGTAATGCATTTACTGCTGCTGCTGTTGTTTCAGCTCTGTGGCTCTCTGTTTTTTGTCGTTCACGTGACAGGACTGTGGCTCTAGCCCTTTGCTTTGGGCTCATCAAAATTCGTTTAACCAACAACGTATTTTGCTTGTTTTGTACTCAGTGTCAAGTCGAGTTAACAACTGCAACTGCTGCAAGTGTTTGTGCCTGTAGTTGTGGCAATTGTTGCTGCTGCTGCTGTTGCTGTTGCTGTTGCAGTTAGCAGCGTGTCCTAATGCATTTTGTTGCCGTCAAGTCTTGCCTGCTGGTTGTCTATTGCGCTTGACGAGGGACCGTATGAGCAGCTGCACAAGGGACAAATACAATGGTTCTCATGTGTGTGTGTGTGTGTGTGTGTGAGTGTGTGTTGCATTCATTATGTGTGCCCTGCCAAAATGGATGCGAGGGCAGCCCTTGACAGCGTGCATAATGGCATATGAAATCGGAGCTGCACTTAAATGCGACATGCAAAGCGGCAAGGCAGACAGACAGACAGGCAGACAGGCAGATGGCGCAGACAGCGAGACGGGCAGCAGGACACTGCTCTGTAATCAGGTGCAGCTGCCCGAGGGTCGCGTTAAGTATACGCCACGTCGGCCCGTGCGGAAAGTTGAGCAGTTGTCGTCGACGGCGTCTCGCCTTGTGTCTCGCGTGTGACAATGAGGCGACGGCATTTGTCGACCTTATCAGCGCCAGCGACAACCTTAACGACGACAACAGCAGAAGCAGAAGCAGCAGCAGATGAAGTAGAAGAAGCAGAAGCAGAAGAAGAAGGGGAAGAGAAGGCGCAGGTTGTCGAGGCAGTTTGGGATGACGAGCGAGTGACATGAGGCGGCGTTTGTTGACTGCCCCAAAAGATAAGCGATAAGATCGACGGCGTCGGCTGCTGTGATTGTCAACTCAAGTGACGCGGGTGTGAGCAGCCGAAGCACATATGCGTGTGGGTGTGGGTGTGCGTGTGCGTGTGTGCGCGCTTGGAGATGCGCGATCTGATAACGAAATTGCATCTCTCGCTTGTCTAAATATTTAAACTGTGTGTATTGCGGCAATTTGTTGGGCGAGTAAGAGGGACAGGGAGAGCGAGAGAGCGAGAGCGCGAGAGGCAAAGAATGCGCGCGCGATGGCAATAGATAAGCATATATTTCACTTTTGCGCCAATGACACTTGTTTCAAGTATTTCGAGACGTTCGAGCTTGTAATCGGCTTATGAAAATTGAACAGCAGATTTCAGTAAGCTGCACAATAATAAAGCTCATTAAGGCCTTAACAGGGCTAATTTAAGCATTAAATGGTATTTTAATTTAAAATACGTGGCACGAAAAGTTTTAAAAATGTTAAGTTTTATATTTACTGCAAATTTCATTTAAGTGCAGCTCATTACAGCTAAAAACGGAATTTTATGTAATTATGCTCCTCATTTACGTTTTTTAGGCATTCATCCAAATTTCGAAAAATATTTCAGATTTTCACTTAAAAGCTTTTAAAAGCTTTTCATCCAACTGAAAGCTGAACTATGATCTTTGATCTCGAAGAACTTGAGTAACTTCTTCAGATAACAAACTATATGAGGACTGTATAAAGAGGTATAACTTTAGCCTTTTGACTGATTAGTGAAAAATTCAAGTATTCTATTTGAAGACTTTGCTGGTATTTTATGCATTTTTTAAAGCTAGAAATTACTAAATCTTAATCATAATCCAGCTTAAAGCTTTAAATCCAACTGAAAGCTAAATAATGATCTTAGAGCTCGAAGAACTTTTTCAGGTAACAAACTTTATCTGGACTCCATAAAGAATAATAAAAGCTAACTTTAGCCTATTGGCTAATTAGTAAATAATTCGTGTATTCATATTCTACTAATTAATGCAATTGTGAAAGCTATGCCCGCATTCGTGTTGACTTGTTTTTCTATTTTTTTCCGCAACTTTTCAATCAATCTCAATCAGATTATGCTGCAAAATTATAAATTGTGACTAAACAAGAGTGCGTTAATTAGCCTGATTAAATCAATTCAACAACAATTTGCTGCCTCATTTGGCCATGGGCAGGCAGTGCGACAGCTGGCCAGACAGACAGTCTGTCTAACTGGCAGACACCCCGCACTCCCCGCACTGGCATTCAGCTGTCGCCCAACGTCAACCTCTTCACCTTTCTGTGTGTGTCTGGGCTTCGAGTTGAATTCAGTTTTTTTTTTCGGTTTGTTTTGTTTTCCTTTTTTTGTCGTTTGTTCGCTTTGCGTGTGTGTGTGTTCTTTTGCCTCTTTGACGCACAGACACATGTGGAAAATTTGAAATTTCGCTCGCCATCATCCTCCCGCCAGCAGCATACAGCGATGTCAGCGAACCCGTCAGGTGTCTGTTAGTGCTGTTCAGTCGCCTTCAGTCGGCGAGTACCTGACATGCCTGAGCAGTTAGCTGTTAGCTGTTAGCCCGTTCACCACCCTTCCCCCCGCCCCTTTGGGCACGCCCAGAGGTACAGCGTTTAAAACACTTTGAATGACTTTATCGCGTTTTTTTTATATATTTTATCGCTGCAGCATTTACCTGATTGTTTCTGATGTTGTTGTTGCTGTTCTTGATATTTTATGTGCTTTGCTCTCCGCTTGGCAGATTTATGTCGCTGGCCTCCCTCTGGCAGACCGTACGCTTCCCCTTACCCCCTGCTGCCTGCCATCTCTCGCTTAAAAGCTGCTTAAATTCTATTAAATTGTTCAGGATTTTGTTGCTGCTGCTCTCGCCGTTGTTGTTGCTGCCGGAGAGTTTGTCACGTTGCCGTTACGTGTTGGTTCCAATGTCTTTGGTTCTCCAGTTCTCCACTTCTAATGATGCCTCATTGCAGCGCATTGCCGAGCCTTTGGCTCTGCCTCTTCGTCGGGAAGGTTTCAACGTCAACATTGAGGAAATTGCGTGCGGCACATTTAATTGATTGCCTCCAAGCAGACCGGACACTGCAGTCCAGGACATGGAAAAGGCAAAGGATGCGGAGAGAGCGAGACAGAGAGAGAGCGAGAGAGAGAGAGCAACTTGGCTGTGACACATAAAAATGGCAAACAATTGTCGTATTTGGACTTTGGATTATGCCAGCTAATTCTCTGTATACTGTAAATGTATATATTTATATATTTATATACATATCTGACGCGAAGTTCGCACTTTTACAGGGTATAAAAAGCGCTGAAGCGACACCTAACCAGCCAAAGCAGCAAAATATTTATAGATTAGAATACCGAATCCGTACACAATTGGAAAATACGTATACGCATAAGCCCCCAAATCAATTTGCACCTGTTTACTGATTCAACCGCAATTTAACAGTTAAGCGCAAAAGTAAATAATGCTGAGGACGTTGGGCAGCAGGCAGCCGAAGCTGGAACACTCTACTGTACCTGGCCATGCAATACCCCTAGTTAGAGTATATAGCTTCAACAGTTAAACTTTATACTGGCATCGCTGATCGTAAATCGGCTCTTCTAATGATACTGCTCAAGAATAAATAGGCTATACATTATTTATTATTTTTTTTTTTTGCTGTAACTTGTTTTCACAAAGTTGGCAGATTCCTTCTTTCAGCTTGGTGTAGGGCATACCAGTTCGATTAAAATATTTTGATTTCAAATTTACTCAACAAGAATTGGCAAAAAAAAATGTAGTGCTCGTATAAATATATAAAATATGTGCCTATCTAAAAAACTGATGTGTTTTTCATGTAAAGAGCGATAAAAACAAAAATTTCAAACTTGAAGCTCAATTTGGTAAAGTATTTTGAGCTCTCAAGCAAAATGCGGAATTTAATTAATTTTTAAAATTTAAATCGTTTCTAAAATTCTAAAAAATTGTAAGTCAACAAATTGTAGAACAAAAGAATCTAAATCGACAGCCAAACTATTTATAGAATTCCCACTGCTATTTCGAAAGCTATTTCGATTTCTTGGGTTTAATTTCTCAATGATGTGAATTAATTAAAGTGAAGCCTAAATTGAAAGCACGCACTATGCGTGCTTGTGGCCAAGCTAATGCCAGTGCAATTGGCCAGATTAGCCCAGCATTACATAGCCTGGGCCAGGCCAAGCAAACCCACTTGCGGGCCTCGCCTTGCCTCCGACTGGCCTTTGTCATAAATTGTGGTCACATCGCAAATAAATCCAATTAAATTAGCAACAATCTCAAGTGACCGCTCGATGCATGCACAGATGCTGATGCTGTGATACTGTGTCGAAGGCGGGAGGCGTGTCTCCACTGGGGTGTTGTGGAGGCGGGGCGCTCGTAAGTCGGCCGCGTATTGGGAGATGCTCGGCTTCAGTTTCTGACTCTGGCGCTGCTCCAGCCTCTGTTACTTTCCACTAATATAATTTTCAATTTGGCTTTGCTGTCAGACCCACATAAGTATGCTACATGTATGGCTGCCTGGTAGGGGGACCACGCCTCCCCCAGCCCCTGCCACGCCACACAGCAGTCCCTTTCCCAATGGTCATAAGTTTTTATGCGCAGTTTTCTTTATGCTCTTTTGGTTTGCGTTTTGTTGTTTGTTATTCAATAGAAAATTAGTTTGCTTTGTCCGCTCGTCCGTCCGGCTGGTAAGTCCTGCGGCAGGCACACCCACACCCACACCCACACGGACACACACGCACGCATACACGCAGCAGGTACTTTACTTGCACTCGTATTGGCACTCATTCAATATTATTGCCCATCGCATTTCGCATTCAGTTTCAATGCCAAATCCAAATCGACTCTCAATGCCCCATCGAAGCCCTTTTTTCGAAATGAAAGTGCTTCTGCTCCCGCATCCCTCACCCTCACCTCACCCTGCTCATCGCCCGTTAGAAACAAATGGAAATTAGCAAACAAGTCGGATGTACTTTTAATGCGTTCCGTGCCAGCTGCGCTCAGCACTGGACAAACTACAATAAATCGAAGCCAACGGAACCAGAACCAACTGTTGCAGTTCCCGAAATCCATTCCGCTGAATTGGGAACTAAATTTAATGCAAGGCCCCTTAAGCGCACGATATGCAAATGGGCAATGTCTAATGATATATGTATATGTGCTATAAGCTTAGGCAACGCCCTAGGCTCAAGACCTCGTGCATTAGTATCCTACTGTAAAAGAGAAATATAATGTATGTATACATTAAAATACATATACAAAAATAGTTTCCCATATCGAAATAGAAGTACTTATATTACTTATTTCATATTAAATTATATTATATTATATTATATTATATTATATTATATTATATTATATTATATTATATTATATTATATTATATTATATTATATTATATTATATTATATTATATTATATTATATTATATTATATTATATTATATTATATTATATTATATTATATTATATTATATTATATTATATTATATTATATTATATTATATTATATTATATTATATTATATTATATTATATTAAATTATATTATATTATATTATATTATATTATATATATTATATTATATTATATAATATTAATCTATTATATACTCAGGAAACTGGGCTTGATGTTCGGCTGATTCTATCTGAAGTTGCGGCTCTAATTGGTAGTTAATTACGCAATTGCCAACGTAAACAAAATAATCAAAGAAATGTCGCATCAAACACACATTGCTTCCCTCTCAGTTCCTCCCCCCCCCCCCACCACCTATATCGCTTTCAAATCCTCTTTGAAGACCCTCTTCATAATTTCTTAAGCTTCGAAACTTGAATTTGCTTTACGATTTTCGCAAATAAAATGTATTTGTTTTTTTAGTCCTCTTTGGGGGTCTGCTTTCATACCCTTACAGAGGGTATATGCATTCTGTGCAGAAACCTTCTTCTTACCTATAAGGTATATTTAACGTTGTGAAAAGTGAAAATGAATTGGCCGCATTGGACGAAACATAGAGTATACGGAATATGCGATAAGCCAAACTAAACATTTTAATTTTAATTTAATTTTATATATTTTAAGTGCAAGTTTTCTTAATTTTTATGCTCCTACAAGTTTCTTGCGAGTTTTATTAAGACTGCTCTATATAATATAGTTACTATAGCACCGATTCCTTACAACTTATTTCAAGAAGAGTATCAGATCTTCGGTATTGCGGAAATAAGTGATTTTAGTAAGGATGTTTTTTTTTTTTTTGTATGTGCCCCGCAATTATTTTGAATAACTTATTACACACACGTGCCCCTCGTCACTCGCACACACACACTCGCACACACGCACAACACGCATTAAATTTGTATCAATTGCGAAGAAACACGAGCTCCAATTGCGAATGCGAATGTGAATATAAATGGGAATTCAATGTTAATGGCAGCTCAGACGAATCATTTGTGGGCAGGCGCGCGCTTAACGCTCTTCCCAGGGTATGTCGCAGCCCACCTCCTACTCAATCCCGCCCACTCGAATCTGTTCTTCCTTGGAGAGCTCATGCGTTTTTTACGCACGCATCTGGCAGATGACAAGCAAACAAATGATCGCCATGGCAGCAGCTCCAGTAGCTCCACGAGCTGGCCCCATGCTGCTTGTTGCGCCTACGCAGGCCAAGCACAGCGCCTTGCTTCTGCCTTTGCCGGCGACAATGCAGCTGGATGTGCACGTGGACCTGGGGCCATGCACACAGGGGGCCGCGGAGCGTTTGCATTGGTCACTGACATGATGGACTGACTGAGTGAGTGGCTGACTGAGTGATTGACTGACTGCGCAGTGCTTGAGCTGCGCTCGGAGTTCACGTATTTGTTTATTTTTATCGCAGTGCTGATTATGAAATTCTAAGACGTCAAATGCCAGTGACAATGGCTGCGAGAAGGCGGGGCAGGGCGATAGAGAGGCAGACGGAGGTAAGGGAAGGGAGGGAGCTTCAGACTGGGGGCGTGTAAACACCCGCAAATGTCAAAGGACAGCAGCAAAGACCAACAATAAACAACAATCTGTCAAAGCTGTCAAAGCGACGATTATGCCAATTGTTTGCTCGCATTCGCTTGCTCTTCCTACTCCTACTTTAGCCTTCAGCCCCGTCCCTGGCACTTGCTGCTGCCTTCTGCTGCACGTTTGTTTGTCAATCGTGCAAGCTTCACGGCTCATTTGCCAGCAAAGACAGCGCCAGCAGCAGCGGCAGCTTTGCCTGCCTGTCCTACCTGGCGTATGCGCGATATTTTGCTTTTGTTTGCGCGCTTTAGCAGCAACAAGAGCGACAACAACAACAGCAACAGCAACGACAACAGCAACGACAACGACGATGACATGTGTCCTCATCACTTGGTCGTCGTTTCTAGCTAAAAGTGCACACATTTATTATGCCACGCCCCCCTGGGCCCACTCCACCCATGCGACTGCCGACAGCACAGTTTATAGCTCATTATACGACATAATTGTCGCCCTTTGACTTGCTGGCACCACTCCCCCCCCCCCCCCCAATCCTCCTCTGCTACTACGCGTCGGCTAACCTGGTGCAGCAGTGTGGAAGGAGCGGAGCGGAGCCATCGGGAGCCTCGCCAGGATCAGGATAACTGAGGACTGAGCGGCGCGTTGACGACGCCGCGACGTGGCGAAACTTTTAATTGGAAAACTTTTGCATACGCACAGATAAACGCGTCGGGTGCTTGACATCGCGCACTCATACACATACACTTACAGGAAGCATATGCAAATTGTATGTAAATCTAGGAAACTACACACACACACGCACACATTAACACGGACAGTGCTTAGGCATTTTCATAAATATTTCATGTTAATTTGCAGCTCGCAAAGCCGGGAAAATATTCTTCAAGTGTTGCGGAAGAAAACAACTTGATGCAGGCACGAGAGAGTGGTCGACAGGGAAAAATAGAGAGGAAGAGAGAGAGGGAAAAAGACTATAGTGTATGCGAGGTCTGCGCAATACTCTATAAAAAGTAATTGACATATTTCAAATGCAACAATTTAAATTGAAATTATTAAGTTTTAAATTTGAAACAGGATTTTTTTCCAAGCAAGACATTTTTGTAGTGCTGATACAAAAGCTTAAATTAAAAATATATATATATATAAATTATATTTATATATTTATATATTCAAATATTTGTAGTTCCAAAGTTTCCAAATGGAAATGATTAAATTTAATTGAAGCTCAAAATTATTTTCATAATTAAATATTTGCAGAACTACAAAGTACAGAATTTGCGCATGTTGAATGCAAAATTCTATCGGATTGTCATAGTTTTCCATTGCTGAGCTTGAGGATGGGAGTAAGACGCAGCAGTGAATAAATTTAGTATTCACACTTGTGATTCCTTCAAATCATATGCGCATATGGTAACTTATTCCGATTCTGCATGGCATACTTTCGGCGCAGGTTTAAATTGTTAAGGAGAACTGCGCCTTGCTTTGATTCTCGCACAGAAGTCTCTTCATTTGCAAGGAGATCCAATTTATTCAGCATGAGTGTAAGTGGGTGTGTGAGTACATGTGGGAGTGTGCCTCTGTGTGCCTCTGTGTGGAGGAGTGTGCTTTGTGTTCTTTTAAAGTCCTGTCAAGATGCTGCGAATGTCTCCGATGTTTGCCAGTTAATTGCACCAGCTGCCAGCTTCCAGCTTGGTGCTCCGCCCACCTCCCATTCCACTTGACACCCTCTCTCTCGTTATCCTGGGCCTTTCCTGGGACGCCCCTATTCCGGGCTGCGCCTGGTCGCAACGTCAAAGTCATGAATTCTTAATGAGTCGCTGCAGCTGCCGCCCACATGACAAAGACAAAGGCAACTTGCCTCGACTCGACTCGACTTGACTCGACTTGACTTGACTTGACTTTGACATGCTGCAATCGACACGCAAGCATTGACATTTATTGCATTCCACCTTGACACGCCACTTCCCCCGCCCCTGTGCCAACCCAGTTGTATTTGAGCCTTGACTTGACGGACTCCAAGTTGACTTTTAATTCGCCTTCGAGTTTAAATTGGATTTCTATAATTTCTTCTTTCGGCTCCCGACACCCCCACCACTGTGCAGGGTATGCCACCGTCGGGCCGTGTGCCTATTATAGGTCTAATCAGTTTAAAAACCGCATGAATTTCGTTACTTTCGTGCCATCAACGAAGTTGGGCAAAGGACCAAAATCAAGGGAAAGGGCAACTTTTACGGTCTGCGGAATCAAATTAATTCCTATCTAAATTTAATGGCTGCATTTATGAAAATTAAATTCGACAACAACCGCATCAACAACGACAGAAGGAATCGAAGAGCAAGAGGACCAATTCAGAAAATTATCTCGAGACTTGCGAATTTCATTGAAGCGCCATGCAAAATTAACTTTGAAGTTCCCTTCGTCATTTTGCTAAAATCCTTTCTCTTCATTTTAATATTTTTATGTTTTCCTACTTTTTCTATTTCGTGTCTTCTCATCTTTCCTCATTTCCTACTGTCGCTCTCGCTCTCACTTTCACTCTCATTCTTACGCTTACTCTAAACTCTTACTCTTACTCTTACTCTTACTCTTACTCTTACTCTTACGCTTACTCTTACTCTTACGCTTACGCTTACGCTTACTCTTACTCTTACTCTTACTCTTAGTCTTAGTCTTACTCTTACTCTTACTCTTACTCTTACTCTTACTCTTACTCTTACTCTTACTCTTACTCTTACTCTTACTCTTACTCTTACTCTTACTCTTACTCTTACTCTTACTCTTACTCTTACTCTTACTCTTACTCTTACTCTTACTCTTACTCTTACTCTTACTCTTACTCTTACTCTTACTCTTACTCTTACTCTTACTCTTACTCTTACTCTTACTCTTACTCTTACTCTTACTCTTACTCTTACTCTTACTCTTACTCTTACTCTTACTCTTACTCTTACTCTTACTCTTACTCTTACTCTTACTCTTACTCTTACTCTTACTCTTACTCTTACTCTTACTCTTACTCTTACTCTTACTCTTACTCTTACTCTTACTCTTACTCTTACTCTTACTCTTACTCTTACTCTTACTCTTACTCTTACTCTTACTCTTACTCTTACTCTTACTCTTACTCTTACTCTTACTCTTACTCTTACTCTTACTCTTACTCTTACTCTTATTCTTATTCTTATTCTTATTCTTATTCTTCTTCTTATTCTTACTCTTATTCTTATTCTTATTCTTATTCTTATTCTTACTCTTACTCTTACTCTTAGTCTTATACTCAAATATAAACCTAGCCCGAACCCGTGTAGGACTCCAATGTCTGCTCCAATGAATTGGCGCAATTCCCGCGGCGCTTTTTGTCCATTGTTGTTGTTGTTGTTGTTGCAGTTGCCTCAACTGTTGTTGCTCTTTTTTGTGTGGGGCATAGTTTATGATTACAATATTTTTCATAGCATACTTGCAGGCTACTCGTAAACAACAACTGCGAACCGACATTCCCATGTGTTCGGACTGAGTTGCGGTTCGTGTGGTTCTTGTTGTTGTTCGTATTCGTGTTGTAGTTGTGATAGTTGTCTGACAAGTTGTTGTTGTTGTTGTTGTTGTTGTTGTTGTTGCTGTGTCCGTTTGCCTGTTGTACATTTTGTTTGCTCGTCGTAACTTTAGTGCTGTGTCAATTTCCAGCCATCGTCAGCGGCAGTTGCTCACCTACACCCTCCCACCCTACACCCTACACACCACATCCTACCACCCTCGATTCTAAGCCCCCACCTCCTCCCTTTCCTTCGACTGCTCGTTTTGGTTTCCTTTGGCAACATTTATCGCTCGGCTATTTATTTTTCATTTAGTTTATTGCAACCGAGACGCGCTCTTGAATCGCCAATTTGTTTACCTTTTCCGACAGCTGTGCCAGCCGGGACACCAGCACTGGGGGAGCGAGAGGCGTGGCACTCCACTCGCTAATGATTCGAGTGGCTGCTCCAGCGGCATTTCGCCCACCTGCCCGCAGCCATCATTAAAAACGCATCAATCAATGAAATCAATGCACAGGAAACTGATTGACGGGTAGCGCCATGGGCAGCAGCAGGGGCAGAGCAATGGAGGCAGTGGGGAGGAGAAGTAGTAGTAGAGGGAGGACAGAGCAGTTACTAGCTAGCTAACGGTTACCTGCGGCTCAAATTAGTGGCCTAATTACCACAAATCAGTGGCATCATCATCATCATCGCCATCGTTATCGTTATCGTCGTCATCATCAGCGTCGTCATCGGCATCGGTATTATCATAATCATTAACATAATCCGAGTGCCTCGACGTGAAGGCCGTTGCGCTGGCTCAAACTGAAGTTGAGCCTTAACGACTCATGCCACATGCCGCACCAAGCACGCACCACACCACATTGCATGCGCCGACCAGCTGAGCTCAAAAAAAAAAAAAAAAAAACAAAAAAAAAAACAAGAGCAACCCGAACAACAACCATTGTGAATTTAACTGTGCGACATTTCAGATAATGGCCCGAACCCAGATCCAGATCCAGACCCGCACTCAGAACGGATAAAAGTGAAGATACGTTTCAATAGTTTTTTCCCTCGATAGTTTCTCCCCTCCTCGCTCCCTTTGGGTTTTCGGAACTTCAGCCAAATTCGAGTTGCCTTTCAACTGAGCAGAAAATTTCTTCTTTGGCAAACACAAATTGATTTAAAGCTTTAAGTTAAGTGAAACGTTTGGCTGTTGAATCTTTTTGAATCTGGTTTCTTGTTACTTTATCAAGATTCAAATTTCAAATCACATCTTCCAAATTGCATGCTTACAATTTTCCTTTTCAGCTGCTTTCATTCCCAAAATCGTTTTTCCTTTGAGCGAATGCTTTGACTCTATCGGCTGCTACTTCTCCGTCTGTGGACACAACCTCCATGCAGGAGAGTGCACAATTCACTGATCCATGAACTTGTGCATTTTATTTATAATTCGCAAGTCGTTCAGGCGTTCGATTGCACATGTACACAAGAGAGCGAAAAAAACTCAAATTGCTTTTGGTCGACTGCATTTGGGCAGAAAAATACGCCAACGCAGAGCTGCGCTACAATAAG
This sequence comes from Zaprionus bogoriensis, assembly GCA_035046045.1. Lineage (NCBI taxonomy): Eukaryota > Metazoa > Arthropoda > Insecta > Diptera > Drosophilidae > Zaprionus > Zaprionus bogoriensis. Next base: position 1,173,394 of record JAWNOI010000174.1, read on the forward strand.
ATATCCTGTAGTAAGCTTGGCGTGATATGGCGCTATATTTAATTAATTATTTTAAATTATTAAAAGTTTGAAATACTCAAGACAACTTTTATACAGTTTGCTTAACATTTTTCTGTGAAATTTTAATCCATCCAAAAAAAAATACGTAAGCTCGTTTGCATAGATTTTTAGTATTAAACGCATTTTTAAATTTACTTCATATAATGGCTGTGAATATAAATATACAAGCCCAAAATATTTAAATCGAATTTGGTAAATAAAATATTTATTAAAATTTTATGTGATAAGTTCAACTATTTTTGGCTACTTTAACTGATGCTTAAGCTTGAAAAAAAAAAAAAAAATATATATATATATACATATACAAATGTATATAGGTATATATTTGCGACTGTGTTTTTGGCTTTTCCTCTACTTGATCAACTTATGCAGTTGCTGCAGCAGCAGATGATTGAGAGCTTCTCAATTATGCATGCAATTTGTTGTGCTCCCTCTCTCTCTCTCTCTCTGTCACTCTCACTCTCGCTCGCTCTCTGTCTCACTCTTAGCTAAGCTGGCGCTGTGCCGTTAGTCCCGTTAGTCCAACGAAATCAGCGAATGGCGCGTTGCGCATAAAATGTAAATTTGGTTAGCGGAGAACGCCAACAATCCGACAATGTGTGCATAAGTGACCTGCTAAACCGACTGCCGAGCCACCGACACTCCACTCCACTCCACCTCCAGCCCGACTACGACGGCGAACACGACCCCGGAGCGAAGCGGAGACGGGGCAACCTGCACAGCCATAGACCAGCAGATCCTGCGGAACGCCGCAGCCGTGGTGGAGCGATGCGAAGAGGGCGCAGCTGGGCGGAGGCGGGGGGGAGGCGTGTCGGGGCATGTTCTCCATTTCGTTCCCTATCGTTCCACATGCGACATGTTTGACCCACTTTAAAAAGCGTTGAGCAGACTTCGCATTGCTCCGCTTCGCTTCGCTCTGCTCTGCTGCATAAATCATGTGCCAAAAACGCAAAGTCCTGCCCCACTGAGGGTGCCACAGGATACTGGCATGCGTTCTGCCTCGCGCGAGCAACAACCAGCACACTCGCACACACACTCGCACACACGCGAGTCAAATGAATTTGTAAACAGGTGCAAATTAGGTCAATATTTGCGCCGTGAATGGCAACAGCTGTTTGGCTTGGAGAGCCAAAGGCGCCGCCTGTTGCTACTGCCGCCTGTCTTTAAGTGTGTGCGTATGTGTGCGTGTGTGTGCATGTGTGTGTGTGTGTGCCGCATACATAAACATGAGACATGAGACGACGACGTCACTGACCCAAAATTCAAATGTTTATGCGGGTCCAACGAAAAGAAGCACTCGCAACGACATGTTGTTATTGTTGTTGTTGTTGTTGTTGTTATAGTAGTTGTTGCTACGTGTATGCGTATGTATGAGTTCAGCTCCTTCGCACAAAGTTCAAGCATCTGTTTACATCGGCAAGCATCGCAATTATGCGAGGAATTCGCCTCAAAGTCCAAATATTCGGGCGGTTCTTCTCTACTTCTTAATAGAAATATTTTGGCATATACTATATATATATATATTTGCCGACTTATTCGATAGCAGAAATATATTTGAGAAATATTTTACAAATTTATTTGCTCAGCTAACTAATAATTTAAAATATTTAAATATGTTTTTTTCTTCTTTTTTTCATAGCACTATTTATTTTAATATATTTTCACATTTTTGTGGAAAAACAAACATTTTCCATAAATTTATGGTGCTCTTTTGATTACAGAGAAATTTGTATTTTACCATATTTACTCGTATGCAGTTTTGATAGAAAAAATGTAAAAACATATTCAAAGGAATGTGCTTTCGGACCATATTAAATATTTTGCAATATTAAGAATAAAGGAGCTAATTTTGTAAATACTTTACAAATATATTTGCTAACGTTTTTCATCATTGCAAATTTTGCAATACATTTTTATATGTCATGCGACAGCATTTCATCAAATGGGAAACATTGCAAATGGCCTTAAAAATGTGATTTTCCAAAAAAAAAAAATATCACATCCATGTGTACGCGATTATAAAGTTGTTTGAGTGCGTTTCATTTTGGAAAACATCCATTTAAAAACGTTTATTTCTCGACAATATTTCGTTTGGGCAGATACTTGCCTGCTTTCAAATTTTAAAACTATTTATAGAATCAGACGACTTTTGATAATAAATTTGCAATGGAATTTTCTCTATATTGCATTTATGTTTGTAGCAATATTTAATAAATATTTAAATTTAATATTTTTTATTCTACATTTTTCTATAATGGTGCAGATTTCCGGTTGGACTAAAACGACTTTTGTTTAAAAAAAAGTTTTTGTCTTGGAACTCTGTATAATTTAATATGTTTATGTGGAAAAAATATATTATTTTTTAAGTTAATATTTAAATTAAAACTAAGCATATGTAGAAATTGCCTTGCTTCAAAGTCTCAAACTTACCTCGGACATTTTACGTGTTGTTTTTTGTTGTTCTCTTAGTTTAGTTAAGTTATTATTGTTGTTGCTTTTGTTGCTGCTGCTTATGTTGCTGTTGTTGTTGTAGTTAATATTTCTGCTGTTCTTGTTGTTGCTGCGACAGTTGAAAGGCGGCTGCAGCGGCTGCTACTGCTCGACTGCAGCGTGCTTTAATTGCGAGCTGGCAACACGCGGCGTATGCGTAACATGCTGAAAGCGGCCTTTGGCACTTGAAGCAAGTTCGTTGTTGCTGTTGCGGCGACTGCTGCTGCTGCTGTTGCTGCTGGTGCTGCAACAAGTGGTGGCACGGCATATTGCCAACTAGGAGATGCCCCATCGCCTCATCGTTTGGCTGCAAAGAGAATGCAGAGAGCGAGAGGGAGAGACGGTGATTAGTGAGTGTGAGTGAGAGTGAGAGACTATCATATGTGTATGGGTGTCTGTTCGTGTGTGTGCGTGCAGCTCATCAATCATTCAATCATGCAAAGATCTGTGGCAACCCAAGGTGCTACAGGTACGTGCGCGTGTGTGTGTGCGCGCGGGGGGGGGGGGAGAGCTGAGGGGAGGCTGGGAGGGGGCACAAGTTGTCGACCTTACGGCACGTCGAGTTCAAGAATCTTTTGGGTGATAAATTTCGCACGACGTCGACGGACAGTCTGCTCCCGGCGCGCTGCTGACGTCCGCCTCGCTGCAGTTGTTGTTGCTGCTGTTGGTGCCGTTTTCGGGCTGCGCCTTTGTTTATTAAACATTGATTTAATTTACTTCGATTTGCTTTGATTGACTTTGATTTATACCGCCATTAAAACTCGCTACGTTTAATTAACATTTAATTGTCAAATTGTCTGCCTACCTTTCCCCCACCCCGCTCACCTGCCTGCCTAGCCAGCTGCCCCTTTTGTTTATTAAAGTGTTTAAGCACAAGTTTCAATAAATGAATGGAGCTCAACGCGAGTTCATGCAAAAATGTCGCTAAAATTCCACTGCAAAGTGGAATATTCAACAAGGCGAAAGAGAGTGACAGCAGGGAGAGTGGGGGGAGACACGAGGCGAGGCGAGAGCAGTAGGCTGGAAGGAAAACATAATCAGCATAATAAGCACTGCGATGATAATCGCGTCGCATAATGTACATTAATAACATCATTGCCGTTGTGCGCGCTTCCGCTCCAAGTGAGCCGCAATTACATACGAGAGACAACAGAGACGACAGAGAGCGAGGGGCGCACAGCGGGTGGGCACACACGCAGAGGCAACAAATAAATTGAAATAACAATCGAAATGGGAAATGGGAAATGCGAGCTGATTATGATGCCCACAATGATGAGCCCAATGAAGATGATGACGATGAGGTTGAAGCAAATGAGATTCCACACTTGGAACGCACTGATGATGCGAGGGAGCTGCTCTAGCTGTAGCTGAGTACGAACAACCATGACACTAGCTGGAACTGACACATTAAGTTGACACATATCTCTGCGGTTCCGCAGCAAGTACAAGTAAGAGGGGAACAGACAGAGACAGAGACAGAGACAGAAAGAGAGTGAGCGTGAGAGAGACTTGAAGATAAAGACGCAGCCAGAGGTTAAGTTGTTGCACTCCGTTTTTGAGTAAATTGCCACTCAAATCTCAAGGATGGGCACATAGAACAACCGAGAGTCGAAATCATTTTAGGTCGACAAATGTGCATAGTTTTGAAACAGTTTTGGGTTGATAGCAATGCTTGCTGCTAAAGGCATTCAGCGGAGCTGAAGCTCAGCCAAGATTCTTGAGAAAAAGCGTATTAGTTGGAAGCATCGTTGGGTTGTTCCTTACACTTGGACTCTCAGTTGATCTATCAAACTGTACGTCGCTCTATCTGTCTGCTTATTAGCAGCTTGTCTGTCCCTTCGACTGTCTGCCTGTCTTTCTATCCGGTTGTCTGTTCGTCTTCCTGTCTGTCTGCTTGCATGCCAATCGGTCTATCAGCTTGTACGTACGCCTGCCTTTTTAAAGAAAACTTTCCCATATTTCTCAGTCTCCGATCAAGCAAAGCATCATGTTCGCTAATCGTTTAAAAAAATTTGTAGTTTTTTAAAAATTCTTTGGCATATTCCGTACCCTCGAGTACTTTTCACTATTCCGCGGAGCAAAATCAGATGATCTTAGCACAATGATTTGAAGGTAGAAAATAGTGAGTGACAGTCTGAAGTAGAGTATTCAAGCGTCGCTATCGTTTGGGCGAAGAAAGAGAAGAGAGAGCAATTCGAAGAATTCAATGAGCAGAGTCTTCTAGCAAACAGATTTCCCAGCCTGCAGCAGCATTCCATTTCAATCGAATCAATCCAGCTCGACTCAAGTCGAATGGAATGGAATGGAATTGAATCGCATTCGACTCGATTCCAGTCGGACTCTTTGATCTGCTGTGTCGCTCGTGCTCGGGTAATGAGCGCATTTGTGTTAATCGTCTAAATAAAGTTGATTGGTCGCTCGCTGGCAGAGTTCGGCTTCGACTTCGACTTCGAGTTCGAGTTCGAGTTCGAGTTCGAGTCCGAGTTGGGAATGGAATTGAAATTGAAATTTGTAATCGGAATTGAAATTGGAATTGGGCAAAATGTGATCTACTTGAAGCGACTGTCCGACTGTCCGACTGTCCGACTAACCGACTGTCCGCCTGCCCGCCCGATTGAGCTGGCGTTCATGGGGCGTATGCGTGATGCACGTAATGAGAATATATATTTGATTTTAAATTGGACAAGGGCATTTGGGAATTTGGGAATTGTCGTCTAGTGCAGTTTACAGCTCGGAGAGCTGTAAGCACTCGCATTCGCACTCGCACTCGCACAGCCACAGCGCCAGCTATAGAACTTCAAGCGCATTCAGCAGAGTGCGAGAAGTACATAAAAATCGAAAACTTTTTCCAAGAATTGTTTTGTGTTTGGTGTGATTTCCAATTGAGGCGCTGACCGAATACTCGAGTAATTTATGGAGCTTGAAATTTGAATGTCGCCACATGTCAGAAATTTGTGTATGCTTGTGGTGGTGCTGCATGTGTGTATTTGAGTGTGTGTGTGTCTGTCTCGCTGTTGGTTTACACCAAAAGCGACGAAATTCGAGCGTGTGCAATGAGAGAAAAGCGACGACACACACAGACACACAGACACACACACACACACACACACACACGCAGAGATTCGCATTCCGTTGTTGCAGCAACAAACTGCAGAGTGGCAACAACTAAAACAACAGCAACAACAACGAACAGCCGCAAAGCAAACGGCGAAATGCCACGAATAAAAATAAAGCCAAACGACAAAGTTGACACAATGAAATTGTTCGGCGGACAAATCTATTACATCTATTGAGTTCCCCAGCGGCTCTGACTTGGCAACAACAACAACAACAACAACAACAACAACGACAGCTAAACAACACGGCTAAACAACAGCCAAACAACTTATGCAAGCTGAAAGTCAGCAACAATCAAACCATATGCAAAAGGCGCAACAAACTTGAAATAATCAAAAGCGAGACTAAGTTCGACTGATGTCGGCCCGATTACGTATGCACAGAGGTATATATATATATAGAGTCATCTGATCTGCCACAGGATTAAGCCTAAGTGGCGAGTGCAAGTTTCAGTTAGCAAAGACTGCAGCCAGTGCAGCTAACGCCTTAATTTGGATGGCATTAATTAAATATTTAATATATATTTAATATTTAATAATATTTAATACATATATATATATATATATATATATATATATTAAATTAAATATTATTAAATATATATTAAATATTTAATAAATATTTAATTAAATATATATTTAATAAAATATAAATATAAATATAAATATATATATATATATATATATATATAATTAAATAAATATATATATTTATATATACAGTCGAATAAAGCAAACAGTTCTATTGTGTGATATTTCACTGGGCACTGAGCGGAAGCAGCGCCATTTGAACTTGCCCGCATATGTCTGCTATGGCAGTGTTATGTCTATATACTCGTACTTGGGCCATAAGCCGCTTGCTGCTTTATTTTATATCGTTTTACAGCTTATTACAGATAATTGGTTCAGCATCACAAATCTTTTGAGCTGCACTCGAGGCCAAAGCGATGCAATTGCAGAGGATTTGCTTGAGTTCGAGATGCTGCGGCAAGCGTCGTGCAACTTGCTGCACGATTGCAATTGGACGCACTCTCGCACAATCGCAGCAATCGCAACAATCGTTGAGGTTGTTCTTGTTGTTGTTGTTGCTGTTGCTGTTGTTGTCGTTGCTGCTGGTGTAGGTGTCGCCGTCATCGCCTCCAAATTGCAATTGCCCCCGGGTGAAGCGTGTCGCAGTGTATTGTGACTACCGAAGAGAGGGGGGACCAGGGGAACAGCGGAACAGCGATGGTTCGGGATGGGTAGGCATTAACAGCAAGCGCTTCCTTCCTGTCGCACAGCTATTTGCATTGTCATCGCAGGCAGTCGCGCTGCGCTGCGAGCACCTCTCGGCGCGTCGCTCTCAGCTCTCAACTCTCAGCTGGCATCTCCCAGCTCCCAGCAGCTTTCAGTCGCAGCAGCTTAATGCATACTGTACATATACCCACACACATATATATATATATATATAAGCTCCCAGCCCCATTTACCAATGCCTCGAGCAAAGTTTGTATATGCCCTGTAGACGGTGAGTAGTGCGAAGGGTCGCACAAGGCGAGTTGACGAATATAACTGTGTGCAATTTGATTCGGCTATCGATACTGATCAAGAAGATATATGTCTATATATATATATATATATATATATATATATATGATTAATTAGTGTGCTTAAAGCCAAACAGAGAAAGGAATCGGGAACAAAAAGAAGAGAAGAGTGATATTAATCTACTCGCTTTTTAAGGTTGATCAAGAATCTATATGCATTATATTGTACTATGATTATTAGCCACATTAGCGACATTTCAACAAGGTAGAGCGAGTTAGCGAAAGAGATATGTTGTAATATATAGTGCAAATATGATCCAACTTTCAACATTGATCAAGAATATATATAGTACAAAAATAAATCGGCCAAATGAATTTTCGTTAAATAAGATCAATGGTGTAATTGCAATTTAGCTAAAGTCAGATTATTGCTGCTGATCAAGAATATATATATATATGTATATAGTACAGTTTTAGCATTAAATCGTATAGTTGAACATAGGAGTGAAATTCTAAGTTGATCAAAAAATAAATTCAAATGTATGTATGTAATAAATATTCTTACTATCCAAAAAAGATCAGATATAGTGACTTAGTTTTAGTGTAGAGTTACGTGTGAATGTACCCAACAGCACAGCCTAAGCACACACATGCAGGGTATTTGCCAGTCTGTCACTCGCTTAATTTGCCCGCCTTAAAGTCTTTCGTCTCGCTCTCTGACGTCACATGAATATTATCATAATTATTTATTGCAACTTGTTTGAGACTTGGTCGGAGACTTCGACGAAAAAAAAGAGCACAAAGAAAGAAAAAATTGTTTCACTTCCTGCATTTAAAGTGCATTGTTGTTGCTGCTGCTGCTGTAGTTGCCGCTGCTGCTGCTGCTGCTGCTGCCTGGCAGCTGCGCTCCCAAGATCGCAGACTCCGCTTGCAGCATCTCGAATTACACTGGCACTTGAGGAGCTTCGTCTGCTGCTGCTGCTGCTGCTGCTGCTGCTGCTCGCGTCGCTGTCGCTGTCTCTGCTGCTTGGCCAATGTCAACTTAAGCCGCTAAGCTCCCCACGCGTTCGCCGTTGACGTCGCTGTCGACGTCGTTGTCTGCGCTGCGTCTGCGCTGCAATTAATTTGTATCGGACGCGCTTGTCACGCCTACAGAGTGCATTGTTACACACACTCACTCGTCCCCAGACTATCTGTAACGCCTATCTACCCCAGCCCCGCCCCGCCCCGCCGGCTGCTCCACATTGTCAGCAGCGGCAGCAGCAGCAGAACTTGAACCCATACTGTTTGTACAATATTTATAGGGATTATGTCATTTGACAAAATGCATTTGTTTGCTGATTCGCTGGCGCCTCGATACGAGCTCGTCGTGCATTCACATGAGTGTACTCATATCGACACCCATTGGAATTTACAACAAACACGAACGGGCTACGCGGCACGAACAACGTGCCAAGCTGGCGAGGCGGAGTTCCCCCCAAAAGTTTGTTCGATATGCGATAAATCGATTGATTCGCAAGCGTGTCAGCATCTTGCTTGCTTCGATTGTCCAGTTGTCAGTTATCGTTTATCAAATAATCGTTGTGGCTTTGCTAACAAAGTTTTGTTACGCTGCAGACATTGTAAGCTAAGCTGATAGATCTCATCGTTGTTATCGATAACTTGTCGTTTAGATGGAGAGGTTACTGTACGATTAATATCCTAATATTTACATGCACGACAACTTACTCAGACTTGGCAGCAAATCGATATATATATATATCGATAAACTTTTCCGATTAAAGCTGCTAGCATAATATTTACATGCACGATAACTTACTCTTGGTTGACAGAGAATCGATATATATCGATAAACTTATCGATTTTCAGCCACGACAATAAATGTTTCTGCTTTCGAATGTACTCTTTGCCGTTATCGGTATGACATTGATCTTTACTTTGTACTCCAAATAAAAAGGGTTCGATTGAGCACCGATTAAGAGAAAAAGAGAACATTTTCAGGCACTTTACTGTGAACGCCCTCTCAGTATTTGATTGCTACTTGCTATGACACACAAGATATACTAAAAACCTATAATGACTTCTGCTAAGCCAAGAACACTAACTGCGCATCGCTCTGCCCCGTGACCTTCGGGCTGCAATTGCATTTCTAAGCTCGACAGAATGCAATAGAAAATACTGCACATTTCCATAAACGAGTTCAAGCGAAATCAATTGCAAGAATTTCTCTGAATTATTAAACTTCAATTTGTAAGCTCTACAGGAGGGGGAGGTGGCTACAGGTCACATCAAAAACCTACAAATTCTCTGGCATGTGCAGTTAGTTATGCGATAGACGTGCACAGGGTATCTCTTTGGCTGAGTGCTTTCTCATTGCTGTTGTTGTCGCACTCAGAATAGGCGGGCAGACGGGCAGACCTACAGACAGGCAGACCCACAGACAGGCAGACCCACAGACAGACAGACTGACAGACAGACAAACGAACAGACAGTTGAGCATTTTGCAATGTGCGGTCTACGCTGTGGCTTTGTGTTATGATTATGCATAAATTTGTTATTAATATTTGATATGCGGCATTAGTGCGGGCATTATAATGCCAAAGGACAAACGGACAGACGGAGCAGTGGAAACCCAAATGAACAGGGGGATAGCAGTATATGGAGGGAGACATGTGCACAATGAATTGTCGACTTTGCCACTGAACTGATTTTATTATTATTATCGCTGGGCAAACAGTCAAAGCCGCAGCCGCGCCAGCAGCAATAACAATGACAATAACAACAACAATAACATTTATAAATATTTGAAATAATTTTCAGCGACGTCGACGCAGGCGCAGCTGCTGCAGCAGCAATTACTTTCTTTGTCTAGCGTTTGTCTCTTGTTCTACACACTGTGCATGTGTGTGCGTGTGCGTGTGTGTGTGTGTGTGTGTGTGTGCACATATTTACTAATCACTAGCTAAGCCCTGAGCAAAGCCAAGTAAGACACAGTAGGAACAATCGCGTCGAGTGGAGGCAGCTGCTGAGAACCTCAACGATAGCTACGCCTGTGCCCCAGCCCTGGCTCTAGCTGCTGCTCCCACTCCCCTCTACAGCCATCCCGTTAATTAGGCCCGACCGCTGCTGCCGTCACCGTGTTATTATCACCTTTACCATTGCCAGCACCTTCAACTTCAGCGTCAGCTCCAGCTCATAATTATGTATGAATCGAGCTGAACAAACTAAAATCATCCGAACGATGCAAAGTGTGCACTACGCCCTCCTCCTCCTCCTCCTCCTCCTCCTCCTCCTCAAGTGCAGTGTAATTCGTGCTACAACAACAGCAGCAAACACCCCGAAGGTTGTAAGATAATGCAGCGAACTCTAGATTTAATTGCGAAATTAATTATGTAAATAATGACGAGAATCAACTTTAGCAGAACTGTATCAAATAACCAACTTTGATCTACCCTTACTGCTCTGCTTGAGGCAAACTCCTGCTCTTCACGAGGTTGTATACAGTTTGCTTGGACTACTGTGTGTGAAAGAGAGAGAGAGAGAGAGGGAGAGAGAGAGGGGAGAAAGCTCTTATGCTTAATAAATAATAAGAAATAGCACATTTCAGATCTTTTAGTTGCCGAAAACTCTTTAACGAAAATGACGAAAGATTTTAAGAGAATTACTCTTCGGGATACCATATAATTTTATGGACAATTTCTTAGACTTTAAAAATTATAGACCTCTAAAATGTTAATAGAAGCCTTAAAGTTCGATGTTACGCGTTCAGCTATAATTTATTGATGGCCTCTAATCGAGTAAATTTCTAAAAAAATAAGTGTAACTGATAAATCTTGTTATCGATAACAGTTTTACGATATATCGATAACATGACAATTTAAAAAATGTCACTATGCTTATTTTCGTGTTAAATATACATAATCACATCGAAATTAGCTAGATTACATTTATTTTGAAAATAAAGCATTACTATGACTATCGTAAATTATGGTTTTAGATTAAGAATCCATTCAGTTTTACAAAAGAACTCAATTCTTATTCAGTATAAAGTATATATATCTACTACGCGATCTTTTTTTCTAGTACTACAGCACTATATAAAATATATGACAAAACTTTGGAATGGAACTCCCACTTATATACCATATACGATGGATGGCTCACACTTAAGATAACTCTTCGTACTTTGTAGTCTAAACTGATACCGATTCCCGGGCACCAGAGAAGCGGAGGCGCGATCCCACGACTGTGAGTCGTGCTCGAGTTGAGTAATCAAAGCATTTCATAATGCTTTAATCAGTTCAATTTGATTTAGTCTAGCCGAACATATACATGGGGTTTTATGCTCGATTCGATCGATTGCCCCGCGTTAATCGCGTAAACAGAATGTCAGGTATTTTTATGAGTTCTATGCTCATCGTTTAGCCGAATAATCTCGATGTTAATAATTATCGTGGGGTTTTCTGTTCTCCTCCTTTATGTTTTTTTCTTCTGTTTATTTGAGAAGAAAGCCAATGGATTTTTATGGGCTCCAATAATGGCGCCAGATGCTGCGAATCCATCGGCAAGCGGAAAACTTTTTCAACACCTTTTATGAAGCGGAACGCTGTGGGGGAAAAACCCCACTGGGCGTTCGTTAGTTATTATGATAAGTGGCATTATAAAGGCTTTACTGCTGCTAATCTATAGTCTTAGGTGCTGGGGCAGGGGTAGGCGACGGGGCTTTGCAAATGGGTCATGATAATTTATCTTGTAAGCAAACCAATTTTGATGATATCAAAGTCAAGTCAAGTCTTTTTTTGCTCATCCCTTGACCGCTTGGCGTTGACCCTTGCGAGGCCTTGACCTTGAGACTCCACAGTTCGAGTTCGAACTGTAATTGCGGGGAAATGGAAACTTCCCGCAGTGAATCGAGCACTGTCATTGCCATGGCGCTGGGCCATTGTTGTTTATGCTCTTTACCGTTGCATGAAAATTGAAAAATTCATTTAAAAACATTTGTTTACACCGCCCAGGGTGGGGGTGAGGTGGCTGGCCGGGTTGAGGGGAAGGGTTTCGGTGTATCTGTTGGCGGCTCGCGGCTCGCGTGCTCATGAACTTTCGGCGCAAAGTCGAAAAGTTGAAAGATAAATACGCGCCAAAGTGCAAATAGGCAAAAAACAGCGGCAGCGGCAATAAAAGACGCGAAACAACAGCAACAACAGGAGGAAGAAAGAAAAAACACGAGCGAAGGCAAACACAGTTAGCCGCACGACGAACCCCAAATACCCTACAATTAGCACCCAACTAACTGAAGACTATTTGCATATATAGCGCGACACCTGAACTGAATCTAAAATTGCCTACGTAATTCTCGATTTCTACGATACTACGTCATTTCGTTCAGTGTATTTTCGCCAAAGATTTTGCCTTATTTTTGCTGATTTATCACTTTGCTCATAATCATTTGCGACAATATTGTGTACTCTTGCGGTTATTTCTAGCTATGATTCGGCCGATTTAAAGCGGATAATAATTTCGTTTAGTTGGTATACATATATGGCATATATCTGGCTACTTAACCGGGGGTTATATGCACACAACGCAATGATAACGCATAATCGAAATGAACTGAACATTAAGATCTCAGTAATAACAATGAGTAATTTTTTGCTTATAAACGAATTCCATGAAATTCAGTTTTCGAAAGGTTCTCAACGAACAGACCAGATTTTGGGCTAGCCAAACTTAGAGGCTAGCCAAACCGTAAGGGTGTCGGCGCTTCTCTGTTACCTGTATAAAAGTTTGCTAGCAACTTTCATAAATGAAAAATGTCAAACATGAAGAATATCTGATAAAAGAAAAAACAGTTTAGATGCTATATAAAAACTATTTACTTTATAATTCTGTGGGCGGGTGTTACATCATTTCAAGTGCTGGGTTGCATTTCAAAGTGGTAATAGATGTGTTAATCTGAGATGCCGTTAATGTACAAATGAAGATACACATGACTTATAAAGATACAGACAGTTTTAGATACCGACAAAAACAGTTAATCAAGCTAAAATTCATTTGTAGATATATCTACGGACAGAGATACATTTGCAGATGCACATATGTACTATATAGATAGAGATACTATGATAGACTACAGTGAAGTAGAAGCTGTTAAGCTTATTATATAGATTTTTATAGATATAGCTACAAATTAACCAATCAAGCTTTATGTCGATTTACTTTATATATACATATATATATATATATATATCTATATATATAAAAGAAAGTCGTGTTAGTTACACCACTTATAACTCAAGAACGGCAGAACAGATTTGGCTGAAAATTGGTAGGGAGGTAGCTTAGAGCCAGGAGACGGACATAGGATACTTTTTATCCCGTTCGACAGCGTTCCTCTGTGACTTGACATGAAACGTCAGTCACTATAAAACGTGGTATAACAAAAAAGAATCAGACTTGGAATAACAAAACGCAAATGACAGCTATGTAATTGACGTGAAATGACAGCTATGTAATGACGTATGGATGACAATTTGATATTTGTAAGAAATCAATATTAAAACTATTTCTATTAAATAAATAATTAAAAAGTGGATTGAAGTGAAGTGAAGTTTAATTAATAATGCCGCGACCAAGACGATCGAATCTTTCCCGACAAAGCCGTAATGCAAGAAGAATACAAAATACTGCAAATGAAAGGACTGAAGAAGAACAAGAAATTGCACGTGAACAGCGCCGCAATAGTATGGCTCGACTTCGTGCTTCTCAATCACGAGAGCAAAGTGAAGCAGCCCGTGAAACAGCTCGGTTGGCAATGCAGAATCGTCGAGCGAACAACAGAAGTCAACAAATAGATAATTTGCGACGCAGAACAAGATATTTAGCTGATTTGAATCGAGCTGCGTTTCGATACGATTGCAGCAATGATTACAGCATGCATCCTAGCGTTTGCATTGGACAAATGGACGTTGTTTGCGAGTATTGTGGTGCATTAAAGTTTTCCGGAGAAACGCCTGGATTATGCTGCGTTAATGGTAAAGTGAAATTGCCAGTGTTGACTCCGCCACATGAGCCATTGTATTCATTGCTTTGCGGCGAAACACAAGAATCACGCCACTTTCTTGCAAATACTCGAGGATCCCGATGATCCCAACCGATATGCCGTTTGAATTTATAAGACTTCAATTTCCGATACGTCTTGCATTTGCCATGACAATCAACAAATCACAAGGCCAATCCTTAAAAGTTTGTGGTTTAAATCTAGAACATTCATGTTTTTCCCATGGTCAATTATATGTACGTGGCATGTTCACGGGCCGGAAGACCAGAAATACAGAAATAATAATGAATGATTAATGTAGTTATTTAGTTTTATTTTGTATTTTTTCGAATAAAATAAAAAAAAAACTGCTTATTTATTGCCATTAAGGCGGAACAAAGTTCGCCGTGTCACTAGTATATATATATATGTATATGTATCCTCACAGCTAGCTATATAGTATTTAAACATATCTGATGAAGTTAAGGCATCAGTAACTCAAGCTACGAGTCTCTGTATCCAACAGATACTTCTGATCTAGCCATAGTAACAAACACATCAACAGATTCAGATTCAGATTCAGATACAGATACAGCTGCTGCTGGTAAATAGCCACCACAAATGGACGCCATTGAAAGGCGTTAAAAAGGCCGCAAAGTTGGACAAATTGATTTAATGGCGATGCCCGAGCGATCTGTGGATCTGTATCTGTATCTGTATCTGTATCTGTATCTGTATCTGTTGATATTGCGCAATGCCCGTGACGATAACATTGTAATTGTTGTGCCCCCATTTGTTGTTGCTGTTGCTGTTGTTGCTTGGCCATTAACAAAACAATGCCATTGTGTGATGTACGAAATTTTGTTTATTTACATTCGGCATTCCAATCCGAGCGCAAATGCTACCGTTTTGGCCAATTCAATTCAATCCGTTAACCCATCTGGCGGCCCTCAACGCGTGCGGTTTCGACCGACATGTCTCGACATGTTCATTCCTGGCTAATTATGTGCCTCGGACAGCTGGCAATTTGTTAATAATTCGAACCGACAAAAAAAAAAAGAACAGAATCCAACAAAAAAGGTGTCCACAAAATGTTGCACGGTGTGTGTGAAACAGAAGCGCAATCAGCGACATGAAACAGAAAACCCCCTGGTAACCCGATATGATTATTATCGGGAAGCAGCTGACAGAGGGTGGGGGATGCGGGCAAGTTGATAAAAAGAAGCGAGAAGCCGGCGGCAGAGGGCGGCCAGCGGAGTGGGGCTCAGTGTCTGCGGCGGTTCACTTCTTCAAATCTTCATCTCGGCTATTTTTAGCTAATTATAATTTATTTTCAAACAAACTTGAAATAGGCAAGCAGCACGGGCAAACAGCAGTACATACGTATACATATATATAAAAATATGTATATAAATATATATATATATATATATACATATATATGTGCTATATATGCTTATGCACAAATATATCTATAAAGTTATCTGTGAAGTTGACTTTAATGTAATTATTTCGAGCCTTCTGTTTACTTTCAATTTGATGAACTCGTGCTCCTCTGCGGCTGCCGAGGATACCCCCGACGAGGCGCCCGGGCCTCCCTCTCCCCTCTTTCGCCGTCGCTCTGTGTCTCTGCAGGCAAATCCATGACCCACAAAACTGTTTGCCATCGGCTTTTTGTGACTGATTGTAATTGATACTTGATCTGTTGAAGCGTATAAAAGCCACTTTAGGCGTTGGCATTACGTCACCTTGACTCAAAGCCGCCGTCGCAGCGACTGACTCTGACTCTGATTCGGATTCTGACTCGGACTTGGATTCTGAAACTGTTTCTGTTTCTGTTACTGTCGCTGATTCAGTGTACGGGCGACCCGTACCCGTACCCGTACCCGTACCCATACCCGTGCCCGGGCCCGTCTCCGGGCCACTAACAGACAGCAAAATATTATGTCTGTCCAATAGTTTTGTACCACAAACTGTGAATGCCCTGCCGAAATGCTGGCAATTACTTTTAATGGCGCTTTTATTTTATATATTTAAGCTATATATAGCGCCCCTGCAGATGTGACATAATTGCCTGCCTATGTGAAAAAAGTGTTTGTTAAACAACAAATTTGTAGTTGCAGTTTGGGTACAGCGAGCACACGCTAAAAGGACTGTCAAGTTCCCAGCGAATTGCTAAAGTACAATCAAAATTTTTGAAAATTTTAAAGAATGCAAATTTGAGTATGATTCCAGAGCTGCAACTCAAAGGGCTTTAGGTTCTCGCTTAGCCAGTGCCCACTGTACGAAAGTTCAACGATCTGTTCTTGATACCTTGATATTGATATTGTGCATCGGGATTCGGATTTCAAGTTGGATCGATTCGGTCTGCTTTTGGCCAATAGACAGTTGCATATTTGCTACTTGAATTTCACATTACATGCCTTTTGACGTCAATTCGTTCATCCGGATTCGCGCGACATATGCATATGGGCATACCTTATAGCATTTAACTATATAGTATAGAATGGGTTTTGCCTAATTACAATAACTGAGGGCAATTAACTTGAGGTGTACAACACTGATGATTTATTCAAGTCGATAATAAAAGCATTCGCTTCCCTTCATAATCGGGCGAGAGGCGAACTTTGATCTGCTACGTGTCTGTATGTAGCGTAGTACACAACAATGTAATAATGTATATAATGAGTGTACGATATCATCGTGACGAACCACTTGAGCACGCTGCATGGACTCTCCGCCTCGTGTGGCGGCGTGTGCAGAGTATGCTGAAAACTAAATCGCAAACTGAATCACGCCAAAAAGCGACATCCAGCGATCTAAGCGAGTGGACAACTCGACTGATCGCCGTCGTCGATCGAGAACGGGCTACCGCGGCAGAGGCAGCGGCAGAGGCGGCGGCAGCGGCAGCGGCAACGAAACCAGCTTGAGCTTACCTCAAGTTCGAAACAGTTGAGGGAACAGCTGTTTTCTCGCTGTCGGCGTCGCAGCCTCCGTCGCCGTCGCCGTTTCACGCTTCGGAAATTTTTCGAGAGATTTTCAGCGACAAACTCTGAATCTGAAACTGGTCTTCAACGCGTGCGCGCGCGAGTGTGTGTGCGTGTGTCGGCTTGTGTGTATAAATCATAAATTTTTATACGAGTAATTTGAAAAAAAAAAAAAAATAAGAAAAAAAAAGCATACAAAAGTTCAGCGGCAGCGGCAAACGCAGCTACAACAACAACAAGCCCAAGTCGGAGCTGTAGCTGTAGCTGGAGCCCGACAAATTGGAGCGTTTTCTTCGTTTGCCAAATGAATTTTGTTGTTTGCTTTAATTAATAAGTTTTTACTCGAATTTTCCTCAGATGCTCGTACACAAAAGCCCGCAAATTTTCCTGTGGTTAAGCCATGTTGAAAAGCTGAAATGAAATGACCCTTGGACAACAAACCTCAGAGAGAAAGAGAAGTGGAGTTGGGGCTCAGGATGTGGGCGAAAACAGTGAAAAGTTGTGACCGCTTCCATTTTTTTGCTCTCCGGTACTTTGGGATTGCCACTTGCCGTTTCATTTGTTGGGACAGTTCGACGGAACTTCGGCCCGAAAGGACAACGAGAAAGCGGAAAGCGGCCAAACCGAAATTATTTTATTGCAACTGTTTGAAATGCACTCGCATGGAAAGAAAAACAATCCGGCTAAACGAGAATCCGGGGAAATCCCCCCCAGTTCTGACCTGTATCTCTCCCTGTCTCTCTCTCTCTTGTTGACATTAATTAAGCTTATCGAGCGAACCAATTAAACAGCTCGCACAGCGTACCCCGCTCTATTTCAAGCCATTGATCGGCAAGGGCTATGGAGTAAGTGAGCGAGCGAGGGGAATTCCCGCACAGAGATAAAAAGGGTTCAGCTAAAATACTTCAATAAATTCCAAAGTCTCGACTTGAGACACACTGTATCTCAGCATCTGACTTTCTTTCGAATTCCATTTGATTTCAGTGCGCTTTCCGACTTGAGATACATTTGTATCTGGACCCCAACTGGCTTTCTTTGCAGCTGTATTTGCTAGCACTGTTATTTAACATTTGGCGTGCTTTCTGCGTTTGTATGCAATGTTATTGCACTTTAACAGCTGCATGTTAACTTGTCGTGTAATCCAAGTCGAAGTATTACCGAATCTATTGACTTTGGCAGTATTTAGCGGGCTTTCGCACTTATTTGCTCGGCTGAACGCAGTCGAAGTTGATGTTGCTATTGTTCTAATGGAATAACGAGTTGTGATATCCTGTTGTCTGCAACTTTAACACTTCAGCTCGCGCACACAATGCGAGCGGAAACCGAGAAGCTTCCATTGTTTGTCGCGCGTGTCCGTCACAGTTAATGAAAATCCACTCAAAACTGCATCAAGTTGCAGTCGGAAAAACCCTGCCACTTGCCTGATATTGAGGTGATTACGCAAGCGACCATCTGTCACCCGTATCGTACCCCTGACCCTGCCCTGCCCCTCTGGCACCCTGCCCACTAAGCCAGCCAGCGAACGTGGAAAGTGATGTGCGCACCTCTGCATCATCCTCGCTCCCGTCTATCTCTCTCTCTCTCTCTCTCTCTCTCTCTCTCTCTCTCTGTATCTCTCTCCTTGTCGCTATCATCATCACACTCCACGCAGGTGGCCCGCCCACCGTGCACGCCTTCATGCTTGGCTTGTCAAACGTCAAGCGTTTTATGTGGTATTGAAATTCTAGACGAGATTGCACAGAGTAGCTGCAAATGCACTTACTTAGTGCAAGTTTGTAGAAGTTCGCACTCGAGGAGCGACACTTGCGATTTCGCAACTATTTCGATTGCCCGACAAGGCGTTTTTGTTTTTCATTCGAATGCGTCGAACACTTTTGGAAATTCATTTCGGCCCATTTGCAAACTTTCAAGTTATTTGTGGCTTCTGTTGAACAGGAAGTGATTGTGACTTGCAGTCATTCCCGCTCGTTTTGTGTCGACAAATAATTTTTGTGAACGACTTCCAAGCTACCAGTAGTATAAGGTATATTTACAGATCTCTATTTTTCTTGACATGCATTTGAAGACTTATTCTATATTTTTTTTAAGCAATTTGTACGGATTTGGGCATTTTATTGAGTACAGAATGACTGCAACTTTCAAGTTATTTCAATAAATCGTTGGGTTTATTTTGAATGCTTGTATCTTTAAAGTAATTTGAATTTTTAATTTAATTTTTTTTTAGGAAATTAAATAATAATAATAAGCATTTGAAAGCTAAATTGATATTTTTATGGAATTTGTACGGTTTTTGTTTATTTTATTGAGTACAAAATGACTAGAACTAGAACTTCAAGTCATTTCAACTCAGTTTAATAAATCTTTGGGTTTGTTTTGAGTGCTAGTATTTTTATTTTAAGTGATAGAGTCTTTAAAGTTATTTGAATATTTCATTTAATTCATCTTTTAAAAAAATGATAAGTATTTAAAAACTTAATGGATATTTTCTTAGAAATTTGTACGCGTTTTGTGTATTTTATTGAGTACCGCATGACTGGAACTTTCAAGTTATTTCAACTTACTTTAATAAATCGTTGGGTTTTATTTGAGTGCTAGTATTTATAAAAACAATTTGAATTTTTCATTTAGTTCCTCTTTTAGAAAATTAAATAATAATAATAATAAGCATTTAAAAGCTGAAATGATATTTTTTAAAAATTTCTTCGGTTTTTGTACATTTTATTGAGTACAAAACGACTGGAACTTTCAAGTTATTTTAACTCATATTAATAAATCGTTGGGTTTGTTTTGAGTGCAAGTATCTTTGAAGTTATTTAAACTTTTTATTTAGTTCCTCTCTTTTAGAAAATTGAAAAATTTATAGATTATTAAATTATATATTTTATTTTAGTCGAAAAATAACTCAAGTGAATACAGTTACTTCTAAGTTATTTGAACTTGTTGATAACTTTGAGAATGTGCTGCTAAAATACTTTCTAACTTTTACTCGAACTTAAATGCATTTTATAAAAAAATTAATGCAGATGCTGCAGATGTTGCTAGTTCCCGGTCTGAAAAAGATTTTCACTTCGCTTTCAAGAAATTTCAATTAAAAGGAACCCAATTTTGAGCGCGAAAGGTCTTCGAGGTTTCATGCCTACTGACAGAAGCACAAAGTTATTGGGGGCAAGCGAGAGAGAGAGAGAGACAGAGAGAGAGAGCACAATGCAAGGCGATTGTTGTGGGCGTGCAGGGAGCAATGGGTGAAGGTATGAAGGAATGGAATGGGGCTGACGGCGTGCTCTGGTTAGGCCACAGCTAAATTTTGGCAGCTTACGCGGCGGCATGGCGCATCTGCCAGATGCAATTTCGATATATGTTCGCATCGCATCGATGAGGTTGCCACTTGCAACGTGCCACTTGCTGCATGCAGCAGCCAAAAGGGGAGGGGGAGTGCCCTTGCCTTGTACTCGCGCTGTCTGTCTGACTGCCTGCCTGCCTGCCTGCCTGGCTAGTTGCCGCTTTTATGGTCAAGTGTCGCAGGCGCCACAAACACAGGCAGAAAGCACACAAAAAACCAGGGGCGGCAAGGCGTGGCATGGCATAGGATGGCAGGACAAGCATTGTTAACGACTGCAGCTCGAGGCACGAGGCGACTATAAAATGCATTTAATGCATTTGGCCAAAAAGGAAACGTTTATTGGCCAGCTGAAGCTGCAGCTCAGCAGAGAGATCGCGCGGCCGAGAAGGAGAGCGAGAGTGGGGAGAGAGAAGCACGCCAAGCAATTCAAAGATCTAAAGATCTTCAAACTTGAAGATAAAAAGTCGTAAACGAAAACGAAAAGCGAGCAAAGAGCGGCTTTGCTGCAGAGCGAGAGAGCAATTGAGCGGGTGAGCGAGAGAGCGAGAGAGCCGCCAGAAGAGAGCGCCAGTGCGAGAGAGCAGCAGACGATCGCGCTCTCTGCTGCCGCTGCTGCTGCAGTCGGCGTCGCGCTGCGTGGAGTGCAGCAAAATAAAACGAAAAAGGAAAACAAAACAAAACGAAAACTGCGAATGCGAATGCGAAGTGAACGAAATTGATGGTGCACATGTTGTTGTTGCTGTTGTTGTTGTTGTTGTTTGGTTTGTTCGCTCGTTCTTGCGCCTAGCGCCAAGAACAACAGCAACACACGCGTAGGCACACACACACGCACGCACACGCACACGCGCGCAGCGAGAGACTGAAAAGCAGCAACAAAACGAAAAGAGATCAACTCACCTAGAACACACACACACACACACATGCGCACACTGGGACAAAAACAAAGCGTGTCGCAGGTAAACTAATTAACAGGTAAACACACACGCACACAGGCACACAGGCACAGACACAGCAAAAAACATGCACAATAAAAAAAAGGCAAACAACACGAACAAACTGCAGTGGCGAGTGCAATTAATTGTTGCTATTATTATTATTTCGTATTTGTTGATTTGCTGGATGCATTAATTACTTTTCAAGCCACGTTTCGGGAGCCTCTCGACTCCAAACTTCTGCCGACGCCGCTGCCGCGACGCTCGCAAGAATGCAGCGAAAATAAAAACACACACTTTGTTTGCTGCTGCTGTTGCTTCTGTTGTTGTTGTTGTGGTTGTTGTTGCAGCAGTTGAGAGCACTTCTAGTTGCTGTTGTTGTTGTTGTTGTTCTTATCGCACGTCCCACAGCGTCCACGTTCGGCTCAGGTTTAGTTAAGTATTGTATTTGTTTTTTGTTTTTGTTTTTATTTTTATTTTTATTTTTTATTTATTTTTTTTTTTTTAAATTAATTTTTGTTGTTCTTATTTGGTTGTTTGTTTTTTAGTTTGTTCGACTGCATGAAACTGTTTGTATTTGCATTTCTCTCATTGATCGCGCGCATTTGACGTGCGTATTCACTTGGCCAGCAGCAACAAATGACAACACAAACAGAAACTGAAACACGCGCGCATTTTGCGGCACTTTTGCAAAATGATGCGCGCGCGAGCGTCACACGTCCGCCTCATTCGGCTTCGTTTTTGCTTCTGAATTATCGATGAGAGACCGAACATTCGCGTTTTTGAAATGGCGCGATGTTATCGATAACGCGCACTTACACGATTACACAGCTGTTAAACGGTCGCACTTGCTGCACACTGCTGTTAACTGAACAGTGCCAATTTGAGCCACACACCAAAGCCAAAGGCAACAAGTTAACATGCCGTTAGCAGTTGGTATGCTCTTTAACAGGTTGCTGTTAAGCTGGTACTTTTACCTCACTTTTATTTGAATTTAATTTTAATTTTAATTTTTAAGAAATGACTGCAACACTGAAACATTTGACATGCTGGCATTTGCTAATGGGTTTTTTCGTGCTATAAATAAAATATAAAATCAATTCAACTGCATTGGAATTTTATGAGAAATATTCAATGAGCTCGCCTTGTTTTTGGCAAGAGACCAGCGAATCAATAAATGAGCTTAATTATTTACGGAACTGAGTTCATTTCCGCTGAGCCACAAAATAAAACTCATTAGCGGACGCCCGGACACTTGGACACGGACCTGGAAAGTTGTGACCACTGCAGCGGATGCGGCTAATTAGAGGAGAGAGAGAGAGAGAGAGGAAGAGAGAGCGAAAGGGGGGAAAGCGAGAATTCTGATTATGATTATGATGTCAAAAGAGCTAAGCCTAATTTAATAATTTTTGGTATATTAATTATTTTGTGAGTTTAGCTTTGAAAAGAGCGAAGAGTGAGCCAATCCGAAAGGATTGCCCGGAGAAAGGTCAAAAAAGAAAGGGAGAGAAAAAAGGAAGAGTCAATCCACATGAGCATCATCGGGGAGCATTCCAGAGCTGGGCGCATTGGGCCATTCATCAGCGTTTGTGAAGTTTATAAATCTCCCAAGCTGTCGAATTAAGTGCAGCTCTGGCCCCTTCACTGTAGGCTGGTCACACCCCCAGCCCTGCCTTCCTGCCACGCCCCATACCCGCACAGTGGACGGCTCTGAGGGCTGTGCCAACATATTGAGGGCAATAATTCTTGGCACATCCCGCTGTCAATTAGAACTTGCCACGCGCTGCAGCTCGACTGGGATGCTCCTTGCGAAGCTCCTAGCCCCCTTTGCCTGCCCCCCCCCCGCCATTTGTCCTTTGCCTGCTGACACAGTAAATTAATTTTAGACCAAATTAAAAAATGGCATTTGCTGCGTTGTCTTGAGTTGCATTGTATTGTGCGTGTGTGTGTGTGTGTGTGTGTGCGTGTGTGTGTGTGTGTGTGTGTGTGCACTGCCTTCTGCCTACGCACTGCACTGCAATTGGGTCAAATCGAAGGACGATCTTACAGAGAAGCATACGATGCACTGGCAGAAATCCTTTCCCATTGTGAGTTGCTCGATAATTGAAAATAAATATTTAAATAAATAAATATTTTTAAATTTAAATATTTGCAAACTCGCTGAAAATGTTGCTGCAAAATATAATTAGTTTCTTCTGTACGAAGTAGTGTCTAGTTGAAAATACAGACAGGCAGACAGCAAGACAGGCAGATGATTTAAAAGGACTGAAGACAGACAGACATAGAGAGACAGTCGGGCAGACACACTGACGGACATGTGGACAGACAAACAGACAGAATGAAAGAC
Source organism: Zaprionus bogoriensis (assembly GCA_035046045.1). Classification (NCBI taxonomy): domain Eukaryota; kingdom Metazoa; phylum Arthropoda; class Insecta; order Diptera; family Drosophilidae; genus Zaprionus; species Zaprionus bogoriensis. The sequence continues at coordinate 1,197,228 of JAWNOI010000174.1, forward strand.
AGACATGCAGGCTGACTGCAGTAAAGACAAACAGGCAGGCTGAAAAGCAGACCGACAGACAGGCCAAAGGACAGACCGACAGACAGATCGGCAGACAAAGCAACAAGCAGTCAAACCAATGGCTTTGAAAAAAAATCTGCATTCAGAAGCCCAACAAGCACATCTAGTATTTCGCTAAGTGTAAAGCCAAACGTCAGACGCGTTCGTAATTACGCTTCGTTCCCTTCCCTTGACAAATCTGCAGCGGTGCGAATCAGAATGCCAGCGCAACAGGTTCGGCTTAAGTTTCAATGGCAAGGCCTGTGGGGAAGAGGGAAGGGGGCATGGGTGCGGGTTGCGGGTTGAGAGCTGACCGTGAGAGCAGAGGGGGGAGGCGTACACATGTTGCATGCTCGCATTGCACCCGTTCGAATGGGCTCGGCTAATTGGCAGCATCAAAATACGTTTCTCGCTGCAGTCGGCACGTTGCATGCAGCATGTGGCAAGTGCCTGTGTTACAGCTGCAACTGCAGTAGCCTTGAAGCCTTGCAAATTCATGCGTGCAATTTCTGCAAATTGACTGCAACTGCAACGAGAGTCTTTCTCTGTCTCTCTTCCTCTCTCTCTCTCTCTCTCTCTGCCTATTGCTTTCTTTCTCTCTGTCGCTCGCCTGCACACAGTATGACGCACGCAGCCGGTGGCAGTGGGGCCAGAAGCTGTGCGTCGCCTATCAATTGTCATCATTGCCAGATTATTTATTTACGACTCGTCGCATATGCTCACTCGCCAGGTGGCGGTGACAGCAGCAGAAGGTTGCCCGCTACCTCTCAGCTCTCACGCTGCCTCCCTTGGCTCGACCGCATTGAGTGCAGCTACAGCAATAGATGGAGATAAGCCCGTCCAGGGCTTAACACTGCAATGCTAATGGCAAGTCTGCCTGGACATGCTGCTTATAATATACACTCTGTTGCGTCTTTTAACTGTATTCCGCTTCCGCTTACGCCTCTCTCTCTCTCTCTTTTCACGCTGTCTGTATGGGCCCCTAGTGTCTGCTACCTTACCTCGACCCCTAGTCTCTCCTACCTTATCTCTCCTTTTTTCGTCTCTCGCCTTCTCTCGCTTGCTCTCTGTATCTTCCACTCTCTCACCGCCTTCCTTCCTACTGGATGTGCTCATCTTTGTTGATTGGTTTGCCATCTTTGGCGCCCTGCACATTAGACGCTTTGAAATATTTAAGTTCAACATAAATTCCATAATAAACTCTCAAGCTGTTGCACACACTTGCACACACACACACGCGCGCACACACGCTGAGCACTTGCAGGCTGCAATTACATTTATGACTGGCGGGCATAAGCGGCGTATGCGTTTTTATTATGTAGCGCGCATAAAAGTATGCTATAAAATTTTGCGAAATTTTTAACTCCCCTCGCGCACAGATACTCGCTCGCCTCACTGACTACTGCTCAGTGCTTGTAAGCGTAAGCTCTAGAAACACGAAATCTTTGCTGTCTCCGCCAATATATATATTTATATATATATAAATGGGATATATATATATATATCTATATATGGTATTATTATTATATTATATTATATATATGCATATATGTGTCTCTGGAAAACTTTTTGGATACTTTTGTCTATTAATATTATTTATAAAAAATAGCTTCACGATATAAATACTATATATATAAATATAAAAACAAAACAACAACAACATAAATTTTTTTAAATATAACATAAAATTATAAATATAAAAAAACCAAATATATATATTTCTTAAACCACAAACAAAAAATTATTAGACCATAATCATGTTAAATAGTCTGAACGTATAAAATATAATATAATATAATATAAAAATATAAAATATAATAAATATAAAACCTAATGTAAAGATAATAATAATTCGAAATCAATAATTATTGATTATAATCAATAATTCAAAAGGAACAAAGTTTTAAACTTTTTAATTGCATTAAAATGTAAAAAAAAACAATATTTCATTATTTCAGTTAGATATAAGGTAGGGATTTTAGGAAAATAAAGATGTGGTGAGCTTAATATCAATATCTCGAAACAAGTCTCTAACAAATCGTGGCTACTTGCACGATAGTAGCCAACCGATGGATATTAGTCCGATCCGCTTCTCTCCAACTTATTTCTTCAAGATCTGCAAACTGCTAACAGATTGCAAATGCATATGTATGAGTATATGTATATATGCATATTTATGAGGATGTGTATATGCATCCAAGAGTATTAAATCTGAGTTAAGGCCGATATTTATTTATTGAATATTCCATTCGGTGCAGATTGTGAAGTTAATTATACGCCACATACGTGTGCCCAGAATTACGAAATGGCGCAGCACACACACACACATGGATGTAAGCAATGAAAGCGAAATGAAGCGCCAGATACAACAGACAGCGACAGAGAGAGAGAGAGAGAGAAGGAGGTAGAGAGAAGGACATAAACAGTTACAAGGACAGGGACGGGCCAAAGCAATGCACAAGGATCGAAATTTATATGCGATGAGGCGGCATTTGGCGATATGCGTGAATTCCATTTCGTTTTATTCGCACACAAATATTTTCAGCTGGCTGAGTGTGTGTTAGTGTGTGGCGCCATTTTGTGCTGCCATTGAGCGCAAGAATTGTAAGCGCATATTTTGTGTGTGCTATTGTGTGCTTGTGTGTGTGTGTGTGCGTGTGCGTGTGCGTTTGTATGCGTCTATGTTCTTTGTATATCAAACAGCAGGAAATTTCCAAAAGCAAATCCAAAATTG